>CM034154.1:483297522-484497522 GCA_019776745.2 Taxus chinensis | reverse complement strand
TTATTCTTCTTGTATGATTCCTAAATGAGAAGAGGCATCTACCCATTTAATACAAGACAATGCCGAAAAGATCCAATTTCCTAACTCTTTTAACAAGATGTGAGAATGGGTGCCCATTCTAAACAAAAGTAAATTTGATTATTCCTATCATAAAGAGAATATTCCCATTCTAAAATTTATAATACAAGTAATATTTATTTTTTTGAGAATGGGCATGTACATAGTTGTGATTGAAACATATTTAGTTTATGAGAATTGGCATGTGTCCATTACAAACATTCATCAATACTTAGTCATTCATCAATACGTAGATATACTGTGAATAAAATGAACTCCAAAAGAAAATAGATCTCCTTCTTTGTTATCAAATAATGAATTACAATGTTTCCTAAATAGGAAAACAACTCCCAACTTGAGTTGCCAAGTAAACTCTAGCTAACTCTGACTAAATCTACTCTAGGTGGCGGAAATTACTATTTTTAGCAGTTTACTAGAACCTGTTATTCTTAGTAAGTTCGCATGCTTATTCCTACGGGTACAAAAATTTCCACGCATCTTCTACATCCCTAAATTATAGGAATTGTCAACTTTCTAACTCATAATGCAATTAATAGACTAAAATTAACTAATGCTAAAAAATAGGAAAAAACTAAACTATAACTTAAATCCTAATTTTTGGCCTCAAGATGGCGGATTTAGGGCCCGAAAACGTGTCAAAAACTTGCCCCAACCACTAGGGTTGGTTTTCTCTGCATTCTTCTCATCGAAACATGTGGTTTTAAAAAATAAACGGACTCAAACGGACACCCGGAGCTCAAGTTATGACCTTGTCAAGTTCCTGCTAATTCTGGCGCATCATTCTCCCCTACTTGGAAAAAACGCAGCTCCTGCAAGTTGTCTTCTTCAAACTGCTTCCATTTATCTACATCCAACTTTTGAATCTCCCACTCTGTGACCCAAGTATTTTCCTCTTGTTCCAGTCATTTCCAATGTACCAAATATTTGTTGTATTTCCCATTTCGCGTGTCCATTGTCTTCTTATCTAGAATTTGATCCACTTCTTCTTTCTTCTTCACTGGAACCTGCTGCCTCCAATCTAATACTTCCTTAATAACATCCCCTTCTACACCATCCCCATGAAAATAATACAAATTTGAAACATTAAACACTGGAGAAATATCAAAATTCCCTGGCAATTCTACCTCATAAGCATTATCGTTTATTTTTTTCACGATTTTGCAGGGACCAATATTTTTGTACTTCAGCTTGTTATAGGTTCCTCTTGGAAACCTTTCCTTCCACAGATATACCATAACCAACTCACCAATTGTAAATACCTTTCTCCATCTGTGCACATCTGCTATTTCTTTATACTTATCATTACTATTCTACAACTTCTTCTACACTTCTTCCTGCAATTGTTGTATATGTTTGGCAAATGCTTCTGCATCATCACTAACTTTTCCATCAACTGGTAGTTGTACCAAATCTAACACCCCATTTGGATTACTCCCACACACAATTGAAAATGGAGAATTTCCCATGGATCTATTTATGGAACTGTTATATGCAAACTTAGCTTGTGGTAATGCTAAGTCCCATTGTTTCAGATTTTCCCCAACAATGCACCTTAACAAGTTTCCCAAACTCCTGTTTACCACCTCTATTTGTCCATCAGTCTGCGGATGATAGGCACTACTGAACTATAGTTTAGTTCAAAATTTCTTCCATAAAGTCTGCCAGAAGTGACTTAAGAACCTTGAGTCCCTATCTGAAGTAATGGTTTTTGGAACACCATGCAAACGAACAACTTCTCTGAAAAAAAAATCTGCTACACCTGTTGCATCACTTGTTTTCTTGCATGCAATAAAATGAACCATCTTAGAAAACCTATCAACAACCACAAAAATTGAGTCATTACCTCGTTGTGTTTTTGGTAATCCAAAAACAAAGTCCATACTCAGATCTTTCCACGACCCTTTAGGAACAGGCGAGGGAATATACAACCCTGTATTCTATGCATGGCCTTTTGAGACTTGGCAAAGTCGACATCTCTCCACATATCTTACCACATCTCTTTTCAACTTTGGCTAGTAGTATTTGTCTGCTACCAAGGCTATCGTCTTAGCTTTACCAAAATTCCCAGCCAACCCTTCGCTATGCAACTCTTTCACTATATTCTCTCTCATAGACCCAAATGGAATACATAGTTGGTGTCCCTTGAATAGGTAGCCATCCTGTAAAATATACTCATCCAAGACATCTCCTGCATTGTCTAACAATGGACTAATTAGTCTTTCAACAATATCCTTGAAATCAGAATCAGAAGAATACAAACCCTTTATTGCTTCAAAACCTACCACCTCATTTTCCATAGTGGTAAACAAATTCACATGCCTACTCAATGCATCTACAACTTGATTCTGTCTTCTAGATTTATGTTTTAGAGAAAAAGTATATCCCTGCAAAAATGATACCCACTTTGCATGCCTACTATTCAACTTCTTTTGGGTATTCACATACTTCAGGGCTATGTGGTCTGTAACTAACACAAAATCCTTAGGCACTAAGTAATGCCTCCAATGCCTTAATGCTTGTACAATTGCATAAAATTCCACATCATAAGTAGAGTAGTTCTTTCTTACCTCATTCAGTTCCTCACTAAAGAAAGTTACTGGCTTTCCTCCTTGACTTAGAATAGCCCCAATACCCACATGTGAGGCGTCACAATCAACTTCAAACACTTTATAAAAATATGGTAGTGCCAAAATGGGTGCCTCTGTCACCTTCTTTTTCAAGAATTGAAAACTATCCTCAGCTGCCTTTGTCCACAAAAATTCCCTTCCTTTTGTGCAATCTATTTATAGGAGCTACAATACTGCTGAAATTTTTAATAAATTTTTTGTAAAATGTTGCTAGACCATGAAAGCTCCTTACCTCAGTTATACTCCATAGGGTATGCCATTCAATAATTGCCTTTATCTTTTCTGAGTCCATCTGTACCCCATCTTCTGAAATAATAAAGGCCAAGAATACCAAACTCTCTTGCGTGAATGTGCACTTCTTCATATTTGCATAGAGTTTCTCTTTCCTTAACAATTCAAATACCAACCTTAGATGCCGCAAATGTTCTTCTTTAGTTTTACTAAATATCAAGATATCATCAAAATAAACCACAACAAACTTACCATTATACTCCTGTAGCACGATGTTCATCAATCTCATAAAAGTACTAGGTGCATTAGATAACCCGAATGGCATCACCAACCACTCATATAATCCATTACCTATCTTGAATGTTGTTTTCCACTCATCTCCTTCTCTGATCCGAATCTGATGATAACCACTTTAAAGATCAATCTTGGTGAAATACTTAGATCCAGCAAGCGCATCCATCATATCATCAAGGTGAGGTATTGGGAACCGATACTTGATTGTAATTTTATTGATCGCTCTACTATCTGTGCACATTCTCCATGTTCCATCCTTATTTGGTGTTAATAAAGCTGGTGTTGCACACGGACTCATGCTCTCCCTTACGACCCCATTTTGCACGAGCTCTGCACTTGCCTATTCAACTCTGCATGCAATGTCTGGCTCATCCTATAAGTCGCTTGATTTGGGAGTGAAGACCCCAGAATCAAATCAATGTGGTGTTGAATATCTCTTTTGGGTGGTAATCCATCAGGTAGCTCATCAGGAATAACATCTGAAAATTATTCTACTAATTCTAATGTTTCTATTGGTATTTGAACACTTACAAGTTCATCCTTATTTGCAACTAGTGCATAACAAAAACTAGTTGCCTTTGCCTCCTTCACAAATTCCTTTGCAGAAAGCATATTTTCAGCCTTCCCCTCTTCTTTAAGAGGTAGCAAAACTATTTTTGTGCCATCCTTCTAGAAAGTATAAGTATTCTTTCCCCCATCATGAATAACTTTTCTATCAAATTGCCATGGTCTTCCTAGCAGCATATGACATGCATCCATAGGGATAACATCACACCAAAGCTCATCCTTATAACTATTCCCAATAGAAAAGCTTATTAAACATCTCTTATCAACAGTAACTTTATTACCCTTCTTAAACCATGCAATACGATAAGGGTTAGGATTCTTCTCACAATGCAGACCCAATTTATCAACCATCTCATTTGAAACCATGTTCTCACAACTACCACCATCAATAATAACATTACATACCTTTCCTCCTGAAGTGCATCTTGTTCTGAAAATATTTGTACACAGTCATGCATCCCCCTTGACCTCCTTTCTTAGATCAAGCATCATCCTCTTGATCATCAGAGTTTCTCCAACATCTGGTGGAATTTCCAGGTCCTGTTCATCTTCTACTTGCTCAGCTTCAACAAGATTTAATCTTGGAGAATCCCTTGCCTTTTTTCATGTGTATAAGTATGTGGGCATTCAAAATCTCGATGCCCTTCACCACATCTATAACAAACAAATGGTCTTCGTGGAGCCTCCCATCCTCTATCGCCAGCATATCCTCTGCCCCTAGGAAATCCTCTACCTCTTTGTTGATTTTGGAAATATTGTCTCGTATCCTCTTGCTTTTCCAATCCACAAGATGATTCTCCCCTGCCTTGGCTGAAACCATCTCATCCCTGAAAGGAAGCTGAGGCCCCCCTATTCATTCCATGTGATCTCCTAAAACTTTGACGATTTTGTTTTCCTCAGCCTTTAAGGCTAATTGATAGGCATCCTCCATGCTTTTAATCCTATGCATACTTATCTCATCTTGAATAGAAAATTTTAATCCATTAACATACCTTACAGCCATTTGTTCCTCAGTTTCTTCATGCTCTACACGAATGGAAAACTTATAGAACTCATCTGTGTATTCTTGCACTATTTGTAAGTTCTGTTTGAGATTCTGAAACCTCCTATAAAGGGTTTGTGCATAATCCACAGGGAGAAATTTATCTTTCAGCTTCTTCTCCATCTTACTCCACATCCCAATTCTTTCTTTCCCCTTTCTTGACCATTCTTTCTGTAGGTGATCCCACCATAACATAGCATGACCTTTCAATTTCATGCATGCAAATTTTACCTTCTTTTCTTCTGACATAGCCTTCCACTCAAAAAAATTTCCGATGCTAGTCAACCAGTCTATCAACTCCTCTGGTTTTAGACTACCACCATACTCTGAAACATCAACTCTTATCCCATCATTCTTTCCTTATAATGCTCGAAGCATCCTTTCTTTAAAAGCTAATGGTGGTGCTTGCGTTTCCTCCTCTTCACAAACTTCTTCTTCATCTGTGTCATCTCCACCTTGATTTCCTCTCTGGGTTATCATTGCAGCAAGTGTAGAAACTTGTCTTTGCAGATCTTGCATATTTCTATTCATCTGACCAATACCACCTCCTCTTCCTCTTCCTCTTCCTGCCATTTAAAAAAAAAATACTTCAAACTAGCTCTGATACCAGATAATGTAGCCAAATTAAGAACAAACCAGATATACTGCGAATAAAATGAACTCCAAAAGAAAATAGATCTCCTTCTTTGTTATCAAATAATGAATTACAATGTTTCCTAAATAGGAAAACAACTCCCAACTCGAGTTGCCAAGTAAACTCTAGCTAACTCTAACTAAATCTACTCTAGGTGGAGGAAATTACTATTTTTAGTAGTTTACTAGAACCTGCTATTCTTAGTAAGTTCACATGCTTATTCCTACGGGCACAGAAATTTCCACGCATCTTCTACATCCCTAAATTAGAGGAATTTCCAACTTTCTAACTCATAATGCAATTAATAGACTAAAATTAACTGATGCTCAAAAATAGGAAAAAACCGAACTATAACTTAAATCCTAATTTTTGGCCTCAAGATGGCAGATTTAGGGCCTGAAAACATGTAAAAATCTTGCTTCAACTGGTAGGGCAGGTTTCCACTGCATTCATCTCATCGAAACACATGGTTTAAAAAAAAATAGTCTCAAACGGACACGTGGAGCTCAAGTTATGACCTTGTCAAGTTCCTACTAATTCTGGCTCATCATGCCCATTCAAAACAAGATGAAATAATTTTGTTTACATGAGAATGGACATATGCCCATTCTAAACATTATAATACAAATAATACTACTTTTATGAGATTTCCTATATTATTCTTATTTATATCTATTTAAAAATTATGAGACTGTTTTATCCATACTCTTCTTATTCTTTTTGTATGATTCCTAAATGAGAAAGGCCATATGCCCATTCAATACAAGACCAATGCCGAAAATCTCCATCAAGTTTCATAAATCTTTAACAAGATGTGAGGATGGGTGCCCATTCTAAAACAAAGTAAATTTGATTATTCCTATCATAAATGGCATATGCCCATTCTAAACTTTATAATACAATTAATATTTATTTTTTTGAGAATGGGCATGTGCACGGTTCATGATTGAAACATATTTGTTTTTTATGAAAATGGGCATGTTCCAACATATTCTAAACATTTTCATACCAAACAATTTTGATTCTATGAGAGTGGGCATGTGAACACTCATCAAGACTTACTCAATACATAGTCATTTGAATACTTATTTAAAAGTTCTGAGCGTATCTAATCCAGGCTCCTCTTTTATGATTTTTATCTTCCATAAGAACTCTTTATTTATTCCTATATGAGAATAGACATATTCCTATATGAGAACAGGAATCTGCCCATTTTATAAAGGACAATGTAAACATGGTCAATCAATTTTTAACCTATTTAAAATTTGTGAGCATTTATAAAGTATACTCTTCTTTTATGATTCCTATTTTCCGAAGAAAGTCGTTTATGAATACTATATGAGAATAAGAAGATTAAAAATGCATTTCCCATTCAAAATAAGATGAAACAATTTTGTTTTGCATGAGAATGGGCATATGCCCATTCTAAACATTGTAATACAAGCAATACTGATTTTATGAGTATGCCTCTATTATTCCTATTTATATCTATTTAAAAACTATGAGACTATGTTTTATCCATACTCTTCTTATTCTTCTTCTATCATTCCTAAATGAGAAGGGGCATCTGCCCATTCAATACAAGACAATGCCAAAATGCTCCATCAATATCATAAATCTTTTAAAAATATGTGAGAATGAATTCCCATTCTAAAACAAAGTAAATGTGATTATTCCTATCATAAAGGGCATACACCCATTCTATACTTTATAATACAAGTACTTATTTTTTTCAGAATGGGCATGTGTAAAGTTGTGATTGAAACATATTTGTTTTATTAGAATTTGCATGTGCCCATTCCAAGCATTCTCATACAAGAAATATAGATTTAATGAGGGAGGGTATGTACACATTTGTTCAATACTTACTCAATAGTCATTTAAATACCTATTTTAAAACAATGAACATATTTAATATATACTCTTCTTGTATGATTCCTGACTGCCCAAGATTTTTTTTATTATTAATCTCAATCAATCCATTATGAGTTCATGGATTTTTTATTTATTTTTATTTTATTCCTGACTGCCCAAACACTCTATCTTGTATAGATTCGTATATGAGAATGGGCATCTATCCATTCAATACAAGACAACGTAAAAATCTCAATCAATTTCTTAACTTTATACAAGCCGTGAGAATGGGTGCCCATTCTAATGATGAGTAAATACAAAAGATAGTAAATATTACAAGTTATCTAATTAGGTATGACAATAAAGTCTACTATGTATTTTTCATTATTCAAATATGTAATTAAAACCTAAAATGGGTCTAATAAATTCAAATATATATTTAAAAATATTTACAATAGACTTAGGATATTATGATGTTAAATCATTTAAGCATTTAAGCATTAGAAGGTGGTGATTCATTATGGTAGGATAGATTCTTTCTTTTTATAACTTTATACAAGTCGTGAGAATGGGTGACCATTCTAAAACATAGTAAATATGTAAATAGGACAAAATATTGAATCAGTATTTTAAAAAAATCTTTAAATTTTCATGAATTCATTATTAAAACATATTTTTGGTAAATGTTAACATTTTAAAAATATTACATGTGTCTAAATTAGTATGATAATAAATTCTACTATATATTTTTCATTTATTTAAATTTATATTTAAAATCAATTCAAATATCTAAGCATATTAAAGTGTATTAAAGAATTTAAGTATTACATTGGGATAATAACATATTAAAGCATTTAAATATTTACCCTTTTGTGGTTAAGTATTTATGATAGACTTAGTATATTAAAGGAATTTATGCATTATAGGTTGGTGATTTATCATAGTAGGATAAATTCAAATTTCGAGATTTAGGATATTAGGATATTAAAGACATTTAATCATTAAAGGCAGGGTGATTTATTATGGTACAATAAATTCAAATTTCACATTTTTGGCTCTTTCTTTTAGAGGCAATTTTCAATGGTCAAATATTTAATAAAAATATTGAATTTGAACGGCTTGGGTTTTGATTGTTTGTTCTCTTACGACTGATTTTTTATTTTTTCAGTCTTACGACAGAGTTTTTTAGGAGAAAGACGAGGGTATAAGAAAGGATTTGGGTTGATTGGATACAAAGATTATTGAAAAAGAAACTTTTTGTAGAGGTGAAAAAAAATGTTGGGGAGGTCATTAAAAAATAAACAAAGAGATAAAAGCATTACTGAGTCCATCAAATCATTTTTTTGCACCATAAACAAGTACTCATTTTAGAGCTTACGACATTAAAAAAGGAACGTAAAAAAATTTGATTGGTATATTTGGTAGCTGTTACGTTTAAAGGAATGTAAAAAAATGATTGTATTTATTTGTTGTTACATTTATACAAGGAAAAAAATCGTTATTTTTTACAGACATTAAAATAAACGAGATATATCTAAAAACGGTTCAAATAGTTGATTGTGAATTGAAATATATTTGTTAGTATACATTCTTTATGCTTTTGAAGTAAAATTCGGAAAAAATGAGATATAAAAACCTTGAATATCCTACTTTGACATTGTTGTATTCCATTTTAGAAATCTTCAATAGTCTTCCTTACAAATCACTATTTCGAAAGTAGTTTCTTCTTCTTTCTTCTGCAAAAATCTTTGTATCTTCGTATCTTTTCTGCTATCGGCAACTTTATCTTCTTCTTTCTTTCGCAAAATATCTCTTTCTTCATATTTTTGGCCAACCACATCTATGTTCTTCATACTTCCCCTAAATAAATCTTTGAATGAAAAAATATCGGTCCTAATAAAAGGAAAAACCTAAAACCCGATTCATTCAAAATCAATATCTTTATAATGTACTTGGCCAAAATAAATTGCCTCATAAAAACAGAGCACTTAAAATTAAAATTTTGAATGAAACCTGACATATTAAATGACAATTATGAATTGCCTCCCAAAAATTAAACTATATAATTGTTTTAAAAAGCACCAATAATTCAAAATTTGAATCAAATATACCATAATAAATGACTGGTATGAATTGTCTCCCTATAATAAAGCATCAAAAATTTGAAATTTGAAACAATAGAAATCAAAGTGTTTCTAATTAATATGTGATATTAGTAAAAAAAAAATTTTTTTAATATTGGCAAATAGTTTTTTGAAAGGGACTATACCCTTGAATACAAAATAAGGCCTATAAGCCGGAATAAGAGAGAGGAGCAGAGTAGCTGTAGCACAGTTCAAGAGTTACAACAAAATCAACGTAGCCCAGAAACAGCTACACAGACAAGACTTAACAGCAAAACAACGACAAAAAAACAGCAAGACGACAGCCAAGAAACAGTAATAAGTAACAATAAAGAGCAGTAGAAGTATCCAGGACTACTTCTTGGCCGCTTGATCAATACTAATCTTGACTTTTTTCCAAGCAATGAAACATGCCTAACGCGGTCATTTGAGCAGCATCCATCTTATCGAGCTCCTCAATGGTTCTCTTGCTCTCTTTATCATTGCCCCAAAGCGCTGCCGGGACACCGCTTAGATTTGAAACACTCTTGGCATGACCCACGATAAACTCCTTGATGGCCCTAAAGGCTGTAATATTGTAGTCATGTCTAGTCTTAGCCTTCCCAAGGCGGGAGTCTAAGGAGGTCAGCTTTTTGTATATGTCATCAATCTAACTATTGTCAATGCTCCCTTCCCCCTCCATGCTTTTTTTGCCTTTTTGCTTAGCAAGGTTTTTGACCTCAACCTTCAGCAATTTAATCTCTGCCTCTAAGGCCTCCAATTTCTTAGAAGGGTTATCCATCTGTGCCTCCCGAGGACTGGCACTTCTAATGTTCAGCAGATCACGAGCAATGTCAAGCTCAAGAGGTTCATCCCCCACAGCAGCAGTCTCAAGGTTGAGTCTCCTAGAAGCCCTAGTGACTCGTTTAGAGGTAGAGGCAAGGTGGGTGGCAGGGGCAGCAGCAGGAGGAATAGAAGGAGAAGCATGAGCATCTGGCATGGGGGTAGCAGCACCTAAGGCGGGGGCAGCAGCAGGGGCAGCAGGGGAGACAGGACTGGAGGCAGCAGAGCCCATCAAAGGGGGAGCCGGGCTGGGAGAGGAAGGGAGACCGGGGTACTTAAGAAGGCAGAGTTTGTGGATAAGCAGAATAAGCCCTTGGTGCAAGGGAACCACCCGGGTATGTTTCTGGAACTCCAAAATGGAGCGCTCAAGAGAGTTTAACAAATAGTGCGGGAAGCAAACCAACCTATTCCTACGGAAGTGGTTCAAAAAGACAAGGTGCTTAGCAGGGACAGTAACAAACCTGCCTTCCAAGGAGATGAATTGAATCATCATGCGGGTGACTTCATCGTACGGAGATGGAATTGAGCTTACAAGCAGACCCGCAGTGCTGAAAATAAGCTTCTCATCCTCCTCCACAAATCTTCTTTCTTCAACCTCTTTGATAACCCTCTTGTTGAAGAAGCGGTACCCTTCTAGGCTGAGGCCAGTCGCTTCAGCTATGAGCTCTTCATTGATAAGAATTTTCTGCCCCCCATAGTCGACTGTCCTCCCATTCCATTCCTTGGCAAAGCGAACAGAGATGCTTTGATCATGCCCTTGCATCCTTTCAACAAAGCTGGTGAAGCCGCCAATGCTAAGAATGTTCCAAAGCTCCGTGTTTTCTTTCCAGTCAGGGTCCGCGCACGGCTCAATTTGACAGGGAGGCCCTCCCATCTTCACTGTGATGTGTTGGTTACAGCAATTTCCAGGATACCTTTGAGCGTGAAGAGTATTTCGTTTCTAGCTGTTGAAGGTCACATAAAAATAGGAACTATAGCTGTTGGTCTTCTCACGAACGGCTGTGTGATTGCTGATCTGAGCCTGCGGGAAGTCACGCGTGAAAACACTTTCCCTGTCAGCTTTCACCTTGTAGTTATCATCGGTTTTCATGGAGCTTAGCATCCGGATATCAACAGCTATTGTACCTCCCGCGTGCGTGATTTTTAAATCCAGATATCTCCACTTGAAGTTCCTTAAAAAAATCTTGCTATTATTTGAATTAGATATCATTTGCCACGCCATATACTTTAAAGCAGCACATGTGGAAGAATTTATGGATTTGATTTTCCTCCAAAGATTAAGGCATATCTCTAGAGATTGTTTGCATGTGAAGGTCCGCATGGATGTTGTTGTGGAGCTGATTAGGGATACTATCCTTATCCCATGTAGTGAAATTTATGTTAATGCCATAATTGGCCAGTGCATCCGCCAGCTTGTTGCCCTCCCTGTAAGTATGATATTAGTAATTAACACATCATCAATAACATTGATTACTAATAGAAATCACTATAATTATATAATATTAGTATTAATTAATAAATTAATAACATTAATTAATTAGTATTAGTGCTAATTTAAATAATTAATTAGTAAAATTATAATTAATTTCAAAAAATATCCTATCAACTAATATTAACTACAAGAATTAATATTACTAATAAATTCAATTATTATATTAAAAATGGCATCTAATTATATTATCAAACGAATAAAAAATAATTTTATAGTAATTAAATAATAGTATAAAAATATTATTAAACTTTATAAACATAATTAACAACTTAATCTCTATTATTTATAATGCTTAATTAATTATAATGCATTTTTAAAATACTTGTATAAAATTATAAAAAATATAGTAAAACTTTATAACACTAATTAACGACATAAACTCCATTAATATTTATAATGTTTCTTTACTTATAATGCTTCATTAATTATAATGCTTAGAATGGGCTGATAAAAATATTTAAACTTTAATCATCAAAAATTTAGAAATCATAGAATATGTATTTAACATATCATATTAGGACTAATCAAAATTAATTAATTAACAACATTAATTAATAATACTAATAATTAAATACAAGAAATAATAGTGTATCATTTAATAATACCTATAAATTTCAAATAATATTTCACATTATGAAAAATAAAATGATTGTTGTATGTGAATGGGCTTGAACCCATTTTAATACCTCTATAAAGGAAGTTAGAATGTGTTTTTTCTATTCTTCTACTATGATTCCTATATCTGAATAGGCATATGACAATTCTAAAAATATATCATTAGAATCTGCCATAAGACATTGAGAGTGAACAACATCCCTTATTCCATCATTCTTATATGATGTTTCCTGTGAGAATGAAGTAAACTTTATTCCAAGAGAAAAAAATTACGTTGTATTCAAGATAAGATGAAAAAAAATGTATGTTTGTATGAGAGAATGGGAAACTTCCCATTCTTAAACAAACACCGAGTTAGATATGATTACTATAGAAGCGCTAAAATGACAAGAACTTTCTTCTATTACTCATACTATAATATGGATGAAAATGATAAAAATTATATAGCTTATAGTAATCACATCAGAGGTTTATATTAGATGTTATAAATAATGAGATGGTACCTTGGAAGAACATTTAGAGAAATTAGATTTTATTCCTTTTTGATAAAAAAACAATTATTAATAGTTGAAAAAGTGAGTAAAAAAACAATGAAAATGATGCAATACACATAGACATAATGGGCATATGTCCATTCTCATACAAACAATTTTTTTTTTATCTTGTATTGAAATGATATGTCCATTCTCATATTAGAATCATAGAAGAAAAATACTCATAGACAGAATGGGCATATGTTCATTCTCATACAAAAAAATATTTTCATCTTATATTGAATGGGCATATGCTCCTTCTCATTTAAGAATCATATAAGAGAAATAGAGGTAATATTTAATTTTTTTTAGAATGGACAGTTGCCCATTCCCGCATCCTTTATAGTGATATAAAAATGATTAAGTTCAAAATTTCTTCAATGAGGTAGAATGGTTAGAGTAGGTATATTATCATTCTCATACAAACAAAGAGTTTTATGATTGTGATGAGAATGGCCATATGCCATTTCTCATATAAACAAATACTTTTATCATTGTGATGAGAATGGGCATATGCCCATTCTCATAAACTCAATATAGAAAGAAAGAAAAATTCTCTTATGCGAAACATAAAGAATGAATGACAATTACATCCTTTTATGAGAATGTTTAAAATGTACAGATTCCCATTCTCATAGTCAGGGAATATGGGAAGTATGAGGAATTCTCACAAAATTAATATATGTAATTACATCTTTTTATGAGAATTTTTAAAATGGACAGATACTCATTCAAATGATTAGGCACTATAGGAAGTATGATGAGTTCTTTTAAAAGTAATATATGCTATGTTAATGTGATGAAGATATTTGGATGAAGCGGTTAGCAATCAAGTTTCCAATTAACTTCTATTTAACCTCTATATATTTATTTCTCATCTTATAAGTTCAACCAAATTCTTATTCAAGGATTCCTATAAGAGACTGAGCATCTGACCATTCAAGATAAAAATGTTCATTTGCACGAGAATGGGTGTATGCCCATTCTTATCATCACAATACAAGCAATACTGAACTTGATCATTACCATGGGAAAATTAATAGGATAAAAGAGTGAAAAGGAATGGTCAATCTAATACAAGAACTATTTAACTTAATCAATTTAAAAACTATATGAAGGCTATGAGGCTATAAGAGTGAAAATGAATTAGATTTTATATGTATTCTTATTTATGATTCCTATATGGGATTGGGTAGTTTTCATTGGATACAATATTGAACATAATCATTTTAATACATATGAGGGTTCTTATTTCTCGTTGTCTAATGTCAAAGAAGATCCAATCGAGATTGCTGATGACAACTAATATGGACTATTAGTTCTTATGCGGTATTTTTTGGTAAATTAAATATGAATTTGCTAGTTTTCTCTCTTCCTGTTACCTTTTTTATCACTTCTAATTTTGATCACCAAACATCAACATTCTTTTTATCCCTACAATTACTTATCTTAAGTTTCCATATTCTATAAAATTAGATAAATTATTGATCTTGTTTTATTCCAATCACATGGATAATTATAAATACCAAAATAGAGTAGAGAAAAAATAATTCAAATCACATAAGAAAAATAGACATACAAATAATTTGAATCGCATAAGAATAATATAGATAAAATTTTCTATGATCGTATTAACTGTATAAAAATACAGATTATATATATCTGTGTGTGTGTGTGTGTGTACACACACACACACACACATTGAACATATCTATTCACACACACACACACATATAAGGAGAAGATTCACAAATTATTACAAAACATACAATGCACATCTTCTAATTATCTTTTCTATAATTCTTATATGTGAATGGGCATATGCCCATTCAAAATATCTATTCTTCTTTTATGATTCCTAAATGTGAATATATATATTGTAATATGAGAATGAACATATGCACATTCAAAATATCTATTTTTCTTCTATGTTTCCTAAATGTTAATGGATATATATAAATATTTATAAATATATATATGAGAACTACATAAGGTTTGATCCCTCTCAAGGGTATGTAGAGTATAATATGCCCTTTCTAAACATATATTATTCTAAATCTATTACTCCTTAAAGGTTGTCAAAATGTTTTTACACTATAATTCTTCTTCTAATATGGTCCTCCTTCCATGAAAAATGTGAGACAACCCAACAAAAATGTTTGTTTGTTCGAGGATGGAAAAATTCCCATATTTCTAAATAGTCCAACACAACTGACCAAAAATATGGCCAAAACAAAATGTTAGAATGTCTAGAGAATGAGCTAATGCCTATACTCATTATTACTCCAATATGAGAATGGGTGGAGAATGGGGATCTACCATTTCTAAAAAAAATTAATAGAACTACATAATACGAGAATGGGCATTTGTCCAAGGGATTGTAGTGCAACACTTTACGGAGCCAAGATGCCTTTTTATAAAACAAAATAATAGAACTACATAAGGATTGATCCCTCTTGAGGGTATGTAGTGCAGCACTTGGCCAAGCCAGAAAGTGGCTACACTAGGGTTAGTCCAACCAAAACGATACCATTGTATTCCACAAAAAATGAAAAAAATGTTTGACATTTATTTATATGAGAGAAAGGTAAATTTCCCATTCTTAAACAAATACATTATATTTTATCTCTCTAATAGCATCCTCTATTGTATAGTTAGATATGATTACCATAGAAGCACTAAAATGACAATAACTTTCGTCTATTACTCATATTATAATTGAATGGGCATATTCCCATTCAATTTGTATTAATTTATTATTTTTTACATATTAGAAAATTTACATTATATTCAATATAAGTTGAAAAAATGTTTTTTTGTTTTTATGAGAGAATGAGAAACTACCCATTCTTAAATAAAGACAAAGTAAGTAAATTTTATCTCTCCACTAGCATCTTGCATTGTTGACAAGCTATGAGTAATATATAAGTACATACTAAGTTCAATATTGCAAGTATTAGAATGTTTAGAATTAGCATACGATTATATTCAACATTTCTATTAGAATGTTTAGGACATGAGCATATGCCCATTGATAATGGACATATGCCCACTCTAATATAGAAATCACTGAGAAAAATAGAAATAAGGAAAACTATATGTGGTCATTTTTCTACTCAAATCGACATGACATTAAGATGAAGTGTGTCGTCACCCACTTTGCTATGGAAGGAAAACCAGATGTTATTCTTCACATTGAAAAGAGTTGGAAATATTAATCTTTGTTTCTAAAGAAATTTCCTTCATATTCTTCATGAAAAGAGAGAGATCCCAAAAGTGAAAGAATAAACAACAATTAGAGATAGAGGCTTGATCCCCTTTAAGGTATGCAGTGTAGCACTAGGCTCCGCCAGGGATAGTCCAGCCAATATGATACAATTATTAACTCTATAAAGGTTGTCAGAATGTTTTTACACTATAATTATTCTTCTAATATGGTCCTCCTTCATTGCAATGGTCCTCCTTCCATATAAAATGTGGGACAACCCAATAATAAATGTTTGTTTGTTCAAGGATGGACAAATGCCCATATTTCTAAATAGTCCAACACAACTGACCAAAAATATGGCCAAAACAAAATGTTAGAATGTCTAGAGAATGAGCTAATGCCTATTCTCATTATTACTCCTATCCAAGAATGGGCAAGGAATGGGAATCTGTCATTTATAAAACAAATTAATAGAACTACATGATACTAGAATGGGCATCTACCTGAGGAAATGTAGTGCAACACTTTTCGGAGCCAAGATGCCGATTCCTAAAAAAATAATAATAAATACATAATACTTGATCCCCCTTGAGGGAATGTAGTGCAACACCTAACTGAGACAAAAAATGGCTCCACCAGGGTTAATCTAACCAAAATGATACAATTGTATTCCAGAAAAAATGAAAAAAATGTTTGACAACTACCCATTCTTAAACAAAGAAAAAGTAAATTTTATCTCTCTAATAGCATCATGTATTGTACAGTTAGATATGATTACCATAGAAGAGATAAAATGACAATAAATGGGCATCTGTCTATTAAGTGGTCAATGACATTGGCTAATGTACATTTTCAATAGGTCATGTTTGTTCCCTCTCTTCCTACCATTTTTATGCGAGGTGATAGAAAAGAAATGGTCTTCTTCAATTCCATTTCTCGGTCACGTCTCAAGTGAATTTTTAGGCTTGATTTGAAATCTTTGTGTGAAGTTATTGAGCATGTTCTAGGTGACATTTATCATCGTGATTAAAAAAGAGCTCAGGTTAACTCAGAAATTGCCTTGGTGTTTTTTTCAATCTACTTATAGTTTTCTGTAACAAATTGGAAGTTGTTACTATTTCACATTTTTTTAGCTTTCCCTCACATAGAGTTAGTTTGGATGAAGAAATTGAGCATTGTAATCTCAACACTTTATCCATGTTCATCGGTCTTTATGTGAAAGCTGGTTTGATCCATCGTTCTTTGGTGGAACCTTTGGCAGAGAGGGCTCGAGGCCTCATCCAGTTTGTGTAGGATATATTAGATAATTTTACATATGAGGACTCGAACCGACTGCCTCTTCATCTTCCTAGAACTATTTATTTAATGTAGATTCATGTTCCTATCAGCTGTGAGTCTACTAGTGTTTCTGCGTTACAGGAGCTACTACTTCCCACCTAAACATTGTTGTTAAATATTTCCATTTCTAGTATTGGTCACCGTTATATGGCCACTCAGGGTAGCTACGTGAGTTCTTCCTTCTCGTTTTCTAATGTTAAAGAAGATTCAATCAAGATTTCCTGATGGCCACTAATATGGATTGTTAGTTCTTTTGTTTTCTTTTTTAGTAAATTAAATATGCATTTTTTATTTTTCTCTCTATATGTTTCCTTTTTTGTTCACTGTAAATTTTTATCCCTACAATTACTTAACTTAAGTTTCTATGTTCTGTTAAATTAGCTAAATTATTGTTCTTGTTATATTCCAATCACATGTATAAATAATCATCATCTCTATTTAAGCATAATCATGTTTTAGGTTATTTTCATTTATAAGTAAATGGTGGTAAATGATATATTTGCATGGTGGTCTCACTATGTCATGGTCAAGAACAAATATAAATTTAAACATTTAACCTATTCTCAAAACCTAGTTGTAAGAATTATATATATATGCATGGTGGTCTCACTATGGTAATGATCCAGAACAAATATAAATTTAAACATCAACATATTAACCCATTCTCAAAACCCATATATACATATATATAGTAAGATGGGAACTACATAAGGCTTGATCCCTCTCAAGGGTATACATGCAGGATGTGTACTACATATTGTGCTTACCAGTTTTTGGAGAGAGAGTACAGGTTATACCATTGGAGGATATGGAGAGGAAAATGTGAGCTGTTAGATGATATTTTGTGTGGACTCGAGTACCTTTCGAGGCCCATATCAGTTTGGATGCTATCCTGAGGTCTAGGGTTCCACATTTGTAGAAGTTCATTATCGTGGTTATTTTTTCATCTATCATAGTGGAGGGGATGAGGTATAGGAATCTTATATAAAATGCATGACATATGATGTCAGATAGAGGAGGAAATCACTAGATACACATGGACATGATGCATGTTGGCCCACCTTTATAGAGACCTATACCAGTTTAATCATGATGAGCATGGTGGTGGGATAAGAGCTACTACTATTTTGCATGTGAGGGCGTATGAGAACATATTAGTGTTGAGGCATTGGAGGTCCATGAGGAGATTGGTACAGGACAGAGATATATGTGAGAAGGTGGAATAATATTCGAGGGTGTAAGATGGACATAGATACCTGCAAGGAACTGATAGATAGGATGGGGCCAAAGGCAGTTACATGGAGTCCATACTGTGATTATGGAGGATGGAAATAGGATACTATGGAGTTACAGTGTATACGTAGGACTATGTGGGTGGAGGACCAATTTCCAGGAGTGGTCAAGCTATTCTAGGTGGAGAGAGTATCACGATAATTTGGCATGGCTCAGGATGTGCCCCCAGATCCATATGTATGGTTGAGATCTATTAGAGCACCTAGGAGAGTTGGAGCGAGACCAGACCTGTTAGTGGATCAGCTAGTGCCTCTTGGGCCAAATGAGGTAGATGTTATAATAGATTTGATAGACTCTAATGACGTGGGGTGCATAGAGGAGTACTGTGCATGATTGGTAGCATATCGATGGGTATTCTTGATTCCATTATTTTCAAATGCAACAAAATTACTAGAGGGAGGAGGAGGAGAGGCGAAAGCACATGCCCTCAGCAGTGTGGTAGTGGCTATAGTGGAGAATGAGTATCTATATATAGCTATGTTGTGTATATTGTTGTTGGCCCATGTGATAGCTATGGTTATCTAATGTCTTGTTCTATTTGTTTTGTATGGGATGCATATTGTTCTTTGATAGTGGACACATCCATCTATACACTAACATGGAATGTTTCCACCGATGTACTTAGTGGAGGTATACTTGAGCAATTCGATGATATAGTGGGTGAGCATGCCCATTTATTTGATCTAGTAGCCATAGCACTGACAACATGTGTTGTGTTTCTAAGTGAGAGGGATGAGGCATTCAAGGAGACTCGATGAGACAGATAGGTTGTAGGTGGTGGTCCCTTGGCATATGTGTTTGCACAATACATGGATTTATAGTGGTAGTTTGCATAACAGTCTATGGAGAATACACTATTATGGATACATGTTTAGAGGTATCATGGTCACAATCAGTGAATTAGGTTTAGTTGTGAGGCATCAAGTTCTAGGGCTCTTGTAGTACCTGAGAGCGATAGTGATGATGATATTTTATTTGTAATATTGTGTATGATATATTGGAGTTTCCCCCCAATGATGAAATGTTTTTGTAATGATGGTTGTATTCTATATATATATATATATAATTTTAATTGGTATATGACGAGGTTTTTTTTTTTTGTAATGATGTTGTAATATGATTGATGATGTATGATTCAATGATTGTTATCATAATGTATGTAATGTGTTTAATATTTTTCATGTTAGTTGATGTAGATTCGCACTATGAGGTTGGTATGGATAAAAAAATGTATAATGTGTATGATGATAGATAACATGTGTAAGTGAATTGATGAGTTGAGTGAAATGCATATTTATCGAATAGAATGTGTAATGTGTAGTTGGTGTAATGATGATAGTAGAATAGATAATGTATGATTTCCAAACTAACATGTTGTGTTGTGTGTTTTCGTGATAATGTAATGTAATCGTAATATGTTAGTGTGATGAATGGGGGTAAATTAGTGATTCCCCCAACATATGGATGATTAGGTTCATTTAATCAATACCCCTCAGTAGTCAAGAATGAACCGTAAAAAGCAAGATTGTGTCATTGAGAAATGATTGGATGCACTAGATGAACAATGGAATGTGTGATGAAAGGTCCTTAAATTAAAACCCTCAATAGTCATGTAAGAACCATAAGAACGTAAGTTATTCATCAGGGGTAAGGTAATATTAATCACCTACAAGAGATCAAGATGACTTGAAGCAGAGGAAGCATGTGGTACGGAAGCAGTGTGAGCATATGAACCAAATTGAATATCATATGGAACAACGGTGGAATGTATGAATATTGAGGGCCGTGAAGGATGATATGATATGGTAGATAAGATGGATGAAGTGAATGTGAGGAATGTGATGTTGCAGTGGTGTATGGAGTAGTGGAGATCATGCATGAGTAATGAATTGTAGTGGTGGATGTACCATGGCCTGAGCACCAGATGGAGGAGATGACTCAATTGTAGTAGAAAATATCTGATGAGGTAGAGGAGAGGTAGATCTCTCCCATGAGTGATATCCAAAGGAGATGATTTCCTTATCCTCTAATTTTTGTAATACATCATGAAGAGTAAAACAACCATTGTCCTTATGGCCATTGATGTGATAATAATTACAATAAGGTTGGTCACACTGACGCTGTAGTCTATGATGTGGATGATGTTGGTTGGATGGTAAGAAAATTAGGCACTTCTCAAGTAGGGTAAGTAGCACATCATGAGGTCTAACATGATGGAAGTAGTGCAATGGCTCATGTGACATAGATGGAGTGGAAGGATAAGTAGATTTTCATAGAGGAGGGGAAGAAGTATGATTTTTATGATGGATTTGGTTGAGATTATTTGCTAGAAAAAGGTGGATACCATGTAGGATGCTCAAACGATGTCAATGAAGGAGAAATAGATGATACAAAAAAAAGTGGATATGCGTAGAGGATCAATGATATGTGTCAAAAGAAGATATTTTTCTAGGTCTAAAACTTTATAGCATAGAATAATGAATGACTCACATGTATCATATTGCAATATTTTCGTAAGTGCAGGAATCAAACCATGAGAAAAATTAATTTATTCTCAAGGTTGATAGGTTGGAATACTAGTTGATTCATACAAGCATTGAAGTGTAAGATATAATCCTTGATAGATTCCAATGAGCCCTGATGTAAAGTAGGTAAATGGTCATAAGTAACTCTAGGGCCATTATTGATGATAAACTGATAGAGGAAAGCATCCTCCATGTCATAGAAAGTACTAATGGACCCAAATGGAAGATGAGTGTACCATTGTAATGCCTCATCAATAATTCTATATCAAAAGGCCTTAAGAAATAATCTATCATTAGAATAAGAGGTCATAAGCATGTGGTAATGTAGAATATGAGCATTAGGGTCACCAGTACCATCAAAAAATGTGAATGTAGGCATGATATAGTTCTTAGGAAATGTAGAATTATGAATATTCTTAGGGATAGGGTTACCATGTAATTAATTATTTTCAAAATAAGCCCTACTTTATAAAGTGAGAGACTAGACCTAAGATTACAATTGACCTATGACATGCATGATAGATATGATATCCTATGAAGTAATAGTAGAATATGACAATATTGTATTAATTGGTTGTAATTTTCCATTGTGAGTTATCATAGGGATATCAAGAGAAGATAAAGGAGATTTCGATGCTAAAGGCACACTAGGAGTAGGCACCAAAGAATCTATATTAGATGATATAGGTGGAATATCCATAGCAACAGTAGGACTAGCATTGGAAACATACCTAGAAGGTGAGGTGACCTATGGAGACACATCTATAGGAGGGAATGGAATAATAGGTGTAGATGATGTAACAAGAGGAGGTTAAATGGTAGGAGAAGAATAATTAATGGATGGAGATGACTAATGGAATATGCTAGATGTAACCTTAGGAAAAGGTGGTGATGGAGATTCATATTCCAAAGAATAAAAAGTATAATAATCATGTTTGTTAATTGTGTCATCAAAATCTCTTAAAGACTCAGATATGATAATGTCATTAAGCATACTATCGATAGGTTCATCAACATAATATGAAGGTATATGAGAACTAGTATGTGATGAATGATGAGAAGCAATATCAGAAGTAGAAGAATCATGAGAAGGAACTATAGTAGTGGCCTGCCTAGAAGAATAATCAGTGTGCACATGTGACTGATTGTTAATACCAAGCAAGTAATCGATAAGAGAATAATATAGAATTTTCTTAGAACGATTAGGAGGGTCATTAGTAGCTATATAGTAAGGTGTACAACAAGTGAAGGCCACTAGATCCTTAATTATACTAATTCCAATGGGATAATCTTCAAAATGAGTAGGCACATATTATTGACCATCTAAAAGTTGTTGTTAAACATCAGGTAGGGTAGTAGTATTACTATAGAGATCCATGAGCTCAACAATGGTAGCCTCATCATAAATAAGGTTGATACTAAAATGATACATGATGGGCGAAGAATAAAATGAACTATCCTTAGCCCTTAGGGTTTATAGTGGATCTTAGGGAAAATAATTCTAAAGTATGGGTTGAACAAAATAATTAACTAAAATATGAATTTTTAGAAGTTAATCTAAACTAGGAACCATAATAAAATAACTGGTATAAAATGAAATATAAATGCTAGATAATTTATTTTATTTTTATATGGAATGAAATAGGAGGGTAAAAGGTACTAACCTATGAATGAATTACCTAGGAGTGATCGGGGATTGAATATGATGATGAGTGGATGGATAATAATATGATGGTACACCTCAATAAATTGTAGCATATGCATATTTAGCTAGATAAGGGAACCTGGAGGAGGATTAGGACACTTACGGGCACCCTGGTCTGCATTATGGATGCCCTGGTCTACAGAACATCTTGAAACCTGAGTCTATAAGGGTCACTATATATTCACAGTATCCTGATCTTTGTCACGTGAGTGTCACACTAGCTTTACTGATGTTGTCTTAGATCCACAAATAATTACCTACAAAACCCCATATAAAGCATCAAACCCATAAATAAATAAATATTCATATGAAGGGGTCAGATTGTCTGTAGCATCCGCAATGGTGGAATTATAACTAAGTAATGCACTACATCTCAAACCCAATGTATTTCTATGTGTTTGTGTGTGCTATAGTGTTCCCAGGGTGCCCTAGCACCATTGACATAGAGATAGGGGGAAATGCCTAGATAAAATGCAAAATGGTGGATGGAATAAAACATACTTCCCTTTCCTATGCAGGTGTGTGATGTAATGATGCCCAAATGTAGTCCCTTTCCTTAGTACATAACTATCTTTTAGTAGTAGATTGTCCACCCATAAGATAATAAATATGTTGTGTTTATATAGGGATGTATTTCTTAAATTTCAACACTAATGACTCGAAATGTCAACTGGTATCTAGGGGAATGGGAGGGAAAACCATAAAGACCAACCTCAAAACTCTAAATGAGACCCAAGTGTAATCATTATCAAGGTGCCAAAAAAATAAGCACCGGTGCACCCATGGGTACCCTAATCCATCCCTAGGCACCCTAGTCAAATACTAGAGATGAGAACTAAGTAATTAACAACATTTGAGACTCCCTGAGAGATAACCAGAACTGTGTAAACAACTGACGATTGTGTAGGACACTTAATGACAGTGACCGACTAAACTGACAATAGGACTAGGGGATGAGCCATTAGTGAATAATTTTTGTACGCAATATCCATATATTAAACAAAATACTTTGTGTTATAATTTTATTAGTAAGTGTGTGATTTTGTGACTACAATAAATAATCAGTCTATGGAACATAATTAAGTAAATAGAAATTTTCTACAACACACCATTTGATAATTTGAAGGATGAGATGTTTTGATCAAGGAGTGTGATATCCTTTCTCTTTGGTAGCATCGTTTAAAATGTTGAATGTATATAATATTTGTAAACTATCTAGATATATCGTGTGTCTAAATGCAAGGGTTAGTTTTTATTTTAGGTAAACATTTGTTAGGGATTTTGTGATCTGATATAGAGAAAATATGGCTTGGTATTTTTTCATAGGGTGTGTCTTCTTGGCCAATGAACTAGAGGATTAATGGTATATAGCCAAATGAAAACCTAAATATTATTTTTTGATATTAATCAAAGTTTGAGGGACCCACCAACCCTCTTTTAATGATAAAAAAGTGGAAATAAGATACAAATAAGAAAATATGGTCATTGGAGTTATTTGGATAGAGCTTCCATATAGAACAACACCACTAAGAAATTTTATTCATATTATATGATAGTTTATAAGAGGACATAATACTGAAATTGAAGATATAATAATTCTTATAAGGGATATAGGATGTGTATGAGTAACTAAAATAGTCTTATAGGTGTCTGAGTAGTTGTCTAAAATTACACCCCTTGTAATTTTGAACAAATCATCAACTATGGAATTATCCATTTTTGTCTTAAGAAAGTTGTGCAAGACTAAGTTATCCTTCTGTGAAGTGTATTCATGTAGTGTTATGTGGGTTCTCCTAACTCGAGGAACAAGGGAGCATCAAAAAAGACTTAGGCAGATTTTTGGTAGAGTTAGTGCTTTATGTAGTTTGTTAGTATTCATGATATTGAGCAAGTCAATATTCGATGGGTACCAAATCAGTATCTTGTGGGTCAAATATAAGTTAGAGTTCCATGGGGTTTTATGTCTATGAAAAATTTAGAAAATCAACTAAGGACATGATATATAAAGTGAGCAAGAGGATGAGAATATTATTTCTTCACGGAATGGAGAAACACAGTGTCATGCGGAATCGAAACACATATCATTGCTTAGAGTTTTTCAATTCTGTGAAATTAAGGATGAATTTTTCTAGGTTAAAATCTATGATGTAGAAGGAAAATGTGCCATAAGGTGCCAACTAAGTTTAGAAACCATGAGACACTAATTGAGTGTCCTGTGTGCTTCCCAAACTGAAGTGTCTAATGGGTTCTCATAGATCTTTGGAATGAAGTAACATAACATCACATAAGATGCCACACAAGAAGGAATACCTATGTAACATAGAAATAAATTGCAGAGGAAAATTTCGAAAAGTTATCAAATTCACGATGAGAGTTGTGAAATATCCAAAGCCACACAACAAGGAATATCCATGAGATGAGGTTGGAGGCCACATAACATAAAAAAATAATTTCAACACTTAGAATCTCTACATAATGGAGCAGATCACAGATGGTTTAATGTATTGTTGGGGTTAGAAATGCTTCTGTATATAATATTAAGGGTGTGAAGGCCACAACAAACCATGAAACATCGAAATTTCACAGATTATGCATAGGAATCCTACTTAATTTCAAAATCAACACTCAGTCAATCCAGTAACCATAATTTAATTAAGGGTTTCATCTTCATTGACCTATAAATATTTTAGCAGGTAACAGTGAAAACAATAATATGTTAGGAAACATCTATGAAAACTGGCCCTTATTGGTTGAATGTCTATTGTTGGCGCCTCTCTCTCTCTCCTTATATCTTAATTTTATCATTTTTCTAGAAGTATGGAACCCATCCATTGTAAAAAAGAGAGCCTATTTTATTATAACAAAACCAAATGGTGTCCAAATTCCCATGAGTTTTAGACCTCATATTTGACCTCTATAATTTAGTTTCACCTTCTACCATACATGTAACTAATTTCATATCTTTTAAGCAATAAAAATTTGTGTTATGGCTCTTAATCTGCCATATACTTGTTTTTTTCCATTCTTACCTCTTTGTTTCCTTTGTTAGCATATTGTATGTGTCACTTTTTCAGGTTTCTCCCTTTCTATGTGTTTCCAATGTGTGGAAGGGGTTAGGTTATGTGATGTTGGTCTATAGCACATCTCTCTACCCTATCCTCTCCTACATTTTCTTCACTTTCTCCCACTCATGGAGAGTGATCACACCCTTATTCTAGTGTTATCACCACCCCTTTTAGCTTAAGATTTACTTTTTGCATATTTTTCCCTCTCTCTACCCCGATCCCTTCTTTGTGTTAGTATAGGCTAGTTGTAGGAGTATTTTTATCATTAGGTTAGATTGGTTTTTATGGATTATTCATACCCACATAACAAAGGAGACAACATTCTCCAAAGATCTATCTCAAGATGAAATTCCCACACTTAGAGACATCCCCATGTTATCTAAAATTTATGATCTTCCATGGTCACATCTAGGGTGGAAATTTTATGTGTTAACAATTTTGGGCTATGTGGGACAAGGATTTAAGTTCTTTATAACTTCACTTCACCATGTTTGATGTGTTCTTGGTGATATCTAGCCTTTAAAGGCATTTATCAACACATTTTGTGACCCCACTTGTTAAAGAAATCCATTCACTGAGTCTACAGACCATTCCCTTCACATTTCTACTCATTTTTATGTATCCATTTCTCTCACGAATCTCCAAAGAGATCTTCTTTTCTCTCATTTTAGTTTTATCCCCCTTCATTTTTATCATTCAGATGATATCCCTAAAATATTCATTAAAGACCTACCTCATTTTCATGGAAATGGAGATCAATATCCTATTGATCACATTCAAGAGATAGCCAACCATTGTGTCATTCATAATATCAAAGAAGAGAACATCTACCTCAAACTTATTATTTCATCGTTTAGAGGTAAATCAAAATATTGGTATAGGTTTTGACTGCTCCGAGATTGCTCCGCGACTGTTCCGCGGCCGTTCCGCGGCTGTTCCGTGCCTGTTCCGCGGCTGTTCTGCGGCTGTTCTGCGGCTATTCTGCTCCGAGACTGTTCCGGGATTGCTCCGCGGCTGTTCCGCGGCTGTTCCGCGGCTGTTCCGCGCCTGTTCTGCGGCTGTTCTGTGATTGTTCCGCGGCTGTTCCGCGACCATGGAAACTTGCTCATGGAGGTCCAAGCTATTCCCTCAATCCACAGGGGTGTTTACTACCCTTTCCTCCATCTGGGATGATGAAGCGAAAGCACACTGCAGTTCTGTTCCAGAATCTGTGATTGAGAAGGCCAAGTCCAGGTTTCCCTTTGCACTAATTGGAGCTTTTGCAGGCTATCATCCAAATATCGATGCTGTCCGCAAATGGTGCGGACGGAAGTGGTGCTGCTGGGTTGATATCATCGCTCTTCCCGACCACGCCCTTCTGTTCAATTTTTTCTAAGGAAGATGAGATGATTAAGGTTCTCGACGCTGCACCTTGGATGTTTGGAAGAACTGCCCTACATCTGAAGCGATGGAAGCTAGGGGTCTCTCTTCAAATCAAGGAATTGCCCATTTGGATATCTCTGCCGGCTCTTCCAGTGGAATTTTGGGAGGACGAAGTCCTTTTTGGCATAGCAGCTTCAATGGGAGAGCTAATATCCTTGGAACCTGCAACAAAAGCTAGAAGCAGGCTTGTAAGAGCACGACTATGTGTTAGCATGGAGGTGGGGGCTGTTCTCCCAAATAATATCATTCTTTCTTCTCCCACGGGCCGTCTTATGCAGAACATCATCCCTGAAGACCACGGTTTGGTCTGTCCCAAATGTTGGAAGGTCAACTTCCAAGCCAAACTATGCAAGTGCTCCGCGGAGACAGTGGATGAAATAGGCAGGAAAAACAGCAGAGAGGAGGTGCGGATCTTCGAAGGAGAGATCCCTGACACATTACGCACAAGAAATTGCAACAATGGCGGAACTAACCAGTCTGAAATGGCTCTACTCGTGGCTTCGCATGGTGACCTCTCTGAACACGTGGGAAAGGCTGCTACGGCGTGGAAGATGCGGGAAATTCCATTCAAAACTGTTCACGAGTCAAACAAGGTAGATAGTGAATCTTCTGAATGGGAGACTGGGTCAGAAACAGATTTAATTACGGCAGATTTGGAGACTGCCACGCGGGAAGTGAACCGACATAGTAAATCTATGAAAGCTCATAAACAAAGACCTTTAAATGTGGATTTGAACCCTTGCAGAAGGAAGATGGACAGTAAAAGTGAAAAGATTTCATTGGCGAGGGTTTCAAATTCTGTTTTAAATGGTAATTTAGAGGAGGTTATCGACGTGGATGACGAAAACATGGCGGGCTGGAGCACTGTATGTAAAAAATCTTTCCGCGGTTTTCGTCGAGGGGGTGCGCGCCGAGGCACTTAGGTTGGATGTAATTGTTCCCATCGGCGCTGTTCTTTTGTTGTTCTCTTGCTGGGCTTTGCGGGTTTTAGTGCTGTCTTTAGTAGGTTCTTTTCCTGCTTGCGCCCTTGTTGTTTTTGACCTTTTGATCTTTTGCTCGCTTGGGCACATCTGGCTTCTGAGTCATCTTTGTACAAGGGTATAGTCCCTTTCAAAAAACTATTTGCCAATAATAAAAAAAAAATATTGGTATAGAAATTTGGTTCCACAATCCATTTCCACATGGGATCATATGGGAGAACAACTAAACAAATAGTTCAAGGAGAATGCAAATGTTATCTCTCTCATGGAACACCTCAAGAAAATGTAGCAAGATTTAATGCATTTCATCTCAAATTTAAACATCATATTTTCAAGGACATTTCTAAGAATCCCTGAATATTTCAAATCCTCATGAGGTATATAATTATAGCATTATTTGAGGTCCTTGGATGCTGATTTAGTTATATTGATCCAAATCTTAGGAGGAAGTACTCATCCAATATGGTCAAAGGAAACCCATCTCCATTTCTTCCATTCTTCCTTCACCATCTCAAATTCTACTTTCCCCATGTGCAAATCAAGAAAAATTCATTACTCCATTCCAAAAAAAGGAAGTTCCTTTACTTCCTAGTTCCCCTTTTGGTACTCTACAAGTCTACCATGCCAAAAATATTCCCTATGGTATGAAATATTTCTCCCTGTCTCCACCCCAACGCGTTACCTAGATCTCTAAAACCTTGTAACAATGTTTAGAGAAGCACTAGTGTGCTAAATGTTTACCCAACCCGCATTGAAATAAGTTATCCAACAAGGTGGGTATATCATGATGTTTATTTTTCCATGGAGAGGGGGAACCACAAAGATTAGGATATGTTTTAGAGGATCCATTGGCTTCCCCATTTGATCAAATCGAAAGTTTGGAGCCCAAATCAGCTATGATTTCAAGTGTAATCAAAAGGCATCCTATCCTCAATTCCTTATCTCCAACCAATTCCACCAAGGATGAAAAATCCACATCTATTTAATAATGGTGTGAATGTGATTGGGAGGATGAAAAAGATGAAAATCCACAAAGGGAGGCAGTTAATGAAAAATAGTGTAAGCAACTTTGGTGGTGGAAACTTAGAATGGTCTGTGGGTTGAGGAGGAATTATTTTTCAACACTTGTGATGTCTGTGAGTGTGAAGAAGAAGACATTTTGACCCCAAAATATGAAATAACTAAGCACAATGACCCTTATTTCTCTGCATGGCTTGAAATTACCTCATTTTTGGAAGAAAATTAGTGTGGGGTGGAGAATGTAGATGAAGGAAACTCATGCCATAAAGTGGGAACAAATATGTTTTCGCAATAGAATGAAATACCATATCTAGATCATCTTGTAAACATCTCTAAGAATGTGTCTCTATAAGCTCTATTATTGGAGTAATTGTGAAGAAGATGGGAAAACCATGCAAGTCATCCAAATAGTTCAAAGGAACATTTTCCCAATAAGATACTTGGTTGGTTTAGAGTCAAATTCAGAGTTGTCACCATTCTTCTCACTTTAGAGCATGAAAAAGAGCTTAAAACCACCAAAGGTTAGCTTCAACACCTCCAACCAAATGCAGAGAAACTTGAGGAGGTATTCATTATCTCTCTATTTAATACTTTTAGGTACAACGAAGTGTGGGCTATTCTTTCACTTCCACCTTGTGATCTCATTTCCAAACTGATCACAGGGCATCATTTTGTAAGAAAGGGAAACTACTTCTCCCATCCTGTATAAGGTTCTGTTTAGATCCCTTTGATTTTTTTAAAATAGGGTAGATTAGGTTTGATTATTGTAAAATAAGTGCTTGTACACACTCTGCATGTTTCAATTTAGGGGTTGCATGATTTTCATATTTGTACGTATTTTTGGTGTACCTTTTTTGTTGTTGTTGTTGAATAGTTCATATTTTAGAGTAAATTTCATGGTAGACTCAGATATTTGGAGCAGTTTCAAAATTTTATTCAGAGATCCATAACACAACTTCAATAAGTGCTAGATTCATGTGGATCTAGGAGATCGGTATTAAGGGATGAGATTAATTTTATTCAAGGGTATTATTGACTACATGCTTAATGAATGATTCAAAGTTACTAGTATTCATCATATAGTAAGGACATCTCCCCTGGAGGTTGTCAAACTGTTGTCCACAATTACACCCCTTGTAATTTTGAACAAGTCATCAAATATGGACTTATCCATGTTTTTCTCAGGAAATATATACAAGAATAAGTTATCCTTTCAAGGAGTGCAATAACATAGTGTTTTATGGGTTCTCCTAACTCATGGAACAAGGGAGCATCGAGAAAGACTTAGGAATATTTTTTTTGGATTTAGTGCTTCGCGGAGTTTTTAGTCTTCATGATATTGAGTATGTCAATCTTATATGGGTATCAAATCAGTCTCTCGTATGTCGAAGATAATTCAAAGAACTATTGGGTTTTATGCCCATGAAAATTTCAGAAAATTGGCTAAGGAAAAAATCCACGAAGAGAGAAAGAGAATGAGAAGCTCAATGCTTCATGGTACAGAGAAATAAAGTGTCATTGGAACTCAAAACACGTAACATTCCACTAATTTTTTTAATTATTTGGAAATAAGGATGATTTGTACTAGGTTAAAGCCCACAATGGAGAAGGAAAAAGTGTTATAAAACACCACATGGTAAAGGAAAAGTAAGTTCAAATACAAAAAAGGTTTGAAACCGTGAGATAAAAACTTTGTGTCCTGTGGTCTTCCAAAATTGAAGTGTCCCACAGGTTCTCACAGAGTCATGGAACAAAGGAACATAGCCACACATAGAATGCCATATAAGAAGAAGTAAGACCTCTGCGGCATAATGATAAAGTGCAAATGAAAAGTGCAAAAGTTTTCAAATCCAAGATTGGAGCTATGAAACATACAAAACTGCATAACAAGGAACATCCATGGGATGAGTTTGGAGGCTGTGAAATGTAAAAAATAATTTCAATACTTATAAACTTTGTGCAACAAAGGACCAAATTGCAAATGGTTTAATGTATTGTGGGGTCAGAAATTATTCCACATATCATCTTAAGGGTACAAAGGCTGCACGAAACCATGAATCATCAAAATTCCATGGATTTCACATGGGAATCGAGCTTGATTTCAAAATCAATTCTCAACCATTCCACCAACCATAATTTAAGGCAGTACAAGTGTTTTCTTTATTGATCTAAAAATATAATGGCATGTTGCATTAAAATGATAGTATTTCAGGAAACATATATGGTAAATGGTCTTTAGTGTTTAAATCTCTACTATTGGTGTATATTTATGGTGTATGTTTCACCTTATACCTTGCATGTAACTAATTTATCATAACGACACCATGCCAAAATTGTGGTTGACTTCCCATGAGTTTCAGACCTTGGATTTATCCTTTGTAATGTATTCTTTCATTCTTCCATGAATGTAGTTGATTGTGTATCTTTAAAGCAATTAAAAAATCATTTGGTTTTTCTCTTTCCACACTATACTTGCATTTTTTCATTATTTTGTCTATGTTTCCTTCTTTAGCATGTTTTGTGTGTTGCATTTTCAATTTGCTCCATATTTTTGTGTTGTCAATATATGGAATGGGTTAGGTTGTGCGACATTAATATATGTCACATATCTCTTCCCTATCCCCTCCTGTGTTTTCTTCCCTTTCTCCCCCTCATGGAGAGTGATCACACCCTTCTTCTGGTGCTATCACCACCCATTTTAGCTTAGGATTTGATTTTTCCATCTCTTTCCCTATCTCCCCCCCTACTCCCTTGGATGTGTTAGTGTAGGTTAGCTATAGGATCAGTTTTATCTTTAGGCTAGATTGTGTTACATGGGTTCTCCATAAATATAGAATAAAGGATCTAACCTTCTTCAAAGGTTTGTCTCAAGAAAGTAAGTCCCACACTTAGAGACGGTCCCATGTTAGATAAAAGTAATGATTTTCCATGGTCATATATATGGTGTAACTTTTGTATGCTAACAGTAGCTTAGTGAAATAATATGAAATATTTATAAGTCTTAGGGATAAGTAAGACCATGTGTTTAATATCTATTCGTGTTTACAAGCCATTCATAATAAATAAAATCCAAATCAATAGTCTCAAGTACAAAAATGCTAAATTTAGTTATCTACATTTTTATGAAAATATTATAAATCATTTTGTAAATGATAATACATGATTACATTTTTCAATATCCTCTTTTATATGATTGAGTCTATTGTATCTAAAATGTGGCTACAAATCTAATGGATCCCTAAAAAGTAGCATAATTTTTCAGTATAGAGAAGCCTTTTCTTTACAATGGTTGCAGCAATTCATGTAAGAATTTATGTTTATATTGGTGGACATAGATTTACAATTAACCCAATTATTTTATTTTCTATATCCAAACTCTTGCCCTCTGTAAAGATTTATCATGGAAATATTTCCCCTTGACTCTTAAATTGTTGATGTTATTTTCATATTTCAAAATTGAATAATGTATTAACTTTAGAAAATATTGGGATAGATGGGAGTAATTCAACTATTTGTATACATTTTTATTATATGAGAATAAATGTTATTGAATTATTAATTAAGTTCTAATTTCCTCACAATACAAAATATGTTGTTATGCACTCCAATTTTGCATCAATAAAAATTTACAAAGTGTACGTAAGCTTCTTCTAGCTTTTAAACTTTTACATGTGGAAATTAAGGTATCTGTTTTATGTCATTTTATTTTCCATTACATATCCTCTTATTTTTATACCATTTAGTTTACATTTTTCATTTATTAAGTATGGGTGAGAAAAGGAAATGAGAGTGCATAAACTAGAATTATAGTTTTGAAAAGTGAAGGAAAAAACATAATTTGGTCTTGATGATTTAGAGTGGACTAAGGTGGGAAATAGTGAAAAGCATTTATGTGTTGTTATTTCTTCATAATAATTAATGAATTTTTAAAAGGAAATTATGTTAATGGTTTGGATCCCATGGAATTCAGTAAGAGGTTTGGGTGTACTACTTGTAGACATGAAATCACACACTTACTATTTACATCATGCATTTAAGTATGTCGTTATATGCATGATTCCTAAGAAAAAAAACTCGACATTAACAAGACTTATTTTGGTTTGTATTTACATTGGATATTATTGAACTAAACATTTGCTTTTGGACATTATACAATATGTGAGCCAACTATGGATTTTCTGTTATATCATATGAGCATCTAAAACAACACTACCCATTAGTGACAACAATGCCGAGGAGCTACTTTCCCCTTTGGGTGCTTATGTTATTTTCCCTCATTTTCTCAAGTTTGAAATTCCAGATCACTTATTATATTTTCTAAATTACTACCTATCACTTTTGGTACTCCTTTTTGGTTGTTAATGATGAAATTAAAACAAGGGAACCATAGATATGCATGTCTTACTCACTATTATTGGGTGCAGGGAAATTTGGTTTATTACTTCATATCTATTACTTGGGGAAAAGAGTCATATTCAAAGAATGAATTTTGGCTATATTATTCACTGCATAAGAGGGACTATTTCTGAAATCCTTCTCACACATTCATCTTAGGGAAAATTATTTGTATCTCGCTATCTTGGTGTGACTGACACAAGGGAAACATATCTTCAAGGGACATGATTCAATCTCACACACAATAAAACTACATAGAGTCTGAAATGTAGTACAACACTTGGTGACAATCACATTGGGGTGACCGAAGAGGTCAATCTGACTCGAGAATATCCATTATTTATTTCATATAATATTTTATTGAGCATTGTGTAGCTAGTTAGGGTTTGTTTTGTAGGTTTACGTGCAACATTAAAACCCTATAGTGAAGCTAGTGTGACAAAAAGTGAAAGGGTGAAGTCAAGATCAGACCCTAAAAATATTATGAGCATAGCATTTTCTAGGACACTAGTGCCCAGTTCAGACACTAGCACCCAATCGGTCATGTCCTTATTTGGGTAGTTCATTCCAAAGGAGTTTCAAATGTTAGTTTTCCATAGGAAGCTTACTCATCCTAGATCTAGCATGTTCCACCCAGTTTCTAGCCCAGAATCAATCTAATATTCAAATACAATTTAATTCATTCTTATCCCACTATTTCTCACACATACTTTTCTTTTTTCATGATATATTTTTCTTAGTATTTTTATATCTATTTGATCCTAGTCCTCTAATAAATATTTGGTTCTATCAAATATTTTTGTGAATCTGATCATAGCATGTTGTTTATTGGATCTAATCTTCTCTAAAATCAGGCCCCAGTTGTACTAGGGTTCATATTTACATATTATATTTAGATTCACGCCTTATTTTCATATATCATATGTAATACATATGATTTGTAAAAAAATCCTAGGGTTTCATGCTTTGTCCTACCCTTTTGGTCACTTTCTAGTACTCCTAATTGTCAAATCACCTTTTGTTTCATATCTCAAGTATAATGATTGTATTTTTGAATTTATTTGATGTTATTTTTAATTTTAATATATTTAATGAAATCCTTTTTTTTTCCCCTAATGTTTGGCACAGTTTTTGGAAATTTGAAATTACACTTTTAGTACTTAATCCATAATTCAAAATATGTACTTTTTAGAAAATATCTTAGAGTATTTTATTTTACAGCATTATGTTCAAATAATCCTCTTTTTTGTTTTGTAAAATTCAAATTCTAGTTTGAGATATGGTCATTTTATTCATTTGATGAAAATCTCTTTTCTATCAACATCGCTTTCAATACAAATTTATTTATCTCTCTGGTTTGGTTGTGTAAAATTATTTTATGGCTTACCATATAATTGTTGACAATCCTACACCATTTTATGTTCAGGTTTGCATTATTAATGTTTTTTTAAGTGTACTTTAGTTTTTTTTATTATTGGCAAATAGTTTTTTGAAAGGGACTATACCATTGAATACAAAAGAAGGCCTGAGAGCCGGAATAAGAGTGAGAAATAGAGAGAATGGATCAAGATCCAAGCGTTACAACGAAGCTCCAAGTAGCTCAGAAACAGCTACTCAACCGAGACAAAACAGCAAAACAACAGCAAAAAAACAGCAAACCGACCGCAGAGAAACTTTAAGTGTACTTTAGTTGATAATTGATCTGATCTTAATATATGCAACATTTCATTTCTCCATTAAATCAGATTTTTTTGGTTCATCTAACTCCATCTACTCTTTGTATCCATGGATTTGATAACACACATATGAGATATTTGGGAAAAATATTTCTACTTATTGTTGTAGGACCATGCACTCTTAATGTTTTATGTCACTTCATTCCTAAGAATCTCATTTAGCATCCTTCTAGGTTGTCCTTAGTTACATATTTTGCATGAAAATATTTCTACCCATGTCATAGCACATAATTCTGTTACCACTACTTCTTCCATATATTCGACACCTCATGTTTCTACTCTTTGTGATATCCCTCTCATTCATGATAATGAAGTTACTAATTACATTGCACATCATTCTTCTCCTATGATGGACTCTAGTGTTATTGATTTACATGATGAAATTTCTATTGGACCCCATGAGACTCCTCTCACTTCACAATGTCACAATGACCACGGCTTTCAAATCTATTAGTTGGAACAAGTCTTGATGCAATTATAATGATCATCTACTTATTGATTCCAATGTTACATCACTTTTTATACTCTCCTCGTCACAAGTAAGAATGCAGTGTGGTGATTTGATTCCTGATGATCTTATCTCACTCACTTTTCAAACTTCTTTGCATGACTCATATGATATAAGTTATATTATTACATCCATGGGGGAAATCAATTCCCCTATTTTCACATTTATGTTTATGATCATAGGGGCTAGTACATACAACTTTAATGTTTCTAATATTCTTAAATTATACCTATTGTTTATCAAGAGTTTTATGTATCTCCCCCCATTTCTTGAGGTTGATACTAAAAAACCTCCTAACATTAAATATGTTACAACCTACACATCTCTTGATTCACACATTGAAGCTTATGTTTTCAATTACTATTTCCACTATGGCCAACAAGCCTAATGTTCCAACTATTCTATTTTATCCTAATGGACATGTTAGTACCCAAATTTATTCTCCCCCAAAAGCTGAGCATCATCACGATTTTGACAGGAAGCTTACAGGCAAGCAAAGCATGTTGTGTGTCATTTTGTAGCCAGGGAAAATGCATCTTGCTCTTCGTCACTCAGATGTGGAGAAATGGGTAGCACCCTTAAGAGGATTTGATCTATCCTCACTCCTTTATGGTTGTGCCTTTCAACAAGGGTGAGAGGACCCTTTTGGAGTCTTTTTTTTGTGGAGGAGATGGCGATATCCTACTTTGAAAAGTTATTAAGAATACCTTGAAGAAAATAGGATCAATACAGCAAAATCTAACTCTCACGAGTTATCACCCTAGATAAATGGAGATATTTTGTAAGAAAGGTTCAGGCTACTAAAGACGATGAAAACTGGATTTCTTCTGCATGTTTTGGTAATAGAAATTATGCATTTGTGCAAACACAAGACCAACAGGGGTAATATGGGTATGATTGGTTGTTTTTAAATGAATTTAGGTGGGAGGTGAGGAAGAGTGGACTTTGATTCACCATATCTTTGAGAAATTTTAAAAAAATAGAAGGCTTGATTAATAAAATGCTTCAAAACAGCTAAAATTCCCCTTTAACCAGAATGATGTGCTTTCAGTGGAGGCCCAGATCAACACATTTTCACACAAACTTTAAGGATCAAAAATTAAGGTTCAAATTGAAAAACTTAATTAAACACTATCAACCTCTATTTTATCACGCCTAAGATACCCTCAAAGGCTAAAAAACAATCTTAATCATCATGCTAGGAATAAATTGATTTTAAACTTGTTTATTTCACTATCAAATGAAAGCTCTTCTAATAAATGAAATTGCAAGTGCCACCAAACTATCACAAAGCTAATATCTTGTGTGATTCACAGAGATTTCAATGTAAGATTGTAATGGGAATAATAAAAACTATTTATAGGCATTCAAAAATGAAGCAGACACAAATTTGCTTAAAATTGACACAAATTTACTCAAATTTGATTAAATTTGTCAGCAGGGGAAAATTTCTAGAACAATCTCAGATCTTGTCAATGGTTGTACACTCGCAACCACCTTAACATGATCAAATTTAACACAAAATAAATAAATAGGTCCCTCAGATAGTCTCTCAGAAAATATGGGCTCTGTCAAACTTTTTCTCTCAGGAATTAGCTCTCGACCTCTAACACTCCAACCATTTGCACGACAAATTCATGCAATTTATAAAATTTTTACAACATAGTTTTCCCCCAAAAAACATTCAAAGCACCATTGTTTGTTATGATTTTGATCGTGACCCCAAAAATTAGATCTACAAAAAGGTTATCAGGTGCTTAGGGAGGCATATTTCTTCAAATATCTCAGCATTCAATTCTTTCATCTGGTAGATCACTCTTCCTCTTATGCGCCTACTACTTCCACCCCTAATCTATCAAATTTGGTTCTTTTTGTGTCAATGAAGGAAAAACTAGAAAATGAGATCGAGGCCATTAGTCAGATCACATCTTAGTGCTAAAAGATGTATTCAGATTTTTTCCACCAAACCAAGATATCAACAGGTCTCTTGTGTGCCAAGGAAAGAAAGATCAGGTCAAATCCGACAATCAGATTACATCTTTAATGGTGAACGAAATTTTCACACCTTTCCCACCAAACCAAGATATCGAATTAATGTTCCTCTTCATTTGGCATGTAGGAGACTCTAAGAAATGATAAAAAAAAACTAGAAAAATTTGCATCCTAGAGATTTGGAGCAGAAATGGTGGAAAATCAGATACAAATGCATAGTTGCCGTCGATTTCCCTTTTGATTTTGGACCTTCCACATGGGAGATCCGAATTCAAATGGGCCTAGGGGTTCCTTTTTACTTTTCACACCTTTTGGAAAAAATGTAGAATTTCTCAATTTTCTCCAGACCTTCGCCTTTAAAAAATGGGCCTGACACATGTCCTAATGTGGGTCCCAGAGGAACCGTGGCTAAATTCTGCTATTTTGCCTATTTTTAGAAGAAAGGAAAATTTTCCAAATTTTCTCCGATAGTCCGCCTCCCCACCTTTTGAATTTTCAAATTGTCATGCATCTCAATGGTACATCTTGAGCTGGTCCCTAAAAGTAGAGACCCCAAACAAGCGTGGGCTCAACACGTGTCTCATTACAGAAGAGTTTGTTAAAATTTTAAGAGTTTCAGCGGAAGGTGCCATGTGTCCAAGGTCCAAGATAGTCTTCTTCAGTTGTTGCAAATTCCAAGTAAAAGGGACAGTGAATGGAAGCCTCCAAGTGTCCTCCTGGTGCTTCTTCTAAATAAAACTCAAGGGTCGGTCACCAAACATGCGTGGTCCCTCCACGTCTCCTAGGTCTTTAATGAAGTTTCTTTAAAAATTATAAGGAAGAAATACCCAGCGGAAACCTCCATATTTCTTTATGGTGCAACTTCGAGATGGTATATTGATTTTGGGGAATCAATATAGTTAATTCCTATATTGATTCGAGTAATTCCCCATCCAAGTCTTTCAAGAAGAAGGCATGTTCACCAATCAGAATGTCAATGGAGTAATGGCCCATCCATAGTGAATCAAATTTACCATGCTTACCCTTGTCTTCATGCCTACTATCCCATAATAGCACAAGATATCCAATGCTAAAAGCTCTTGGAGTGACCTTCTTGTCAAATAATCTCTTCAATTTTTCTCTAAACTTTACATGCCTTTGGTGAGATGCCCTCCTTTCTTCATCAAGTTCAACAATTTGGTTAATGTGAGCATCATATGTACTAAATTCTTGATCCTCTAGTTGTTGAAGGAACTAATATGAGGATAATTACATATGTAAGGGCAGAAAATCCTGAGTCCCATACACCAACTCAAATGGACTCTTTCCAATGGCTCTTTTAACATTAATTCGATCAGCCCAAACAACAAACTTCAACTTCTCACCCCATTTTCTCTTGTTCAGCTCCAAATACTGAAGGGCCCTTTTCTTGTGCTCAGGAATTCTAAGAAACTCAACAATTGGAACTGAAATATTGATCTGACTCAAGACTTGGGAAATATCATAAGGGACATACTTTGGCAAGGTAGCATTGGAAGGGAGATTGACACACTCATCAAATGGAACAGGATTTTTGACAGCTTGGGCATGAGGAGGAATATGATTTTTTTTGGGATAGCAAGGCCTTTGGCAGATGCATCTTTCTTAAGAACCTCTTTAGGAATATTTGAAATTAATGGAGTTTTTGTCTTAGCACAAGGACTTGCCCCTTTGATAACCTTACTTCTTGTGTTATACTCCTCTTAGGAAACAATAGCGTTCATCAACAACTTCCTGTCCTCCTCAGATGGGATTCCTCCATCATACTTCTTTATCATTAAGCTCTTAAGTATTCAAAGTCATTATTAGGTATCTCAAAAGCTTGTACAATATCTATTTCCAAAGTATGAGAGGGAGGAAGAAAGGGTACTTAGTGGATGCAATCCTAAAAACTTACAGCAGTTCAAGCACTTATCACTTCAGTTGAAGTTTCTCCTTGTTGTGAGCTAGTGGGGCAACCCATCATGCAAACATCATCATCATTTTCATCATCATCTTCCCCTTTTGTTTGTTGATTTACTTCACATGGAGCATGAAACATCTATCACACTAGTCAATGACATATGTTTCCTCAACAAAAACAACTATCGCAGCCAAAGGATCAGGCACCATTTTGTTTTCCCTAGCCTAGGATTGTTTATTTCCAAATCCAATAGGTCCCTTACCTCTATCATCAGATCTCTGATCATTTCTGTGATGATTTGTAAACCTGTCTTGGCCTTGTTTCTTGTGTTGACCTTGTGAATTATTTTTAATTCCCTTTTCTGCTCGGGCTAATTTGTATGAGATTTCTTTGACAGCCCCTACCAAAGTTTTCACAACTTCCTCCAAATCAGCAACCTTACTTGTTTGAGGCTTTTTTGGGCTAACTAGCTTCACACCTTCTCTCTTAGGAGGTTTTCCAATTTCCTTGATGTTGTTCTCAATCCGCAGAGCCATGGCGAAGGCCTGCCTCAGATTAGTAGGGTTTTTTTCCCTCAAGTACTAAGAAGCCTTTTTATCAAATGCATCTAAATGTTTGATCAAACATGATTCACCACATGGCCTGAAGTTAATAGGTAATCTCCTCAATGTCTTATTAAATATAGTGTTAAAATCATGCACTGACCCATTAGGATTATTTTTAATATTCTCAAATTCTGACAGAAGAAACCTAAGATTTGTTCTATCACCATACTACAATCTAAATGCATTATTCATCTTGGTCCAAGAATCAATGGAATTATCTAGAAAATCTTTATACCAGTCCCTTGCATCTTCCTCTAAAGTATGGATAAACAATTTGATATATACATCTTCAACATCAATTTCAAAGTCTTCCATCATGTTGATAAAGATCTTTAGATGTTGATCACTAGTGATAGCAATATTTCCTTAGAACTTTGGTAGTCTATTTCTTACATCTTGGGGAACTGCATTTGGATAACCAGCCATCCCTCTAAAATGTATAGGACCAAAAGTATTTACAACAAATTTCGGTCTGGGTAGGGGATGGGCCATGTTGTTTTGAGGAGGTGACCTTGGAGGAGAATAAAACTGATAAGGGACAAGGGGTATAACTTCTAAAATGGATATCCCATAAAGGCTATGTCTCTTGGAAAACCCTATCAACTTCAGAAAACACAGGAGCAGAATGAGAAGTAAACTTTTCAAAACAAAATGAAGGCCCCTCTCCAGATGGAGAATTTAATTCCACAAAAAGACTACCTGATTCAGAATCACTTGAATGGCAATCTTCAATGATAGGTTGATCACCTTCATAAACAAAGATCTCTTTTCTTGACTACTGATCTCCAACAACTCTCCAGGCTCTTCTTCCTTATGACTTTTTTTTTCCTAGATCTATAAATAATGTCCTAATAGGATCCCTAGTGAAGAAATATCTTCTTCTTTCCAACTTTACAAATATTAGTAACAAATCTCACTTGACAGAGGTTAAGACACTTGTACTTAAAAAATTAGATCAACACGGAGTCACCACTAAGGATTTCCATCTTAGTTGTGCAAATGCACTAAAAATATGATCTCTCAAATATTTGTCAACACTAGAAACTAGAAATGGAACTTTCTGACGTTCCTTTACCCATATTTATCAATGAAACTTAGTGTAATAACTGCAGAAAATGAAAATATTGCACACAACACTTGTAACTTTGAACACTTATTATAAGCCCCAACACATCTTGATGTTGAAACAATGTACTAGGACTTAGAGCATATGAGAAATGTTTACCAGGGCCTGAGTATGAATTATAATCACAATTTCCCCAGCAGTGGCACTAGAAACAGTGTTGGTACCCAAATTGATTCACCCTTAGAAGATGAGCAACATCACAGTTTTGACAGGAAGCTTAGAGGCAAGCAGAGCACGTTGTGTGTCATTTTGTATCCGAAGAAAATGCATTTTGCTCTTCGTCACTAATATGTGGAGAAATGGGTAGCACCCTTACAAGGATTTTATCTATCCTCACTACTTTATGGTTGTTCCTTTCAACCAGGGTGAGAGGACCCATTTGTATCATGTTGTTTGTGGAGGAGATGGAGATATCCTACTTTGCAAATTTATTAAGAAGACCTTGAAGAAAACATGATGAATACAGAAAAATCTAACTCTCACGAGTTGTCACCCTAGATAAATGGAGATATTTTGTAAGAAATGTTTAGGATACTAAAGAAAATGAAAACTTGATTGCTTCTGCATGTTTTGGTAACATAAATTATGCATTTGTGTACACACAGGACAAATAGGGGTAATATGGGTATGATTGGTTGTTTTTAAATGAATTTTGGTGGGAGGTGAGGTAGAGTGGACTTTGATTTGCCAGATCTTTGAGAAATTTTACAAAAATGGAAGGCTTGATTAACAAAATGCTTCAAAATGGCTAAAATGTCCCTTTAACCATAATGATGTGCTTTTAGTGGAAGCCCAGATCAGCACATTTTCACAAAAACTTTAAGGATCCAAAATTAAGGCTCAAATTGAAAAACTTAATTAAACACTATCAACCTCTATTTTATCACACCTAAGATACCCTCAAAGGCTAACAAACAATCTTAATCATCATGCTAGGAGTAAAGTGATTTTAAACTTGTTTACTTCACTATCAAATGAAAGCTCTTCTGATAAATGAAATTACAAGTGCCACCAAACTATCACAAAGCTAATATCTTGTGTGATTCATAGAGATTTCAATGTAAGATTGTAATGGGAATAAGAAAAACTATTTATAGGCATTCAGAATTGAAGCAGACACAAATTTACTTAAAATTGACATAGATTTACTCAAATTTGATTAAATTTGTCAGCAGGGGAAATTTTCTAGAACAATCTTAGAGCTTGTCAATGGTTGTACACTTGCAACCACCTTGACATGATCAAATTTAACACAAAATAAATAAACAGGTCCCTCGGGTAGTCTCTCAGAAAAGATGGGCTCCGTCAAACTTTTTCTCTCAGGAATTAGCTCTCGACCTCTAACACTCCAACCATTTACATGACAAAATCATGCAATTTATAACATTTTTACAACATAGGTTTCCCCCAAAAAACATTCAAAGCACCATTATTTGTTATGATTTTGATCGTGACCCCGAAAATTAAATATGAAAAAAGTTTTTTAGGTGCTCAGGGAGGCATATTTCTTCAAATATCTCAGCATTCAATTCTTTCATCTAGTAGATCACTCTTCCTCTTATGCGCCTACTACTTCTGCGCCTAATCTATCAAATTTGGTTATTTGTGTGTCAAGGAAGGAAAAACTAGAAAATGAGATCGAGGCCATTAGTCAGATCACATCTTAATGCTAAAAGACATTTTCAGATTTTTCCCACCAAACCAAGATATCAACAGGTCTCTTACGTGCCAAGGAAAGAAAGATCAGGTCAAATTCGAAAGTCAGATTACATCTTTAATGGTGAAAGACGTTTTTAGACCTTCCCCACTGAACCAGGATATCAAATTGATTTTCCTCTTCATTTGGCATGCAAGAGACTCCAAGAAATGATAAAGAACCAGAAAAAATTGCATCCCCATGAGCTTTAGAGCAGAAATGGCAAAAAATCAGATACAGATGCACAGTTTCCGTTGATTTCCCTTTTTAATTTGAACCATCCACATGGGAGATCCGAGTTATGACGGGCCTGGGGGTTCCCTTTTACTTTTCACACCTTTTGGAAAAAATGAAGAATTTCTTAATTTACTATGGCCCTCAACCTTTGAAAAATGGGCCTGACACATGTCCCAATGTGGCTCCCAGAGGAACTGCAACTAAAGTTTGCTATTTTGCCTATTTTTGGAAGAAAGGAAAATTTTCCCCAACAATCCACCTCCCCACCTTTTGACTTTTAAAATTTCCACACGTCCCAATGGCACATCTTGAGATGGTCCCCAAAATTAGAGACTCCAAACAAGTGCGGGCTCAATATGTGTCTCATTCTAGTAGAGTTTATTAAAAGTTTAAGAGTTTTAGCGGAAGGCACCATGTTTCCAAGGTCCAAGATAGTATTCTTCAGTCATTGCAAAGTCCAAGTAAAAATGGAGAGTGAGCGGAAGCCTCCAAGTGTCCTCTTATCACTTCTTCAAAATAAAACTCAAGGGTCAGTCACCAAACATGCGCGGCCCCGCCATGTGTCCTAGGCCTTTTAGGAAGTTTCTTGAAAGAGTCTAAGGAAGAAATACCTGGTAGAAACCTCCATGTGTCTTTATGGTGAAACTTCAAGATGGTCCCCAAGAGCGGAGACCCTGAATGAGCATGGGCTCACCACATGTCCACGTCCCGCCAAAACTATATCAGATGCATGAAAAAATTTCTAAGTCCAGGCAAAGCAGCGCAATCCTCCACGTGTCCCCCCAACACAACTCCAAGGCCAAACAAAAAGGTGAGTCTTCAAATGAGCATCATTCCTCCACGTGTACAGGTTTTGGGTTAAAATGATCCAAAAAAATTTAGATCGCCCCACTGAGCTGCATCTAACCAAAAAGGGTCATGTTGCTATTGATGTAGAGATTTAAAATTGATGGGAGAAACACACCCATCAAGCCGTAAAAATGCAGGGAAACCACTGTTTGAGCCCAGAGATGAAATTTTCTTCAAGGATAGAGAGTTTACAAATGTTGTAAGTTTCACACATGACCCTCCAAGCTATATCCATTCACATTTATTTAGGTACCTGGGACAAAAATGATAGGGACAACAACACATAACTATGGAAAATAGAAGGGAATGAACAGCTCGAGTTTTACACCCAATTGACATACACCTTTAGATGGAGAGAGGAACAAATCAATAAATTTTGGGCTTTTAAGTGACCTACGACCAAGGAGGAATTAATCATGGAAACCAAATGGAGGACAGAGTTTTCAAGCACCAACATGGGGAGATGCAAACATGACAGAGGCTGCAAACTGAGGGATTTTAATGGCAAACAAGGTGAGACTAATTTGAGCACCAACAAGACATACTCTATTATTTATACACTTCCTACTCACGTAATTAGGATCCCATACTCCATAAGGTTCTCCCCTCAAATTTTTGACATTTTTATATTGTATCTATTTTATTACCCCCCATGTTACCCGATGGCACACTCTTGTTCTAGGTTCAAACATGAATGTTTAGGGAACACTTACCTACATGAACCTCACTTTTCACACATACACTAATGGGAAACCTGTCTCCCCTCTCCACCTCATTGTTTTTCATATTCTCATTTTTCAAAAACACCCAAATATTTGCACAAATTCAATAATACTAACTTAGATCTTGATCGGATGTATTCTTGTTTTCTTATATTATTCTATGTTCTAGATTTCTTACCATGTTACTTGGATTCATAGTATGCTCTATGTTTTTCCATACACACATGTGTTTTCACATGGTAATTGTGAGATGAATTCAAGATACTTATAGGTTATCACATAATAAATTATGTTTGAAATTGTTCTTGACTAGACCCACTGAGGATTTTAGGGGCATATGCCTTTCGTACTTTCCTATATCGAGGTTCTATCATTACAATGTATATTACTTTCATTACTATTTCCATTTGTATACATTATGACATACTATCAATTTTTCTAACATGCTAACAGGGGCTTCATGTGTCATATTTCTCTCATAGGCTTACATCTAGTCATGGTTATCTGATTTGATTATGTATTGTTTCACAATTATTTGTGGGATTTTCCCTATGCTTGATTGCTTGATTCCATGTATCACCTTCAAGGATTTAACTGTCATGTGACATCCTGATCCATGTCTCATGTATTCAACCATCTACTCAATGTGTATTTTTCTATGTTACTATATGTTGTGACTAGTTTATATTATATCATGCCATGCATGTTTGTGACTAAATTTTTTTGATAATCTTTCCCATTATTTTGCACGTGTCATAGTTACTACCATACACATTCCCTATTACCCCTACAAAATTTTTATTTCAGATGTGCACATCAATTTTAGCTTTCCTCATTTGGACAACACTTGCATTAGTTCATCTCACGCACCCCAAATGAGTGGGGTAAATCATTGGATGATTATTTAACCCTCACAAAACTTCAAAAACTCAATACATTTTGTTACACAGTAAAATCAAAATAAACAAGAACTAAAAAATGGTTCATAATCAAACTTGGGAAAACCAGTGTAGGATAGAAGTTCCTAGATTAGAGAAAAATAATGGGCGTTATTTTCCCACCTAGGTGGTTCTATCTTAGGGAAAAATATATTTATAAGTAGTTTCAACATGTTCTCATTGACAGTATTTTCCAATTTCTAGTAGCACAGACTCATTTATAGGTTACTATCAGGTACAAGATGAATAAAATCAATGGAAAGTTATATACTTTGGGCAAGGTAACTAATTATTATGTTGTCTTGGGATCAAATAAGGAATGAAACATAGGGCATATGTAGGAAAATGATATTCCTAGAACAATGTGTCATATGTGACCATTTTCTATTGGGTTTTTGACCATCTGCAATGGCACTTATCCATGGGGAAGCATTAAAGGATAGTGGGAAAATCCTACAACTCTCCCAATACTCTCCCCTTGATGATAAGATGCCTAAATCCTTCGTATAGTGTTGGGTTTCTTAGATCCTTAGTTTGGTGACAAGACACCTAAATCCTTAGTACTATTCTAACCATCTCCAAGAAAAGAAACACACAAGAAAAATTATATCTATTCTCTAACAGAATTCAAGTGTATTTTATCATTGAATCACTTTTTTTTTATATAAATATCTATTTTCATATTACTAAGTTAAATTTCAATTTCATTTATCATGATCATTGACTAAACTTATCTTATTTTATAGATCTGACCTTCCCACAATAAAAAGCAACAAACAAATGGAACGAGGAGAAATATCAAGCATGAAATGCTTAGGAAAAGGTAATACTCAAGGAATAAATGCATACATACTTTATATTACACACATAAGGTCTCCCCTAGGATCCTTATCCTCTCTTATATTCCATGATACACTTTTCAAAATCTCCATCCAACATGATATCAAGTACAATCCTCGTTCGGCATGCTATTGGTTATAACTCCCTTTAGATTTACAAAAGGTATGCTCTTCTTATCTACTTTATGCTACTGAATATGAATTCACCAACATAAAGTGGTGGAAAATGTAGACACAAAATCATGTAGTTACTATTTACATAAGCCCTCTAATTATGGTATTATATGCATGATTCCTAAACAATAAAACTAGGCATTAACAACACTTATTTTAATTTGTATATACATTGGATTTTCCCGAACTACACCTTTACTTTTGGATATTGGACAATATGTGACCCAAATTTGTATTTTTCGTTATATCCTCTAAACATCCTAGATAGTACCACCCATTAGGGACACTAGTGCCCAATTACTATTGTCCCCTTTGGGAGATTCTATCCTTTTCCCAATTTTGAAATTCCACATCACTTGTTATCTTTTTTAAATTGCTACCTATCACTTTGGGTCATAATTTTTGGTTGTTAATGATGAAATTTAAACAAGATAATCATATATACATGACTTACTCACTATTATTTGGGGTGGGGAAATTTGGGCTATTACTTCCTATTACTACTTGGGAAAAGATACAACATCTTTTTAAATTCTCCAATGCATGTGAAAAAATGAAGTGCATAGAACCCCAAGAGTCCAAAATGAAAAATATACTTGTCTATAAAAGAAAAATTCTAAGCATAATATGACAATTGATGAAATAGATGGTGGGTGCAGTCAAACAGGGGGCTATTGCAGAGAGAGAAGACATGGCTTTGAAATGAATATCCATTGATTGAAAGGATTGGTGATGAAAAAAATATAGAGAGTGTTAGCACCAATAAGACATACTCTATTATTTATGACACTGCCTACTCACGTAAGATGAGAGGATCCCCATGAGTCCATAAGGTTGTCCTAAATGAAATATCTATTGATCAAAAGATTGGAGAGTTATATTGTATCTGATTTTAGAACACACCTATGTGAAAAAGAAGGCACATTGTTATCAATTTAAGATCTAGAACATGAAGGTTTAGGGAAGAGCTTACATGCATGAACCTCACTTTTCACACATAGAGAAATGAGGAGACAATGTCTACCCTAAATCCACCTCATATGATTTTTCAGAGAAGTCAGTTTTCAGAAACTACCCAGAGAGGAGTAGAAACCCAATAATACTAACTGAGATGTATGAGGGGAGAGTATTCTAAAAAGAGATAAGATAGAATCCTAAATATCTAAATTTCTTACCATGTGAATTGGATTCAGAGTATGCTCAATGTGATTCCATGACAGACATGTGATTTTCATGATGGTAGTTGTGAAATGACATTCAAGATACTTATAGGTAATCAAACATAACTGTAATTATCTATCTGAAGTTGTTCTTGACTTAGATCCACATGGGGATTTTAGGGGCACCATGCCTTGTAAGTACTTAGCTATATCAAAATATCTATCTTGTAGCTGATGTAAATTACTAGGGGGTTGACTATCCTCCATTGGAATACATTGTGGCTTACTAAAGGTCACAGTTTTCTAACATAGACTAACATTTGGGAGCTTCATGTGCTTCCAAATAAGTTTGTAGCTTGTCAAAGGCTTGGGTGGTGGTCATGGGTTGGATTTTTGGAGTTGTAGCTCTATGTATTGAGTTGTCAGCAATCAATTGTGAAATATTATCCCTATGCTTAAGTACAATTGATTCCAAGTTAGTGCATAAGTTTCAGTGGGTTTTTATTTCCCAAAGGGTCATGTCCCACATCCTAAATCTAGTCTCCTCATGTATTGTACCATCTACTCAATGTGTATTTTTCTCTCTTATCTTTCATGGTTAATTGTACTATGCTTTATGAAAATAATCATAGCCATAACATGTAATATATCAAAGAAGTGGAAATTGATTGTGATAAGTCTTTCCCATTATTTTGCACGTGTCATAGTTACTACCATACACATCCCTCTCTTAGTGCCTACAAAATTCCTATTTCAGATGTGCACATTAGTCTTTAGCTCTTCCTCGTATGGGTCAACACTTCCCATTAGTTTGATCTCACATACCCCAAACAAGTGGGGTATAAATTATCGGGTGACTATTTTCACCCTCACAAGTAGTTCAATAAATTCAGACTACAAATTGGTACATAGAAAAATTAGATTAAAGAGGAGACTAGGAAATAGGCTTCAGAATCAAACTTGTGCCAAAATTACTACAGGGATAAAAGTATCCTAGATTACATAAAGGAGTTATGAGTGCGTTAGGTTTCTCACCCTAGGAGGTTTTTTCTTGGAGGAAAAATCATGTAAATTACAAAGTAGTTCTTCAAGCGGGTTCTTAGTGATAGTATTTTCCAATTTACAAGTAGCACATACTTAGTTACAAACTACTATCAAGAATAACAAGAACAAAATCACTGGAAAAGTTATACACTTTGAGCATAGGGAACTAATTAATATATTGTCTTGGGATCAAATAAGGAATGAAACATAGGGCATATGTAGGATAGTTATATGCCTAGAAAAATGTGTCATATGTGGACCATTTTCTATTGGGTTGTTGACCATCTACAGTGGCACTTATACATGGTGAAACATTAATAGGATGGAGGGAAAATCCTACAATCTCTCATAATACTCCTTCCCTTGGTGACAAGACACCTAAATCCTCAATTTACCGACAGGACACTCAAATTCTCAATGTTGGCAAAAAGATGCCTAAATCCTTAGTTTGGTCATCAAGATTCCTAAATCCTCATTACTATTCTAACCATCTTCAAGGCAAGAAACACATATTGAACAATTATATCTCTTCTCTCATAGAATTCAAGTGTAGTTTTATCATTGAATGCACTTTCTTTTTTATATAAATATCTATTTTCATATTAATAAGTTAAATTTCAATTTCCATTTATCATGAGCATTGACTAACACTTATCTATATTTTATAGATTTTGACCTTCCCACTTTTACAAAAGGGAAACATAACAAATGAAATAAGGAAAAATATCAAATCATGAAGATGGCTTAGGACAAAGGTAATACTCAAAGGAACAATTCCAAACATACATTTCTACTACACACATAAATTCTACCCCTAGGATCCTTATCCTCTCTCTAGATTCCATAATACACATTTCTATAATTTTCGATTCGGCAACATGATATCACTTATAATCCTCAACTCGGACATACAATATTAGTTTATAACTCCTTTCTAGCTCCCCACAAGGCACACTCCTCTTATCTACTTTATGCTACCGAATATCCATTCACTAGCATAAAGTGGGGGTAAATGTAGCCACAAAATCATGCACCTTACTATTTACATTAGGTTTATAAGTATGGTCATTATATGCATGCATTCCTAAGTGAGAAAAGTAGACATTAACAACACTTGTTTTTATTTGTACATTACTACCCATTTTGGTACTCTTGACATTTGCTTTTCTCGAAATGGTACACCTTTAAATTTGGGATATTAGACAAGATATAACCCCAACTCTATAATTTTGGTTATATCCTCTGAGCATCCTAGATTGTACCACCCATTAGGGACAGGAGTTTCCAATGTGCTACTATCCTCCTTTGGGTGCTTCTTTCATTTTACCACCTTTTCTCCAAGTTTGAAATTCCACATCATTTGTTATCTTTTGTAAAGTTTTTACCTATCACTTTTGGTCATCCCTTTTTTGTTGTTAATGAAAAACTTCAAAAAATTAAATTAAATGTGTGTGTGTGTAGACACATACACACACATGATTTACTCACCATTGTTAGGGGTTAGGATAACTTTTGGGGCTAACTACTTACTATATACAAATTTGGAAAAAGAGAAACATTCAAGGACTACAGTTAGGTTGTATTATGCACTATATAGGAGGGGTTATTTCTCAATTCAATCTCACACATTCATCTTTGGGGAAAATTATTTGTATCCCACTATCCTAGTGTGATTGGCACAAGGGAAACCTAGATTCAAGGGACGTGATTCAATCACACACACTAGAACTACATAGATTTTGTAATTTAGTGCAAAATTCGGTTGCCATCACATTGGGGTGACCACTGAGGTCATTCCAACTCAAGAATATGTATTATTTATTTCATCTAATGTTTACTTGAACCTTGTATCAGTATTTAGTGTTTACTTTATAGGTTTACGTGCAATAGAAAACCCTACATGGAAGCTAGAGAGATAAAGAGTGAAATGAAGAAGGAAAGTTCACACCCTAAAAAATATTAGAAGTAAATCATATTCTAGAATGGACACTAGCATCTATGAGGTCATGTCACTCTCTAGGTTGTTTTATCTGAAGTATTTTCATATGCATGTTTTCTAGGTGAATCTTACTTAGCCCAGATCCAGTCTGTTCCACCTAGTTTCCAACCCAGAATTAGTCCAACTCTTTGAATACAAGATAATTCATTCTTATCCCACTATTATAAATAATTTTTCGTCTTTTTACATGATAAATATTTAATTATGTTAAATCGCTACTAAGGTAAGAGAAAATCATAGCCTAAAGGTACTATAATATTATCAAATTTATTTATTATACTTTTTCTTTATTTATATGTGAAATAACTCATATTTTTTACTCATATTTCTATATTCTATATTTCAATATAGTTATTGATGTTCTTATGAAAATGAGGAAAAGAGGAAAAACCCACAAAAATAAGGAGAAAGTGTAAAAAATGTATTTCATCATTAAGGTTTTATTTTCAATGCTAGATGTTGTAAACATTATATATAATGATTGGATGCATAATAATGAATATGACTATTTCTAAGGTTTTACTAATCCTTTAGGTCAGAAAAAAACAACACATTCTCTTAAACTATAAAATGAATAAAATGGATACATTTAATCCATCATTATGATAGGTGCTCCCATTAACACCATATTATGTGATTATAACTATTTATAAAGGTCATTGAGTAATCTTTCATGTCCAAGAGATTCATATTTTCTATGAAATAATGATGTGAATGTAATCAATCAATTACATAGTTTGATTTCCAGAAATGTTATCAATGAATCCATGAGTGTTACATGTTGGTACATTGATGAGAATCCCAAGTTATTTATTTCAAAATTCCATGGAAAGGATGATCCATTTTTCATTGGCATATAAATATAATGGAAAATACAACTGATGATTGAGAACTCAAAAAACTCAATCATTTTCATAGACTCAACATTTGCGAAAAATAAAAATGAGGTAAGTTCTACTTGAATATGTAATGATGATAGTTGTATGGTTTATACTATTATGTATCTTAGAATTTTTTAAATTTTAGAGTATTTTTATGATAATAATATGTTATTACATTGAATCTATCAACTTTTTGCTATGCTTTTTTTTTATGAGCAACAATTTAGATTCCTTGTTGCTTTATTTTTTTCTTCACACAACTTAGCCTCAAACATACATGAATGTATTTCATCGATGTATTGACATGGAAAGGAGTTTTTTTCATAATGGAAAGTGAATAAATTTATGAAATATGGTTCTTTAGAAAATATTGAAGCTATAAGGCAGTATCTTATTTAAGTATTCGATATATATTTTCTAAGTGTTTCCAAAAATATTTCTCTATTCTTTCATATATTTTTTGTTAGAATGTTGTAAATTGTACTATATTCCTTCTATATGGTTATTTTTATATGTTAAATTTTTACATGTATATGAAATGTGTGTTATCACAATAAAATATCACCCTCTGATTTTTCATGAATGTGGGTAATGAATGTGGGTATGAGCAATCCGTGTTTTTGGGTAACATGGGATTGTCTCTCAAGTTGTGGTACTTGCCACTTTAGAAAAACCTCTAGAGAAGGCTAGTTCCTCTACCTAATCCTAATGTTAAACTACTCCTAAGGAAGGAAATGTAACTTTCTAATCCTAATCCATGATTCCAAGGGACTAGGGTGATAGAAAGATGCATAAAAATGGGAATCCTAAGCTAAGAGAGGTGATAGCACCAAGGAAAGGGGTGGATATACTCTAATGAGGGAAAATGGGGAAGGGAGAGGCCAAACAGAAGTGACACAAACCCAATAATTCATTCACCATCTATTCTCTATGAAACACAACAAAATGAACTTGCAAGTGAGAAATACATGCACAAAATACTACAACAAGAATGGAGAATCAAGGAAATACATTAAAACACAAATTAGGGTTGAGAAGACACCACAAAAAACATATTTTTATTTATTTCAAAGTATGAACAGACCATTACATGTGAATAGGAAGGCACAAGAACACTTTTCCAAGTTCAAATGAAGGCTTACAACTCACATTTTCTCAGAAGTAATTTTGGTAGAGTTTCTTTACATTTAGAACATCCCCCCTTTTCAAATGAGATATGTTTACATTATATTTTATAATGGGATAGAAAGAGGAGGGAAAAGAGAGGGGATTCAGATTTCAATCTTTAACCACCAAAAATTTGCATTGAATCCCTGAAAACAAATCATGGGAACCCTACAAAACCCATTCCCCCATGTCATTTTTCTTATCAGAGAAATTTATGACCATTTGAATTTTTTGGTGCCATACTTCAATAAATGTGAGTGGTTCAACTATTAAATCATGCATCCATCATAAATTTGAATTTTCAAAACACCTTCAAAAACCAAATGCAAGGGACTAAGACTATCAAAACTTTGACCCTTCTTTACATCTTGGAAAACCTGAAACACTGTTAGAAACACCACGCCTGTCGAGCACTTTGCAAAGTCCGATACAAAGGTATGTGATTTTTAGGAATCAGAGGTTGAATGACATGATGCATCATTGAATTTCCATGATTTCTTTAACCCCAAAAAACCCAACACAAAGGGAATTATTTTTTGAGATCAGAAAGCAAGTTGAAATTTACATGCGTTTGAGTCACAATGTTCCGATGTTGAGGAACCTGAAAACCTAAAACACCATAGACTATCAAGTTTTAGAACTGGAGAACACATTACACATGACATATTTTTGGGTTGTGATGTTCCAATGACATATAATCTCAAAAACCATCACAAAGGGGAGAACTTCGACCCTATTTTACATGTTGGAAAACCCGAAATAAGGGAAAGTCAGGATTCAAGGGCGGAAAACCAATGACATGGAACATGTTAATAGATCAACATGTTCTGATGCATGAAGAACCTAAAAACCCGACATAAAGGAAACTTTTAATACTTAGCTAATTCTTTAGGATTTTTGCAGAAAATGGGTTTTTTTGGCTAAGAATGGGTCTGAATGGATTTTTGTAGAGAATAATAAATTCCTCAAACTATGACAAGTTGACAACCTTTCCAAAACATGAATTTACCAATTTTTATCAGTTGATATTTCCCCAAGTCCAAGATGGAATTACCACTTATCAAAATAACTTGAGGGAGGGGTATTTTAGATAACAATGTGAGAATGACATGGATAAATAATTTACATTACTTTTTTAGTTAACATTACTCTTTTGAATAATTTTTTGATCAAATTAGGATATATTGCATGCAATATGATGATGTTTTTTGTAAACAACCTTATTTAATCTAATGATTATCAATACAAGGGTGGTGTGTAAAGGTTATATGAAATAGGGAGGAGAAAATACTTGTGTGACAATCTTATTACTAATGGAATTGACAATAACATGCATAAATCCATATTAATCTAGTTTTTCTAAAATCCAAATTATTAATATCAAATTAAATATAATCCTTAGACATTGTAAATGGAATTATCGAAATGATAATGAACAATAAAGTAATATAAGGAATGTTGGAAATAAACTAATTATTGCAATCACGAAGAGTAATAACTCTTCTTTAGTGTGAGTGTTCCCTTGCTCCTTTTTGGAATAGGATTATGAATGCACTAGCAAGTATTTCAAATTATCTCTACTTTCATCAATAAACAACAGTTTTACAAGGATAAATTGTATTATTCCATTCAAAATTGATAAAAATAACTCTCCTTAGTAGAGTGTTTATGATATAGCACAATAATGTGCTTGTAATCTTCTTGGGATTCCCTAATGGAAGACATATCAGCGAATAGTACCTAATGTAATTTTATTTACATGTCAGGGCCTTAATCCCTAGGAATCAATAGGAAAAAAAGTAGATTTTTAATAATTATACTTAGAGAATACTTCTCATGTTCTACTAAGTCAATCCACCAAGAATGTGGCATTATTCTTAAGGATATATTTATTTTACAACTAAAAACTCAAACTCTAAATTTTCTTACTGGTAACTACTCTCCTTCAAACTAGGTCAACATGCTCATTTTTACTACACATTCACAACAACATAATAACCCATCAAGAATAATGCTTCATTGAGGAATTTGACCAAATAAAACCTCCTATGTTAAATTTACTAAATGCCTACTTATCTCCTTCAATTATAACTTTTTCTCCTTCCAAATCCACCTTTGAATGATTGAATTATTTAAACATGACATTTGACCTACGATATTCACATCTTAAATTTTATAATCACAAATTCTCTCTCTATGTAGAATCTAGTCAAATGGATTTTGCAATTAGTTCTCCTCCTTCTAGTATTTCTATAACATTTTGAAATTCTGATTTTAGTTTATAAATTATGGAGATATCATGATTTTACTAAACCTACATTTTTATTTTATTTACTTCGAGCTTCAACCTTATTCTACTAAAAATTTTAAATGTAGATATCTCTTTAATGGTTTTTTGTATAAAAACAGAGATATTTTTCCATCTTATCACAAGAGGAACAAAAACACTCAGTTTTCATTTTAAGGTATTTAGATTCCATTATATATAGTCAAGAGATAGTTTCCATACAAAATTATAACCCAAAATATTGTGGAGCTAAACCCATAAGTCCTTCAAATGATCTGAAACTGATCTTGTCGATTCAATCTTTGCTTTAAACATTTATACTTACTCTTTAATGAATGGACAATGTGTTTTACAACCTTTAACACATACTTCTCAATAATTTTAGAGGATTTCAAATATTTGGAGTAAAATGACTCCCTAAGAAGAAACCAAGCATATATTCTACAGTCTACTATTAAATAAGTTATAAGCTGTAAAACCACATCTAAATCCACTCTAAACTAATTCATAAAAGAGTATTAATATGTCATTTTTATATATAGATGAGTTGTTTTATGGCCTCATCACAATAATTAAAGATAAGGAGTTCATATTTTTTATTTTTCTTTCCATGGGGATTTTAAGCACATGGAAAAATTCATGGAGTAAATCGATAGAGTTTGTGTAAGTGACAATGGAATAGTGTGTAAGTTTTCCTTGATGACAAACACAATCATATTTCTTTGTATTTTCCTAAATGATATTAGTTAACCAATTTTATGAAAGTTTGTATGCATTTATGTTGTTTCAAATGAATATACGTGAACCAGTTTAGTATATTTATTTAAGCATGCCAATTTGAAGACACACTCAATAAGTAAGTCATACCATTCCCTCATTAAATTATAATTCTTCTTCTCGGTATAATAAATATGTTGGAGAGAATATTATATCAGATATATTTATAACTATGGAAAGGGAGAAACTTTAAATTATGTATATGAATAAATCATTGGATTATTGTTTCTTCAAAAATGTCAAAAAAGAGACATATTTCAAAAATGTAATGGAGAAGGCCCAAAAGATCCCAAATAAATATTGTATGGAGGATTAATATGAAAATGTGATTTTTTGGGTTGTTATAGGAAGTAGTGGTTATAAAACATATAAGGTTAGAAATATGAGATATGATGGATTTTAATTGTCTGCTTGTCTATGGGAGAAGAAATGAAACACTTGTAAAAATGTGTTCAAGGTTGAAAATATAATTATAAAAAAATTTAAAAGGTATTACCTATAATTGATAAATATTCCTTCCATCAATATTGATCTTAATGTACATCTATAAACCAATTAATAAATGGATGTTTTGGATGTTTATGAGGTAAATGATAGGGAAATTTATGTTGATTCTAATGGAAATCTAGATTTTATTGATATTGATGATTATTAGAGGGATGTATTGAATTTCATGTCAATCATTTCTTCCATTCAGATAACATTTTATTTTTTATGGTGATAAGGTTGATAGAGATGAATGCATCAAGAGTGTATAATTCCTTAAATATGTTAGCCTCAAGAATGAGGTACTATATAAATGTGAATGTGCCTTTAATTTATTGAGGTTGTTCATAAATATTCCCTATATAATTATATAGGCTACTTTAGATTTCCTCTATATAATTACACATTTTAAAAGTAGATTTAGATCAACTAGTTTTCTCTGGTTTTATTTTATAGAGGATTCTAGTAAAACAATAACTTCACCCATATTTCTGAGACCATGGTTTAATATGGAATTCATGTAGAAGTAAAAAAAAATTTTCCCTTGAGGGAGAATTTGATCAAAAATGTAGAAGAATACAATCCATTTACATGACCAAAAAATAAAAAAAAAGAGGATGTAAGTCTATGTGGAGGAAAAATAAGTCTTTTTCTCAACACAAATCTAATTTAATAACTAGTTTTCAAAACTCTTTGTTTGATAAAATATTGCATGTAATTTTTTTAGCACTCTCAACTGTTATTAAAATATTTTATATGATCCATTTTTTGTATTATAGGAATGGGAAATTCACATGATGTTTCATAACATAGGTTATCATTTCACATGAGTGATGATGGTAGTGTAGATTACATTTTGTTGTTTTTTTATATATTGATATAGAATCCATAGATATTATACAGTAATTACATAAATAAGATTTCATTTTTGGTCATAACATCCCAAGATATGGGGATTCCACCATTACCAAGATCATCTTCATGTACAAGAATAAGTGTGTGTGATTTAAATGTTTTAGTATAACTATTTTTGTACTTTGGTGTTCTTCTCTAATTTGGATTCTATTTGAGTCTATTTTATAGGAAATGAAAATGAAAGGGATGTATCATGGAATATGTTATCATTTGGAACATGTTTCATAGATAATGCACTTAAATTTTAATTCTTCTTGTTTTATATTTAGATATATAATTTGTATGCAAACTAAGAATGATTTAATAGTATATCCTCTTTATCTTATGGATAGTGTAGATTTGTATAATGAGGAGACCATTATAATTCCACACATAGTAATTGTTTAAGGTTATAATTCCATGAATAAAGAATGATATAGTCCACACTCTATCTAATATGTAGGGTTCCAAAACCTAAGTATAGGATAAGGGGTGGAATCTTAATAGAATTTATTTATATATTAAAAGTATGGTGTTAAAAATAAGATAGATATAATTATGCTAGGGTTGTAAACATGAATTATAATAATATATATTTAAAAAATAGATTATAAGGTAAGGACCGATAGATAATAATGTAATATATTGATAATATTATACTCTACTCTAATATACACATGACCAACCAAACAATCAATAATATTTTAAATACCTTAAAGGAACTTATAGGTTAGAGATACTTACCTTTATGTAGACACCATTGATGCATTAACTTCTCCTTAGGGTTAGTAAAACCTTATGAGGGATTTGATGTCGGGGATAAAAAATAGAGGAAGACCTATAAAATCCACTTGTTAGAAACTCTAAAGGCTAGGTAGGATCATATCAAGTGTAACTCATATAATTTAGAGTCCTAAATGCCTAATTCTCTAAGAGCATAGTTAAATAGATAATAAATAATAAATTTAAGACATTTAATATCTTATGAGCATATTTGCAAGTGTAATCAAACTGGATAATTTATTATGAAATTATTAAAATTTAATTCAAAATATACATATGTGTAGGGTACATGATTGTGCATTATAAATTATCTTATGTTGTGTCATTGATCATGGTTAATGTAATCAACTTCCATAAATTAAATCTAAAAAATATCAACCATGTTTGATTCTATGAAATTTAGGTAATGCCTCATCATGGGTAATAGAAGGAAGTATAAAAAATGGAGGAAGATTCTAGATATTCTAAAAGGTTATATGACATATTTTTGCTTTCGTTATAAGTAGATATTGAGGTGACTGTAAGAGGATAACAAGGTAATGTCATATGGAGGTTGTAAAATAGATGAGTGTAGTTTGTGAAGGTATCTAAGGTGTTGTAGCATTAAATGTACATAAAATATATCTCACAAGTACTAAAAAATACTAACATATATAGCTAGTTATTATTATATCGTCCTATGAATATCCTTGAGGACATCACTTTAGGGTATTCAATGTGCTAATAGTACTTTCAAAGATAATTTTTTTGTAAAATTAATGTAGATCAAGAATTTCTATGCTTATTACCTGTCCAAGTTAATGCACCAAACTAAACACAAAAACCCTAAAAACTCAAATAAAGTTGATACCTGATTGATTGGACAAGATTCGAAGACGTAGATGGAAAGAAATCCTGATGAAATTAAGATGTGAGCACACGAGCAATCCTGCGGAGCTGATCCAAGAAACCTGTGATGCATGAATACTTGACAGAAAAAGATGGCGTTAGAATATATAAGGGTGAACTGTCTGGAAATTGGGTCTTGGAAGCAATTAGCTTCCTCGGTGGATGTCAGTTCACATTTTCAATTAAGAATAAAGGCATACATGAGCAAATGTTTAGATTTTCTGATTTTGAGTTGTAGACAGAATGTAAAAATAGCAATAGAAGCCGAAAGAACGCAAAAAACTGTAAAACAAAGATGAAATTGTGTCACCTGGATTTTGTACCTTTCTACAGACTGGTTGGTGTCGATTAGACAGTGATTGGCGTCGATGGTTTGGAACGGCACCGATTTGGAAAAATCAACATCAATTGATTCTTAATCAGCGTCAACTATACATAGGTCATCGTCGGCTAGGAATAAATAATAGAAATCTTGATTGATGATTGACGATGATTGGATTGTGGAGACCCGTGGAAGTTGTAGAGATGTGGACAAATTTCTGCCTTGTTTAGATAGAGAAATGGAGTCACCCAGAGGTTGAATAACCTAAGCGATATCAATATTATGAGGGTAGAATAATGGTGCACCTCTCAGGGATTAATCTAGATATAATTCTCTCTATATATTGATAATTCTAAGGCTCGCTCAAGCTTTTCACTATTTCTCAAGTCTCTACTGTTCCAACATAAACTGAGTTCAGGTCGTGTATTTATAGTCAACACCAACCGAGGTAAAATTGGCACCATTCCAAAAAATTGGCGTCGATCGAGGACCGGTCGGTGCCGATCAGGGAACAGACTCCCAAAGTGGCAAAAAGGGATGAGTTGTGAGGATAAGAATATTATCCTTCTAACTCAAATATGGGAAAAATCCCACTGCACGGTTCCAGGAGAGAATAAATAGGTGGGATGGATGGATAATAGTGACACGGGAGGTTGGGAAGTGATATGGGGTGAATTAGTTGGAAAAAATGTAAAAGATAGAATTGCATGGTTAATTTTTAATTATCCATGGGTGAAATATAATGGGGTGGAACAAAATTAGGATAGGCATTTTAATTAGATATTTAATTAATACCCTAAGAGAGAAATAGTGATACAAAAGTCCACCGAGTTACCCAAGAATAGAACAGGTAAGTGAACACGGGGGAAATTAAATTGAGTAACCAATTTTAGGTGTCTACATTTGTCCCTTTTTGTCAAGTAACTTGCGATAAGCAATGCTATGAGACAAAAATAAGGAGTTAGAAGAAAAGGAAGAATATTGATGATGTGCTCCCCCTCAAACTAGGGATGGGGTGGCCCTAAAAAAGCTAACCGATCCCGATTTTGAAAAAGGTAGATGAAAAATAATAGAAGAGAGGATGCCCCAGCTAGATGTCTAGAGTAGATCTGATCATTGATGACACACATAAAAAACAAAAAAGGAAGTAACCTAAGGAACTCACACTGGTAGGGTAGACTAGACGGTCTTTGTATGAGACGATGTTAGTGGCTACAGACTTGTGAGTTAAAGGTGACTGTAAAATAGCAACAACCAAAGAGTGAAACATTGGTAGGGACAACTAGACAGCCTTCGAATGAGATGATGTTAGTGCCTACATACCCGCTATATTTAGGTTGCAAAAATGTGAGTTATCCATGTACAATGAAAAAACTTGGAATGGGTGATAACACCGAAAATATGCACCAAAAGGTGGAAATAAAGTCATAACAATGATTAGATAAACAAGCCAAGCATCATAGACAAGAAGGATGAAGCAAAAGCTTCAGGAGGAGATCCACCATGGAAATCAAAATATGGCCACTACAGTGGACTTTGCAATAGAAATGTTGTTAGACTAGGCAAAACAAGTGTGCTATGGGTGGCACATGTAAAAGATATAATGTTGAGATGCCCCAAGTGGGGAATGACAAGTAAAGCCGTGCTACAAGAGACACACATGTGGGGCTATGCAAGGTGATAAGGTATAAGTACCCAAAATAAAGACACAATGATGGCGAAAATGTGTTATGGGTGACACATGCACAAGACAAGATAATAAGATGAGAATGAAGCACGTCCTGGTGTGATGAGATGACAAAATATATCGAGATCTACCCGACTGGCCCCGATGAGAGACAATCGACATCGATGGGAGACAATCGGCATCAACTCATACCTAGTCGACGTCGACCTGAATAATCGATGCTAACTTGAATAATCAGCACCGACCACTCCAAAAATCTATAAATACAAAAAAGGTGAATGGTAACGATTCATTTGCATTGTGACAATTAATGTAGAAAAAGTTAAAAGTTGAATTTGAGTGAAATGGAAGCTTCTGGGAGTGGTCAGAAGAGGAAGAGGATGCGGCTAGGGGTAAGTGGTCCTTCCTTAGCCTTGTATGTTTGTGTTGGTTTGTAGTAGGAGGCAAGAGAGTGTTTTTGGCACTCTACCTCCCAGTTGACGTCGATTGAAAAAATCGGCACCGACTAGTATGTGATTAGCATCGATTGGAATACAATCAAATTCGAATGTAAAGTTAATGGCACCGATTAAATGGATCGGCACCGATTGGAAAGATGAAACGTTTGGAAGCTTTGGGAAAAAAATTGAGGAAATTTTAATGATGTTGATTTTGATAAATATGAACCTAATGATGATTTTTGATGTTGTGGATGTAGGCATGATAGGTCCTACACATGTGGGATGCTATTCCCAATCTACTAAAGACTATACTGCCAGATGTGACAGATGATGAGTGGCACCATCTGGAGTTATTCAAACTAGGGGGTTTCCCTTATTATCGATGGGTACCCCGAGACATGGAGCTGATGTGAGCATTGATGCGGCGATGGGATAACCGGACATGTACTTTTTGGTTTCAGACGAGTGAGATGACTATCACCCATGAGGACATCTATAGGATTCTCAGGTTTCCAATCATACGGGACTTGATAGAGATTACTCTACGGGAGTAGCATAGGAGGGCCCTGGTATGGTTATATGGAGACAGGGTAGATGATGTAGAGATAGTGTCCAGGGCTATGAGGATAGCCTCACAGTACCAGAAGGATGATCCTAGGAGCAAACTAATAGCATTGATCCAGATGGCTATCTCATACTATGCACTACCAGATTCTAGAATTAGATGATTCCCACTACTCTTTCTTGACTGCATCTATGATATCCTAGAGTTCATGTAGGTATTTACATTCACCGATGCACTATTAGCATAGATATATCATGAGATATGGATGTATTCCACATGAAGATGGACCGAGATAGATGTCAGTTTTGTGCTCCATTGTTGGGCTTATGAGCATATATCAATGATTAGAACATCTAGACTTCCATGGATTCTAGGAGCATAGGGAGCCCTTGAGTATGGGTTTCAACGATGGCAGGCAGACATGGCCCCGGGAGATACATGGATATTGTTAGAGTGGTATTCCCAGAGATTAAAGACTCAGATACCATCACAGGTTATATGGAGGCCATACAGGGTCTATCCTACATGGGCCAGATAGGACACCCACTTAGTGGAGCTGAGACACAGCAAACTGGTCAGGGGCCGCAACCCAAAGATTTTAGAGTGGGTCCCATTTATACGGGTAATGAGACAGTTCATATTGATATAGATTATTCCAACTATATATGTGCCATATAAATGGGATAGCAAGGAGACAAATTTGTTGATACTGGTCCCAACAGATCCACTCAAGGAGGCCCTACCTCCCATAGATGATGATGATGATGTAGGATTGGATGAGGGTTACGAGGTGTGGTATCACAAGGAGCTACCATGGTATCTCATATCGTCTGTGGAGTCATATAGTGGTGGAGCTAGAGAGGTTACAGGGAGAGCATGTCACCTTGGCACAGACACACCAGACTACTCTTGAGGAGATTATGAATTTAAGGGAGGAGAGGGACACAAAAATACATGAGAGAGCCACCACTCATCAGGATCGGGATATAGCTATCCAGCAGAGGGATAGATATCATAGACATAGAGAGGCCCTCAGGGACAAGTATGGTGATACAGGCACCACATCAAAGTCAGGGGCACAGGGTTCTCTAGCAGGAGGACCACCAGCAGCAACACCGATGAGAACACCTATTATGGTGAGTCTGAATACCTATCAGACTCTCCTTATGAAGGTGAGATACTACGAGGATGCCTTGACACAACATGCCCTAGATGTGCCTCGTTACGGAGTGAGGAGGAGGATAGTGATAGCCACTACCGATGGTGCATTGGAGGGTGCAAGCACCGGGGGAGACTGAGGAGGTCGTAGGTTCCTGACTGCGAGCACCTCCATCCAGTTTTGTAGGTGATGGTCAAGATGGAGAGCCCATTCCTGAGGAGGGAGGAGGAGACAACGTTCTCCATTTGTCTAATTTTACTATATAGAGATCATATTTGTAGAGATATACTGATGTAGCCTCGATTTGAAGGCATTTTTGATACGATGTATACGGCTCAATTTGATGCCATTCATATATATATATATATATGCATCTTTGTGTTATGTGATTGGACTCATGCTTTTAACTTTGATAGATACAGATGGATAGATGTGATTTAATTTTGATTTGTCATGGATGAATAATTGACTAAATTAACATGTTAAGATGTTAATTCAATTAAATAATATGGATAGATGGATCCACATAATACATGCCGGTTTAATTATTTTAGATGAAGTAGATAAGATGAGCATAGATAGATGATAGATTTGATTGATTAAATTAACATGTTAAATGTCAATTTAACTGGATAAATAACAAATGAACATGGGTAATGTCTATTTGATTTGATGAAAAGAAAGTGATGTAATGATCTAATCCATTAGAAATAAAAAAATCACTTCACCTAGACAAGAAAAGAATGATAAGTTAGTCCTCTAACTGACCATAAATAGAAACCTTGATGGTAAATCGAAAGACGATGCATATAAGGACTAGTTATAAACCTGACACTAGTTATTCACAAACTAGATCTAGGAGGTAGATAAGGAAAAGAGATAAGTATGCATCTCATCAGAACACATGAAGCATTAAATACATGCCCATATGGGGAAAATAGGGTCTCCATATGATCGAAAAGGTCTCATATCACAGCTTCATGAATTTTCTTTTGATAGAAAAGCAAACTAATCAGTGCGGGTAGTTTGCTAGATATGGAAAGACTGATCGATACTGGAAGTCTTTCAGAGATGCTAACAAGTGAACAAACTGGCTAAGAGAGGAATTTTGTTGCTGCAAAGGCTCAAAATGCCATAAAACAAACAACCATCCTTTAAGGGAGCGGTCTATATTTTGAATTTGATGGTAACCATCCTTTGAGGAACAGTCTACATTTTTTATGTATTTTATAAGGCATGAATAGCTATACTTCGAGGGATCAGTCTAACTTTTGGGATTAGGGTAGCATATTTTTTTTTGAACTTTGGAAGAAGCTGAGTTTAAACCAGATAGATCAAATAGAGGGAAAGAAAATGTATACATGCCCCAAATGGATTTGATCAAGATGAACACCTAGGGTAGATGAAGTAGTGATTAAGGTATTCCTACTATGAGGAGGAACAAATCTGTAAGGAAAGTGCCATGAGTAGAGCCACGGTACTCATATTTAAGGTATAAAAAGAAATAATGTGGAGAACCACATACTTCTAAATCACTACAAAATGCATGACTGGTTGCAGATGGATGAAAGACCTATTTCACGACTAAGATCATGTAAGATAGATTTTAATAGTAGAAGGGCCTTATATGCAGAGCATTAAGAGGTTCCATTTCATGTATACCATCAATGAAAGACAAGAAATTAACCCCAGACCCATACTTATGAGTGACAACATATGGTCCCATCCAGTTAGGAGCAAACTTACCACGTTGACTCCATTCCAGAGTAGTGAAATTTTGGTTTTCTTTAAGAACAAGATCACCAACTTGGAAGTCATGTTGTTATAAATACTTGTTATAAGCACACTTGACATGCTCAAGATAGAATTGATGATGTTCAAGAGAATTGAGATGACGTTCATCTAACAACTCAAGTTTTGCTAGATGGTTTTGACGATAGTCTTCATCAAAGACAAACTCTCTGAGAGAGATGCGAAGAGAAGGAATCTAGACTTCTAAAGGAAGGATAGCTTCACACCCATAGATGAGAGAGAATGGAGTAGCACTGGTAGGGGTACGAATGCTAGTCTGATAATCCCATAGAGAAAAAGGGATGTGTAAATGCCAATCCCTACTAGCTCGACTAGCTACGTTTGTGAGGATATTACGTAAATTTTTATTAGAAGCTTCAGCTTGTTCGTTAGCTTATGGATAGTATGGAGAAGAAAATTTCATTTTAATATTGAAGGTGTCACAAAGTTTTTGCAAATCTTTGTTTTTGAAATACTTTCCATTGTCTGTAACGAGTTTGTGAGGAACACCAAAACGACAAATGATGTGTTGATAAACAACATCAACAATAGGTTTAGCTTTGGTCGATGAAAGAGGAATACCCTCCACCCATTTAGTAAAGTATTCTATGGTAGTAATGATAGAGTGATATCACTATGAAGAGCATGGATTGATGAGACCAATGAGATCAAGAACCCATTATGAAAAAGGCCACAAATCCACTACAGGTTGCAAAGCTTGACTAGGGATATGTGTAAGATTAGTGTATTCTTGACACTTGACACATTTCTTGACATATTCACAGTAGTTTTGATTAAGAGAAGGCCAATAGTAACCTAAACGTAGGATGGACTTAGCCATGGCCAAACCACCAAAGTTTCCACCACAGATATCGTCATGGACCTCCTGAATGGCCTTAGATGATTTGGGGGTTTTGAGGCATCGAAGCAAAATAACCTTAAAACCATGTTTGTAAATGATTATGCCCAAAATAGCATAGTGGGTTATGCATTGGATAAAATTTCTTCTATCATTGGAAGTCAAATATGGAGGAAGCACTGAGTAGGATAGATAATCGAAAATGTGTTGATACCACTCATCTTGAGTGTCAGTTGTGATGGTGTTGATTGAAGTCAACTGCCTGAGATGAGATGGTTGGTCTAGACAATGAATAACCACATAAAGTCACGAGTATTCAATAAATGGAGGAATAAGCGAGGCTAAAGAAGCCATCGTATCTGTAAATTAGTTTGCAGTGTGAGGAATAGCCTGGATAGTAAATTTATCGAAAGATTGAAGCTGAAAGAGAATGATATCGTGATATTTTTGAAGGATGTCATTTTTGTACTGATAGACACCAGTGACCTGATTAATGATGAGCTCAAACTCACCGAAGATGTCAATATGGTGAACACTAAGATAAATGGCATTTTGAAGACCTAAAATGAGGGCTTCATATTTGGCTATATTATTCGTACATTCAAAGTTAAGCTTGTGTGCGATAGGGATAGGTTCACCCCAAGGAGGAATCATGATGAAACCTGCGCCTCCCCCTTACTAACACTTAGACCCATCAAAAAAGAGTTTTAATTTAAATGGAGATAGACCAAAATCAATTTGTTGGATGTACTCATCTGGGAATTAAATGAGGGGGACTTGAGTGTCTAGAAGAGGGCCATCAGCTAATTGATTAGTGATAACCTGACCCTTGATAGATTTCTACGAGATGAACTCGAGGTCAAACTCTGTCATGAGCATGAGCCAATGAGTGATACGATCATTTTGATAGGGTTTCACATGCATTTTCTTGAGTGGATTGATACTCGTAACAATTTGAGTTTTATGATTAAGGAGGTAATGAAGAAGTTTAGAAGTCACGAAGAAGAGAGCACAACAAAACTTTTCAGCTTCAAAATAGCGAGTTTCATTCTCATAAAGAGTGGGATTGATATAATAAACAACTTGTTCCTTACCATTAGCATCTCGATGCGAGATCATGGCTCTGAGAGCATGGTTAGTCATAGAAATATAAAGATAGAATCACTCCCCATTGTCTGGAGGTGTGAGCATAGGTGGAGAAAGAAGATAAGCTTTGAGATCATCAAATGCTTTTTGGAAATGCTCATCCCATTCAAAATGAATGTTTTTATGGAGAAGATGATGAAAAGATTGATAACAGTCTGAAAGCTGCAAGATAAAATGGCGCACTAATTGAAGGTGTCCTTGAAGACCATGGAGCTACTTTAAGTTAGAAGGTGGCATATCGATGATAGCCTTTATTTTTTTGGGATCGACCTCAATACCCCTGATAGAAATGATAAATCCTAAGAGTTTACCAATGAGAATGCCAAACACTCATTTAGACAGATTTAGGTGAAGACAAAAATGAATGATTCTCTCAAAGAGAGGTGCAAGGATGAGAAGATGATCCTAACAATGTTTAGATTTACCAAGGATGTCATCGACGTAACCTTCTATAGTTTTGTGTAAGAGGTCATGGAAGATGTAGGTCATTTCACGTTGATAAGTCACGCTTGTGTTCTTAAGACCAAAGGTTGTGACGCGCTAACAAAAATTCCCCCAAGGATTTATGGAGGAAGTCTTGTGCTGATCCTCTGGTGCGATGAGAATTTGGTTATACCTACAGAATCCATCTATAAGAGAAAGAATCTTGTGGCCTGTAGTTAATTCCATGAGTTGGTTGATATTAGGTAGAGGGAAATCATCTTTTGAGCAAGCAAGATTAAGATCCTAAAAGTCGGTGTAAATTCAAATTTTCATAGTATCTTTGTTTACTGGTACTACATTTGAAACCCATTTTGGATAGTCAATGGGTTAGATGAAGTTGGTGGAAAGCAAGTGTTTCAACTCTTCTTTAATGAGGAGAGCTACATGAGGATGCATCTTACGTAGTTTTTGTTTAACTAGTTTGATGTTTGGAAGAGTAACAATATTGTGGACCATGATGTTAGGATCAAGGCCTGGCATATCTTCATATGACCAAGCAAATTCTTGGCGATGTTTGGAAATAAAGGTGGCGAAGTCTCCTAACTCCTATGGGTTAAGATATTGGGTGACCTTAATGATGTGAGGGTCTTCAGAAGTCCCTATATTAAGGTCGATAATGGCTTCATCAAGAAGCGTAGATGTGTCAGAAGGAATGGTTTTAGGAAGATAAGAATCCTCTACCCCCAAATAAGTAAGGATAGAATCATGATCCGAATAGTGGATAGTGTTGATAGTAGGAGAGTCATCTTCGATTATTTTAGGGAAGACTAATGGTATGGAAGTGGATTTTCCATTATTCTTATAGGTCAGTGGACCTAAGGAAATGAAATTGACTAAAAAAAGGTTAGGCAGGATGGAAATGGTGTCATCCACATCAAGCGATGCTTTAGACATGACGGGGGAAGATAGTTCCTCAATGGAAAGAGGCTCAACGAGAATGGTGAAAGTAGATTTCAAGAGAGGTTTGAACCCTAAACCAAATTTTTTATGTGGTTTAAGAGTTATAATGGACACGAGGTCATGCACACCCTGTTCAAAATTTCCCATGCCAAATCCCTTCCACGTGCATCGATATAGATAAGTTTTTGTGAACACGAGATTCTATAGATAATCAAACCCTGCCGAATAGGGTTTGGCCGTAGGAGGAGAATCTATACGATAGTGAGGTGTATCAAGACCACCATAGATGAAGTTAGTCTGTCGATTGGGTAGACCAATGGTGACGATGCGGTCAAGACTTGGTTGATATTCAGGTTGTTTTTCTGGCCTACCATACTCATTAGGTTTGAGATGGGTGTCAAAAGAGAGAAGGGGAAGCTCTCCTAGCGAAAAATGCTGCAACATTTCTTCCAGATTTTGTAGATCTGGTAGTTTTTTTACAGGTATGAAAGATGACAGAGCCTCGTCAGGAGAATCAGTGTTGTCCTTCGGAGGGATAGACCTTGTGGTCATATCACATTGTGCGATGGAAAAGGTTCTCCTGGATGAGTATAGATTTTTCCCTCATACTGATATTTTATTCATTGATGGAGGGTTGATGGGACACAGTGCATTTTATGGTTCCAGAAGCATCTTAGGATCATATTATAGTGGAATTTTACTTCGACAATGTAAAAAAGCTTGTGAAGAAGTTTCTTGCCTACCCAAATGGGCAGGACCACATTCCTAAGGTAACCTCCAACTGATCATTAAATGATCGAAGGGCGAAAGGCGGTGGTGACACTACATTCTTTGGTAACTTAAGTCGCTCAAATGTGAGGGAGGAAATGACATTGAGTACAACACCACTGTTGATCATAGTTCATCAAGGATGTCATTTTTGTACTGATAGACACTAGTGACTTGATTAATGATGAGCTCAAACTCACCGAAGATGTCGATATGGCGAGCACTAAGATGAATGCCATTTTGAAGACCTAAAATGAGGGCTTCATATTTGGCTATACTATTGGTACATTCAAAGTTAAGCTTGTTTGTGACAGGGATAGGTTCACCCCAAGGAGGAATCATGATGAAACCTAAGCCTCCCCCTTGCTAACACTTAGACCCATCAAAGAAGAGTTTTAATTTAAATGGAGATAGACCAAAATCAATTTGTTGGATGTACTCATCTGGGAATTGAACGAAGGGGTCTTGAGTGTCTAGAAGAGGTCCATCAGCTAATTCATTAGTGATAACCTGACCCTTGATATATTTCTACGAGATGAACTCGAGGTCAAACTCTGTCATGAGCATGAGCCAATGAGTGATATGATCATTGTGATAGGGTTTCACATGCATTTTCTTGAGTGGATTGATACTCGTAACAATTTGAGTTTTATGATTAAGGAGGTAATGAAGAATTTTAGAAGTCACGAAGAAGAGAGCACAACACAACTTTTCAGCTTCAAAATAGTGAGTTTCATACTCATAAAGAGTGTGATTGATATAATAAACAACTTGTTCCTTACCATAAGCATCTCAATGTGAGATCATGGCTCCGAGAGCATGGTCATGCATAGAAATATAAAGATAGAATCACTCCCCATCGCGTGGAGGTGTGAGCATAGGTGGAGAAATAAGATAAGCTTTGAGATCATCAAATGATTTTTGGAAATGCTCATCCCATTCAAAATGAATTTTTTATGGAGGAGATGATGAAAATATTGATAACATTCTGTAAGTTACAAGATAAAATGATGCACTGATTGAAGGTGTCCTTGAAGACCATGGAGCTGCTTTAAGTTGGAAGGAGGCATATTGATGATATCCTTTATTTTTTTGGGATCGACCTCAATACCCCTGATAGAAATGATAAATCCTAAGAGTTTACCAATGAGAATGCCAAACACTCATTTAGACAGATTTAGGTGAAGACAAAAATGAATGATTCTCTCTAAGAGAGGTGCAAGGATGAGAAGATGATCCTGACAGTGTTTAGATTTACCAAGGATGTCGTCGACGTAACCTTCTACAGTTTTTTGTAAGAGGTCATGGAATATGTAGGTCATTTCACATTGATAAATCACCCCTGTGTTCTTAAGACCAAAGGGCATGATGCGCTAACAAAAATTCCCCCAAGGATTTATGGAGGAAGTCTTGTGTTGATCCTCTGGTGCAATGAGAATTTGGTTATACCTAGAGAATCCATCCATAAGAGAAAGAATCTCATGGCCTGTAGTTAATTCCATGAGTTGGTCGATAATAGGTAGAGGGAAATCATCTTTTGAGCAAGCGAGATTAAGTTCCCGAAAGTCAGTGTAAATTCAAAATTTCATAGTATCTTTGTTTACTGGTACTACATTTGAAACCCATTTTGGATAGTCATTGGGTTACATGAAGTTGGTGGAAAGCAAGCATTGCAACTCTTCTTTAACGAGGAGAGCTACACGAGGATGCATCTTACGTAGTTTTTGTTTAACTAGTTTGATGTCTGGAAGAGTAACAATATTGTGGACCATGATGTTAGGATCGAGGCCTAGCATATCTTCATATGACCAAGCAAATTCTTGACAATGTTTAGAAAGAAAGGCAGTGAAGTTTCCTAACTCCTATGGGTTAAGATATTGGGTGACCTTAATGATGTGAGGGTCTTTAGAAGTCCCTATATTAAGGTTAATAATGGCTTCATCAAGAAGCGTAGATGTGTCAAGGATGTCATTTTTATACTGATAGAAACCAGTGACTTGATTAATGATGAGCTCAAACTCACCGAAGATGTCGATATGGCGAGCACTAAGATGAATGCCATTTTGAAGACCTAAAATGAGGGCTTCATATTTGGCTATACTATTGGTACATTCAAAGTTAAGCTTGTTTGTGACAGGGATAGGTTCACCCCAAGGAGGAATCATGATGAAACCTGTGCCTCCCCCTTGCTAACACTTGGACCCATCAAAGAAGAGTTTTAATTTAAATGGAGACAGACCAAAATCAATTTGTTGGATGTACTCATCTGGGAATTGAACGAAGGGGTCTTGAGTGTCTAGAAGAGGTCCATCAGCTAATTCATTAGTGATAACCTGACCCTTGATATATTTCTACGAGATGAACTCGAGGTCAAACTCTGTCATGAGCATGAGCCAATGAGTGATATGATCATTGTGATAGGGTTTCACATGCATTTTCTTGAGTGGATTGATACTCGTAACAATTTGAGTTTTATGATTAAGGAGGTAATGAAGAAGTTTAGAAGTCATGAAGAAGAGAGCACAACACAACTTTTCAGCTTCAAAATAGTGAGTTTCATACTCATAAAGAGTGTGATTGATATAATAAACAACTTGTTCCTTACCATAAGCATCTCAATGTGAGATCATGGCTCCGAGAGCATGGTCATGCATAGAAATATAAAGATAGAATCACTCCCCATCGCGTGGAGGTGTGAGCATAGGTGGAGAAATAAGATAAGCTTTGAGATCATCAAATGATTTTTGGAAATGCTCATCCCATTCAAAATGAATGTTTTTATGGAGGAGATTATGAAAAGATTGATAACATTCTGTAAGTTACAAGATAAAATGATGCACTGATTGAAGGTGTCCATGAAGACCATGGAGCTGCTTTAAGTTGGAAGGAGGCATATTGATGATATCCTTTATTTTTTTGGGATCGACCTCAATACCCCTTATAGAAATGATAAATCCTAAGATTTTACCAATGAGAATGCCAAACACTCATTTAGACAGATTTAGGTGAAGACAAAAATGAATGATTCTCTCTAAGAGAGGTGCAAGGATGAGAAGATGATCCTGACAGTGTTTAGATTTACCAAGGATGTCGTCGACGTAACCTTCTACAGTTTTTTGTAAGAGGTCATGGAATATGTAGGTCATTTCACATTGATAAATCACCCCTGTGTTCTTAAGACCAAAGGGCATGACGCACTAACAAAAATTCCCCCAAGGATTTATGGAGGAAGTCTTGTGTTGATCCTCTGGTGCAATGATAATTTTGTTATACCTAGAGAATCCATCCATAAGAGAAAGAATCTCATGGCCTGTAGTTAATTCCATGAGTTGGTCGATAATAGGTAGAGGGAAATCATCTTTTGAGCAAGCGAGATTAAGTTCCCGAAAGTCAGTGTAAATTCAAAATTTCATAGTATCTTTGTTTACTGGTACTACATTTGAAACCCATTTTGGATAGTCATTGGGTTACATGAAGTTGGTGGAAAGCAAGCATTGCAACTCTTCTTTAACGAGGAGAGCTACACGAGGATGCATCTTACGTAGTTTTTGTTTAACTAGTTTGATGTCTGGAAGAGTAACAATATTGTGGACCATGATGTTAGGATCGAGGCCTAGCATATCTTCATATGACCAAGCAAATTCTTGACAATGTTTAGAAAGAAAGGCGGTGAAGTTTCCTAACTCCTATGGGTTAAGATATTGGGTGACCTTAATGATGTGAGGGTCTTTAGAAGTCCCTATATTAAGGTCAATAATGGCTTCATCAAGAAGCGTAGATGTGTCAAGGATGTCATTTTTATACTGATAGAAACCAGTGACTTGATTAATGATGAGCTCAAACTCACCGAAGATGTCGATATGGCGAGCACTAAGATGAATGCCATTTTGAAGACCTAAAATGAGGGCTTCATATTTGGCTATACTATTGGTACATTCAAAGTTAAGCTTGTTTGTGACAGGGATAGGTTCACCCCAAGGAGGAATCATGATGAAACCTGTGCCTCCCCCTTGCTAACACTTGGACCCATCAAAGAAGAGTTTTAATTTAAATGGAGACAGACCAAAATCAATTTGTTAGATGTACTCATCTGGGAATTGAACGAAGGGGTCTTGATTGTCTAGAAGAGGTCCATCAGCTAATTCATTAATGATAACCTGACCCTTGATATATTTCTACGAGATGAACTCGAGGTCAAACTCTGTCATGAGCATGAGCCAATGAGTGATATGATCATTGTGATAGGGTTTCACATCCATTTTCTTGAGTGGATTGATACTCGTAACAATTTGAGTTTTATGATTAAGGAGGTAATGAAGAATTTTAGAAGTCATGAAGAAGAGAGCACAACACAACTTTTCAGCTTCAAAATAGTGAGTTTCATACTCATAAAGAGTGGGATTGATATAATAAACAACTTGTTCCTTACCATAAGCATCTCAATGTGAGATCATGGCTCCGAGAGCATGGTCATGCATAGAAATATAAAGATAGAATCACTCCCCATCGCGTGGAGGTGTGAGCATAGGTGGAGAAATAAGATAAACTTTGAGATCATCAAATGATTTTTGGAAATGCTCATCCCATTCAAAATGAATGTTTTTTTTGGAGGAGATGATGAAAAGATTGATAACAGTCTGTAAGTTACAAGATAAAATGATGCACTGATTGAAGGTGTCCTTGAAGACCATGGAGCTGCTTTAAGTTGGAAGGAGGTATATTGATGATATCCTTTATTTTTTTGGGATCGACCTCAATACCCCTGATAGAAATGATAAATCCTAAGAGTTTACCAATGAGAATGCCAAACACTCATTTAGACAGATTTAGGTGAAGACAAAAATGAATGATTCTCTCTAAGAGAGGTGCAAGGATGAGAAGATGATCCTGACAGTGTTTAGATTTACCAAGGATGTCGTCGACGTAACCTTCTACAGTTTTTTGTAAGAGGTCATGGAATATGTAGGTCATTTCACATTGATAAATCACCCCTGTGTTCTTAAGACCAAAGGGCATGACGCGCTAACAAAAATTCCCCTAAGGATTTATGGAGGAAGTCTTGTGTTGATCCTCTGGTGCAATGAGAATTTGGTTATACCTAGAGAATCCATCCATAAGAGAAAGAATCTCATGGCCTTCAGTTAATTCCATGAGTTGGTCAATAATAGGTAGAGGGAAATCATCTTTTGAGCAAGCGAGATTAAGTTCCCAAAAGTCAGTGTAAATTCAAAATTTCATAGTATCTTTGTTTACTGGTACTACATTTGAAACCCATTTTGGATAGTCATTGGGTTACATGAAGTTGGTGGAAAGCAAGCATTGCAACTCTTCTTTAACGAGGAGAGCTACACGAGGATGCATCTTACGTAGTTTTTGTTTAACTAGTTTGATGTCTGGAAGAGTAACAATATTGTGGACCATGATGTTAGGATCGAGGCCTAGCATATCTTCATATGACCAAGCAAATTCTTGACAATGTTTAGAAAGAAAGGCGGTGAAGTTTCCTAACTCCTATGGGTTAAGATATTGGGTGACCTTAATGATGTGAGGGTCTTTAGAAGTCCCTATATTAAGGTCAATAATGGCTTCATCAAGAAGCGTAGATGTGTCAAGGATGTCATTTTTATACTGATAGAAACCAGTGACTTGATTAATGATGAGCTCAAACTCACCGAAGATGTCGATATGGCGAGCACTAAGATGAATGCCATTTTGAAGACCTAAAATGAGGGCTTCATATTTGGCTATATTATTGGTACATTCAAAGTTAAGCTTGTGTGTGACAGGGATAGGTTCACCCCAAGGAGGAATCATGATGAAACCTGCGCCTCCCCCTTGCTAACACTTGGACCCATCAAAGAAGAGTTTTACTTTAAATGGAGACATACCAAAATCAATTTGTTGGATGTACTCATCTGGGAATTGAACGAAGGGGTCTTGAGTGTCTAGAAGAGGTCCATCAGCTAATTGATTAGTGATAACCTGACCCTTGATATATTTCTACGAGATGAACTCGAGGTCAAACTTTGTCATGAGCATGAGCCAATGAGTGATATGATCATTGTGATAGGGTTTCACATGTATTTTCTTGAGTGAATTGATACTCGTAACAATTTGAGTTTTATGATTAAGGAGGTAATGAAGAAGTTTAGAAGTCACGAAGAAGAGAGCACAACACAACTTTTCAGCTTCAAAATAGTGAGTTTCATACTCATAAAGAGTGTGATTGATATAATAAACAACTTGTTCCTTACCATAAGCATCTCAATGTGAGATCATGGCTCCGAGAGCATGGTCATGCATAGAAATATAAAGATAGAATCACTCCCCATCGCGTGGAGGTGTGAGCATAGGTGGAGAAATAAGATAAGCTTTGAGATCATCAAATGATTTTTGGAAATGCTCATCCCATTCAAAATGAATGTTTTTATGGAGGAGATGATGAAAAGATTGATAACATTTTGTAAGTTACAAGATAAAATGATGCACTGATTGAAGGTGTCCTTGAAGACCATGGAGCTGCTTTAAGTTGGAAGGAGGCATATTGATGATATCCTTTATTTTTTTGGGATCGACCTCAATACCCCTGATAGAAATGATAAATCCTAAGAGTTTACCAATGAGAATGCCAAACACTCATTTAGACAAATTTAGGTGAAGACAAAAATGAATGATTCTCTCTAAGAGAGGTGCAAGGATGAGAAGATGATCCTGACAGTGTTTAGATTTACCAAGGATGTCGTCGACGTAACCTTCTACAGTTTTGTGTAAGAGGTCATGGAAGATGTAGGTCATTTCACATTAATAAGTCACCCCTGTGTTCTTAAGACCAAAGGGCGTGACGCGCTAACAAAAATTCCCCCAAGGATTTATGGAGGAAGTCTTGTTCTGATCGTCTGGTGTGATGAGAATTTGGTTATACCTAGAGAATCCATCCATAAGAGAAAGAATCTCATGGCCTGCATTTAAGTCCATGAGTTCGTTGATATTAGGTAGAGGGAAATAATCTTTCGAGCAAGTGAGATTAAGATCCCGAAAGTCGGTGTAAATTAAAAATTTCATAGTATCTTTGTTTACTAGTACTACATTTGAAACCCATTTTGGATAGTTAATGGGTTAGATGAAGTTGGTGGAAAGCAAGCATTGCAACTCTTCTTTAATGAGGAGAGCTACACAAGGATGCATCTTACGTAGTTTTTGTTTAACTAGTTTGATGTCTGGAAGAGTAACAATATTGTGGACCATGATGTTAGGATCGAGGCCCGACATATCTTCATATGACCAAGCAAATTCTTGGCGATGTTTGGAAAGAAATGTGGCGAAGTCTCCTAACTCCTATGGGTTACGATATTGGGTGACCTTAATGATGTGAGGGTCTTCAGAATTTCCTATATTAAGGTCGATAATGGCTTCATCAAGAAGTGTAGATGTGTCAGAAGGAATGGTTTTAGGAAGATAAGAATCCTCTACCCCCAAATAAGTAAGGACAGAATCATGATCTGAATAGTGGATAGTGTTGATAGTAGGAGAGTCGTCTTCGACTATTTTAGGGAAGACCAATGGTATGGAAGTGGATTTTCCATTATTCTTATAGGTTAATGGACCTAAGGAAATGAAATTGACTAAAAAAAAAGTTAGGCAAGATGGAAATGGTGTCATCCACATCAAGCGATGCTTTAGACATGACGAGGGAAGATGGTTCCTCAATGGAAAGAGGCTCAGCGAGAATGGTGAAAGTGGATTTTGAGAGAGGTTTGAACCCTAAACCAAATTTTTGATGTGGTTTAAGAGTTATAATGGACACGAGGTCATGCACACCATGTTAATACTTTCCCATGCCAAATCCCTTCCACGTGCATCGATATAGATAAGTTTTTGTGAACACGAGATTCTATAGATAATCAAACCCTGCCGAATAGGGTTTGGCCCTAGGAGGAGAATCTAGATGATAGTGAGGTGCATCAAGACCATTGTAGATGAAGTTAGTCTGTCGATTGGGTAGACCAATGGTGATGATGTGGTCAAGACCTGGTTGATATTCAGGTTGTTTTTCTGGCCTACCATACTCATTAGGTTTGAGATGGGTGTCAAAAGAGAGAAGGGGAAGCTCTCCTAGTGAAAAACGCTGCAACATTTCTTCCAGATTTTGTAGATCTGGTAGTTTTTTTACAGGTATGGAAGAGGACGGAGCCTCGTCAGGATAATCAGTGTTCTCCTTTGGAGGGATAGACCTTGTGGTCATATCACATTGTGCGATGGAAAAGTGTCTCCTGGATGAGTATAGATTTTTCCCTCATACTGATATTTTATTCATTGATGGAGGGTTGATGGGACGCAGTGCATTTTATGGATCCAAGAGCATCTTAGGATCATATTATAGTGGAATTTTACTTCGACAATTTAAAAAAGCTCGTGAAGAAGTTTCTTGCCTACCCGAATGGGCAGGACCACATTCCTAAGGTAACCTCCAACTAATCATTAAATGATCGAAGGGCGAAAGGCAGTGGTGACACTACATTCTTTGGTAACTTAAGTTGCTCAAATGTGAGGGAGGAAATGACATTGAGTACAGCACCACTGTTGATCATAGTTCATTTTAATGTAGTGTTATTGATTTGAACTGTGATAAAGAGAGGAGCCTCTAAATCCTCAGAAGAAAGGGGAAGAATTTTAGAATCCTCAAAGGAGATGGTGGTTGATGATCTATTCAACCTTAAAACCATCTTGAAAGGCTGGGGCTCATCTAAATTCATCGCAATGTGGTGCAAATTATCAATCAGAGCTTGGCGATGCTGGTGAGATGACTGAATGAGGTCAAAAAGAGACATTTTGACTGGATCATGGGTGAGTTGTTTCATAACACTCTCCTCAACTGACATGAGAATCTGAGCCTGAGGTAAAGCATGAATAGAGACCCGAGGTCTCAGGTATGATGAGGAAGGAGGAGCTCCTTCGGGGGTAGTAGAAAAAATGACTCATGGTCGAGGAGTTGTAGAAGACGATGGATTATCGTACCGTTGTGTTCTAGGGGTGATACAGATTATGTCTATTTGAGAGGGTGGAATATCATCCAGAGTGATATCAATAAAATTGGAGGCTAGAATAGACTATTCAGGCTCAGACGTAGTTGGGATGATAGGAGACACTTTTTCCTCTTCCTCCTCTAACAGGAGACCATTTTCTTCCAAGAGGCTGTTAACAATAGATTGAAGGGCTTTACATCCCTTGTTGTCATGACCTGGAGTGTGATGGTAAGAAAAAATCACATCAAAATTGAACCATGAAGGTTTGAATCCTTTGGGATTATATGGTTTTATTGGAGGAAGTTATATAAATGAATATTGGATAAGTTGGCAAAGGATTTCAGTATAAAATCTGGCAGACGAAGATGTGGATAGAGGTGAAGGAGACACCTCTTTAATCTTAGCAAATTGTTGAGGTAAAAGATCCTTCATATCTAGTTTGATAGTCTTTTTAGGGACTGTTTTTCTTTTTTGAACACTGGGAGAAGCACCCTTAGGTGCTTGAGATGGGAGAAAGTGAGGAAATATTGATTTTAGAGGAGGAGCTCCTAAGATAGATTTTGAATATGACAAATACATGACAAGTGTTTTATTCTTTGGAGATGAAGAAGGCTACTTAACTGAAATAGACAATGATTTAGATAAGATTGATTTAGATGGGGGAGGAGCTCCCAAAATAGATTTGATAGGAGGCACAAAGGGTGCCTTGGTTTTTGGTGACAAATATGATGGTTTTGATAAAAGAGGTGATGCCTTTCCAGTAGGTAAATCAACTTTACGAGGCACTGGTGAAGATGGTGTTATAGAAGAAGACGCATTTTCAGTGGATAAATCCAATTTTTTATGAGGCATAAAGAAGGATTTTTTAGGGAGGGAACCAAGAGTTTTGATGGTCCGAAATATTACTTTTCCCTTTTCAGGGATGGTGACAACTTTGACCGCATAAGGTGATTATAACCGTTTCAGAGGAAGTAAAGGAGACGATACCAATGATGCGACCTTAGACTTAAATTCCAACTATTTATGTCTGAGTCCAGGTGTCAAAAGTATGGGTGTCGATGTTATCTCTTTATATGTTTCCTTAATAGGTAAGGAAGCACTGATGGTGAAAGAGGCAGGTAATGAAGAAGCAACCTCTTATTAGGAGGGTACTTCAGATATAGTAATTATGGGTGCAATTACTGTAGGAAAATAAACAAGAAGATTCAAGATTGAAGAAATTTCCAAAGGAATAGAAGTTGGTACAAATATGGGTATGTTGACCAAAGGCATGGTCATGGCAAAAATCAGAGCGATAGAAGTAGAAGTATTCGTAGAGGAAATTTGAAGGGATGTAAATGACTCAAGCACCAAAATAATGTATGATGATGAGACAGATGAAGATGACACTATCTTAGGTATGGGTGGAAGATTAGATAGATTGGTAGAGGGAGATGACTCTTTCTATAACAATAAAGGAAGACTCGAAGATGGATCATCCGAGGATGGTGGAATCTCAGAGTTTGAAGGAGTGGAAGGAAGTTCCGATTTAGTTGACATGTTTGTAGATGGTTCAGAATTAGAAGAAGAACCATCAGTAAAAATGGAGCTGATAGTATGCGTGTTTTGTTTTTGAGACCCCAAAGTGTCATTGTTCGGGGAATTATTTGGAAAAGGTTGTTGAAAAACATCAAGCGCCTGATTTGGGGGGGCATTTGGGTTATCTAGAATGATCTCGCCTCTATCAATGAATTTTTGGACAAGATTTTTGAAGTTCTGACATCGTTCAATGTCATGGCCTTTATTTCTATGGTATTGACAGAAGTCATTTTCATGATACCAGAATGGTCGTTCTTGGTTCTCATCAAAATTTCTAATATGAGGAAGTTTGATCATGTGAACTTCCAACATTTTGTCTAAGATAGAAGCATATGATTCCCCCAAGGAAGTAAAATACTGAGATGATGGAGGTCCTTTTCGAGAAGATGAAGAGTCTCTTTGAGGTGTTTGATTAGAAGTGTTATCAGATTGTGATGTTTTTAATACGATAGCATTTGTGGACCCCTGATTCTTGTCTTTGTTAGAAGAAGAAGGGTTTGATTTTTTAAACCGAGAAAAATCAGGTTTAGACTTAGAGTGAAGTTTCTACTTTCCTTGTTCGATGGCGCGAGACTCAATTTTGCATTCCATCATAAAGGATTCTTCAAATGTATAAAAGGTTTGAATCCTTAAAGTGGAAGAAATATGATTGGCGCAAGATCGAGTAAACAAATCGATTTGCTGAGATTGAGGGAGGGAGAAGGACAACTGATTTATTATTCCTCTCTAATGAGTGATAAAGTATGTAATAGACTCGTCATCGAATTGATGGATGTTATAAAGATCTGTGATCGAGATCTTATGTGTGATGTTTATTGAGAAGTTTTCAACAAACATCTAGGCTAATTGAGAGAAAGAAAATAGAAAATGTTGGGGTATGTTATTGTACCAGTCTAAAGCGGGCCCTGCTAAAGACATAGGAAAGGTACGGAGCATAAGCTCTTGGTCCTAGACTATAAGGTAGCAAGCATGTTTAAATGCTCGTAGGTGTTGTTGAGGATCCTCCCGAATATGAAATTTTGAGAACTTAGGAAGTTCCCATTAGGGAGGATAAGGCTTAAAAGACACTGATGGATGAATTGGTTCATTACATACTTCTTCAAAACAGTAACAAGGGAAATCCCCTTTGGTGGAGGCTTCTAGGTATGTGATTTTCTTGAAAAGAAGTTGGACGACATTAGATTGAGGAGGGGGCATGTTGGTATGTCCCATATAAGAAATGAATGGTATGTTTTGCTGAGGTGTTAATAGGGAATTCATCTACTAATTAATAGGATGATAAGAGGAATAACCAAGTGTTTTGGGTGACATCTGGTGAGGTATTTGGTGTGAAGGATCCTGAGTATAAACAGGTTGTGAGATGACAAGTGGTTGAGAGAAAGGTTGTTTAATGAAAGATGGAGCCTGTGATTGGTGGGTTCCTACACTTGCCGACTGAATCAGAATGGATTGAGGAATGTGGGTGTTGATTTGATTTGATATGGTTTGTGACGTGGGAAACAAACTCTAAACTAGGCTTTTGACTGTCGGATTAGTTATTAAGGGTGTCGACGCCAAGGGATGGGTAAAATCCACTGTCGCTAGAGAATTGGAAGAAAGATCAGCTGGAAGATGAGAAAGAGGAACTGACTGACTCATAGGAGGGGATTGGCTCAAAGAGAGATACTAACCCTGAGATGTAATAGATAACATAGAATAATTGACAGTAATTTGTGGGAGTGTGGACACACTCATCATAGCTGAAGAAGAGGGCCTCTAGAAAGTAGGCTGTGGGGTACCTGAGGTAGTTGCTACACTAGGGATAGGCAGCGTCATTTTAGAACCAGTCGACATGGTTGGTGGAAGAGAAAAAGAAGGCATATATGTGCCACCTTATTTCATGTTTTGAGGTGAGAAGAAGCATGCTAACTATTCTATGAGATCCTGGGATGGCTCATGAGGATAATTGTAAACCTGCTTGATTGGTGGTCCATGATCATATGTTTGAGTATAATTATGCACTAAGTAGTCCATAAGGGCTATCAGGTTATGTGTAAGGAGTGCTTGAAATTTAGGATCTCTACGAGGAACATACTCTATATCAGAAGTAGATGGCACCTCTGAAGGATCGGGGGAAGGTGGTCGTGATGGGATTGCTTTAGGATGATAGAAAGTATTATATGACTAAGATGGGGAACCAACTAATATTGGTCCCGAAGAATACTCGAGGGGTGCCGAAACATCCAAATTAGCGGGGGTCTTAGATAAGGAAGAGGCCAGTTGAGCCATTTTTCTAGATTGTGACCGGGTGATGGCTATCATAAACAAGAAAAAACATAGAAAGAGATTAACCTAATTAATGCATAGACAATTCAAGCACCATAGGTGATTATCTCTTTTAAATTTTCATCTTTTTTAAGAAATAAAATGTTAAGGAAGGATTTTTAGAATGGGGAATAATCAATTGGAAAAACTAAGGATGGTTTGGGGAATGTTTTGGTGAGGAGTCCCGAAGGAACTTCAGTAAAATACTAGTACATGGCTTGATATAGGGGCCTACCCCTGCACTTCACACACTGTTGCGATAAGGGAGTCGGGTGCTTTGCCATTATATACCAAAACTTTCATGAATTTATAGCGCGGCCCGAGTATCGCGTAGGCTCTTCCCCTTGGATGTCACTTCCAAGTAGGTAAGGCTAGGGAAGGATTTTTTGTTTAAATGCTTTATACTTAGTGATTTTGGCTTTGTGTGCAAGGGTGAAAAATAAAAAATCAAATAGTGTCACTATCGATTTTGATTAATTTTCCAACCTATTTAGAGAACTAGGTGAAGAACATATACCAGAGATGAAAAATAAAATGTTATTTTTAAGCATTAAAACCGAAGTGTTTGACTTCAATGAAGACAAGTCAAACAAGTTCTTTCCCAATGCAATTAATTATTTTTAAGGACCAAAACTAAAGTGTTTAAGTGTGGTAAAAACAAACAAACAAGTTCTTTTTAAGTTCTTAAAAAGGAGAAAACACCGCAAAAGAGAAATACCTATAGATTTAGATCTCCAAGGTGTGTGGACTTCAAAAATCATGTTGTTGAGCTCTTCCCCTTGAACAATCCCACAAAAAATCAAACCACTCTGCAAAACAAGGTTAAGCAAAACACACAAACAAATCCATCAAGATATATCCAGATAACTAGATACTAGTGGAAAGGAAATTTCTATTTTAAGAAACTAGAAAACTTTCAAGGAAATGACAATTTTACACAAAGAGATGAATCAAAAATGTAACTATGAAATCAAATGAATGATTTACTAATATTAGAAATATAAATTGGAATTGAGATTTGCAAAAAAAATAAGGAACCTAACTTTGCAAATTTAGAAATGAAAGAAGCAAGACCGAAACGATGAAAGGAAATGCTTAAGAACAACTAATGAAAATCAGTGAAGAAAAAGAACAAATCTCAAAAATGGAAAAGAGATGAACTTACCAATAAGGGACTTTGGTCAGGTCCCACCTGGCATGCCAGAATGTAGATCAAGAATTTACGTGTTTGTTACCTATCCAAGTTAATGAACCAAACTAAACACAAAACCCTTAAAAAATCAAATAAAGTTGATACCTAACTAATTGGAAAAGATTCAAAGATGTAGATGAAAATAAATCCTGATGGAATTAAGATGGGAATACACGAGCAATCCTATGGAGTAGATCCAAGAAACCTACGATGCACGAATACTTGACAAAAAAAAATGACGTTAGAAGATATAAGGCTGAACTTCCCAAAAAGTGGGTCTGGGAAGCGATTAGCTTCCTCGGTGGATGGTAGTTCACATTTTCAATGAAGAATAAAGACAAACATGATAAAATATGTAAGAAAATGTAGTGAATTTTGCACCCACTAAAAAAGAGGGAACCTCATGCGCGTTGGCCTATCACCCAGCGGGTGCTGGGTGCTCAACCGAGGCGCGCGAGAGGGAGCCGAGTCTCTCTTTTATGTGATACTAGTGGAAGGCATAGCTCGTGATCCTGACTTAGAGATTTAATAGACATGAATGGCTATAGAGCTCAAGACGGCTTCTACACCCCTTCAGTCATAATAGAACCAAAGTGTGCAACAGAAATAATAGAACTAAGAGTTATACATCTACTACTATACTTAACCATTTAAGCAAGATTCACGATTATCTAAGAACATAAGTGTAATAATAATATACAAATAATATAGAGAAATAATCTCGATACATTTTTCATGGAAACCTTATCACATTCATTCATAGCATTTACTTATAAAATATTACAGGAGGCAGACTATAGTCATGTGCCATATGTGGGTCCATACATGTATTCTCACAAGTCAGAAAAATTCATTCCCCATTTCCACATTACATCCTTACTTGAATTTTGTACCCATTTTCATCCCATAGTTCTCGCAGTAATCCTACAAATCTCTGCTACCTCATTTTTGTCTCTTTCTTTGCCAAGGGTGCATGTATAAATAGGCCTTTGAGCTCTAACAAACTCCTTTGTAGCCTCAGATCTAACCCCAAGTGTCAAGGTGTGGGTCACCCCGGGCGCATGCCTCTCCGTGTCATGATTAAATTTTTGGATCTTTCTATCACAAGGTATATTCCTTCTAGGACACCCTATTGCCAGGATGGAACCTTATCCAAATGGAACATGTTCTTCATGTGTTCAGTCCCAAAGGCCAAAAATGGCTAAGTCCTGAATTGTTCTTCGCACGGCGTGTGCATCCTGGGTTCTTCAAGAAGCCTTTTGAACTCTGCCTTGCATGCCTATACTTGTGCACTTTCTCCTGCCATGCACGCCTATGCGCCCTTAATATTTGGAAGATAAAATTAGGGGTCCAACATTACCCCACACTTCACCTGTTCTCCACCCTCAGGAACCTTCTCAAAGAATACAGTACAAAATAATGCAAGGCCTTGCCTTGGAAAAGAATGGGGGGGGAAAGAATAAAGAAAGGGGAAGAGAAATAATAGGGGGAAATTTTCCTAAAGGAGGGGAAAGCTTTGCTGGAGCTCGGCCTCTAGTGTACTCCGAGCACTAACTTCCTTCTACACTTTAGTGCAGATGTCGCCAACGCTTACCTTGTCGTAAGTTATCCCCTCCCCTTGTGTGGTAATGGTTTCTACCACATTCTCTAGTTCTTTAGCGTGGTCCTTTAGGGCATCCATCTTCCTTGTAATGACTTTGTAGAGCTCTTTTAGCTAGGTTTTGATTTAGACTCACCAGTTCTCAATGGTTTCAGATTTCTTCTCTACCTCATCCATGATCCTTTCCTACTTGGTTCTATTGCCCTTATTCTTCTCTCTAAATTCCTTCAACTCGGCCTCGTCACTGGCAAGAAGTATGCTTGTCACTTTGTCTTGATCTGTGCAGTGGTCATAAGTGACCCCCGCAATTTGTGTGGATGTTCTTAAATCGGTGAACACCTTGTTATATTCAGCCATGAGTGCAATGACCTTCAACTTGTCTTCTTTCTCCAAGCGCGCTGCTACCTCTTCTGCGACTCTAAAGCCAAGGGCTACCTCTCCATGGTGAATATCTGAGTCAAGTCCTCTAGGCACTCCAGGGAGGATCTATACTTTTACGTAGGAGGGTTAAGGTCTAGGTGCTTTGTGATAATCAATTGGGAGATGATCTCCACCTTCTTGGAAACTTTGCACACCCTAGCCTTTTCCTCTTGAAGCTCCCTCTATAATTGCGTACTGATTAATTTCTCCAGGCTGAGATCCTTCATTAGCTTCACCACTTCTTCCTTCCTTTTCTCTAACTAGTCCTCCAAGGCTCTAACCCTGTCATTTATACCGAAGAGCCTAGCCTTGATTTCTACTGAGACTTTTTTCAGTGCATTGCACACTTGCTCATCCGATAGTTACTGCATGTTTACAATGGGGTTGTCCCCCTTTCCTTCAGATAGCTTCAATACCACTCCCTGGTTAATTTTGAATTCAGGCTCATTGAGGTGGGAGTCGAATGCCCAAGATAGTATTTTCCTCGTTCACGGGTATCCTCCCTCAGGGTCAAAGGATACTTTGGTGGGCATGGTACTTTGGAAAGGTGTGCGCAAAACTTTGTTGGGGTCATCAATGTAACACATCGTTTTCCTTCCCCTTTCTGCATGTTTACTTCCCATGTGCACACCCTTGGGAACAGTTACTAAGAGATTTGGTCCTTTCGTGCTACTTCCACTCTTCTCCCTCTATTCCTTCTTGAACTCGCTGAGCACAAGGTCTGCACTGCACCCTAACTCTTCATTGACCAAGGCATCAATTATTTTTTCTACCTCTCTTGTTGCCTTCTCATCCACCTCCTCTTGAGTGAGCTTGGGCACATCTAGTTCCTTGGTACTAGCCCCTTTTCTCCCCTCTTCATTGTGCATTCCTTCCTCCCTTCAGGCATCTTTCCTCCTTACAAAAATGAAGGCATCATTTACATTCTTAGCCTCCTCTCCTTCTGAGTCATGGATATTAATTGGATCTTGATCCACCTCTAGCTCCTCCCCTTCATCGTCATCCCTTTCACCTACATAGGCATTCAAGTCGTTCATATCTTCAGACCCTTGTTCCTTTGTTCGTTGTTCTTCTTCTCTGGCTGAAAATTCTAGAGTGGGGGATGCTGTCTTTTCTTCATCTGAAGGTTCTTCAGGGGATGGTGGCTTCACAGGCTCCGGGGTCTTTTCCTTGACCACCGTTCTTCTCTTCTTCCAGACATAGGTACTCGGCCCCGCAGTACCTACATCCTGCCTCCCCACCACCCCTTGTTCTTTCTCTTCTTCTTCTTATTTCTCCTTGTACTTTAGTGATGGCTTCTTCCTTCCCATGGGGTTGTTTAGGATGGATATTTCATTTTCTACGTACGCGCCCTTATCGAACTTTGACCTTATGCATAGGTAAATTCTAGCAGCAGCACTCTTAGTAATTGGTAAGGTCATCAACCTTACGATGTGCACATCCTATGACATGTACCTTTCAATGTACGTGCACTTTCCTAGATAGACCATTTTCTTCCTCATCTCTTTGTGTTCACTATAGAGGGTGGACAAGTCGAGTCTTAACTTCTTCGACTCCTTATATCTATTTACCCCTTCTTGGAAGAATTGGGCAGTAAATGAGAAGGGGAGTTTGCACCAGGGACTCCAACTACCATCCACCAAGATAAATCTACCAATGATGAAGTGCTGGTACACTGCGAACTCTGCTTCTCCATCAGTCATCATGAGGAGTTGCTCTGGGATCCACCATTCTACCCCAAATGCATTCCTAAGGCACGTATACCATTTATCCAAGTGTTCCTTGTGCACCCCCATCATTGACTCACAAGTATATTTCTAGAACCTGTCCGCGGGTGAAGGGTCTTCATTGGGGTACTCCCATATGAACTTATCAGATGCATCTAGCACCCCGATTTCTGAGAACACAATGGTTAGTAGAATGTTCCCAAACAATATCTTTCCTCCGTCCTCCGCGCTGCTTATAATCTCATCTACTATGTACTTGGAGATATTGTACATGGTGCCTTCCATGACCTTTCTGAAGACATTCAACCAAGGCTTTCTCACCTGGGTCCACCTCTCTTGTCCATTTATCTTGGAAACAAGGTGTGCAACCGTTTTCATCACCGGATCACTAATATCCATGACGTCGTAGTACCTTGATCCCTTCTTATAATCCTGGGATGCGATGGTTTCCTTTATTACCTCCTCATCCTAGAAGTCATCTAGGATCGCATCCCCTTTACATCTTAGGCTTGTAAAGTGTGAGATTAGTTATGGGGTTATGGACATCTTGCACCCTATGAAGTAGAATAAATCTTTGTGCATGTGCGTCATTAGCCATTGGTACAGGCACTCAGGATTTCTAAAGTAGGGAAACTCATAAAGCTAGAGAAGCCCTGCCTTCTCCATTTTCACCTTGACTACATCACTGTAAATCAGCATCCCATCAGGTGTTCATTTGTTTATGGGGCGTACCATCTCTAGCGCCATTTCCTTCACAATTATACTCAATCGATGATTGTAATCGATTATGGTCATATGTCTGATGTGGGACTCCCACTCTTGCCCTAGCAAAACCCCATCTGGGTATTGCATCTGTGAGTACCATTCCTCATTAGTATCCAAGGGGATTTCATCTTCTCTCTTCTTTCCATTTCCCTTCCCCTTTCCTTTCTTGGATTGTACTACAGGGTTATCAACTAGTTTCGTGGCTGTCATTTTACCCTTTTATTTCATGCCTTGGTTGCCTTCAATTTTTCTGAGAGTTTTCTTTGTGTGCCCCGTGCCCTAGGGTACAAACCCTAATTTCTGATTTCCCTCTTTCGATCACAACATTCTTTCACAACTTTCCTCACACCCATAAATCACTTTTTGCTCTGGTTTGTAGATCAACCAGACTGATTGTGTGTGAGTTTTTGATATTCTCCTTCGCACGAGTTAGCTCTCGAACCTTAGCTCTTGAAAGAAAATTGTTCTCCTTGTTTTCGCAAAGTAAAATAATGAACTTACCATCCTTGTATTTATATTTTTTCCCACTTTTACGGATTAAAGGCTAGGCTACCTACCACCGTATGACAATATTTAATGTGGTGTTTACAAACAAACCAAACTTCAGTGCTTTTCCTTGCACACCCAATCCTTGTGTGAAACGTTTTTCACCTGCACCCAATCCTTGCACGAAACCTTTTTCAACCTTCTGGTGCGTAGACAATCCATCTTGACAGAAGACTTTTGCACACGTGTTACCAGTGCCAAAGGCACCTCTTCCATCCTCATGATTCTTGCTTTCGCCTACCTCGTGTTTTTGTGCTTTTTCTCCTTTGTACGTGGATTTCTAATGGAACCTCATTTTTTCATCCATCTGCCTTCCTAATGCATCTTTTCAACAGGGCCAGTTCAAACGGTCTACCAACTCAATCTTCCTGCAGAATAACTTCATGCCTCTCTTCATCACCTCACCCCACACTAAATCTATGTGCGGTCCTCTGTGCAATCATAAGTTTAAAAAGTAATAAGGTTACCGGTGCCCAAGGTGCAAAACAAGACAACAACACGAAAGGGAAAAACAAGAAAGGAAAAGCATAAAAGGAAACTCTAAACTAACTGGCAGAACTGCCTTATTTATAAACACCAAGAAGCATTATTTATAGTAGGGCTTCAGCCTACTCCCATTGAAGTGTCCATGTAATTTTGTTCCATCCAGTGCTTGTGGCTGGCACGTGCCTGAATCAAGGATGTATGAAATTACATAAGGACCCAACCAATGCACCTTCAACTTTCCAAGATGGTGTAGAAATTTAGAATCATATAACAATACCATCTGGCCAACCTCAAACTATTTGTTTTTAATGTGCCGGTCGTGTCATGCCTTTTATTTAGATTTTTTAGTTGTTTGGCTCCATCTTGCTAGTGAGCACCTTTTATCCAACTTTATTAACTCATTAATTCTATCTTCTAGCACTTTTTCATCATCCAACCCTCTTGCATGCACTATACACAGCGATGGTAGCATGAATTCAACTGGAAAAACAACCTTCATGCTAAACACCAGTTGAAATGGTGTGGCCTTGTTCAACCTTTTATACGTTGTTCGGTATGCCCAAAGGACTGCTGACACCTTGTCATCCCAATCCTGCCTTCCTACGTCACATATCTTAGTCAATGTGTGACTAAGGATTTTTTTGAATGCCTCTGCAGTCCCATTTACCTGAGGGTGATAAGGGGTAGTCTTGTGATGGGCTACCATGAATTCTACCAATAGGATCCTGATTGTTTCATTTAAGAAGTGAGTGCCCCTATCACTTGTTAAACTTAATGGGCACCCATACCTACTGATAATGTTCTCCCACAAAAATCTAGTAGTCGTGGCTGTGGTGTAATCCCTAGTGGGCGCGGCCTCTGCCCACCTTGTCAGATAATTAGTATAGGTAATAATATACTGTGAGTTAGTCCTTCGCACAGCTGGCGAGATTGGTCCAAGGAAATATATTTCCCATTTTTCAAAAGGTTTCACACTGGCGATGGGGTGCAAGGGCATCTTTTCCCTTTTTCCAGGTTTTCCAAGGTGCTGGCAGTGGTCACAGGCCTTGCAAAACTCAATACAATCTTGGTGAATTATTTCCCACCATAGTCTAGCGACTAGGATCTTGCACGCAGTTGCATTCCCTACATAATGACCTCTAGCAATCCCACCATGGGATTCTTCTATTATAGCTATGTGTTCATGTTCTAGTACACACCGGTGCAAAACCTCATCACATCCCATTTTATACAAATCCCCATTGATCAACATGAAGGGCGTTGCGTGTATGGCTAACCTTTTCCTTTCCAGAGCATTCATCCCTTTGGGTGCCACACCTTCCTTGAGAAAGATAGCAATGTCTTCTAGTTCTGAGGGTGCACGCCATAATCTGAACAGTTGTGCATCCGACATGGTTTCCTAGATACTCTGTGCATCCTCTCCCAAATCAATCCTTGATAAATGATATGGCCCACAATTGTTCTTTCTAGATTTTACCACCACTTTGAATTCAAATTCCTGAAATAGAAGAACCCAACAGCATATGTGCCCTTGAAACACTGCTTTGTTTACCAGATACTCTAAGTACATATGGTCAGTGTAGAATATGAAAGGATTTGCCAACAGATATTACCTAAATTTGAGGATCATGTAGATCATTGACAGTGCCTTGTGCTCGGTTGTTGTATAATTCTGTTCTGCTAGTGTTAACTTCCTACTTGCAATACACAAAGGATGATCAACAATCCCCTCTCTTGGTTGAGTAAGAAAGGATCCTATTGTTGTACTAGAGGCATCCACATGGACATGGAAAGGTTTATCCCATGATGGGAATCGTAGAATAGGTGCGGTGATAAGCCTTTCTTTTAGAGTGTCAAATTCCCTCTGCTGTGCCTCTCCCCACTGAAAGGCACTCTTGTGTCTGAGAAATATTTCCAAAGGTGCAATGATTTTGGCATATCCCTTAATGAAATTTCTATAGTACCCAGTGTGTCCAAGAAATTCACGCATGGTTCTCTGGCTAGTAGGCTCCCCTAATCCCACAATAATAGCAACCTTCGCGAGGTCTACTAGTAAGCCCTTTTTACATATAATATGCCCCAAAAACGTTCCAAAAGGATTTGTAAAGATACATTTCTTAATTTTGAGGGAGATCCTCAACTGTTGACATCTTTCAAACATCAACCTTAAGTTATCACAATGGTCCCTGACCAATCCATACACTGTCCAATCATCCAAATATACCTGAAGGAACTTGTGGATGAAGTCCTTAAATGCTTGTACCACTATGCATGAGAATACAACGGGCACGTTCTTCAGCCCAAAGGGCATGACCATATATGTAAAACTTGCCCACTCAGTGGTGAAATTTGTCTTATCTTGGTCTTCCTTGGCAATCCTTACTTGGTGATATCTTGAGAATCCATTTGTAAAGGAATAAACATCGCACCCAGTAACTCCTTCCAAAATCGCTTCAGTAAAGGGAGTGGGAAAATGATCTATGATACAAAAAACATTTAATTCCCTGTAATCCACACATATCCTAATCTACCCATCCTTCTTTATGCTAATCACCATTGGACTTATCCACTCTGATTCCTCCATAGCCTCAATGATACCAGATGCTATCATCTTGTCTAGTTCTTCTTTAACCCTTACACGCATGTTGGGATTCATCCTGTAAGGCCTCTTCCTGACCGGGCATGCACCATCTTTCAACCTTATCCTCATTTCCCCTAATGAATGGTGGACACCTTTCAACTCATGGTATCCGTGCGAGAATAAATCCTCAAATTCACGTAAGAGATCGATGATCTTTGATACTTCCTTGTCTGACCAATAGTCCCCAATGATAGCCTCCTTGGGTTCCTCTTCCGAGCCGATGTTAACTTTCTTGGTTTTGAGTGGTTCATGATACGCGCGCACACATGCATCCACACTGTCAACTACTTCATGTGCCCCAACCGAATGGTCAACATTTAGGCTCTCTATCTCTTCTCCATCAACAAGGTATACCATCTTTCCTTTCTCCCTTTCAGCACACACGCACTCGAATTGTATGTCTTCTGGTTCTTCCTCTTCGAACCACACTTCTAAACTAGGTCCACTGAGTAAGTTTACTAACCTATCTTCCGCCATGGTGCAATCCCCTAGAGTTATGTGCTTGATAGTCTACAACACCTCACTAATTGGTTGCTTGGTACTTCGGTACTCAAATGTGTGGACCAAGTCAGTCGTTAATTCCTGCCAACTTCCTGTTTGGCGGTGTGTTTCAAAATGGGTATACCATGCATGCAAAAAACCTTGTAGTGTCAAATACAGCTTATGCACCCAAAGAGAGGGTGGTAAAGCTTTCGTGCCTTCTCCCCAGACCCTCTCACATGCTTGGATGTGGGAAGAGGTGGGTCCATTGCCATTGTAATCCTTAATAGTGGTGGGTACGTTGTTTTTCGAGAATCAGATAGTGAGCACAATTCAAACTTCATGCCATTCCAACAAGTTTTCACTATGTGTGGCCCACCACCTTGCTGTTGTGCCGATCAAAACATAACCTAGCATACTTCACCACTCATCCTCCCTCCAGCGAGCTTCCATCTCTCTCAAAAATACCTCAGGGTATGCATCCCCAGAATACTTTGTTATTGTCTTCCCTCCTAGGCACCAAACTATACGCGCCATTATTACCTTGGTTACTGATCCTTTCAGATGTCACCCAATCAATTCATAAGTCCCACGCACCCAATTATCACGTAGTATCACTAACAGATTGTGCATCATCAAACTGGATGACTCCTTCTGTAGGGTGGATGGTCTCTGGATCTCTTATGGAGCACACATATATTCTGTCTAGGACTTCCTCCCCAAGGGGTTCAGTATAGGGGGTGGACTTCCCATCAACCAGTGGTATAACTACCCACTCTTCCTTGTTTTCAAAGCTTATGTACCCCTTGTTAAACTGGAGATCTGCATTATTCTTATAACACCATGGGCACCCAAGTAGAGCTGGGAAATTATCTACCTCGGCAAGCCCAAGACTTCAAAATCCCCAGTGAACCTAGTCCCCTAAATAGTAATGGTTGCATCCTTCAAGACACCTATGGGCATCACCTTTGTCTTATTTTCCATATACAACACATTTGAAGATGGCTGCAATATAGGCCTTCCCATTTGATGTTAGGCATCCAGAGTGAGAATATTAACCTCCATACCTATGTCAATGAGGATGTTGCTAAGAAACCATCCATCCACTACTGCATTTAGGGTAATCTCTTTGTCATAATCAAGGCTGTGAGGTGGAAGGTTTACATGCAGGATTTTCCTTTCGTGTTCTTCCCTGACGCGTGGCACCTTTTCTCTCAACCATGCCCCTAGTAGGGGAATAATATTCTCCTACCTCAGTAATTTACACACCTCCTTAACCTCATCCAAGTCATCCCTTGGTGCTTCCATTGGCCTCCTTTGCTCATCTTTTCTAGTCTGCTCTTTTAAGTATTGGATCTCCCCTTGTAAACTTAAAATTACGTCCATGGTTTCATGGTAGACTTATTTCTGGTGAGCCGGGTTTGGATACTTCCCATGTACTACTTCTTCTCTCAAAACTAGAGGTCTCTGCCTAGGTGTTTATTTTGCACGCATGGATTCTACCCTCGTTGTTACCATAACAGGCTCTAGTTCTGATTCATGTATTACTCGTGGAAGCCACTACGCATCATCCTTCTTAATACTCACCATGGCAGTGCCCTTATCCTTCTGATACTGCTAACTCATATGTTCGTACAACTCTAGGCATTCTTCATACTTATGTTTCTTTCCACACCAGGAGCATTGTAGAAGATCTAGACATTCGTGCTTATAATGGTCTGTGGCTCCACAATTAAAACACATCCCACGTGGGAACTCACTTCTTCCCAGTGGCTACCACAACCATGAAATCCTCCACAAAACCCTCTTCCACACACATCTCCATCTATGTACACCTCATACCAACGTTCATCTCCTTTGGAACTACTAGCAATGCCAGTCCGGCACACACCAAGATCAATTGCCTCATGAATCTAGTCAATCAATCTATAATCCTTGGTGTCATGAGTGGTTGAGGTACATATTTTGCAATAACAAGATAGATTTTTATGGTTCACACGCTGCAACAGGGGGCACCTACTTGCATCATGGTCCTCATGACATATCTCATAGTTTACTGCCACTATGCGTACAACCTTCCGAGTACATATCCCACCATTATCCTTTGTGTATCCTTCCAGGTTACAATCTGTGCACCACATTCCTCTCATGAATCTCTGGAACTGTGTTAGTAGACAATTTCTCCAATTGCTTAGCCATGGCAGTAATCTGAGCCTCCAGAAATGGGCTAACACCAGTGTCAACACTACCAATTTCTTTAGCACATAAAGTAGCTTCCAATGCTTTGTGCGGGTCCATGAACGTTTTATGAGATAAGGCCCTCCTAAAGGGTGTGATCAATCCTCTGAAAAAGCATTGAGCATGTTGTGAAGGGTGGATATCATAAGACAACTTAGACAAAAGAGTTTTAAAGTGCGCATCATATTCCCACACGCTCTCTGCCATTCCCTACTAGATTTCTTTGAGAGAACTAATGCTCTTCTGTTCAAACTCAGGTATGTGGAATTCCACCAAGAATGCATTTCTTAGCGTGGTATAATCCACAACAGTCTGATGAGGGTCATACTTTCTATACCAACTATACACGCGTCCTTACAAGGTTCTCATTAATTAACTAGCCTTTTGATCCTGGGTCGTGATTCCCTTTATGTGCCATAACAACTCGCACTTATGCACATGCTTTACAGCATCTTCTATTCCATTATAATCTGGTAAGTGTAGAGACATCTCGAAAAATACTTAAGGAGGTCGCTAAGGCCCTTTCCCTCCTAATCCAGTCCCTTGGTTTCCTCCAGTGTTTCCTCCTCCACCAAATCCACTAGATCCTAAGCCACTAGCTCCACCACTTCCACCTCCAGATCCTCCTGTGTTAGGTACAGGGCCTGTGTTTATCATGTCGAGCACTCCCGTCATCCCACTAAATTACGTGCTAACAGTTTGTGAACTAGTACCACTCCCAGTCGTAGTTCCTCCACCACTTCCCAACATTCTTCCAAAACCATCTATATATGTTCCTTGTCTAAACATTCCACCAAATACTAGAATAGTGTGTGAAGCCATAGAAGTCCCAAACGAGAAATTATATGTTGTAGGCACCAATAGGTTGCTTCCACCAATATCAAATGGATCAACTGTACTCTTCCCTCATTTGAATAAACCAAGTGCCAAGGTCTAGTCACTAGGTGGGGTCAGATGTGTGCCAATGACTCTTCTCTCTCTATGCAATGGACTCTCGTTAGAAGCCGCAAGGTTGTCTCTTCCGTACTTACCAAGATGGGGTACCACAAACTGTTTGGGTTCCACATCCTCCACATGAACCTCAACTCCTTTCCACCATGTCTGGCTCCATAACCCACTTGTAACCCTAGATTGTCTATCGATCTCCTTTTCACATGCTTCATTATACTTGAGCCGCCTCTCCTCCCTTTCCTGTTCAGTCGTCAAATCAGCCATCCTTCCCCAACCTAGTTTCCTTGCCTAGCACTCAGGGTGGTTTAGTCGACCATAGGAAATGCCTCTAATCCCATGGTTACCATCAAGATTTTGATTGCAAGGGGAATAGCATGTAAAAACAATCCCCTGGGATCTCGCAAGAGCTCAAACTCAGCAACTTCTGGACAAGAATTTCCAGAGTGTAGCTAGTTAGTATTCCCTTTCCCCAATGGTCTATAGCATGGGTCCACTTTATATCAGCATCTTGTAGGTTCTGATATGTTTCTTGGGTCTAAGGGTATGATCTATAATGCCACCCTGATCTATATGTATAAGCCGAGAGCCATTCTAATAACTCTAATGGGAAACAATAGAAGAAGGTTTCATATAACTCATGGTAAAGAGTGTCTTCCACCCATCTTCGTGTATCAAACCAAAATCCAGTACTAAATCTCTAAGTGAATTCATCCTCTATGATTTTAAACCAACCTTCAACACCTTCAAGTGTTAAGCATTCCGTCATCACTTTTAACAAAGATCGTGATATATGCCATGTTCCACTACAACTTCAAAAAGAGGTCCCGGAAACAAAACCAAGATGTTATAATGTTTACACCCACTAAAAAACAAGGGAACCTCATGTGCACCAGCCTATCACCCAGCAGGCGCTGGGTGCTCACCTGAGGCGTGCGAGAGGGAGTTAAGTCTCTCTTTTATGCAAGTCTAGTGGAAGGCATAGCTCGTGATTCTAACTTAATGATTTAACAGACATGAAGGGCTATAGAGATCAGGATGGCTTCTACACCCCTTCATTCATAATAGAACCAAAGCACATAACAAAAATAATAGAACTAAGAGTTGTACATCTACTACTATACTTAACCATTTAAGCAATATTCACGATTATCTAAGAACAGAAGTGCAATAATAATATGCAAATAATACAAAGAAAGAGTCTTGATACATTTGTCATGGCAACCTTATCACATTCATTCATAGTGTTTACTTATAAAAGATTACAGGAGGCAGACCGTAGTCATGCGCCATATGTGGATCCATACATGTATTCTCACAAGTCAAAAAATTTCATTCCCCATTTCCCCATTACATCCTTACTTTTATTTTGTACCCATTTTCATCCCATAGTTCTCGCAGTAATCCTGTAGAGCTCTGCTACCTCATTTTCATCTCTTTCTTTGCCAAGGGAATGCATATAAATAGGCCTCTGAGCTCTAACAAACTCCTCTGCAGCCTCATATCTGGCCCCAAGTGTCAAGGTGTGGGTCACACCGGGCGCCTGCCTCTCTATATCATGATTAACTTTATGGATCTTTCTATCGCAAGGTATATTCCTTCTAGGACACCCTGTCTTCAAGCTGGAACCTTATCCAAATGGAACACATTCTTCATGTGTTCTATCCCAAAGGAAAAAAATGGCTAAGTCCTTAATTGTTCTTCACGTGGCGCATGCATCTTGGGTTCTTCAAGAATCCTTTTGAACTCTTCCTTATGCACCTATACTTGTGCGCTCTCTCCTGTCATGCATACCTACGCACCCTTAATATTTGGAAGCTAAAATTAGGGGCCCAATAGTAAATGTTTAGATTTTATGATTTTAAGTTGTAGATAGAATGTAAAAGTAGCAACAAAAGCTGAAAGAAAGCAGAAAACTGTAAAAACAAAGATGAAATTGTGTCACCTAGATTTTGTACCTTTCTATAGACTAGTCAGTGTTGATCAGATAGTGATCGGCGTCGATGGTTTGGAATGGTGCCAATTTGGAAAAATCAGCGTCAGTTGATGCTTAATCGGTTTTGACCGTACGTAGGTCATCATCGACCGGGAAGAAATAACATAAAGCTTTATTGATGATTGACGATGATTGGATTATGGAGACCCACAGGAGCTGCAGAGATGTGGGCAGATTTCCACCTTGGCTGGATGGATAAATGGAGTCACAAAGAGGTTGAAGAACCTAAGCGATATCGATATTATGAGGGCAGAATAATGGTGCACCTCTCAGGGATTGATCTGGATAGAATTCTCTCTCTCTCTATTGATAATTCTAAGGCTCACTCAAGATTTTCACTATTTCTTATGTCTCTACCATTCCAACTAGAACTAATTTCAAGTAGTGTATTTATAATCAGCGCCAACCAAGGTAAAATCGGTGCCATTCTGAAAAATTGGCATCGATCAAGGGCTGGTCAGCACCGATTAAGGAACAGACTCCCAAAGTGGCAAAAAGGGATGAGTTATGAGGATAAGAATATTATCCTTCCAACTCAAATATGGGAAAAATCTCACTGCACGGTTCTAGAAGAGGATAAATAGGTGGGATGGATGGATAATAGTGACACAGGAGGTTGGGAAGTGATATGGGGTGAATAAGTAGTTGGAATAAATGTAAAAGATAGAATTACATGGTTAATGTTTAATTATCCATGGGTGAAATATAATGGGGTGGAACAAACTTAGGATAGGCATTTTAATTAGATATTTAATTAATACCCTAAGAGAGAAATAGTGATACAAAAGTGTACCGGGTTACCCGAGAATAGAACAGGTAAGTGAACACAAGGGACATTAAATTGAGTAACCAATTTTAGGTGTCTACAAGTAAAAACCAAGGTGTATAATTTTTCCCTAACTAATTATCATCACATGTCACACAAAGTGTACATGAGATGGTCTTAAAAAAACAAGTGAAAAATTAAAATCAAAATGAATCACATGAAATACCAGCATAATTGATAGTAATATAAACTCAACCCCATTGAAATATACCTACCTGATACTTACCTTTCCACAACCATGCGTGCTTGTTACCTCTCATCTCAACCATGGTGAAAAAAATTTAATAAACAAATATAATTAGACCAATAATGAGAGGGAAAAAATGTGACCTAAATAGGTAGATTATAAGTAGGTATACAAAAAATAAGGGAAGAATCCTCATAGTAAGATAATAGGGTATTAGTAGCAAAACTAGTCAACAAATATAATAGGCATAAAGGTAGTATATGATGCAAAGGGGTAGATAAAAAATATAATAACCAACCTATAATATAAATAGGGTTTAAATAGGTATTAAAATAACTCATAATAACCAAATTGTAAATAAATTGGATGTAAAGTGTCAGTTGGGAAAAGGAATCAAACTAACTAACATGAATGAGGATCGTAAATATATATTATATGATGTAAAGGGGTATATGAGAATGTCATACTAACCAACATCTATATAAAAATATGATGTAACAAGAAAAAAATCAACTTAACTAATAGGCATATATATAATAAATTTATATGGAGTAACACTCAAAAAACCTCAAATAGTTAGGAGAAATCCAAGATAGGAGATAGAAATGATCAATATAAAACATCATAAAAGATAAGATATGAAAAATAAACTAAATAAGGGATTGTATAGTGAAGGTTCATCAGACCCTAATGCATGACACATTGCTAACATGTCTTAAAATAGAGATAAAAAATTATTAAAAATATGAGAAATACCTAAAACCTATCATGTATTACAATGGAATATTTTGATGTAAACGGAAGGGAAAATGGGTGTAAAAAAGGTAAAAATATTTTCTTAGCTATTATTAATACATTCTAATTATATTATAAAGACTAGTGTTTTTTACTCAAGGAGAGAAGGAACCCAAATATGTAGTTATCGTTGAAGGAAAACTAGTGAAGTATGAAGACACCCCATGTCAAACATGAGATTGTGTACTAGTAAATGATGTATCCTACCATAAAATGATGTTTTACCTATTCCTCACCACTTAAGGAGTTATATTCTTACTGTGAGGATTATGTATTCACATGAAAAGGTAGGGGAACTAAATGATAAATATAAGACCTCTTACTCCATTCATAAAAACCAACCACACACCAAATGACCTAAATCTATTTAATAAGGGAAAATATGGTTTTTTATCATTCATATAGGATATGGGTGTATCAAAATACTATATCACATATTTATTGTTTTTAATTGACTTCTTGTGCTTGCTTAAAATTACCTTTTTCTTTATTGTTCTTTGATAACATGTCTTTTAAATTTCATTTGGCATTTTTATTTTCCATGCTCAATAAATATTTATAATTATAATAAAATGGGTATACAATATGACTAGAACTAGAGATCTTTCACCTAACAACTAGAAAGGATAACCTATAATCCATGATGCTTAGATACCCCCCAAATTGCATCTTAGAAAAGAGAGATATCTCAATAATGACCTTGGTGAGCCTAATAGGAATTGTGTAGTAAAAGGTAGATAGTGAGCTGTTGATTTGGTTTATAGATGCAGGATGTCAAAATAGGTGATAAAGTGTAGAAAAATTTTATGCTTTCATCATAAGAGAGGGTAAAATATGGATGTGATCCAAGTACACACATATATGTATATATGTACACACACACACACACACACACACACACACACACACACACACACACATTAAGTGTATTATATTAGTCAAAAAAATGTATTGACTAGACTCTTAGTGGATTTTATTTCCATATACCTTTGTATGATTTAATATGCACATGCAATATTATTTATTATTTATAATATGGATATTTCAGACATTAGTGGACATATATCCACATCTATCAGTAGGTAATATTATTAACCAAGTAAATTATTTGTTTAACTTCCACTATTAATAGTCCTTTCTAAGAATTTATTTATAAGAAACTAATATCCAAACCCTAATCCTAACCTCTTCACTTTTTTTATAAGAGAGTAAAACTAATGTATGTGTGTGATTCAATTATAGAAGAGAGTAATTATTATTATATAAAATTCAAGTTAGATCTTCTTAATAATATTTTGGTAGTCATATTACCATTGATGAATCTTTGTTATGTCTCACTTTAAGATTTTCTTATGTAAGCGTGTTTGTGGGTTTAATTCTAATGGTTTTTAATAGCAATTATAGAGAATATAGTTAAATTCAATATGGTATAAGAGTGATAAAAGCTTCAAGTAATTCCATTTGCAATTTTACATATTAGATATGTAGTTTTTTGGTCTATACCTACAAGTACATATATCAGATCTACAAATTTTAGATTTTTTTGCAAGAATTAATTTTTTTGTTTTTTTAGTAATTTTTATACAATTACTATCTAGACCTAGCATCCTACTATAGTTAATAAAGATTATGATCTCATATTTCCCCTTGTGGGATATAGTTTTTTTTTTTTTGAAAGTGATCGGTTACTTAGGGTTTTTATCTGGGTGTATTTTGTAGATATCCCCTATGTAGAATTGTGTTTTAGAAGTTTAAAACCTCTAGAATTTTCTTTTCATTAAAAGAGGATATTAATTTTACCTGAGATATCATGTAAGGGTTACTTACCAAGTAGTCAAGACATTAGATAGCACTTTGTATGGATTTTATCTTTCATATACCTCGTGGTATAGAGTAAAAACCTAGCTTTTTAATTTTTTCTTATATTTAGCCTTTTGGTATTTTGTATTTTGTGCACCAGTAATTGGGTAGCCTCAGGAAGTTACTATCTATATAAATTGAAGATGAGATAGTGTGGCTATGGGAATGGTATTTTCCTCCATAGTTAGCAGTTATTTAGGAATGAGATAAGTACATTAGAGAGACTACAAAATAAAGACACCTTACCCTATCGAATCCCTTGGGGTTGTCTAGAAATTTAATATAATATTGTTTAGATATAGAATTTTAGTTGCATCCTTGGTATACTATTTTTTTAATTTAGTATAGAACCTTGGTTATATATAGTATAGATTATCTATTTTATTTTTAGTTTAGATCCTCTATTTAGTCATAACGTAAAAAAACTTAGCCCTTGGTCATATGGTATGGTTGTATGGGGGCTTAAGGGTTGGGATTCCTAGTTGTAGATGCTTAAGTGTATCACCCTTATATATATTTTGAAGGTAAAGTAAAATCATTTAAATTTATTTATAGTGTAATTTGAAATAAATACTAGAGTGGGAAAATCTTAAATCTTGTATCCTTTGATTGGTAACTTAGATTTGAGTGTCGTTTAATTCAAAATTTATTATTTTCCTTTGGAAATATTTGTTTTGAGAAAAAGACTAAAATTATAAATTTATTTTATTGTAAAATGCACTAAATTATAAACTGCCAAATCTGGGGGATTCTTACATTCTTTGATTCTTGCATTCATTTTTGTGCTTTTGAGAATGGTGCCTTTATATTATTATTCATTATATCAACTTAATCCATTAAAAACACGTAGTTAACACACATGGAAACTAATAATGGAAACAATCATTAAATGTAAATGATTATGGGCTTTAACTTCTATATAACAACTATTGTTCACTAGATAATATGAGAAATTTTAGTACAAATGCAAATTTGATGAGTGTATGGGTTTGATAGGAAATTATGTAAGTAATAGACTTTATTTCATTCAAAAGGATATGAATCTCCTTTCAAAATATGGGAGAAATTTAAGGGCTTATTTGGTAAGGTAGATCACATGAGAGCCATGCAACTTGAAATTGAGATTAATTCTCTTAGTCTTATTTATTTTGCATCAATTATAGACTATCCTACTAAGTTCCAGCACTTGTTGACACAATTAAAGGGGAGTGGAAGAGGTAAGAAATGTGAAGAACTTGTGTTTACTTAATTATATCTAGGTTAACAGCTCCATTCCAAATATTTTCTTCTACCTTTTTCTATGGCATGGATACATTAGGCGAAATATTCTAGATGCCTACCATAGAAATATTTTGTGAAATAATTACTAGGGAAGAATACAAAATGTTTAATATTGATTCATCCACCTCTCAAAAGGCATTAGTAGCATCTAATCCTAAGGGAAAATGAAAACTAGAAGGTAAATCCAATTTCACCCCTTCTTTGTCTTAAACTAATCTTAAACCCAAAGAAAACAACTCTAAACTTAAGGAGTCTTCTAAATCCAAGAATAAGTCTAGCCCTTCATGTTCTTTTTGTGGGGGCACTGGGCATGTAGAAAATAGGTGTTAGAAAAAATGTAATCCTTAGAGGATGTAATAAAATAACACCATATCTCTATATCCACTCTATAACCTTTCAATGAGCATGGAATAACACTTAATTTTACTAGGAGATCTCATTCAACAATTACAGATAGTTGGTTTATAGATTTTGGTTCTTCTCATCATATGACTTCTTCTAATGAGTCTTTTATATCTCTAAGTTTGAGTTCTAATTCCAAAATTGAGATTGGACATTCTTCCTTTCTTTATGTTAAATGAAAAGGTCATATAGTTTGATGGTGGAAGCATTCATGTTGCACTGTATGTTCCTAAAATCAATACAAATTTACTTTTTGTGTATCAAAAGTTTCATTTTTGTCAAGGCAAGACAGTGACTTTTATATAATAAGGAGAAGAAGTAAAAACCTTATTGGATCCTCGTTCACTTGTTTCTCAGGGTATTTTTAATCATATTTTATACTATATTACTCTAGAGGTTTTGAATACACTTCCTTAATAGGGACATGCTTGGTTTCTCACATAGATTCAGAGAGTAATCTTTGTTATGAATGATTTAGAAATCTCAATTACACATATTTGAAGGATTTGAGCACTCATCATGTGATTGATGTTCTTCTTATATTTTCTTATCTTGAGGGATTTTTCCCTGACTATGCATTAGAGAAGTAACACCAGGATCCATTTCGTAAGGGTATTTCCAAGATATCTTCTTCACCACTTCATATTTTGTATAGTGACTTCATGTTTTTTCCCACCCCCTCTTTCAATCGAGCTAATTATGCACTTATATTTATTAGTAATTGCTTGAAGTGTAATTGGGTTTATTTTCTCAAGTAAAAAAGTGATGTTTTTTCATGCTTCAAATTATATAAGAATTTGGTTGAGAAACAATCTTCAGGTTTCATAAATAACCTTCGCACTGATAATTGAGGGGAGTAATTCAGCAAAAAGTTTTCTTTTTTTTTTTATAACTCATGATTATTCACCAAAATTTTGTTCCTCATACTCCACAATAAAATGTCTTAGCATAAATGAAGAGCTAAACTTTGAAGGAAATGGATAACTACATGATGAATTATAGATATTTACCTCCTATAAACTAGGAAGAAGAAGTTAATTATGTTAACTACATTTAGAATCACACACCACACAAAGCACTTGAGCATTTGATTCCAAAGGAGGCTTGGTCCAAAATGAAGCCCGATGTCTCTTTTTTTCAATTCTTTGGGAGTCATTCTCAACCCTTTGTTCCAAAGAAGACTAGGAAATCCATGGATAATAAGAGAAACCCATTTTTATTTATAGGGGTATTGTGAGGACATGAGAGATTATCGAATTTTAGATCTTGATACTCATGAGGTTTTTTTGAACACATGTTCAATTTGATGAGTGCTTCTCTCCTCATGATTATTCATCTTCTTCCATGCCTACTTCTTTTTCTCATCTTCATGATCACTTATTTGAGGAGGTAACTAAGGATGTTATGGATGACGATGAGGATTATATTACCATGTATGTTGTTATTATGCCTAACTAGGCTTGTACTATAATTTTTGATGTAGCACCTTTCATAGAGGATCTTCTACCCAATCAACATCAACATGCACATTCTACATGTTTTGTACTTTTGTGTTAAATAGTTTCTAAGGATCCCTTGTAACACCCAATGTTATATCAACTCCAAATTAAGGGAAGAAAAAAATTTAAATACAAACCACTTAATTCCCAATACATGCCTTCAATGATATATAGTTCAGTAGTAATAAATCTAGCAAGTAATATGGTTTTAAAATCCATATGATAACATCATAACCATGTGTAGTTGTAATGGTCCATTAGATATCTACATAGTTATCTAGATAAAATTTTCCTTCACCACATCGTTATTCTACATAGTTATCTAGAACACATTTAAAGATTCTTAATGTTTAATATAACGTGTTAAGAAGGTTTGAAAACTAGGTCTCACCTCTCAATTTGATTGCATTTTGCTTGTTCCAGCTTAGGACCCCTATGGGATAGACAATGCTTACTCTTTTAATTGCACAAAAGGTGATCATTACCCATCCCGTAGCCATCCTAAGATGGTGTAGTCAGAGTACATTCAGATAAAAAAGTGGGATTTAAATTCCATTCCTACTTAACATGCAAGATGATTATAATTCAAGAGTTTAAGTCAAACTATAAGGTAGTAAAAAATCATTAATACCACAATTATTAATGGTGATCTATATTTTAAAATCTTAGTGCCACTTTATGTATTTTGTCCTTAACTATCTTTTTAGATTAATCATCTTACTAGGAATAGGTATTAATCCTAATCCTTACTAGTCAACGTTGTTTTTATCATAACAATGACTAATTAAAAAATATTTCCCTAAGAGACATATTAACCATTTAATCATTTAAATAAGTTAATTTTATCATTGTTCTGCAATGGTTACTTTTCTAATTTATTACTAATTTACTGAATTTGTAATTTTTAACTTTTTCATCGTGTTTTTTTTGTTTTTACAGGGGCAAATTTCAGTGGAAAGCACGACAACGATACCACAGTGTTGAAACTTTTCAAAGCCATATCTTTCCAAGATACCCCTAGTTCATTCCATTCCCAAAGAAAGTCTTATCATGACAATCGAATGATCCAAAATTTAATGTCAAATTATTCTTCTAGGTGATTTAGGAAACAAAAATTAGTCCCCCTAGGTGATTTAGGATCTTCTAGAATATTCAAGTATCTGAGCAGTTTTAGGAAGGGCTATCATAAGCCTTCTTATATCTAGTACACTACCCCCAGTGAAAATTAAAGGAAAAATAATAATTTTGGAGGGGTATTCAATTGCTATAAATATCAGGGAGATGATTTTGGAAGATCCAGGGAAATTTCAGAGGTTTTGGAACCAATTCATCAGAAGTGGGTTTTCGGGCCTGAAGGAGCATGCATCAGGAAAGAGAACCTAAACTTCAAAGCATGATTCTGGGATCTCCTTGATGATTTTAAATCCCAAAAAATTATCAATTAAAATAATTTTCAATTCCTTACATGATGAAAAAAATAGGACCTCTTGAAACCCCATACATTGTCTTACGCATCTCATTCTTCCGACACACAATGAGAAATCCTGAGAAATAAGGAGCCATTTGGAGGTTTTTCAGTAAAACTTAGATCTTGGGACCATAAACATTAGATCAATTAAATTTTTTAGGTGTAATAATATAAAATTTCATCAAAATACTCATCCGGGAGCCCGAAATATGGTCTTTCCAAGTTGATCCCAAGGTGAGCTTTACGATACTTAGTCATTTTTTAAGTTAGACACGTGGAATCCTATGGTTAGGGTGGAATTCCTTGTCCCCTTTTACCTTTGAAAAGGAATGAAAGGGGCATAAAATTCCCCCTCCCCCCATTTAGTCTTCTGGTCACTAATATGACCATGTACTCACCTGTTAATCCTTGTTGACCAATTTGACCATGTCCTCACCTACTGATGCATATTTTCCAAGTGTCAAGATGAGGATGAAGGGTAATTTCATGTGTAAACACCAAAATTGGGTCACACTCCCCTTGATCCCCTTTTGACTAACCAACTTAAACACATTCCCCTAACCATGACCTTTATACCCCGCATTAATATTAATTTAATTATTTACAGTTAAACTAATACTCATCCTCACTTCATTCATTATTTAATTACCCCAATTAAAACCAATTTACACCTCACCCCACCACCTCACCTAGACACCTCACCATATACCTATTCATAACATGCTTCCATAACTAATTAAGACTTATCCCTACTTACCTTAATGAACTAAGACTTAGTACAACCCTTAAATCACATGCCTCTCCTCCCTCTAACCACATTCCCACATATCTAAGTAAAACATTTCAGTTATACCTGAAAAAATGAGCAAAATCTAGGATAGGATAGCCAAGATTTGTTATTTTAGGTAACCTAAGATATCCCACTTTAACCGGCGTCAGTCAACCCAAAACCGACGTTGATAACCCTAAACTGTCGTCCATTACCATATAACCATTCTGGAAACCTTTTTTAGAGGTGAGAAAAATTCTCAAGTTTTGGAGAAATGGAGACCTACATGCAAGCAAGAACTAGATCTCTTTCACACATCTAGGCAGCCATAAGCAGAATAGCCATTGATAAGGAGGTTTTTTCATTCACAGGAGCACTCCATAGAGCACTGCCATGACATTGGTTGTCATTTCACTAATCAACCATCACCACCACCCATCCATTGAACCTGCATAGCAATAAGTGTGTCTCTAACCTACACCATCTCATTTCCAATCAGTTTATAAATTTCTTCACCTTTTTTATCAATCATCAGCTATATTTTCACCCTACCACTATTTCCTTCTTGTGAACCCGACCATCCCCATCGCTCCTACCCCTTTTAATCACCTCTGTCTACCCCTGAGCACCTCTGAATATTCCCAACATCCACCCAAACCTAAACCAACTCCTCACCATTATTGACCCAGTCTTAGAAAAATCCCCAAAATCATGAACTATTGAGTTATTACCAGCCTGCAATAACTGTCATCGGTCCTTACCAAACCATCATCGGTCATACCAGACTGAAGTCGATCTCTTTATTTGGCATTCTTGCTAATACCAAATCCCAATAACACTTTTTAAGTGATTCAAGTGACCCACAATCTGACCCTGACCTGTTACAGTACCTTAGTTGTTTACCTTATTTCCAGATCTGACCATAGCCTAGCTTGTTATGTTAGATTTGCTTATTGTATTTGGATGAGATACCTAAATCATATTAACTACAGTAGGATTCTATTTACTTACATTGTTTCTTGTATTAAATTGTATTTAAATAGTGGGTTAACTACCACCAAGGAAGTACCACACTTCCTGGATCTAACACATGCTAGGCAGCCCACTGACATATATTATTTAATCCTCTTTTTGTGGTCTTGTTGTGTATTGAAAGTAGTTCCTTCTAGCCAAAAGGAATCTCTCTCACAGTCAGCATTGGATCAAAAAGTCATAACATGTGCAACGACCTTCAAACTGACCATCACTACAGGTATTCCTCCTTGGCCCACACCCTTATCTGTTTCGTCCAAAAACTTACAGAAAATGGTGAAACATTTTGGCATGACCGGTGGGACCCTCTCCTGGGTTCATTGCATTTTTTCATATAGGGGAAACATTTTTGTGTGTTTCTTTCATTTCAAAAATTACACATTTAATCTTCTCCCTAGTAATATTCCTTTCTTCTAATTTTCCAAATGGAATTTGTCATTTGGGGCTTAAAATGAACCACTTCTTCTTTATTACATTGCACTAGTGAAAAAGCATCCCTCTTCTTGTTCATCATTTGCTACATTGAATATCATATTTCATTTTGGGTTTAAAACACTTGCATTTCATTTTGATTTTTTGCATTATAGCTCACATTAAAAATGAGGGAAACCTATATACTGGAATTCATGCCCAGCTGATGGTTGACACAATTGAACCGTAGAAAGCATGTGCGTCTCTCTCTCTCTCTTTCCAAACTACACAAAAATTTGAATATACACACATTCTTAAACTACATCTTACCTGGTAATGCCTATCAATGATCACATGATCATAGGATTTATAGGTAATCCCTAGCTAGTTATATTTATCTAGTACCCCATCAGAGGAAGGACCACCCCTACCATAACATAACCTGAAACCTTACCCTCTAGATTTCCTTTTTCGTAGGATGCCTTCCCAACCAAAAACTCTATTTTGAATTCATGTGTCAGTCATAAATAGCATAATCTACAAAAAAATATAAAATTCACTTTTAGGACTATGTGTTTTCATAGCTTTGTTCTTGACTTGTGTTTTGAGGTGAGAGGATACTTTTTCTTCGTCTTTCTTTTTCCTTTCACACTCTACCATCATAGTTGGAGTATTCTGACTTTTTCTAAGTGTGTCAGGGCCTCATCTCATCATACCTAGACTTCTAGGTTGATTCTTTATACAATCTAAATTCACAACACCTCATTTTTCTTCATTCTTCATATTTCACAATAACCAGCATCAGTACCAAGACCGTCATTAGTTTTCATATGACTGGCATCAGTTTATCAAACCGGTGTCGATTCCTTGTTCTGTTGGTCAGTTTACCCAGAGAACACTCATCTCACCTTATTTTCTATCTAAATTTTTTGTTGTGTCACATACTCTATGTATTCTAATCATATTCCTCAAGTACATTCCCCCTATATGACAATCATGAGTTTCTGCTTTATTTGTTGAAACTATTATTATTCATACTAACTGACATCAATCACACCTTAATCAACATCAATCAACCTATTTTGATTTTCATCAAAATGTTTACCCAATTTTCCTCTCGAAATCTATTTTGTCCCATCTCTATTCTCCCCTATGTCATTTACAAAGTAAATTTCACCTAATTTATGTTAATTCACAAGGTTTTGACTTGCAACCAAAATAATGCCTCATGTTTCATGCTAGATGTCAACAAATCCCACCTATTCCATCACCTCCATCTATTATGTCACCTATGGATCTGACTCATCTTATTCCCATCACCACCAGCGATAAGGAGTTTGTGAGAATCCTCAACCAGAATCCCATTACCCTTCAGTACTACCTTTCTCATTCTTCCACCCAGGATTCATCAGGATAATTAATATACGGCATGCCCATATCTATCCCTCTTCTCTATCCCCCACTTCTACATGAACTAGCACCATTTCGGCACTACCATCATCCACTTTATCACTTGTGGTGTCTCAGATAAATCCCACAACTGTTATAATTGTAACATCTATGTCATTTATTATACCCATGACATCGATTTTACCTTTGATAACCTCTTTGATTATAGCTCCCTCTACACCCGCCACTTCCCATATACCCATTGCATGGCAACCACCTCTGGTTTTGGAAACTTACACCCCTTTCCAAAAACTCATCCTTTCTATCCCACAATCCTTACCCCTAATCTTCACTAGATTTGATACGACTACCCCACCCGCTTACACATACTACCAACAACCCCTAATCTCATCTATTGCTTATGCTGGCTATATGCCACCCACATCTATTCCTCTTGTGTAGTTCTCATACTCAGTGTCGCCATACACCAACATACCACCCACCTCATACATTCAACATCAACCCCCTTTTTCTGCAGGGGGCACCCATTCATCCCAACCTACTAATGACCTCATTAAAATGATGATGGAGAAGATGCAAACCTTAGAAGCATCTGTTTCTAGATCCCGTAATTCTTTAACATATGATGAAATCTGTAACAAGCCTATCCATCCATCTATTTCCATTTTTCCTTACCCAGTACATTGGCAAATACCTAAATTTAATCACTTCAATAGTAAAGAAGACCCACAACAACACTTGCGGTCATTCAAACATGGGTGTTACCTAATCACCCACAATGACGCTTTACTCCTACGAAATTTCCCAATGTCCCTGACAGGACCAGTATTGGATTGGTATAGTGGACTACCTCAACATTCTATTTATTCCTTTAATCAAGTTGCCCAAGCTTTCCTAGATCATTTTTCAATAAATGTTACCAAGAAAGTCACCATGACCAATCTCTACTCAACCTGGCAATACGAAGATGAATCTATCACAGATTTTTTTGCCCGATGGCAGAGTCTTATTAACCAATTGACATTTCAACTACCTTAGAATGAACTTATTGAGTTGTTCACCAGAGCTTGTGCCAGACACATCTTACCAACTCTGCAATTCCAAACCTTCCAAACCTTTGATGAAGCTTTAACAATGGCCCAAAAACTAGAAATTTACATCATTAAAGAAAAGAAAATCCAATTACGAAATAAGAACACCCCATTCAAATCAAATGAATCTTCTTCATCTTCAAAACCTTAAAATAACTACTCAAATCCCAAAGGATCTTTCAATGCGGTAGTCCTCAAGGCGGGTCCACCTCATCCTTCTAATCAGGCCCAATCTTCTTCCAATATTTCTCCTATCCAGGTCTTTCAGCTCCGGTGGGAACAATGTAAATACACTTTGATTGGAGAGCCCTATTCATCAGTCTTGGAAAATCTTCTTAAAGCTAAAGCCATTACACTTCTTCCCTTAAAACCTCATACAGGTTTCGATCCCACTCATCCTATGCCTGCATGGTATAAAGAGCATGACTACTATAATTATCCTCACATTAAAGGACATAGTGATGGCAACTGTATAAATTTTAAAAACATTGTTCAAGAGATGATAGACAATGGAGACCTTGTCGTAGATAACCCAAATGTGCCAATAAATCAGAATTTTCACATCTTCAAAAATCCATTCCCTAATCGTAAACCATCTTCTAATCAAAATAGTGACCCTTCATCTAGCGACAACAACATCCGTGAGGTTCACGCAGTTTTTGATATCATGCCAACTATTCCTCAAAACCTACCTACTTCATCTATTAAGGAAATCTTTGAGCTCCTCGACCCACAAAGGAGCATGCCTCTTCTACTCCTACACTCATAGAGGATTCCCCCTCATCTCCCCTTTCTCTCACAGAGGAACCCACGCTTTCTACGGATGTCATGTCATCGTGTGCTTCCCAACCTTCTAAATTTTCAAGACTTGTTATTCTACCATCCATAAGAGAATCATCCTCGCCTTCTCCTCCACCAAGAAAGAATTCTACCTCACCTGACCTATTATCTCTCTTATCCATGGGATATCCTTCAGACATGTCACTACCTGTCAGGGATAGTTCTCCCCTAGCATCTGAGGACCCTATTGACATGATCTTAGATCTTTTACCTATAGAATCTGAGGCCAACCAATTCCCTATCTCACAAACATATTTTACAGGGATTACCACCTGACCCATTCCATCCTCTTCTTCAGAAGTCCTGTTTTCACGGTTGGTCCATCGTTTGGATTACGTTGATCATTCCATTCTCTGGGGATGTCTTCAACTCCCCGTTTGATCCAAATGCAATTGTTTCCTGAAGATAATTCCACAATCTACCCAAACCTATTTTTGGCAACTAAAACTACACTAACCATGCCAATTGAAACAGCTTCCTCTTCATCATCCCTACTTCCATCCAAACTTCTACCCATCACTACAACTATTCCCAAACCTAAAAACCTACCCACACTTATTCCCCCACCCGTATCTAGACCCATCACTACTTTGGGTGTTATGACAACATCAAGCCTTACTCACCCACCTATCAGATTGGACTTAGTTACATCTTTTGAAGTCTGTAGCACCACTATCCTCCCACCTAAAAATAAAACACAGCCCTCTAGGTTGTGTACATCGGTCTTGCCTACTACACCCTTATCACCTTCCCCCCTTCCATCCATCCTAGGGCCTCATCCATCAACCTTGACCAAAAAATCTCATACCCAAGGCCATTTGAAAGCTAAATAACATGTTACTACATCATGAGCCTTTGTTACACCTCATTCACCTAAAAACCAAACTCTCTCACCCTCACCCGTGCACTTCTTACCACCTATATCTCCATCAGTTACTATAACCCCAACCTTACCTATAGAACTCCATCCAATTTCACCTACCCCACCTCTATCAACCACTTCCACCGCAACTCAGTTTACCCTATGGGTAACTCATCTGCTTCCACCATCTAATTTTCCTTCTACATCTCATACTCTTGTGTCACCTTTACCCAAGAAGGTGCAACTCAATGCTAAGAATCTGCTACCCTCCAGTAAGGTAGTCAAACCAACCAAACCTTCCATTTCCATCTCTTCTACCCCACCTTTACCCAAAAAAATTCCAGCAAGACCTAAGACCACTCCACATACCAAACTAGTAGACCAACCCATTCCCCCTCCTATAATGTCTCTTCCTTCACAATCAGCCACACTTGTACCCAAACCCATACTCACCTCCCATTGTGATCCATTAGCGGGGTCCTACGCCAACATTTTAACCAATCTCTTGGATACTTCTATGATCACATTACCACCACTTTGACCTTATGATCCTCTCAAACCCAAACCAAAAGGGTTTGATGAAACCAAGATTTGTTCCTATCATCATGTGTTAGGACATGATGTTGAAAATTGTAAAGCTCTAAAGACCACTCTTCTCCAAATTTGTCCTCCTGAACAAAATTTTGATGATGACAACCTTCTTGATGAGGACCATACTCCACCTTCACCTGTCACCACACATCACTATCCTTTAAAAATTCAGCGACCAGTGTCTCCACCCCCATAACCATTTTTCCCATAGCTAAAATTTGAGATCAACATGGTTCGTATTAGAGAGTTGGTCAAACCACCACCCAAATGTCAGCGCACCCTAATAATTTCACAAGACTCTTATTCACCCCTAGGATTTCTCCCTTCATGCCATTATACATTTCATGACACACCCTCTCCATCCACTTCCCCTCATATTATCATGGTTCACGTTGATACCTGCGCTCAAAAAGAAAAAGGCAAACAAAAATAAACTAGCCCATCAACCAACCCTGTACTCAATATACCATTTGCACCTACTCCCAAAATCACCATACACAAACCTACATACCTTATCTTTGATGGGGTCACCCATCACACAATGATAAAACAATTACATCAGTCTCCTATAAAGCTATCTTTGTATGAACTCATCTAAACTTATGAATCCCACAGACAAGACCTTATCAAGGTTTTATAATCCATTGAAGTTCTATCCAATTACCCCACACCAGTGGCCTTGATTACCACCCCTCACCATGTGGTCTCGCTAACCAAATCAGCTCCTCCTTCTACCCCTAATACCACTCCTCGCGTCACTGCCCTCAACTTCTCTAGTGAGGATATTATACCTCTCCAGTCAAATGACCGTGATCCCACCCTATTCATTTCTGTTTATATTGATAACATATGCATATGGCATGTCATGATTGATGGTGGTGTTAGCATTAACATCATCTCCTCCCAAGCATATAATCAAATGTGTATTCCTTCTAAATGTATGCATCATAATCGATTTATAATGCACTCTTTTAACGACATCATCACCTTCACCCTTGGCACTATTATCCTTCATGTTCGCGTTGGCCCTCGCACTATCCCGGAACTATTCTATGTCTTAGAGGGGGAATTTCAGTATAACCTATTACTTTACAGATCCTAGATTCGCATCATGGGTTATGTCCCTTCAACTTTACACCATTGTGTAAAATTCGAGCATGAGGGACATAACTACACCATCCCCACCAACCCGTCACCATTCAAGACTTGTAACATGTTGTACTAGCCAAACGATGTACTTATACTAGTCAAGGCATCTGCCACTACCCCCACTTCACCTTCACCCACAAGCCCATCCACCAATGTTACCTCCACCTCTCCCACACCTAACCCTGTTATTCCAACTTCCACAATATCTTCTACCACTAACTCATATACTTCCCAATCATCGAGTGAGTCATCTATCCCTGCTACCCACATATCGACTATTGATCCCTTAGAAGGTTTTTTTCAACACTTCACTCTAGGGAGTACCGCCTATATAATATTGACACATTCCTCACTCTGCAAGAGTATGGGAACCTGCATAAGCACCCTAGTTATGAATACCACGTAGGTGAGGTTTTTTCTTATGGCCCTCCCCACCTTTGCACTAATCTAACATATGGGGGACTTGATATTGCTACTTATTCACCCAAACCTCCATCTCAAACATGAATTTTTTCATCTGATCTACTATCCCTTTCAAACTACTGCTTCACTTACACTTTCTACCACTGTTGCACATGGAAAGGATTTGGCTTACATTTTTATGAACAAGGCCACTATACCACCATTTCTTGTACCACCCGTAAACACAATGACCTTAGTGGCATTGGCTTCGCCACACCACCTCCCAAGAAGACCTATGTGGACCTCATTAAAGAAGACAAACCTTCTCCACCTCAATCACCAATGTCACCATCTTCACCCACAAAGTCTATAGATCCCGAATCTATTCCTCCCAACTTTTTTTTCATAAACACAATTTCCCTAGGAACTATGACTTATCAGCATGATTGCGAGGCTCCCTCTTCTCTCCCATTCCTATATCCTGACATGATCGATGACAATACACCTTCTATTAATGTCATTTAAAGTAAGGATGATGATTCTATCCTCACCTAGTGCGGAAGACTCTTATATTCACCAGTTGTTACCCTCTGAGACGTAAACCATGTTGAATTAATCGACCATTGAAATCAACATTAACACTTAGGATGACCCGTACATTCTAAAGATAGGCCAATCTTTAGATGCTACTGAGCATGAAGATTTTGTCTCTTTCCTTCATGACCATAGCAATGCTTTTTCCTGGTCCTATACTGATATGCCTAGTATTAACTAAAAAATTATGGTCCATAATATCGTAACCATTCCTGATGCCAAACCCATAAAACAAAAGCTTCAACAAATACATCCTTGCATTGCTCTTTTGGTCAAGGAAGAATTTCATTTCCTTCTCTCAGTTTCCTTCATCCTACCCATTGACTACCCCCAATGGATTTTTAACATTGTTTCGGTCACAAAGGTGACAGGGGGACTCTACATTTGCATGGAATTCTATGACCTCAACCTAGCTTGTCCTAAAGATGAATTTCCTCTACGAGGTATTGACTAACTAGTTGATCTCATCATCAGCCATGAGATGCTATCACTTATGGATGATTTCTTGGGTTATAATAAAATATTACTTGCTCAAGAATATCAACACAAGACTGCCTTCATCACCTCTTAGGGGACCTTCTGCTATCGCTTCATGCCTTTTGTCCTTTAAAATTATGGTGCTACATATCAGCGAGCCATGACTTATATCTTCCATGACATCATGCATCACATATTGGAAGATTACGTAGATGATCTTATTTCCAAATCCAAACAACGAGCCAAACACATGATCATCCTTAAGGTCATATTTTACTGCCTCATCAAGTATTATGTTCTTCTTCAACCAAAGAAGTGTGTCTTTGCGGTACTTTCAGGAAAACTCCTTGGTTTCATCGTTTCTTTGCATGGCATAGAATTTGATCCTACTATAGTAAAGGTTATTCTAGAAATGCCTCTACCTACTAATCTTCGTCAAATTTGAAGCATACAAGATAAGTTGTAATCCATTCGTCATTTTATCTCACAGCTTTTCGACCACTGTCAACCATTTCATCATCTTCTCAAGAAGGATGTTTCATTCAAATAGGATGATGAATTCCATAAATCCTTTAAAGCCTTAAAACAATACCTTCTTCAACCACCAGTGCTCATTCCTCCTAAGGATGACGAACCCTTTAACCTATACATTTCTATCACTGACCATTCTTTAGGTTCCATGCTTGCTCATCGTGACGAATAACACAGAGAGCAAGTAATTTATTACATAAGTCATACCCTTCTAGACTATGAAACTAGATACACCCACACCAAAAAACTCTTCTTAGCCTTAGTTTTCATCGCCACCAAACTCAGCCATTACCTACTCAACCACAAAATCTTCGTTGTTACCAATACTAACCCCCTACACTATATGTATGCCAAACCCTATCAACATCAATGTGCCGCATGTTGGCTTATGCTTCTTGCCAGCCTCAACCTCGAATTCATTCATCAAAAGTCCATCAAGGTCCTAGTTATCGTTGACCAACTGGAAGATGCATCTCTTTCTAGGAATCAACCCTCTAACTTCGATTTCCCAGATGAATCCATAGCTACCCTATCCTTAGGTGAACCCACTTACCAAATGACACTCTTCTTAGATGGCTCCAAGTGTCAGCTTGGAGGTGGGGTTGGTGTTATCCTAATTCCTCTTTATGGTGAACCTATGCCTTTATCTTTCAAACTATATTTTGATTGTACAAAAAGTATTTCTGAATACGAAGCACTCGTATCGGGTCTCCAGGATTCTTATGTCTTATATGTCAAGTCAATCAATATCTTTAGTGATTCCCAATTGGTCGTAAACCAAATCAACGTTATATACCAGTGTTGTAATGAGATACTTAAAAAGTATAAACATCATCTCGACATACTTATAGCTACCTTTGACCATTACGAACTTCAAACCACCCCACGTTCGACCAATAAATTTGTAGATACCATGGCCTACTTGTCTTCTAAGATACCTGCTTCACCTTTCGACTCTAAAATATTTGTCACAATACAAAGGTTACAATCACCCTCTTATTTACCTTGTGGGGTCTACTCCGATGGAACCATTACACCTGACCCATGTGACCTTTGGTATAAGAAGTTTGCATACTATCTTTCCCTTTCCATTCTACCTGTTGTTCTCACTCATAATGGACAATGTGCCTTTCTTAAAAGTGTCTCTTGTTATTTCATCATGGGTGGCCTACTTTATAAGCGCGGCTTCAATGGTATTCTCTTATCATGCCTTACAAGTTCTTAAATTCCCTACACCATCAAGGAAGTTCACAATGGAATTTGTGAGGCCACTTTATTGGTTTAGCTATTGCAAAATGCATTCTTCATCTTGGCTATTATTGGCCAACCCTAAACCGAGACTATTGTGACTATGCCAAACATTGTATAAAATTCCAGCAACATGCTAATCTTCATAAAACACCTAGTCATGCCTTACAGGTCACACGATACCTTTTTCCTTTCTCTCAATGGGGCTTAGATCTTGTTGGTGAGATCAATCCCAGTTCTTCACAACACCATAAATGGATTATAACCACTATTGAATATTACACTAAATGAGTAGAAGCCATCCCCCTCATTTCTAGAAAAGCCAAGAAAATGTGTGAATTCATCAACCATCACATCATTTTTTGCTTTGGTGTTCCTCACCATCTCATAATTGATAACGAAAAGTAATTCAAAAACAAAACCCTATGAAAATTGTGTGATGATTTTGGCATCCAACTTAGTTTATCGTCACCTTATTACCTGCAAACCAATGGCCAAGCAGAGTTGACCAATAAAACATTGAACAAAATTCTTATGAAATTAGTTGACGATACTGGAAAAGATTGACATTCACACATTCCTTTCAATTTGTGGGCTTATCGCACTAGTATTCACACTTCAACTGGTGCCACACCTTTTCCTCTAGTCTACGGTATCAAGGTTGTCTTGCCTCTCAAATTCCAAATTCCATCTCTTCACATCTCACTATAAGACATGCTCAACAACGATGACTTTCACGAGGATTTTTGGTGCAACTTGAGTTATTAGATGAATATCATCTCAATGCTCTTTACCATATCCAAATCTAATAAAACCGTATTAAACATGCCTATGAAAAATGTGTCCACGAATGAACCTTTCAGGTTGGTGACCCTGTCCTAGAGGAAAATCAACATGTAACCAAAGAAGAGAAAAGTAAATGGGGAAAAATTTCTCCTAATTGGCTTGGACCCTATATCATTACCCATGCCTATGGATCAGGTGCTTATCATTTTTCTTCACTCGAAGGTAAACCCAAACCTGAGCCTCTCAACACCTTGCATCTTCAACCATTTTATTTTTGACATCGAGTCCTATATCACTTTCTGTCAATTGATCACTCATCCCTTCAGCGTCATTCATCTTCCATGTTACCCATTTTTGAGGATCCATGACTAAACAAGAATCATTTGATTACCCATCACCTTTCAGTCGTATCTTCAATATGAGTACCATGGCTCTACTCATGGTAAGATTCTCATGGATACTTTTCATCTTTTAAAAATATGGAATCCCATGGTCATTCATCACTTGAATCTACCTCTTTCATAGATAACCTATGTGTGCTATGGTTTTTTCTTCTAAAAAAGAACCTAATCTTCCTCTATAGTCTTGTCAAACTATAGAAAAAAATGGGATTTAACTCCTTGATTCAAACTTCCAGCAACAAGATGCCTCCCACAAAAATGGACATCTCTTCTCTCTATCTAGTTGCTATAAATAGACTTCTCTCTTGAAGGACAACTATATAAATTCATTGCTAAAATATAATAAATGTTCCAAAGATTCTCACATCGATCAGCTTCATGAATACCTTAAGGAGAAAATCTACTCATCCCACATAGACTTCCCGCATCAATCAGTCTATCAAAACAAACACAATAGTAAAAGCAAAAGGAAAAAAGATTAAATTTTTCGTCATGGATTTGCCTATTTTGATCTTGGGTCTCTTGCTAAATAGACATGCTTTCTCATACTAGGTTATGCTCACCCATCCACTTTGCTTCATTTCCTTTTGCACCTGATTTTTATCTATGCTCAAGGGACTTGCCGTAAATGTTACATTTCGTGATCATGTGACTTTCTTCACCTTTAGAATAGTCCATTATGCTATGCCTTTAGGGTCTTACATTCATAAGCCCATCTTGGGTATGGTAGACTCTTTAGGGTTCTTATCAATTAAGTGGCTCTTTTAGCACCTCTTATCATTCACCTTCCTCATTACTTATTGATTATATTATATAGGAATAGATCATCAAAGCCTAAATTTTAAAATGACTCAACCGTGCCTATGACCTAAATTCAACCATGCCTATGACCTAAACTCAACCATGCCTATGACCTAAACTAAACCATGCCTATGACCTAAACTCACCCATGCTTATGACCTAAACTGAACCATGCCTATGACCTAAACTTAACCATGCCTATGACCTACATTCAATCATGCCTAAGATCTACCAACCCATTCCTCATATTCTTCCCTAGCTTCTGGGAGAACTACGTCAGCCTGAGGCCCCTTTTCGTCGAGGCTACGTACGTAGAAATTTGAGGGCATGGGGCCCTTGAAGTTTAGCTCAACCACTCTTCATCCTAACCTATTTTCCCCTCCATTTCCCTATTCACATCCTAGATTAGTCTATTTCATTTTTATATATCAACAATTGGAAATTAAACCAAACAAGACACAATTGATGAACATTTTTACTGCATCATCACATCGTTCATTTATCATTTTCACATTTCCACTATAGAAAATATTTGGAAAATTAAACCATAACACGCATATACATCATCATTTATTTCCCATGTTAGCAATGACTTGGACATTAAAATCAAAATTATAACCTGAATCCATCATGCCTATAACTTGACTCCATCATGCATATGACTTGACTCCATCATGCCTACAACTTGACTCTAACACGTGTAACTGACCTAACTCAACCATGCCTATAAGACCTTGACTCAATCATGCCTAATTCACCTAGTTTCCATCACATACATAAATAATAATAGAAATGAAAACAAGTACACCATCCATACTATGAATATCATCATCTTTATAAATGAGAAAGTCTATGTATACATACATATGTACATAAATACAAATAAATACAAATAATCTCAAAACTCTAGTGTACATCCTCACTCTCTTTAGCACACAGGTCAGTATATATCAAAAATAAAAAAAATGGAGGTCCGAACAAATATAAATCATTGGATACCCTCTATGCATGTCTCACTTATCTCCTCCTCCTCTTCTCCTATGTGACATCTTGTTAGCATCTCACCACCCTCCAATGGCCTCGGCCTGACCTCCAATGGTACCTCACCTAGAGCTGGCTTCTGTGAACTAGTGGCCTCATCCTGACCCTATCTCGGGGCTGTCTGGCCCCCTGTACTCTCCATGTTATGAGTATGAGACTTGGTCCTCTCACTCAAGGCCTGTTGTGCTCTATACTTTGCATAAGTATGGACATCTATACCTACGGCCATCAAGTGATCCTAATAATATCTCACCTCACCTAGGGCATCCATAAACCTGGCCATGGGTATTGTCTGTGGTGGTGCCATCGGCCTCTAACCATGTACCTATACTGTGGGACCCTATCCCACCCCTACCTGTAAAATGGGACCCTATCCCTGAGTCTTTGTAGGATCTTATTCTTATACATGGGCTTGAAGGGCCACAATATGCACCTATGTAGTGGCCAAATAGCCCTAAAAACATACTACCTATGCATGTAGGGTGGCCACCTGTGCCCCATCTCTATCCCCACCCTGTGTGGGTACCTATCCCTATGCAACCTAGGCCTAAAGGGCTACTACCTATGTGTGGAGCATAACCACCTGTGCCTCTGACCCTATCAAATGCCCTTGCACTATCCCCAACTATGTCACCGGGGTAGCCACCTGCCCCTCTAGGGAATCCTCTGCACTGTAATAGTGGCTAAGTCAGGTTTCCCTAGCCTCGGCGGTACTACCCATATTTTTTCTCCCCACCACTATTTGTACCTATCTATAACCCTGGAATCATCAATCTACCAATCTACCACCTACTTCTCCTTCCTTGTAGGCACCGTCGACTGTGTTAGAGGCATAGGCCTCTCCACATCAAACCTCATGTACTATGGAAATGGTAGAGGTACATCCCGCGGCAACCCAAACTATCATCTGACCTTGTTAACAGGTATCATCTCATGTTCTCCTGCATGGTGCCCCTCTATCCATCAGAGTAACTATAGCTCCTGTAGCTCCTTAACCATCTTCCTATATGATGTGAAGCCCATGTACAGCCTCCAAATGATGTCCACACTAGAAAATACCTCTAATGCAATCCTATAATATGTGACATTGTGTGTAGGTCTAGCAGCTTGGCGATCTCCAACAAGTTCCCATCACCTGTAGCCCACCCGAACCAAGCCTTCCTTGAATGCATCAAGTCGAGGCATGCCCACTGGATGCACACACATGATGTTCTCATATGCCCAACAGTGTAGGAGGAACTTACAACACAAGATCAACCTCTATAGCCTCCCATAGGCCCATAACTCTCTGTATAGCTACACCAAGAATGTTGGTGCCCATGCAAAAGGGTCTGGTCCTCCATCATGTCGTGAAGAACCCCCATCAATGCCCATGGGAATCTCCCACCCTCTACATCTGGAAACGTAAAACAATAAACTCCCTCCATCATTAGCACCACTAATCTCATCTCCTTTGAATGGGCCAGATACATATCTCCATAACTCAGGCTGGCACTATGGAACCGTAAGTCTGCCAACCCCTCACCGAACACTGTCAACATCAAATCCTCATATTCCTCTGAAGAAATGGAATAATCTTGCATCCTTACTATCAAAATCAACATGATCCTATAAATATCCTCCAAGGTGATGTTTGTATCACCTATCAGTAAACAAAATGTGTTGATTTTCGAATCCCATCTATCGATGAGGGAAACCATCAAACACGACTCCCGAACTACATGTAGGTAGCTTCTAACCCCAATCAGGTCTACCTCTCCCACATGGCACCACTCCTCACCTGTCACACTCCCTCATACCACTGATAACAAGGGTATTACCCTATCCCACATCCATAACTAATACCTCACCTACATCCAACAAATTATAACATCATTAGACCTCGACCATACCCCAAAGTCACCCTTACCCACCCAACCTTTTCCCAAGACCTTTCCTACTAATGACCTATCTCCCTACCCCAACCCTAAAAGACTACCTTTCTCCCCCCTCCTCTATTTCCCATCCTTCAAAATAAACCTATTCACACCTCTTACCCAAGCTATTTTTTGTCAATAATATCTTCCTATCTCATGACCTATCTCCCCCATCTGGCCCCTCTCATTTTTTTGCCCATTTTCCTCTAAATGTTGACTAGCATCTATTCTTATTGACCGACAATGGTTAATAAAAACTAGCATCAGTCACCTCATCTGTGACCAATGTTGGCTAACTCCTACTGATTTCAGCCAACCCTTGACTGACGTCGATCACTGTTGCAGTGACATAATCTATAAAACCCTACCCATTTTCTCTCACAAATCCCATATTCTACCCTCCCTACCTACCCTTCGCTCCTCAAATCTCCCCTCGCCCCAACCCCACTCCTTCTCACCCTACATCAACCTTCCCCCATTCCTATTTCATCCATTTCTTTCCCCAATTAAATTTAATTTCCCCCCCAAAAACCCATTTTACCCTAACTTGATTTCTACAAACAAATTTACATACCACACGTAGAAGGGGATCAAATCCTACCTCATCACGATGCCATATTCTTGGTGGCACATCAGACAAGCTACACTGGTGATCCACCCAATCCCTCTCCTACCTCTACCATCACTAAATTCCCTCCTCACCTCCACCCAATCAAATCAATCATACCGATCTCGTGGACCCACCTATCAAATGACCAATCACCCGCACTGAGGCTAGCCAACTCAAATCTCCATCTCGCTCCGTCACATTCCACTTCTCCATTGCTCCTTTATCATTTTATACTATTGTTAAATGAAAAATGATTCTATAGAAAGTGGAATTTTCCTTTTTAATCCCAATCTGTTATGACCGACGGAAGTCATATTTGTGCCCTAGTGAACCGGCATCAGTCAAAATGTAACTGACATCAATCACACTTCAAACTAGTTTCCCTTACCTCGCTCCCTTTTCACCTGTTGCCACTCGTGCTCACCCACTTTTTATCATTCCATCCACCCATTGAAACATACCTACAAACCCAACCTACCCCTATATTTCCTTTGTTACGTCTTAGGAGTTGTTATTTTACCTATACCATGTCCTTACCCATGCAATGACTTGCTTTCCTGAACTTGACCTACTTTGTGTGACCATTAACCTTATGTACTCATTATACCTTGTGATGTTGTTACCTATGTTTTTTAGCCTAACAACCATACCTTGCCTATTACGGTGTCATTTATCCTGACCAAAACCTTTAGTGTACCAGAGCATACCTAAATGTTCCTACACCTGACCAACCTTGTGTTTGTCTACCATATCATATACCTTGGATACTTGAATCACTTCACCCTTATTTGGATAAATGTATCGAACTTCAATGATGTAGAGTTTACAATCTCTTCAACCTGGTGTCGTGTTTTAATCTATATGTGTGTGTGCATTTGATTGCCATTACCCATGACCTAATTTTTACCATGACCTACTACATGTTACCCGAGTTGACCATCACCTTTTTCCTCAATACTCAAATCTTTCCCCACATATCTCCCCCACCTACACCTTTATCAAACCACTCATTGATTCCATCTTACACCTCATCAGTTTTTGGTTTGAGGGGGATCAACTTCACCCACACATGGGGCAATCACTTTCTATTTTTGTCAATGTCACTTATTAATACAAGCTACATAATAAAAAGGGGAAAAATGTAGACACCGAAATTCGGTCACACTCCCATTGATCCCCTTTTGACTAACCAACTTAAACACATTCACCTAACCATGACCTTTATACCCCACATTAATATTAATTTAATTATTTACAATTAAATTAATACTCATCATTAATTCATTCATTATTTAATTACCTCAATTAAAACAAATTTCCATGTCACCCCACCACCTCACCTAGACACCTCACCATAGACCTATTCATAACATGCTTTCATAACTAACTAAGACTTAGCCCTACTTACCTTAATGAACTAAGACTTAGTACAACCCTAAAAGCACATGCCTATTATCCCTCTAACCACTTTCCCATGTATCTAAGTGCAACATTTCATTTAGACCTGGAAAAATGAGAAAACGATAGGATAGCATAGCCAAGATCTACTATTTTAGGCAACCTAGGATATCTCACCTTAACCGACGCTGGTCAACCAGAAATTGATGCCAGTAACCCTAAACCATCGTCAGTTACCATATAACCATTCTAAAAACTCTATAGGTGAGACACATTCTCAAGTTTTGGAGCAAGGAGACCTACATGCAAGAAAAAAATAGATCTCTTTCGCACATCCATGCAGCCATAACCAACACAACCATTGATCAAGAGGTTTTTGCATTCATAGGAGCACTCTGGGGAGCACTGCCACGGCACTGGTTACCATTTCATTGATCAGCCATCACCACCAGCTAGCCATTGAACTTCCATAATAGTAGATATTTCTCTAACCTGCACGATTTCATTTCCATTCAGTTTATAAAGTTCTTCACCTTTTTTTATCAATCATTAGCTATATTTTCACCCTACCATGATTTCCCTCTTGTGAACCTGACCATCCACATCGTTCATACCCATTTTAATCACCTTTGTCTACCCCTGAGCACCTCTGAGTATTCCCAACATCCCCCCAGACCTAAACCAACTCCTCACCATCATTGATCTAGTCTCAGACAAATCCCCAAAACCATGAACTATTGAGTTATTACCATCCTACAGTAACCATCGTCGGTCCTTACCAAACCATCGTCAGTCATACTAAATTTACTTTGATCTCTATATTTGGTAGTCCTATTAATACCAGATCCCAATAACCCTTTTTAAGTGATTCAAGTGACCCAAAATCTAACCCTAACCTGTTCCGGTACCTTAGTTGTTTACCTTATTTCCATATCTGACCATAGCCTAGCCTGTTATGTTAGATTTACTTATTAAATTTGGATGAGATACCTAAATCATATCAACTACAGTATGATTCTATTTACTTACATTGTTTCTTACATTAAATTGTATTAAAATAGTGGGTTGACTTCCACCAAGGAAGTATCACACTTCCTTGATCTAGCACATGCTAGGAAGCCGACTGACATACATTAGTTAATCCTCTTTTGTGGTCTTGTTGTGTATTTTAGGTAGTTCCTCCTAGCCAAAAGGAATCTCTCACAATCATCATTAGATCACGAAGTCAGATTGTGCGTAACGACCTTCAAACCAACCGTCACTATAGGTATTTCTCCTTGGCCCACACCGTTATCTGTTTCGTCAAAAAACTTAAATAAAATGGTGAAACATCATGTACCATTTTTTCCTTTCAAAAAAGGATGAAAGGGACAGAAAAATTTTCCCCCCTCTCCCTCCTTCCATATGAAACCTTTATATACCAACACTTAGTCTATTTTTTTAGTTATTTTTCCTCCCCAATGCCTCCTGATGTTTTTGAAATGTTGGAAAAGTTTCTCAAGAGACTAAATCCAATATTTTTGTCCTTAAATGATTCCAAAAATGTTTTCATGATGTAAAAATAAAAAATCATGAAAAATAATCGATTCAAAAGAAGAAGAAATGAAGATTTCTCACTCAAAAACCTCGAATTCCATGGAGAAAAATTTGACCATATCTCACAAAATATTCAACAGGATCGAGATGTCATCTTTTACAGACATTTAGTTTTTCAAAGGCCATGAGGATCCAAGTGAATTTTTTTCACACATATCCTAATTTTTTTATGGCAAGAAAACCCTCATTTTCCACAAACAAAAATTTAAAATTTTATTAAAAAGCTCTTGTTCTGACTCGGATCGAGTTGCAATTTCATGGAGCATTTTTGGGCAAGACCCGCATCAGAAAAATTTGTTTCGTTGAAAACTAAAAACTAGAGACCCAATTTCTAAAAGTAGCAAGCCTTCCTACACAGGGACTAGTTATTTTTGGCAAGTTAACACCAGAAGCAGCTATGGTAAAGACAATATACACGGGGATATTCAAAAGGTCAAATTGGTATTCCAATGCTAGAATTGGTGAAAATGACCACTTACTAAAAAAAGTAAGTTCCCAATATGGGTACCTGATGTAAATAATAAATCATCCAAAAGAATGATCAAAGAAATAAAAATGTACACAATGGAATTCATACAAGCTAATCTCACCCATGTTGTCAAAAAGGGAAAAAATCACTATTTACTAAAAATAGTAAGTTGTCTCTTCAACACTTATTATTAATTGTAAGTCATATCAAAACATGTACCTGATATTTAGTGGACAATTCTAATATCTCTGTAAGGAGTTAAGAGGAAAAACAATACTCTTTAGAAAGCTAATAAAATCTTCTAGAAGGTGGAATCATCATATTCTTCAAAAACTCTTGGTGATTTTTAGTGGAGCTCATTATTTTTTGGGATAGTTGAAAATCGTGATAAAAAAGGGGCCATTTCATGAGTTTTAGGAAAAATTAAAAGATGATTCCCATCCCATTGATCTTGGAAGGATGTTTGGAGTGAAAATCATAAATGATTTCACCCAAAAAATACCAGATGGAGTTTCGGCAATCTCAATTTCAAGTTCGCTCTCCTAGCGGGCCAAATTCTTATGTTTTTCCTCTCAAAAGTGCATGGAACATTTTTGTGCACCTCATGTCCCTTTGAAAAGGTGCGATGGGGACATGAAATTATGCCAATGCATAACCTTTTATCTATTTCTTCATTTGATCCCAAATTCTTTGCATTTCATGCATATTGGCACTCCTCATCTCTCCCTTCAGTTTCGGGGTCTTAAAGTACAAAATCATGCCTATGCGAATCAAATGGGTTTTTGTCGTCTCTCGCATCCCCCTTATTGGTAGTAGGGATAGTAAAATGCGCCACTGCATAAATTTTTCCCTACTACTTTGTTTGTCATGATGAGTTTTTTTTGCATTGCACTTGCATTAACTTGCTCTAGTCATGCCCCATAGTTCCTAGATCAAATTTTTCCACCTCAGTACACTTACTAAAATTGGCATGTGTCAACGCAAAGTAGACGAAAAATAGAGAGTGGATAAAAAATGGAAATGCATCATCAATAGAGGGAGGACTGAAATGTGCCAAAAGTGTTTAGAAGGTCATTTTTGAGAAAACACAGGGCATAAGATGAACTCATAACTCAAACAAGGAAATGAAACCTCCATGAGGGATCATGGAAACAACAAAATTTTTAAACACTCATCCAAGTTACATGTGTATCATGTGCAAGGTGGAAGTTGTTATCATCGGTGAAATGTTCCATTCAGCTTAGTGGGGTGGTCATGTTGTAAAGGTCCTAGCAGGGTTAGTTTTGAGTTCTTATCTCTTCATAAAGGATCTTCATGAGTGATGTTCGTTATCACCTGTGAAGTCATTCAAAATTTTAAAAAAAAATTAACCCAAGGTTTTTGTTGACCATATGAATTATTTATCTCAAGGTGTGAAGAGTTTAGGGATTCAGATTCCATCGCACTAGATCATTCAATCGAGTCATCTAGAAGGATCAGCAGACTTTATCAGAGGTGGATTCTTTGTCATATTTCTTCCTTCTTCTTCTTTCTAATATCTCTCTCTCTCTTCTTTCTCACCAACCTTTATGCTCTCTTCAATTTTATAATCATCGGTTGGGCGTGCACTTTTCATGGTCTTAATCGAAAATTAAAAAAAGAATTTATGTTTGCTAATGTAAAAAATTTCACCTTTATATTACAAAACGAATTAATATTTCCAGGACATTAGGTTTTTCAAAGGCCATGAGGACATGAGGGATCCCAAGTGAATTTTCACACATATCATAATTTTTTTTTATGGCAAGAAAAAACCCCATTTTCCACAAACAAAAATTTAAATTTTAAAAGCTCTTGTTTCTGACATCGGATCGAGTTGAAATTTCATAGGAGCATTTTTGGGAAAGACCCGCATCAGAAAAATTTGTTTCGTTGAAAACTAAAAACTAGAGACCCAATTTCTAAAAGTAGCAAGCCTTCCTACACAGGGACTAGTTATTTTTGGCAAGTTAACACCAGAAGCAGCTTATGGTAAGACAATATACACGGGGATATTCAAAGGTCAAATTGGTATTCCAATGCTAGAATGGTGACAATGACCACTTACTAAAAAAGTAAGTTCCAATATGGGTACCTGATGTAAATAATAAATCATCAAAAGAATGATCAAAGAAATAAAATGTTACACAATGGAATTCATACAAGCTAATCTCACCCATGTTGTCAAAAAGGGAAAAAATCACTATTTACTAAAAATAGTAAGTTGTCTCTTCAACACTTATTATTAATTGTAAGTCATATCAAAACATGTACCTGATATTTAGTGGACAATTCTACTATCTCTGTCAGGAGTTAAGAGGAAAAAACAATACCTCTTTAGAAAGCTAATAAACTCCTCTCTAGAAGGTGGAATCATCATATTCCTTCAAAACTCTTGGTGATTTTTAGTGGAGCTCATTATTTTTTGGGATAGTTGAAATCGTGATAAAAAAGGGGCCATTTCATGAGTTTTAGGAAAAATTAAAAGATGATTCCATCCCATGATCTTGGACGGATGTTTGGAGTGAAAAATCATAAATGATTTCACCCAAAAAATACCAGATGGAGTTTCGGCAATCTCAATTCAAGTTCGCTCTCCTAGCGGGCCAATAATTCTTATGTTTTTCCTCTCAAAAGTGCATGGAACATTTTTGTGCACCTCATGTCCCTTTGAAAAGGTGCGATGGGGACATGAAATTATGCCAATGCATAACCTTTTATCTATTTCTTCATTTGATCCCAAATTCTTTGCATTGCATGCATATTGGCACTCCTCATCTCTCCCTTCAGTTTCGGGTCTTAAAGTACAAAATCATGCCTATGCGAATCAAATGGGTTTTTTGTCTCTCGCATCCCCCTTATTGTAGTAGGGATAGTAAAATGCGCACATGCATAAATTTTTCCCTACTACTTTGTTTGTCATGATTTTTTTTGCATTGCACGTGCATTAACTTGCTCTATCATGCCCCATAGTTCCTAGATCAAATTTTTCCACCTCAGTACACTTACTAAAATTGGCATGTGTCCACGGCAAAGTATACTAAAAATAGAGAGTGGATAAAAATGGAAATGCATCATCAATAGAGGAGGACTGAAATGTGCCAAAGTGTTTAGAAGGTCATTTTTGAGAAAAACAGGGTCATAAGATGAACTCATAACTCAAACAAGGAAATGAAACCTCCATGAGGATCATGGAAACAACAAAATTTTTAAACACTCATCCAAGTTACATGTGTATCATGTGCAAGGTGGAAGTTGTTATCATCGGTGAAATGTTCCATTGCATCATGAATAAGGAGGATATTGTGTTCAGGGATCTATATTTCATCATATTGGAGCATTTCATCAGATCAAGTTTAGGGATTCAGAGTTCATCACATTGGAGCGTTCGATAGAAACATCTGCAAGCATCAATGAACTTTATCAAAGATAGATCCTTCATCATTGGCATAATTATTCCTTCTTCTTTCTTCTCCCTCTTTCTCTCATCCTCCCACTCCCAAACATTTGTGTCTCTTCAACATTATAATTATTGCATTACGGGTTTCACTTTTTCATATGTATCATAATGTAATTGAAAAAACAAGTTTATGTTTTCTAATGTATAAATGTCTCCTTTATGTTATAAAAAGGGACTTAATATTTTCCTAGGAAGTTGAAAAATTTTTAAGTTGTGTAAGGGACATATGAAATTTCATTGGGGGGCATAGAGGAAGAGTAATCTCTTTTCTTATAAAAGGAAAATAATTCCAATTTGTAAAGGGTATTTGGTTACATATTTGTGAATTCATGAGAGAGATTTTGACTACTTGTGGAAGAACAAAGAATTAGACAATTTTGCTGCTATTTTCCCCCTCAAAAATTTTTCTTCATTCTCATACTATGTATAACTTTAATCTGAATTTATAATGAAGGAAGAAAAGCTTTCTATTTTCCAAGGCATATGAATGTGTGCATATCTTTGTATGCATGGTTTCCTCTAGCTGGTAAAATTGAAGTTTTGGTTGTTTCTTCTCTTAAATGCATGTGTTGAAATTTATAACTAGTGTGTGTGGGAATTTGAGTTTCTACCTGTAACATTAGTTCTCCTACCTATTATTTTCACTCCCTTCCATACTCTCAAAACAAATTCATCTCTAGAAATAAATTACTAGCTTTTCCATAGGATTAGTGGAGTTCCCTTGTTGGATCCTCAACCGTAGGACCTCTAGGAAAATACACCTTTTCATGTGCATGCAAACATGGAATATGCACCATTTAAATAGAGGGACTTTGATTCCTATAGCGATGGCAAGAAACCCACAAATTTGTCCACCTAACAAATTTTTGTCTCCCCAATAGTTTTTGGTACGCCTACCGGAGGGAAGAATTGGTAGCATCTACACCCAAAATATGAAAACAAGGTCTGAAAATCCAATAAAAAATCAAATCAAATATATAAAAAATATATATATTCAAAAAACAAAAAAATCAGATTTCAAAATAAAATCATTTTTGAAGGTGACTCCATTAAGGAGAAAATCCCTGTCACATTCATTTCCCACATCACAATGAATAAATTTCCAGATTGGAGTGAAGTACCAATGAGTGATAGTGAAGAAGAAGAAGAATATCATGACCAAGAAAAGAAGAACATTGATCAGCCATGGTTCCAGACCAGTCTTTGCAAAAAAGAAAATTTGAGAATGGTAAAAGAGACTCCTACTTCAAGAAATAATCTACACTTGGAAAAAGGAAATAAAATAGAACTTTCTAGTGAAGAAGAAGATAAGGAATGGGTGAAAGATGCATGAAGAAGATACAAGATGTTGTGTGAAGCCCAAGAAGCTCAAGAATATACCAAAGGTAATACTCTCGGCTATGCACAACTGAATAAAAATCTTGGAGCCATGTCTTTCATCACCCTCCCTTGGGATGATTTCCTTGCATATAGGAATGATAAAATGGGATTCTTAAAACTTGAGTATATGGAAATAATCATGAGTAATATGTTAAGGAAATTCCAGTCCCCAAATCTACCTTGAAATATTGAAATATGTTGAAGCTTTGCAAGAGATGTACGAGCAACTTGAAGCAGCCCGTAGAAAGGAAGAAGAAGAGGAGACTTGTCCTATGGAGGAATATCCAAAAGATCATTCATATTATAGGGTATTCATCCCTGAAATATTCTTGAATTTTTCTGAAGAAAATCCTATCCTTGAGCCTTCCGATGAAGATCAAATCAGCACTATGGAATATGATGAGAGGCAGGATGATGCAGGATCAACTGAAGAAGGTCTTATTCTTGGACCCTCTATTGAAAATAAAAGAAACACCTTTGAATGTGATGAGAAGGATATGTAGATGGATTCGCCATTCATAAATTCATTCTGGCTTGAGGCACAACCCATTGGAGGAGTAATATATTCAATAGAGGAAGATTCTTTGTTGCATAATGGATGGTTTGATGCTTTCTTAAGACTCCACCAACGATGAAGAAGTACAAGATGACCAGTTCAAAGTATGCATGAATAATATCCTCTCAAATTTTTTATCTTCCAATTAATGGTGGAATGGAGATATGTGAAGAAGCACCTGAGATCAATCCTGCATCATGGACTGAAGATATGAATTCAAGATGGTCATGGCTAATTTTCCTTCCTATTTTAATCGGTTAAGTGATGAAGAAATGTTGAATGAAGAAATGGAGATAGTTTAAGAATCAAAATCCCTCCCTGATTCAATCATGGATGACCAAATGGAAGATTCCCACTTATTTTTTAAATCCAAGGATAATGAACAGCTCAAACACAACCTCTTCTCACCCAAGGAGTAGAATGATCATCATGTTGAGCATGAAGTCTTTCATTGTCCATATGAGAAATATAATTCAATAATGGATGATCCAGATAGAGCTGAAAATTCTTTCCATACCACTGCCCCAACATGGTTTTTTTCTTCCCACCAAGGGGAGGATGATATGGATTTTGAACTCGAAGGATTTCCCTTCCCACAAAGCATGGACCTCTTCTCCTTATTTGAAGGTTGCATGAATCAAATATGTTCGTGCTTATAAAAGAGTGGGTCTTTGACAACAAAAAGTATGGAAGGAGTGAACGATGAGGTTTCAAATGAATCATGGGCCCAGATGGATCATATTTTTAGTCATCTTCTGGAGGTAAAATTTAGAGACTCTTTCAATAAAAATGAATATGAGTCTATGGTGAACTTGGAAGAATCATTTTTGCAAGACATATTGAAGGTTGTAGAAGAAACTAAAGATCCTCAACTCAGTCTTGAACTCTTGACCCAGGCTATGGAGATGTAAGACATGTATGAATCAATTTGTGCTTCCCATTTTGGTACACCAATTTTTGATGTTGAGATGGAGCAGTTGGATAAGCTTGATGATTTCCCCAATACTTCAGTTGATAAGAGTGAACATGAAAGAATTTCTTTTTATTCCACATTGTGCAAAGAAGTTCATAAATGCAAAATAAGAAAGGTTCTTGAATCTCCTTTGGACATCTCCAGTTTTGAAGACAACATCTCTTCCATGGAAGAAGATAGTAGGGAAAATTTTGAGCTGACTCACATTGAGGGGAGTTGTTCAAAACAAAGTAAAAAGTTGTGAGAAAATTGGGATTGTGTTCAAAATCAACTTAGTCACACCACTATGGAATATTCTACTAGTGTAAAACAAGAGTTCATATGGAAAAATGCACTGAAGGTAAAGAATTCTTATATGAAGAAATTGAGGAGCTGTAATTTTGAAAATAATACCAAGATGGACTTTGAGCATATGGATATTGATAAATTTCTTTGGAGTTGATGGGAGAAGTAAAATTATTTAAAATCAATTGCACTCACCATGTTTAGAGAACATGTCCTCAAATTCAAGAGAAGGAAATGGCATTTTTTTCTCACTCCTCAGAGAAACAAAGTGAAATGTCCAAGTACCTTGCCCATTTTTTTAATATAGGTGCATCATGATTTTAGATGTTCCATGCTTCAATCCAAGGATGAATAATGTTTCCATGATGAGGTCAATGTTTCCAATTTTGAAAATATGGAGGAATGGTGTCTCATGATCATAAGATATCAAGAGGAATCCTCAAGAGGCAAGAGTTTCAAGAAGGTGACCAAGTTTTCAATGGATGAAAAAACATTCTTAGTACAATGTGAGTATGAGGATGGAATCATGATCCTGTATTATTCTTCTTAAGCCATGAAAAACCATCATAAGAACATGGTTTTATTGAATAATGATTTTTGTACTTCAAAGATCACATTTGAGTCTGTTATTTCATGATGGTATGTACTTTTCTCAACCCATTTCTAGGTATGTGTATATTATTTTCCCACCTTTCTAGATATCCCTCCCCCTATGTATAATTTCCCTTGTTTTTTTCTTCTTTTGTATTTTCTGTTTGTCCCTTCTCATGTGTGTGTTCCCTTTTTGTGTGTGTGTGTGTGTTCTTCCTTTCTTGCTATCTCTTACAAGTTATCATGTGACTCCTATAAATTCCAATGGATAAGGCACTGATCAACGTATTCTAAATTGATATTTTGGATTTCTCATGTCATGTCCTTCATTGTGCTCAGTTGATAACATGTCCCCAAGCTAGAGCCAACTGTTGTCTTGTGTTTTTATGGTTAAAACTCACCCAAAAATAGGACAATAATACCACAATGTCAAAAATTCAAATTTATACCTTCCCAAGACACCCCAGGTCATTCCATCCCCAAGTATCAGTCCTATCCATGTAGTCTAATGATCCCAAAGTGAATGTTAAATTTCCCCAGGGTGATTTATGAAATAAAAATCAGTCCCCCTAGGTGATTTAGGATCTTCTGGAACATTCAAGTATTCAAGCAGTTTTGGGAAGGGCTACCATCAGCCTTCCTAGGACTAGTGCACCACCCCTAGAGTAGATCATAGGAGGAAAAAACTCATTATGGAGGAGTATTCAAGTGGTATAAACATTAGAGAAATGATTTTGGAATTATTCAAAATATTCAGAGGTTTTGGAAACAATTCATCAGAAGCAGGTTTTCGAGCCTGAAGGAGCATGCACCGTGAAAGAGGAGCTAAGCTTCAAAAGTAAACATTTTGGGATCTCCATAATGATTTTAAAGCCCAAAAAAGTATCAATGGAAATAATTTTCAATGTCCTCCATGCTGGAAAAAATAGGACCTCTTGAAACCCTATACATTGTCCCAGGCAAGCTCATTCTTCCAGCAATAACAATCGACAATCCTGAGAAATAAGGAGAAATTTGGAGGTTTTTAATTAAAATTTGGATCTTTGGACCATCACCATTAGATTCATTGAGGATTTTTAATAGGTGGAATAATATAAAATTTCACCCAAAAATCATCTGGGAGCCCAATATATGGTCTTTGCAAGTTAGTTTTAAGGTGAACTTTCCGATACTTAGTCATTTTTAAGCTAGACACAAGTGGCATATATGGTTAAGGCAGAATTACTTGTCCTCTATTCCCTTTTCAAAGGGTATAAAGGGACATAAAATTCCCCCTCCCCACATTTAGTCTTCATGGTCACTAATATGACCATGTACTCACCTGCTAGTCCTCGTTGACTAGTTTGACCATGTGCACCCACCTGTCGTTGCATGCACGCCACAGTGTCCTCACCTGAGTATGAAATGGAATTTATTGTCCCATTTTTACATTTTGAAAAGGGATGAAATGGAAATGAAAATTTTCCATACCCCTATTGTGATTTTTGGTTCTCCATATGACCACAAACTAATTCCCAGGTGCTTAAACTCAGGCCCTGCGCTTAAGTTGCTCAACGAAGGGGAATTAATGTCCCCTTTTTCCATATGATAAATGTCAAGCCTAGGATGAAGTGGAATTTCATGTCCCATTTAAAATTTTGAAAAGGGATGAAAGTCCCTTTTGATTTCAAATAAAAAAGGGACACCCCATCCCTCCCTCTTCCATTTCAAAGCTATATATACCAACACTTAGTCATATTTTTTCCATTTCCCCCCCACGCCTCCATACCCTACTGGAATGCTACCAAATTTTCTCAGGGAATTTTTTTTTTTTGGATTCAAACAAAGCATTCAAATGACTCCATGTAGATAAATTCGATTCTACTTCATATCAAAACACTAAAAATCACAAAATAAATGGATCAAAATAGTGGAAAGTAAACCCTCATTTTCCCGCAACAAAGATTTAAATGTGTAAAATCTCTTGTTTTCGAAGTCAACGAAACGAAATTTTAGAGGAGTTCGTATCTTACAAACCTTTGATCAAATCAAGATGCCGTTTTTTGCATTCAATAAGATTTCAAGGTACCCACTTTCCAAATAATAGTAATCCTTCCTACATGAGGACTAGCTATTTTTGGCAAGTTTAATTTTTTTGGCAAGATAATATACACTGGGGATATTCAGAAGGTCGGAGTGGTATTCCAATGCCAGAATTTTAAATTGAAAATGACCACTCAAAAACATAGACAAGTTCCCAATATGTGTACCTAGCTATAGATTATAAGTCAGGAGTGATATTGGGAAAAACCTATATCATAAGAGAATTCATACAAGCTAATCATCACTAATTTGAGTGCCATAAGGGGAAAAAACACTATTTACTAAATATAGTAAGCTCTTCCTACACGGGTGGCTATTATTAATGAGTAAGTCATATCAAAACAGGTACCTAATCTTCGGTGAAGAAAATAGTGCTGCACTAACGAGTACAATGAGGAAAACAAATGACTCAGTGGAAAGTCTAAGAAAATAGTGACAATTCACCATCTTATTCTTCAAAATATTAAGTCACCCATATGGGTCCCTACCATTTATAGTAAGGATAATCCTGAGAATAGTATTCAAAGAAGGGGACATTTAACAAGTTTGCATAGGGGGAGTAATATATGAGACAGATCTCATTGGTCTTGCAAGTCTTTCCGAGTCAAAAATATACCACTTCACCATAAATACCTAGTTAGAGTTCTAAAAATCTTATCAGGCACTTGCTCCCAGCAGGCCAAATAATAATGTCATACCTCTCAAAAGTGTATGTTTTTGTGCACAGAAGGACCCTTTGAAAACATGTGAAATTGGAAATGATTCATTTTTTTTGCATTGCGTGCATATTGTCCCCAACTATCACTCCATTTGAGGTCTAGAAAGACAAATTCTCACAATTATTAAAATTGTTAAGTTGCACTCTCCAAATATTATAAGTGTCAATGGATAATGAAATTCAATTTTACATAATGGGCATTGTCACTGTCACCAATGGTTCCTTCATCAATGTTTATTTCCTATCTCTTCAATGTAACATCTTTTCCAGTGGATCATGGCAATGTTAAAAGGGATTGTCGTAAGCATTTCTCAAAACAGGGTCATTTGGAATCTATCTTAGGAGATCCCAAAATCATTTCTTTCGACACTCACTTCATGGTTCGAGTTGCATATGTATCATGTGCAAGGTGTAGTTTGTGATCATCGGTGAAACATTCCATTTAGCTTAGTAGGGTGAGTCATGTTGTAAAGGTCCTGGAAGGGTAAATTTTGAGCTCTTATCTCTTCAGAAAGGATCTTCATGAGTGGTGTTCATGGGCACTAGTGAAGTAATTTAGCATTGTTTTTAAAAACTTAACCCAAGGTTTTCATGGACCATTCGAAGGAGTTTTTCTCATGGTGTAAAGAGTTCAGAGATTTAGAGTTCATCACATTGGAGTGTTCCATTGATTCATCTAGAAGGATCAAAAAACTTTATCGAAGGTGGATTCTTCGTCATCAGCATAATTCTTCCTTCGTCTTCTTCTTTATGCCCTCTCTCTCTCTCTCTTCTCTCACCCTCCAACAATCTCCCTCTTGAACATTATAATTCTTCATTGGGGGTGCAATTTTTCATATTTCCTTAATGAAATTTTTAAAAAAACTTTATGTTTCTAATATAAAAGTCACCTTTATGTTATAAAAAGGGACTTAATATTTTCCTAGGAAGTCAAAAATTTGTAAGTTGCGCAAGGCTATATGAAAGGTCATTGGGGTTAGAGGAAGATTCATTTCTCTTCTTATAAAAGGAAAAGACTTCCCATTTTTAAAGGTTATTTGGTTGCATATTTTTGAATTCATGAGAGATATTTTTCCTACTTGTGGAATAACAAAGAGTTAGCCATTCTTCTTCTATTTTCCTACTCACTATGTTTCACCATTCTCATACTATGTACAAATTTAATTGAAATGTTGATTAAGGAAGAAGTTTATGTTTTCCAAGGCATATGAATATGTGCATCTTTGTATGCATGGTTTCCTCTATCTAATAGCATTGAAATTTCTGTTGTTTCTTCTCTTAAATGCATATGTTGAAATTTCTAACTAGTTTGTGTAGGAATATAAGTTTATACCTACAACATTATTTATCCTACCTCTTATTATCAATCCCTTCCCCACTCTCAAAACAAATTCATCTCTAGCAAGCAATTGCTAGCTTTTGCGCAGGCTTAGTGGAGTTCCTCTGTTAGAGCCATGGCCACAAGACCATTAGGAAAATCAAATTTTTCACGCGTATGTAAACATGGAAGTTGCACCTATTAAGTATAGGTACTTTGATTCCCATAGCGTTAGAAAGAAACCCACAAATTTTTCCACCCAAAAATTTTTCTCACTAATAATTTTTGGCACCCACTGTTGGGAAAACTTGGCAACATCTACACCCAAAATACAACCGCAAGGTCCAAAATTCCAAAAAAATAAAGTATCCAAAAAACAAAAAAATAACAGATTTCAAAATAAAATCACTTTTAAAGGCCACTCCATCAAGGAGAAAATCCCTATCATGTTCATTTCCCACATCACAATGAAGATATTTACAGATTGGAGTGAAGTACCAACAAGTGACAGTGAAGAATAAGAAGAAGATCATGACCGAGAAAATAATATCATTGATCAGCCATGGTTCCAGACCAGTCTTTGCAAAAAATAAAATTTGAGGACGGTAAAAGAGACTCCTACTTTAAGCAATAATTTTTAGTTGGACAAAGGAAAGAAAATAGAACTTTCTAGTGAAGAATAAGATAATTAATGGTTGAAATATTCACAAAAAAGATACAAGATGTTGCGTGAAGCCCCAGAAGCTCAAGAATATGCCAAAGGTAATACTCTCAGTTATGCACAAGTGAATAAAAATCTTGGAGCCATGTATTTCATCACCCTCCCTTGGGGTGATTTCCTTGCATATATGAATGATTAAATGGGAGTCTTAAAACTTGAGTATATGGAAAGAATCATGAGTACTATGCAAGGAAATTCCTAGAGTGTTGGCAAGAAACCCACAAATTTTTCCACTCGATAAATTTTCTTGCCAACACATAATTATGTCACTTATCTAGTTAAAATATTTAAATATGATTAGACAATCAAGTATTTATTAATTGTACTAGTAACGAACCGATTATTAAGTTTGTCCACTTAATTATGAATACATAAATATGTGTTTATTTCTTACTCTTTACCTGATGTCCAAACAACATTATTTACTTCCTTCATTAATTAATGTCATCATGTTCTTCATTTCACTAATTTCTATTTAATAAATTAAATTAAATGACATCATAATTACAATAAATAATCAATTCCATTTTGTTTCACAAATGTTATTTAGAACACTATATGAAAATCAACGTACATTATTATTTTGTCTCACTAGATTAATAAAGTATAACATGAACTTGTCCATGATTTCATGTTTAAATGTACAACATTTATTTTCATATTGATTTAATTTTCCATCGGCTGTTTACAACATCAAGAAACAACTTTCTGCTTAATAAGGAGTACATAATCCAATATTAATAAATACATTAATCAATTTTTCCAATCAGATAATCAAATATCGCATGTCAAGCATGTATGTAACAATCTAACTATCACCTCGTAATACTTAATCTTTCCTAAAATATGAAAGATGAAAATAATAGATTTACATGGTTAGTTCAACGACTAGCATGGATATACATCTCCCTGTCTAGATGTTTAATTACAAAATAGTTGAATTTATATTGACTATCTTAATGCCATTAAACTAGTATCAACTATACAAGTCATAAAAATTATTTCATAGTCTAAAAGACAAAAAAATTGCCATAACTCTTTTCATGAAAACCATGTAATTTACTTTCCCATAAACTAAACTTAATTATATAATTTATCTTGAAACCCTTTCTTTTCATTCACAAAACAATGATAACACAATCTAACAGAATGATCCTTCATTATTCTCAACTTAATATTATTGATCAAGAGAACATTATAATAATAATAACCATCCAAGTTCAAAACAAGCCATCATTAAATATTATACAACAATCAAGAGTAATAATATTCTCAATCAAACTAAGATCCTTACTATTATCTTACAATGTATCATTCCAAACTATATCATGGATAAATCCCAACTTAAAGGTTAATCAATGATATTATTGTTATACTATGAATCAATCCTTTCAATGAAACATGCACTTCACTAAAATCAAATACTTTTGGTTTAAAATATAACCTATTAAAGGGATTCAAAATCATCCATCTTATAATTATAATAGTACACAAAATCATAGATGTCTGGTTCTATCTCATCCTAAAACCATGTTTGTTTACTTAGTCCACATAAATTTTCGATAAAATGCTAATAGAGTTCTCTTTAGAACAAAAAATATTTTTTAAGGCTTAGATCACAACTCGATCCCACTGAGAGGTTAAGGTTAATGTTTTACATAAGTCACTTTTTTACAAGATAAATGAATATAAAAATCATTTCCTAGATATCTTACAACTTCATATGTTCGAGAAACAATAGCAACTCAAAATAAATAAACCCTTACCAACTCGCATAAAGTGGTGTTCTATCTCATTATCTTACCAATAGGTGATTGGAATCGAACCAAGTATGCCTATTACTTTTTCATAGTGACTCCTTAGTCACATTTACATGCAGACCCAAAACACTTCAATTGTCTATACACAATATACCCATATGGGTTCATCTGAAATTTTATATAGAAATTCAAATAACTAATCTAAGAATCAAACTACGGAAATAATGGTGACCCATATAAGTAAAAAATTTGTATCGACTCAATATAAGCCAAGTTTGGGTTTCATAATGACTCACCCAAAAGGATAGTCCCTTATTTCTACTAATACCATGATGATTTGAGCTTTGTAAGATCTATAAAACCAATATTAAGGAAGCCTACGGTAGTAACTAAAACCCCTGAGAATGTGAGATACAAACCGACATGTAACGTCTTCAGAATAAAGAGTACAGATAACCAATACCCAAATCAAATAATATACATAAAGACAAGAAAATTTCAATGCACAGATTGAAGGTTATACCATAACTTCCACAATGATATTTCCAAGCATAAAATTGATCACCTAAAATAATGTATCAACCTAGCTAAAAAGTATGGACCAAATTCAACAAGAAAGAAAACACACAGTTGGAATATTAAGCATTTAAAATTTAATATTCATCCTATTATTTCAAAACAAAATATCCAGACATTAGTGAAATATATGCATGTTCATTAAAATCTTTGAAAAAATTGAATCTCCCAGCAAGATCCACCAAATCTTATTTCCAAAACCCAAAAGAATAACTCTAATGCAAAGCAAGAAACAACCCAAACTCATCCATGACTATAACTGCTAAATAATCCATTATCACCTTCCAATAATTGATCAACCAACTAATAGAATGAAAAATGCATGCAACAACTCAAAGGGAAGAGGGAAGAGCTTAGAATTCATGTAAGAAAAGATTAAAAATGGAAAAATAATTTTGCATAGTATCTTATGGAGGAAGTCTCTCCATTCCTCGAGATCTATGGGGATTTATTAAATACATTTAATATTTACAAGTGCCATGTAGTGGCCTTTTGTTATGGTGATAATGTCAAGTGGGATTAGCCACTTGGGCATGCCCTAACATGATTATAGTTTTTCTGATAAAACTTTAATGTGTGAAGTCATTAACACTCAAAGAGTGAAGCAACCTGACCCATTCACCCACCCAATTTATTGGGTGATCCCTTTTGGGATTGACTACCTGACTATCTACAATGGCTATGCAGGATTATATTAAAGACTGTGAGATGTCTGTAGGATGAGATCAGTTAACTGAATGATTTTATCTATTGAACAAACAAAAGACATATCTTTTTAGAAGTGTGAAATAGCTAAGGAGAAAAGTGGAAGTGTTGGGTAAAAATTGTATCAGATTCATAATATAAACAGATAGTGTTTTACCAGTGGAATTTTTCTTTCATGTTTATCCACTTAAATTTGGTATTATTTGTCTCTTTATCTTGTTTATTATTTACTTTAATCTCTAGCTCATTTAGCTTTTTTATTTTCTATCAATTTCAAATTATTTATGTTTAATCATCTGCATGCCATAATCTATAATCTTTGGCATTACTAGTGTATCTGTGATCTGTGGATTACATTTCCCCTTCTAAATATAACATTGTATCAAAGCGTCATGATTGTGCATGTGCAGGATCAATCTAGAAGTATTTTGACTTGAAAGGGCGAAGAAACTTTAAGTTTATTGATAGACCTGCGAGACCCAAAAAATTTGCATTCGTGTTTGAGCTAACCAGGTTTTAACTTCTAGTTCCCACCTAATATTGTTTAAAATATTGGTTAAAAATGGGCTAAATGGTTTCTTAGATCAGTTCTAAATATTTTGGTTTCTTATATCTTTGCTTATGCTTTCATTTCATCCATTTACGGCTTGAATTCATCTATTTTTCTAGCTTTCCCACTTTAAATAGTTGTTATATTCATTTTTGAATGCGGATCTGAAATATTTAGTTAGATCCAATTTATTCAGAACTTTCAAGTCTTTCCTGGCTGTAAAATATTTTTCTCTCACCATTTTTGTCTTTGCAAATCTTAGACAAATCATTTGGTGCCATTTGGCTTCATATTTTTGGTTATTTTCAATTTTGTGAAGCTTGGGCCAATAATATTGCTCCATGTAGCTTTGCCTTCTCTTATTTTCATATTTACGAAACTATACCCACTCTTAGAGTGTCAAATGGCTTCAATCTGACATATTACTATCTTTGTGAAGCTTTAACCAATCATTTTGTGTCATCTAGCTTCGCCCTAATAGACTATTTGACTTCCTTTGACTGTGAAGCCTGAGCCAATCATATTGCTCCATCTAGCGTCTCATTTGTCAGTTTTTACGATGCTTGAGCCAATCAAATGGCCCCATATTTCTTCATGGTGTCGGTATATTTTTTATTTGATTGTCAATTGAAATTTGTGAGATAATAAGGGATTTATACGTGTCTTCTCTTTCTCAGACTTTCATTAGCTATCTGTAACATTTGCGAAACTTGAGCCAATAAAATTGCTCTAAGTATCTTTTTTGTTGCATTTGTAAAATTTTTGAAATGTGAGCCATTTAAAAGGCTTCATGTATCTTGGTTGACTTAGTATTTTTTATTTCATTACGAAGTGTAATCCAATAGCATTTAGACATGTATATATTTGTCAGTTTTTGGCAGAGTGTGAACTAATAGAAAAGTGACACATGTCTTAGATTTTTTTTATTGTGTCAAGTTCTTTGTTTTGCAGGTTTGTTAACTTTCCTTTGTACTGCAGGATCTCCAATTTTCTTCATTCTGTGGATTTTTTTAAGTCTGTGAACTGTGAAGTCTAAGCTAATTAAAAATCGACACATGGCCTTTCTTTTCACACTTGTCAGACTTACAAAACGTAATCTAATTGTTTTTCGACATGTATTCTAATTATGTCAAGGTGTCAGTCTTTACTTTGAACCTACTAATAAAATCGTGACACCTTTCTTTTTTTTCCCAAACCTGAACTTTATTTCAAGTTTGGTTTATAAATTATTTAAAGCCGTCAATTTTTTGACAAGTGGCTTGTTTGACTTTGACTTTGCTATCGCATTATGTCAGAATGTGAAATGTGGTCCAATTAATTGAAGACATGTGTATACAGTTTTGTCTTTTAATTAATTTTTATTCTTTCTTATTAGCTTCATTTGTGAATTTTGATCTAATTAAAAAGTGACACATGTATTTGTTTTATCTTTTAAAGCTTCATGTATTGACCTGTGCTTGTTTGTTTTTTGTTGTGGTTTTTTGAATAAGTTTCGGACCTGAAAGGACTTTAACTTTAATTTTTTAAAGCATCGCATCTTCCCAAGGATCTATTTCAAATATGACACATGCCTTTATTCTATTGTTTTTATGTGCCACGTGTCGTCTCCCACCTTGTCTATTTATTAACTTATTTTATTTTTTAAAATAACTCATCAAGCTTTCTTTGTCTTGTGGGTTTTCTAATTTGTATTTCTACGACGGATTCCAAATTAGACAGCTCATCTTTTATCCCACCGATCTGAATTCCTAAAGAACTCGTCAAGATCCTGTAACTTGACCCCAACTCTGTTCTATCAATTTGATATTAAATCAACCAATTCAAGCTAATTTTAGACCAAATCTAGCTATTTTTTAAGATCTAACGAACTATGTTATGATCTTCAACTCATAATTAATTAATTAACTAATTAATTAGCTCATTTACATATTAAAATAGTCTAGAGCTATAACTCGACCTAGCCCTATTAAATTGATCCAAAACTTAACCAATTCAAGCTATTTTTTATCCTATTTTTTGTAGAATAACAATTAAAAGATTAGTAGCTAGTTCTTTGTCTTTACTTAGCTTCTTTAATTTATTTTCTAGCTATATATGTCTTCTTTTACCATATGAGCATATAAAATAGCTAATTTTGTTGTTTTTTCAATGGATAAGTCTCAGCTCTTGAATTCAACTAACTATAGCATCTAGAAACCACATTTAAAAGATTTTTTATGGCTAGAAAGCTCTAGGATCTTGTGACTAGTATTGAAAACCGTCCCACTGGAAGACAAGATGCCCATGAAAATCGTAGCTCCTTTTCTCATAGGTCTCAAGAAGCTCTGTCCATCCTATTACAAAGCATTAGAGATGAGTTCTTAATGCATGTAGGCTATTTAGACTCACCTTGAGTTGCATGGAAGTAATTATAGATCATGCATGAAGGAAGTAGGTTGTCTAAGGTCATTAAGCTTGTTCTAGAACTATTTACAACACCCATGAAAGGAGATGAGAAAATTGTAAACTATCTAGGTAAAATTAAAAACATTAAAGCTCAACTAGATGGGTGCAACTATGATTTGTTTCAAGACAAGATTCTATATTTTATGATTCAAATCAACATTCATGAAAAATGTAGACACTACATCTCAATTCTCAATTCTAAATATCATAATGAGAATGATCTACATAGTATAGACACTTTGCCTTCGTTGTTAATTCAAGAAGAGTGTGTTATGGAAATTTTTGATTCCAAAGAGAATGTTACTTATGAAATTCTCACTCAAGAATCAAAAAGTAAACCTTCTAGATTCAAAAATAAAAAACCATCTCTTAAACCCCCTTGTAAAGACAAGAAATTAGGAAAATTAAGAGTAATTTTTGATGGTAGATGTCACGACTGTGGAAAATTTGGCCATAAGAAAGAGGATTGTAAATCCAAAAAGAAGTAAAATTTCATAAATAAGAAATGGAATAAATCATATCAAAATAAAGATGAAATTGATGAGAACAATCATAGAGCTAATGTAATAAATTTATGAACTATATAAAAAGAAAAAAAAAATAGATTTTGCTTCAGTTTTCTCTAATTATTTGTTGTTGATAATGATTCTTAGAATCAAGGAAAGTAACATAATGTTTTTTTTTTTTTTTACATGTTCATGAGTATGTCCATTATTTAATGGATCATGTTTATAATGAATGTTTGATTGTTCTTGAATTATCTTATTATTTTTTTAGATGTGTTATCTACCAAGTCTTATCTCATTATGTACAGACTTAGAATATGAAGATATACATATGTTGTTAAATCATCTTAATTGATTACTAAAATATTATTATATGCATATCAATGACAGTTGGGGATGCCTTTTTGTTTGTATTGGATATTTCCAATATTGATTGCATCTAATTAATGTTTTAGTAGTCTAATATGTTGAAATATTTCAACATATTTGTAATATAACATGGTTATTATAGTTATGCCTATTATGTTGTCTATCATGACTCTAACCATGTTGATGTGGTGTTGGATATACAGCTGGATTTATGTTTAATTTTTGATGCATGTGTCATCACTTGAAGCATAAAAATATTCATGTGGCTAAAAAGGTTGTTTGTAGTGATACACATAGGAGCTAAAGGAAGTATTCCTCCTTTATGTGAAGGCCATATTTCCCTTTATAAAGAATCCAGTTCAAACATCCGAGATTATGTGAAGGCCATTGCATGTTGTGAAGTCTTGCAAGTTTTGTTCCTTGTTTAGCCTATCAGAGTTTCCCTTGAGGGGGAGTGTGTATGGAAATGCCAACTCTTGATGGCTTATTATAAAATACTCGGGACAACTTTTAGGATTAGATCATGACCACCCTCTTTGTATGTAACAAGTGATCCTTTAGGGATTGGTTACATGGTTGTAAAATTTTATGTGAATTGTAAGTCTCATGAGAAGTTACATAACGTAGTTCATTGTAAACTTCTAATATTGCCTCCATCTTGTAATAAGTAAATATGTCACTCTATGTGAAGTTACTTGTAAATCCAAGTGAAGATTTAGTTATGGGTATGCCTTAGTTTATAAAAGGCTCCATTGTCTAATGTAATTCGTCATATTGTAAAGCATTGGTCTTATGAATCTTTGTTTGGGAAGATATGCAGATTTCCCTCATTAGCATGCTAATCCTAAATCACTATCATTGATTCATGGGTCTGAAACTTGGCATGTCTAATTGTATTCTCCCACTTAACATTAAGGGGGAGTGTTGGGGTGATAATGTCAAATGGGATTAGCCACATGGGCACACCTCAACATGATTACAAGTATTTATGATCAAAATTTAATGTGTGAAGTCTTTCACACTCAAAGAGTGAAGTGGCCTAACCAATTCAACCACCCAATTTATTGGGTGATCCCTCTTGGGATTGTGTCTACAATGGATATGTATGATTGTATTAAATATTGTGAGCTATATGTAGGATGGATCAGTTAACTGAATTATTTAGCTATTGAACATATGTGAGACGTAGCTCTACAGAAGTGTGAAATAGCTAACGAGCGAAGTGGAAGTTCTCGGTAAAATTATATTATATTCATAATAAAAGACAATGCTTTACCAGTGGATTTTTTCCTTCAGTTTTCTCCACTTAAATTTGGTGTTATTTGTTTCTTTATCTTGTTTATTATTTACTTTCAGCTCTAGCTCTAGCTCTAGCTTTTTTATTCGCTATTCATTTCAAGTTATTTCTTTGCTTAATCAACTGTGTGCCATATTCTATAATATTCAACATTAATGATGGATCTGTGATATGTGGATTACATTTACCCTGCTAAATCTAACACTTTTCCCATCTACCTCCACTTCCAACTATAGTTTTCCTACAATTTCCTACTCAGTGAATATGAGTGGTCAGAGAATCTATTTAAACAATAAATTTACATGTGTCATGATTCGACCGAATCTCCTATTAAAAACTATGTTAAAGACCATTTGAATATATTCGAATTAGTGTTAAATATTAATTAATTAAGGCCTTAATGTAAATTAAATCATTTAATTCAAATAAATCCAAAAATCATGAGTATGATTAATCGCATATAACACAAAACCCATGCATTTGAATATGGTCTAAGACTATAAACCAAACACAATTTCATTAACCAATCATACTTATATCTACCTAGACAAGGGCATACTAATAAACCATTATAAAATGATAATGTTATGTAAAATGGTTAATATAATTACTGTAAATAGAATATCAATTGGTCCAAGAATTTAACTGACTTAGTATGTTATATCCATGTAAATGATTATCATAATAAACACTTTATGATCATAGTTAAAGTAACCTTAATAAAAAAAAATTAATATTAATATGCTTATACTTGTACTTTATCGAACCAACATTTTACATGTCCCAATATAATGTCTGTTCATTTTGTTCGATCAATGATTTTCAAAGTTAAAATAATTAGTACAATTAACAATCATCATAATTTCAATCATAATGAAATAATATATTGAATCCATGAATAATTTTAACCATACTTGTAAGCTATTAATTCCATCAAGAAAAGTACATCACAATATCAATAAAAGGTATAGCAACAGCAAAGCACCTAAAAAAATCATCAAACTCATCAAGATAAAAAACTCAGCACACAAGCAACAAAATAGGATATTAACGCAACGTAATTCATGAGTGCTTGGTGACTAAAAACATTACGCAGTCATCTTCACAACTACATGTAAGTATTTTTATCCTTTTTAAGCTAAACGTGTGTACACCTAGTTGCAATATTTGTGTGGTAATACTTCTCACCCCCAAACCTTTGTGAATGATTTTACACTATTAACATATCTTGTGACAATCCTAAAATTAAATGTGGGGTGTGACATACTTCACCCCTTAATGAATCATCATCCAGATGATTTTACTCACTAATAGAAATAGGATAAACAAATTTATATCATACAACAAGGAAACATTCATGCATTTCCATCCAAATTTGAAAATTTTCATATTTTTCAGTTTATTTTTCATCTATTTATTGGTTGTAACAGCCCTATAAATCATATATTTTTGTTGTATTGTCTAAAATATGAAAAAAAATTGTTATTCTGTAACTGTAAACTTATGAAATAGAATCAAATTTAACTTATCAAAATGAAAAATAACAATTTTTAGGACTAAAATAGATAAGCAAAATTGGTTTTCAACTCTTCAAGATCCTCTTAGGTTCACTTTATTCAGAAAATTAGTCACATTAGACCTTATATTGTGCAATTTCTCTATTCCTCAAGTGCAATCTATGAGTTTCCAAAATTTTAATTGGTTCAACTACCACAATTCCTGGATCCATAACCTACAAAGTGTTCTAATTAAGTACATGTGATACATCTAAAACATACTTATTCAGCAAGGAAATATGAAAAAAACCATGCATCTTAGATAATGTGGGAGGAAATTCCATATGATATGCTACTAGACTTATGATTTCCAGAACTTCAAAAGGTCCAATATATCTTGGTGATAACCTGACAATCTTGTCAAACGTTATGGAACTCTTTTTGGGCTTAACCCCTAAGAATAATTTCTCTCCCATTTTAAATTTCATTTTTATTCATTTCATATCTATATATCTCTTCTTCCTATCATCGTTTTCTTTCAATCAGTCAAGGATGAGCTTCACTTGCCTTTCCATTTCCATTAACATTTCAGGGCCCACTAACACTTTATCCTAAGTATTATCCCTACTGATAGGTGTTCTACACTTCCTTCCATACAATTATTCTAAAGGAGCCATTTTTAATTATGCATGGTAGGATTTATTGTATGAAAACTCAGCCAATGTAGCGTATTCTTCCCTTTAGTATTGTTGATCCATACAGTACATCTTGAGCATATCCTCCATACTTTGGTTGACACGTTTAGTTTGACCATCTATTTCCAGATGGTATGTTGAACTAAAATTCATCTTTATACCCAAAGTTGAATTCAGAGTCTACCAGAATCTATATGTCATCTATGGATCCCTATCTGAAATTGTTAACTCTAGATCTTCATGTAATCTAAAAATAGCATGCATGGATCTTCTTGTAAGTACGTGAGAATCGTCCTTTATATTTCCCAATATAAAATTAGCTAATTTTATTAAATTTTCAACAACTACAAGTATCATGTCATGTTTATTTTTCAACATAGGTAGCCCCTACACAAAATCCATGCTTATAAATTTTCATTTATAATGTGGAATGTTGTGTGGATACAACATACCAGTGGGGTGTAGGTGCTCAATTTTAACACGTTGACATTCCAAAAAGTGAGAAATATAGTTTATCACATATTTTTTCATTCCTTTCCAAAAAAAATGTATAGATCAACAAGCATTTTAGTTACTCCAATATTCCCAAATTATGGTGAATCATGAAATTATTTCATAACTTTGACCCTTAAGTCATTTCCTGAAGGTGCATAGACTCTACCTTCATATTTAAATATTCCCTCATAGTCAAATATGAATCCTCCATACCTTTTATCATTAGGATTTGTTGCAAAAAAACCTTAACATGTTGATAATAAGTATCAATTATCATTTGTTTCTTTACCTCATCCTTGAATTGGGTTCTAAGAGTAATAATCACGAAAACATGCTTCTGATGACTTAGTGCATCTACCACATTGTTTTCCCTACCTTTAATGTATCTTATATCAAAATCATACTGTGATAGAAATGCAATCCATCTTCAATGTCTTGAATTTAAGTTGGGTTACGTGAAGAATACTCCATCCCCAAGTGGTGTATTTTCAATTCAAAAGAATTTCTCAACAAGTAATGCCTCCAAACTTAGAGTGCATGCACTATGGCAGTAATCTCTAAATCATGGGGAGCATAATTAATCTCATGTACCTTTAATTTTTTTCTCTCATATGTAATCACATGGTCATTTGGCTACTTATTCTTTGGCAAGGATCGATAGTGGGGACACAATCATCAAAGTGCATATGTATCTTAGAGAATTTTCCCATTTTTTGATGATGTCAAGGGAGTTTATCTTCTTGGGCATATAGGATTTCTATAATAACCTCATCATTTTTGAGGGTAGAGAGAGGCCCATGATATTATAAATCAATTTTGAGGCCTATTTTTGGGACCCTAATTTACTGGCTAGGTACACGAAGGAACATGGGTGCGTAAGGCCTAGATAAAGAAGGGCATGCAAGGAGAAAGTACACTAGAAAGGGGTTCTAGGGAGGTTTAAAATAACAAGGCATACATGTACAAGACAAAGTAGGATTTCAGGACTTATCCATATTTGGCATATCAGGTAGGACACCTGAAAAGCATGACCCGACTGTGCATACGGAGCGGATAAGGTGTCAACCTGGCGACAGGTTGGCCTAGGAAGGAATATGCCTTGTGATGGAAGTTTCTAGAAGACCATCATGGCAAGGAGTGGAGAGCTCAGGCCTAGAGGAGCATGCTTCCATGGAGGACCAAATTTAGACACTTGGCGATGGATCTGAAGCCTCAGAAAGAAGAGTTAGTAGTTCAAGAGTCCTATAAATACAAGCGCCCAAAGAAAAAGAAAAAGGAGATCAATAGAGATTGGAGCTCTGCAGAAATACTACGAAGAGTTATATTGGGTTGGCTAGATAATATATAGGAGAAGGATGCATCAAAGGGTCTTGGGACTGTAAACTTTCTTTTTGAGAGCTAAGGAATGTAAATCCAGTTATGATGTATGACTTCAGTTTGCCATACTGTGATGTTCTATAATGCATGTAATGAGGTTACCAACTTATTTGAATATGATCAATAATGATTTTGGTCCATACATATATCTTCATGGTTCTTTTTATGTCTTTTTATGGAGTAAGTATGAATCCTTATGCAATTTCCTTTCTATTTTTGTTCAATCCTATAATTTATTAAGTATCTTTCTATCTGGAATGACTGCATTAGTCTAGAAGCCATTCTGATCTCTATGATGATTGCATGTCTCGTTTCTACTCACTCTCTTTAAATTCCTATCATAGATGATGTTTCCACTAAAATCACATAAAGGAGGGACTCAGACTGCATGTGCCTTAGGTGAGCACCCAACACCCGCTGGGTGATAGGTCATGTGCATGGGATTCCTTTGTTCTTTGGTGGGTGTAAAAATGACTACATCTTGGTTCCGTTTTCGGGACCTCTTTTCAAAGTTATAGTGGGAAATAACATCCATCATGATCTTTGCAATGAGTGATGACATAGCATTTAACTTTGGAAGGTGTTGAAACATGGTTTAAGAGTATGGAAGATGAATTTTCTAAGAGATTTAGCATTGGATCTGAGTTTGATGCATGTAGATGGGTAGAAGAGAACCTCTACCATGATTTGTATGAAAATTCTTTTTGTTCCTTCCCAGTAGAATTGTATAAATCGCTCCCATCATATGCATCTAGATCAAGCTAGTATTATAAATCACGTGTGTGGACCCAAGAAGAATACCAGAGGCTAAAAGATGTAGTTCTGACATGGACTCGTGTTGTGGATCATTGGTGGAAAGGGGTACTGGCTAGCTACACTCTGCAGTACGCTATTTCTACATAGTCTTGTCTGGAAGTCAATGAGTTTGAGTTTCTACGGGATCCCAGAGGATCATTTCTATGTGATATCCCTTTAGAAAAGAAGATCTTGATCATTACATTGGTTTTAGAGGCATTTCTGATGGCTGGCTAAACCTTCCTGAGCATTAGGTGAGGAAGCTAGTGTGGAGGAAGATGGTAGACATTATGACTAAGAAAGAAAGGGAGGATAGACGACTCAAGTATAGTGAAGTGCGTGAAAGGAAGATTGCTAGACAATGCGAGGTTACAAGTATGATGGATTTATGGAGGCAAACATTGCGGGAAGGATTTGAGGTTCACGCATAGGACGTGAAACCTAAGCAATATATGCTACCCCATCTTGGCAAGCACATAAGAGATACCCCTTTGGCTTTTGATGAGAGTTCTTCATGTGGAGAGAGAAGAGTCATTGGCATACATCTGAACCCACATGGTGACCAAACCATGGTACTTGGTTTTCCAGATCAATGGAGAAGTATCGTTAACCCAGTTGGTATTGGTGGAAGTGGAGATACAATTTTTTGTTTCCTACTTCTATGGTTGTGCATATTATTCCAGTATTTGGTGGAATTTTTGGACAAGGAGAAAATACATAAGGCTTGGGTAACACATCAGGGAGTGGCACGAGATACCCATATGTCAGTGGCACAATCTCACAGATGGTTGGTGCACAGTTCAGTGGGATGTTGGGCACCCTAGGTGTAACTGCTTCAGTCCCATTACTAGTGGCAAGAGGATCTAAAGGTGGAGCTAGTGGATTGGGAGGCACAAGACCTGGTGGATCCAGTGGATCTGACAAAGGAAACCAAGGATCTAGACCAGGAGGACAGGGGTCTCAGCCACCTACTCAAGTGATCTTTGAAATTTCTTTACACTTTCCAGACTACCAGGGCATAGCGTATGTTGCGGAGCATGTTCACAAGTGTGAATTACTATGGCACGCAAAGGGGATCACAACCCCATAGCAAAAGGCCAGTCATTTTGTAATGACGTTGCAAGGGCACACACATAGCCAGTATAGGAAGTATGACCCCCATGAGATGGTGGTAGATTACACTACATTGAAAAATGCCTTCCTAAAAGAGTTCCACATCCCTGAGTTTGAACATAAGAGGATCAGTACCCTTAAGGAGATTCAGTAGGGAATGGTTGATAGTGTGCAGGAGTATGACACGAGGTTTTAAAATCTCCTATAAAAATTATCATATGACATTCACCCTTCACAACATGCTCAATGGTTTGTTGGAGGGTTGATAACCCCGTTTAGAAGAGATTTATCTCATAAAAATTTCACTCACCTGCGCGAGGCATTGGAAGTTTCCCTACACGTTGAAAATGTTAGAAGTGTTGATACTAGAGTTAGCCCATTCCTATAATCTCAAATCGCTATTATGGCTAAGCAGATAGAAAAGTTATCTTCAAAATCAACTCATAAGACTTGTAGTGGAATTTGGTGTGCAGATTGTGAAGTAGAGGGGCATGCCAAGGATAGTTTCCCTTGGAATACAATACACGCCATAGCAGTAGATTGTGATATTTGTCATGGGGACCATGATGCAAGTAGATGTCCCTTATTGTAGTGCACAATTTGGAAGAATGTATCTTACTACTATAATATCTACACCGCTACAACCCATGATACTAAGGATTCTAGGCTTATTGATCAAATCCATGAGGTCATTGATCATGGTGTGTGTAATACCAGCATTACCAGTAGTTCTAAGGGTGAAAACTACCATTATGAGGAGCACGCAGATAGGGGTGCACATGGAAGAAGTTATTATGGAGGATTCCATCATCATGGTAGCCATGAAGGAGGAAGAAGTGAGTTCTCATAGGGAACATGTTACAATTTTGGATCCATAAAACATTATAAACAAGAGTGCCCAGATCAATTACAATGTTTGTGGTGCGGGAAGAAGAACAACTATGAAGAGTGTCTGAGCTCTATGAGCATATGAACCAATAGCACTTGAAAGATAATGGTGTTGCTATGGTAAGTGTAAAAATGTCTTATCCACAATGGATGCCAAGAGTGGCGCATGAGTTAGAGATAGAACATGTGCTAGTGAGAACGTATGTAGAGGTCACGTGTGCCAAGGAGATGCCTAGACTAAGGACATTGGTTTCAAGAGAGGAGATACCACATGGAAAGTATCCGGACCCTACCCATCTAAAAGAAGTATACCATGATATTATGGATGTGATTAGGAGTTTACAAGGGGCGATACAGTTTCTCAAGGAGTAGTTGAGATAGGGGGGTCAACGGAAGGATAATGAGGTTCCAAGAACTGAACTGGATGATTTCAAAGAAGTATGTAAGATTTTAAGGCAATCAAATATTATTCCCTTGTTGGGAGAATGGCTTGGGGATAAATTAGGACATGCCATAATGGAGCGTGAGAGGTAGGTCTTGCATACAAACCTTCCCCCTCACATCCTTGACTATGATAAGGAGATCACATTAAATGTAGTTATGGACGGATGGCTCCTTAGTAATATCCTCATTGATACAGGCATGGAAGTGAATGTTCTTACCTTAGATGCTTGGCATCAAATGGGAAGGCCCGCATTATAGCCATCTTTGAATGTGTTGTATATGGCAAACAAGATGAAGGCAATTCCCATTGGTGTCTTACAAGATGTGGCTATTACCATTCACATGGCCAATTTTACTAGGGACTTTGAGGTCCTGGCACTTGCCGAGGTGAAAAACTTCCTAATGTTGCTTAGATGCCCATGGTGTTACAAGAATAACGTTGACATCAGGTTTAACAAAGGATATATTAGTTTCAAAAACAAGGAAGAATGGGGAATCATCCCCTTGAAAGATGGGAAGTTGGTACCCTACACATAGCCATTGGGAGAAGAAGTCCTTGATAACGTGCGCTCAATCAAGGATCCTAAGATAATCCATCCCATAGAAGGAGTTATCCAATTTGAGGATGCCCATTCTGTGAGTGATACCACAAGCATAGCATGTGACAATTGGGCACACGGGACCTATGAGTTGATCGAATGGAAATTAAGAGGATCATTGACCAAGGTGATAAAGGCATGTATAGTCTAGTGCCTGGGAGGAAGAAAACTACCAAGTTACTCAGGAGGGGCTAATCCAGAAGATTTCTTGTGAGAAATGGACGCCTATTGGAGAAATGGAAAGGAAAGAAGAGAGATGCTCAATTACATCCTACTCAAAACCGCTACGCGCTGGTGGGAAACTTATCGGGAGAACCTCTTGGAATGGCACAAGGTGATAATTGCCTTCTCCATAATGTTTTGTAAGAGCAACGCGCCCATGGCTATAAAATACTACCATGGTAAAGAGACCACTTCCTTCCATAACCAAGCATGTGAGACAGCCTGGATGGGAAGCGTAAAAGCATTACCACCTTCATTATGGGTTCACAAGTTGTACTCCACCCTACAAGGTTGTGCACATGTGTGGTATATCCACTCATAGATGCATTTCCAAACTTGTAATTGGTGAGAATTGGCAGCTAACCTCATTCAAACATTCAATTACCAGAGTACAAATCCATCAGTACATAAGGTGTTGTAGGTTGTCAATTTCCTTACAATAGGGGATAGTACTATGGTGGAAGACAGAATACAAAAGTTGCTAGTTGAACCTGACCTAGAGGTGTGCTTTGAGGAAGAAGAAATAGAAGAGATACAGTTTTAGTGCACGTGTATAAATAAATAAAATGGGAAGATGGTGTATATTATTGATGGAGAAGAGGCATAGAACTTAGATTTTAACCACTCTGTAGGGACGCGTGAAGTCATAGATAGTGCTGATGAACGAGCATGCGCCTACCATGAACCTTTAAATACAAAGAAGGTTAACATCATCTCAAAAGTAAAACCCAAGGAGGCAATCATTGGTGACTATTTTCTAGAGGAAGAAGTCTCTAAAATCATTGATCTATTATGTGAATTCCAATATTTGTTTCCACATGGGTACCATGAGCTTAAAGGTGTCCACCATTCCTTGGGGGAGATGAGGATAAAGTTGAAGGAAGGTGTGCACCCAATCAGGAAGAGGCCATACTAGATGAATCCCAATTTACATGTAAAGGTCAAGGAAGAAATAGAAAAAAAGATAGCATCAGGTATTATTGAGGTTGTGGAAGAGTCAGAATGGATAAGTCCAATGGTGATTAGTATCAAGAATGATGGAAGGATAAAGATCAGCATTGATTACAAAGTCCTGAAGGCAATGTGTGTCATTGATCCTTTCCCAACCCCATTTACTGAAGAAATATTAGAGGGAGTGGTAGGATGCGAGGTCTACTCGTTCACAGATGGATTCTTGGGCTATCATCAGGTAAGGATTGCGAAGGAGGACCAGAGAAAAATGACTTTCGCCACTGAGTGAGGAAGTTTTTCCTATATAGTCATGCCTTTTGGGTTGAATAATATGCCTAATGTGTTATCACGCGTTATGCTACAAGCTTTCTAGGACTTCATCCATAAATTTCTTCAACTCTACCTAGATGATTATATAGTATATGGGTTAGTGAAGGACCATTGTGACAACTTAAGGCTGATATTTGAAAGGTGTCAGTAGTTGAGGATATCCCTCAAAATTAAGAAGTGTGTCTTTGATACCCCATTTGGAACATTATTAGGGCACATCATATGTAAGGAGGTCCTGCTAGTAGATCCCACAAAAGTTGCAGTAATTATGGGATTAAGGGAACCTAATAGTCAAAGTGCATTGTGTAGATTTCTTGGGCATATGGGGTACTACAAGAATTTCATCAAGGGATATACCAAGATCACTGTGCCTTTAGAAGAGTTGCTTAGGCATAAACGTGCCTTTCATTGGGGAGAGGCACAGCTGAAGGCATTCAACACTTTGAAGGATAGGCTTGTCACCATGCCCATCCTACGTTTCCCTTCTTGGGATAAGTCTTTCCATGTTCATGTGGATGCCTCAGGAACCGCCATTGGAGAAATACTCTTATATCCTAGTAAAGGTATTGTTGATCATCATTTTTTCTTTGCAAGCAGGAAGTTGACACCAACGGAGTAGAATTATACTATAACTAAGTGCGAGGCATTATCAATGATCTACGTGCTTCACAAGTTCAGAAAATATTTACTGGGAACCCCTTTTAAATTTTACATTGACCATATGGCATTGAAATATTTAGTGAACAATCCCATTCTACAAGGATGCATATGTCAGTGGGTACTATTGTTCTAGGAATTCGAGTTCATGGTGGTTATCAAACCAGGAAAAAGTAATTTTGGACCTGATCATTTGTCTAGAATTGATTTAGGGGAGGATGCACACAGCATTAAGGATACCATACTAGATGCACAACTATTTAGGTTGCAGCACATGTCCTCAGACTTAGAAGATGATGCAGTATTTCTCAAGATAGGTGTAGCACTAGAAGGGATGAAGGCATTGGATAAAAAGTGGTTAGTTATACACTCCATGCCCTATATGTTGATTAGTGGGGATTTATACAAATTAGGACATGATGATATTCTACGTCGATGTGTGATGGAACATGAGCACCTAGCCATAATAGAAGAGGTGCACGGAGGTAGTGTAAGTGGACACTATGTAGGTGATGCCACTGCACACAAGATCTTAATGGTTAGATTATGGTGGGAGACCTTATATCAAGAATAAAAGGAATATTGCAAGGCGTGTGACCATTGTCAGTGCATGAGAAACGTAGGGAAAAGAGATGAAATGCCTTTGTGCTCTATTCCTAGTGTTGAACCATTCGAAAAGTGGGCTATACTCTTCATAGGCCCTATTGCACTAGCCACGCGTAGGATTCGATCACGGTATATAATCACTTGCACAGATTACTTAACAAGGTGGTAAGAAGCAACACCTACTAAGGATTGCACAATAGCTACTGCAGCAAGGTTCCTATGGGAAAACATTATTAAAAGGTATGGATGCCCTTTGAGTTTGAATAGTGATAGGGGTACACATTTCTTGAATGAGACAGTAAGGATTCTATTAGAAAAATTCATGGTGGCTCATCCCAATACTACCCCTTACCATCTACAAGAAAATGGAACTACTGAGGTGTTTAACAAGATAGTCACACGTTAACTAAGATTTGTGATGTTGGTAGACAGGATTGGGATGACAAAGTATCAGTCGTTCATTGGGCATATAGGAAAACCTACAAGAGGTTGAATAAGACCACACCATTTCAATTAGTGTTTGGCATGGAGGCTGTCATACCAGTTGAATTCATGTTACCTTCTCTACGTATAACACACGCATGAGGATTGGAAGATGAACAAGTGTTGGAAGAAAGAATTGACAAGTTAATGCAATTAGACGAAAGACAATCACTCACCAGGTAGAGCCAAAATACTGAAAAATCAAAACAAAAGGCATGGCATGATCATCACATTAAGAACAAGAAGTTTGAGGTTGGGAAGATGGTATTACTATATGATTTAAAGTTTTTGTGCCATCCTGGGAAGTTTAAGGTGCATTGGTTTGGTCCCTACATCATCTCGTACATCTTTTATTTAGGCGTGTGTCAGCTCCAAGCGCTGGATGGGATGATATTACCAGGACACTTCAATGGGAGTAGGCTGAAGCCCTACTATAAATAAGTCTTCTTGGTGTTTGTAATAAGGAAGTGTTGCCAGTTAGTTTAGGATTTCCTTTAGTGCATTTTCTTTTCTTGTGTTTCCCTTTATTTTTGTTGTTATGTGTTGCACCTTTGGTGCTGGTAACCTCATTACTTTTCAAAGGTTGTGAATGTGTAGAGGACCGCGCATCATTTTAGTGTGGGGTAGAATAATGTGGAGGAAAGTTCAAAGTATGAAGAACCAGGAAGGATTGCGTTGGAAAGCTCAATTGAATGGCCCTATGGAAGGAAGTGCATGGAAGGAAAGGTAAAAAAGGATGGTTGGTGTCAGGGTAAGGATACATTTTGGATCCACGTACAAAAGAGGAAAAAGTGCAAAAGTAACATGAGGTAGGTGAGAGAAAAAATCATGACAGAAGTACCTTTGGCACTGGTGACGCGTGCGCAAGAGTCTCATGTCAAGATGGATTGGTTACATTCCAGAATGTTGAGGGATTATGTATACAAGCTTGGGCATGTGAGTTAAGGCTCTAAAGTTGGGTTTTGTTGAAAAATACGCATTAAGTGTTGAATTATGGTGGTAGGTAAGGTAGTATTTAATGCTAAAAATGGGAAAAACTATAAATAGAAGGGAGAACATTTCATTATTTACATTAAAAATATGAAGAAGGAAGAGCTTTTGTGAACTAGGGTTTCCAGAGTTGATCCGTGTGAAGAAAAATTGGAAAAATTTAACCGTGAGTGACTAGTTTGGATCTGTAAACTAGAAGGGAAGTAGTTCACGGGCATAGAGAGAGTTGTGGAGAAGTGTTGTCTTGTGAAAGGGATATTCCAGTTAGGTTTTGGTAGCTAGGGCATGGGTTGGAAAGGATTTTATTCATAAGTTCAAGATCTAATCTTGGAAAGGGTAGAGAAGAAAAGAAAGAGAAGTTAAAGTATAAAGATACCATACTCAATGGCACCCAAGAAACCAGTTGTGACACCTAAGAAGGGAAAAGGAAAGGCCAAGGGAAAATAATAAGAAACTACATCAAATACCAATGAAGAATGGTATGTAGAAATGCAGTACCCAGATCGGGTTTTGCTTGGAAAGGAGTGGGATTCCCATTTAAGAAAAATGATTGTAAGTGATTACAACCATCACACAAACATGACTTTAAAGGAAATGGCACTGGAGTTAGTTTTCCTGACAAAAGAGAGGACACCAGAAGGCTTACCCATTTATAGCGACAAAGTAAAAGTGAAGTTAGAGAAGGCGGGATTGTTTCAACTCTATGAGTTTCCCTACTTTAGGAAGCCTAAGCACCTCTATCAGTGATTGATCTCATGCATACACGAAGACCACTTTTACTTCGTGGGGTGCAAGATGCGCATAACCCCTTAGTTGATTTCAAGATTCAAAAGTCTTATCTATGAAGGATAAATTATAGATGACGACCTATGTGACAAACAAGCCATCAAAGAAACTATCGTTGCATATGCATACAAGAAGGTGTCAAGGTACTTTGATATTATGGATATCTAAGACCCGGTGATGAGAATGGACATGCACCTGGTAACCAAACTTAATGACCAAGAGAGGTGGATGCAAGTGAACAAGTCATGGCTCAATGTTTGCAAAATAATATCAAAAGGTGCCATCTACAACTTATCCATGTACATCATGGATGAGATTATCAACAGCGCATAAAAAGGTGACAAGATACTTTTCGGCAATGTCCTCTTGACTATTGTGTTTTTAGAGATCAGTGTCAAATGCTGAAAATAAGTTTGTTTGGGAGTACCTAGAGGAATACCCCTCGCCCACAAAGAGATTTGAAAAATAAACTTTTGATAGCCTGACGGTTGTTCATAAGGCATGTCTTGAGAAGTGGCATACGTGCTTAAGGAATTCATTTGAGGTAGAGTGGAGGATCCCAAAACAACTACCAGTGCTCACAAAGGGAGAGGTTGAATTCGTAGTAGACCAACACTTCTACATTGGCAGATTTAAGTTGGTTGATGAAAACATGGGCCCTTGGTGTAAACTTCCATTTTCCTTCACCGCTCAATATTTTCAAGTAGGGGTAAATAGGTTTAAAGAGTCCAAAAGGATAAGTTTCGACCTTAGTGAGGTGTGTTGGTGCTATTTTTGATCCTGTAAACTTTTTCCCTAATTTATCTTCATTCTGCATGCTCTAAAGCATTTTTCTCTCGAAATTGGTTGCCTAAAAAATTTCCCTTTGGTTTGAATGCCTTAAAAAGCTCATAAACTTTTTGTTTTGTCCCAATTTGAATGAAATTAAAATGTGTGCCATGTTTTGTGCCCTATTTTTTCAAAAATCCGTGGGCCTCTATTGTTTTCCCATTTTTCTCGATCGTGGATGCTTGAAAATGATCAATTTATGCTTGTTTTCCTTTGAAAATCTATCCCCATGGTCATAAATTGCCTAAAAACACTTTCCATTTGTCTTTTAATCAAAAAAATTCTTCACCCATGAAGAAAAAATCAATTTTGGGCATCCCTGGCATTTTCTTTGTTTTTTGATGGTCAGACAGGCATTATTTACCCGTCAAATTTATCTTCAGCATTCTAGGGCACCGCTGGAAACTTTTGCATCTTTTGATAGTCATACGGGTGTCCTTTGCCCATCAAATTTTATCTCAAACATCTTCTCATACATGGCCATTTATGATTGAACAAGATTCAACGAGTCTGCTAAAAAAACTTAACATTTGTTGTGTTTTGGAAATATTTACAAGTTGCCCCCGCAACTCCATAGGCACCAGAGGAGCTACACATGTCACAAGTAGAGTGAAGGAAGACAGGTGGGTCTTTTTGTGCCTTAATTCATTTTGGAAAAATAGTTAAGGTAGTAAGAAAATTCCTAGGGCCCGCAACGAATCAGAATGGAACATGTGGTGGCTTCAGAGTATAGGCCCATAATGAAATAGAATGGAACACGTAGCAGCTTCAGAGTATAGGCCCTCAGTTATTTAGAGGTAGACACGTGTCGTGTTTTCATCAAAATTGGGATGGAAGGCTGGTGGAGGACTTAGAAACATTTTGCTTTTTGGTAAATGGGAACAAAAGTTGTGAAAAAGGCTGAGGGTCTGTTGGGCCACTCAGGAGAGGACACATGGCAGGATCAGAGGTAGAAGGGAGTGTGGGCTGCCAGAGGAAAAAGGGAAATATTTCCCTTTTGGAAAAGTTAGTTAAAGTGGTAATTTGAAGCATGGCTCCGTAATGAATCAAAGGAAGACACGTGTCAAAAGCAATACAAGAGGGAATTGCGGGCTACATGTGAGTTTTGAAACTTTTGAAAAATTTTGAGGAGTTCAGTAAATTTTAAGGGAGGAACGCATGCCCACAACGAGTCAGTGATCACCACATGTCAAGGATAGAAGTGGAGGTGCGGATCCCTAGGGAAAACTGTGAAAATTTTCCTTTTTTCCAAAAAAGGTGGAAATGTGTAAATTTGAGCGGTGACCCTGGATCCAATCATATTGTGCCACATGTCAATGTCAAATCTCAAGGGCCGAGTGGCAGAGGAAATTGTGAAAAAATTCTATTTTTCCAAAAAAGGTGGAAATGTGTGGAATTGATCTGCAATTCCAATGGGGCCCACATTGGGACATGTGTCAAGATTGGAGGGGCGGAGAAAAATGTAAAATTTTTACAGTTTTTCGAAAAAATTAAAATATCAAAAAGTGATCCCAAGCCCATTTCCAATCACATTGTGACACGTGGAGGGCTCAGATTGAAGTGATAAAGGAAACTCAATGGTAACTGTGCATTTTTCAATTTGGCCACCATTTTTTCTCCATGAAGTGTGGAAATGCATTTTTTGCATCAATTTTGATCAAAATTTTGGCAAATTCATGTCGTTTTTGCCTTCAAGGATCAATGGAATCAATTTGAAATTTCAATTTACAGATCTGAGGTACTTTTGAAATGAAATTTTTTTCGAGCTCAAGCAAAAACGTGAAATATCAGATCCAAAATTTGCAGAGTCAAATTTTGGAGGGATAAGGATGAAATAATGAAAGGAAGGGGGTATGCATGCTTTGAAAATGAAAAATGTGCCTCCACAATGGATAATGATGTGAATTTTGCAATGATTCACCTTTTTGAGGCACCTGGAAACTTTTTGAACATTTTCCTGTTAGATGTCCCTTTCTGCAAGTCATGAGTGAATTTGTAACAAACTAGGATGCCATACGATATTATTTTCTTGGGAAAGAAGGATCAATTGTAATAAAGAGATATATAGTGCATGTTTTGAGACATACAAAAGGTTGGGAAATTGAAAATCATGAGAAAATTTTGAGAGAAGCTCATCTTCTGAGAAACCCTCTAAAAAACTTGGTTAATGTCTTCTGTGTTAGATCTTCATTCATGTTGAGTTGGTTACAAGTGTATAGCCATCACACAGCTCTGAGATTGTTCCTGAAACTCTCCCTTGCTGATGAATCTAACAAGATTTTGAATTAATCTATGTTATTTTGGGAAATAGGATGTCTGTTATCATGTTTAAATGTCTGTAAACAGTTTTCCTTGTTCTTGTTGCAATCTTGCATTGAATTTTTTTAGGAATCACACAGATCTCATCCTTATTGATTGTTTAGTGGCATTTGCAATTTCATTTTTTAGAAGATTTTTCATCTAGAATTGAAAATAATCAATTTAAAATCACTTCACCTTCATTTTGTTGATAGAGATTTCTTATAAGCCTTTGGGGGTACCTTAGGCGTGATTTGATCAGAGATTTCGATGTTTAATTATGTCCTTCAACTAAATATTTTGTGTTGAGGTCTCAAATATTGTGTGAAGAGTACAAACCTTGGTCTCCATTTTTTGCATCTCTTCTAGTTAAAATAACATCCTGACTGTTTTGAAGCATTTTATCTGATAGTTGTTCAAATGTTGTAAAGGTTGTCAAAGATATGACATATTTAAGTTTATCTTGTCAATATCCCACCAAAAATCATTGCAAAAAACTAATTCTACCCCATACTACCCCTGTTTTGACCTGTATACCCAGAGAAGATGAAAATCAATTTGCTAAAGAAGGCAGAATATTACTCAGGATGTCTCGTGAATTTGTTGGGAGTAACCCTTTCCTTGCTTTGAATACTTCTACCTGCCAAAATCTATTTGAGTGATCAACTTGTGAAAGTCAAATTTGGAGTAATTGATCATGTCTTATCCCAAGGCCCATTCATACTATTTGCTTCAAATCTCACGGGGCATTATCTTCAGTTTCTCCTTCATCATTTGAGGGTTACAGAGGTAGGTCCTGCAGACCTTGTTGATCTAGAAATTCACAACCTACAGAATTCCACTCCAGGACAAGATTCAAGTCCTAGTTGAGTTCTATCCATCTCTCCACAAATTTGCAGTGCCAGTTACACTCAAGATCCCTAGCTAGAAAATGCCATGCATAACGATATATCTATGTTGAAGGGCATCATGTTATAGGCAATTGGTCCCACTTAGACCTGAATACTCTCTACAGATTTGAATTATCCATACTATGGCCTGAATCGGACATCCTCTGGAAAATGCGTATGACATTGGTCTACCGGCCAACAAGCATTCCTAGAGATAGGCAAAGTATGTATCGCAAACCATTTTAAGATGATGAACCTCCTTAAATCTTCCCATTGCCTAGAGGTCCGCGGAATGCTGTATACCTTCACATACAGTCCAAATGTTGAATATAGATCCTGACACTGTTAGAATGATATTTCTGATAAATTGTAAGACCCATACCATGGTTTGTAAGAAGTACTGCACCCATTATATTAGAGACGGATAGAGGCAAAGAACAGGGACATCATGCTCATCCTATATGGACAATTTGGAGAAAGCATTTTCCTCCATCACACGTACTAGAACAAGTGCTTAGACACTCCTGCACCTGGTCCTCAATTCCTAGAGGAATTCCTAGATCAAATAAAGCTTTTTCGTGACAAGATAGACACCTCAATAGAGGATAGAAGATGAAAGTCAGCATCCATTATCCAGGAATCCCTATGGTATGAAAGAAATACCCGGTCATAAAGGAGGCTAATTGCAGTGGAGACAGAGAGCTTGGGAAGAATCTTCCAGGGGTCATCTGACGGATGCTGATGAAGTCCCAGATGAACCTCTATAGTCCGTGACCAAGCTATGATGACCAGGCTTGTTGTCATCTTGTATGATAAAGTTAAGATATGACTGCTTTAAGTCATGTCGAAAGCATGAGTGGACCTCCCCACTTTCATAAAGTGCAAGTTATATTGAGGAGGCGTGTACTCAGGATTGTCTTTTCCTACTTTTTCTTAGTGAGGGATCTTTTGTTCACGCTAGGTTACCGAGAACTCCGGTCCTCTAGGTTGCCCTATTAGAAAAACAAGGCAGCAGAAAGCCTCTCACACTCCTATCATCGAGGCCTGGGTTGAGACAAGAGTTGGAGCTACAGTGCTAAGATTTTCATGAGCTGAAGTTCATAGGAAGAAAACATAAGGAAAAGTATCACCAGAGTTTGCAAGTGTCCCTTGTATAATGGTAATTGTTCCTAAGGGCACGATGCACATGAAGGGAAAGCATTTGTAGATCTAGAAGGTACAAATAATGAGATATATTGATGAGTCTAAATAAGGTGTTGCACGCCCGCTTCCAAAGCACAGTACCAACAGATCAACTCTTGGCAATGAAGTTGTTTGATGAAGAAGATGCATACCCTCGGACGAGGAAGATGCTGTGTAATGGGCCATTGAGTCCCACATCGACTAGCCATAATTCAAGGTAAGCCAAGGGGAAATAATGAAGATGCTTGAGTCAAAAGGAGATAACCCCTTGGTGAGTGCCCAACAACTTTCAGATGAACAATTTTGTAACGTGTTGAATAAGGTATCAGTTGAACTAGAATCCAGGTTATTCGAGAGGAATGACAGGGTAAAATTTCTAGAAGAAGAACAAGAGAAGAGGGAAGAAGAGCTAGAAGAAAGGACCAAGGATTTAAAATAGGAGGAGATAATTAGCGTGCAGCTAAAGCATGAACTAAGGGAAGAAAAGGAAAGGGTGCGCGAGGTATACAAGAAGGTAGAATCCATCACAAATGTCATTGTTTTGAAGCATTTGGACTTAGCACCACCCACACAAAAGTATTGATCTTCCCTTGAATGTATTTAATACTTAACATTCATCCTCACCATGGAGAGGCAACCTCTGTCCTTAGAATCCATGGAATAAGTGGCATCACACCTGGAAAAGGAGGACAAATAGAAGGTTGTAGCAATCATTGCCAAGTACAACAAGGTTCTTGCTGATGTAAAAATTACTACCCATACTGTTGAGGCCGTGTATGATAATTGTGTAGACATAGATAGATTGGTGATTATTCTTGTCATCATGCATGAGGGAGAGCTCAAGGAATTCCAAGAAAAGAACAAAGGAAATAGAGCAGAGTGGGAGAGGATCCTGACCGATGTCGAGAAGAAGTCAAAAACTATCGAAACCTTATGAGGTTCAACTAAAAACTGGCTGAAGTAGTACCCAAAGATTACAAGAAGGATGGATGTGCTTGAGGATGTGGGAAAGGAATTGGAAGGAATGGTTGAAACATTGAACACTCGAGGAAATGGACTAGGATTTGAGGAGGTAAGCACCCTAGTTGGCAACCTCTGCTAGAGACTGCAAAATGAAGGTGATGCCTGGAACAAGTTAGAGGTCGACTTACAAAGAGATTTTCCTATCTTGTTGTAGTAATGCCAACACTTCCCCTTTCTTTCTTATTTCCCAAATTCTTCTTTCCCTTATTCTTTTCCCAAGAGATTAATTCTATTGTAATTATTTATTCATTGAATAAGTGTTCCTGCTGGCAGAGAATAGCCGTACTATGGGGTGATGTTGGGACCATGATTTATTGGCTAAGTACATGAAGGCACATGGGCATCCAAGGCCTAGATAAAGAATGGCGCACAAGGAGAAATCATGTAGGAAAGGGGTTCTATGAAGGTTCAAAATAACAAGGCGCGCATGCAAGACAAAGTAGGATTTTGGGACAGCCATATTTAGCATATCATGCAGGACATGTGAAAAACATGACCCGATTGCGCATGCGGAGTGGATAAGGTGCCAACCTGGCGACAGGTTGGCCTAGGAAAGAATATGCCCTGCGATGGAAGTTTCGACAAGACCATCATGGCGAGGAGTGGAGAGCTCAGGCTTGGAGGAGCATGCTCCCAGGGAGGACCACATTTGGACATTTGGCAACGGATTTGAAGCCTTAGAAAGGTGGGTTGGCAGTTCAAGAGGCCTATAAATGCAAGTGGCCACAGAAGAAAGAAGGGGGGGCTCGGGAGAGATCAAGAGAGAGCGGAGCTTTGCAGAAATCCTGCGAGGAGTTGTATTGGGTTGGGTAGAGAGAATATAAGAGGAGAATGCATCAAGGGTGCTTGGGATTGTAAATTTTCTTTTTGAGAGCTAAGGAATGTAAATCCAATTATGATGTATGACTTTGGTCTATCATACTATGATGTTCTGTAATAGATCTAATGGATGTAATGAGGTTACCAACTTATTTTAACATGATCAATAATGATTTTCTTCCATACATATATCTTCATGATTTTTTTTAATGTCTTTTACAAAATAAGTATGAATCCTTATGCAATTTCCTTTCTATTTTTGTTCAATCCTATAATCTGTTAAGTATCCTTCTGTCTGGAATGACTTCATTGGTCTAGAAGTTGTTCTAAGCTCTATGATGATTACATTTCTCATTTCTGATCACTCTCTTTAAATTCCTATCATAGATTATGTTTCCCATTAAACTCACATAAAGGAGGGACTCGACACTCACGCATGCCTCGGGTGAGCACCCAGCACCCATTGGGTGATAGTTCAGCGCACATGGGATTCCCTTATTCTTTAGTGGGTGTAAAAATGATTACACCTACATATCTCCTACCATATTTATGTTTCCTAGAGTTATGATGGCATGCATCTAATACCCTAGCATCTAAGGTAACCTCTTTAAGTGTAAGATCAATAATGGTCATGCTAGGAGCACAAGGACCAATGTTGAGTGCAGAGGCTAGCTCAGAATTTGATGCGCATAGTAAAGTTGTTGTGGGAGCATTACATGAAGCGTAGTTATAAATTTACTTGATGACCCATAGAGTATCGAGGAATTTTGGATTAGCGGTAGGAACGTAAGGAAATGTTTCTTCCTCATTCTCACTATCACTAGTATCGTAGTTAGGGGCTTCATAAGATGTTTCAATGGTATTTTTAATGTAGAAAATAGTAGGGAGTGTAAGAAAAAAAAAATTACTTTCCTATGTTAATCCTTTCAACAACACCTCATGATTGAGCAAGATATGTAAAGAGGGAGATAATTAATACTTTCACTTGCTAATAAAATGCAATACACCTCCTTTTTTGTATTGGATTTTCTCAAGGATGTATTAATTGCTTCAAATTTGAGTAGGCACTTAGGCAGCACCTCTTTTTGATTTACTTGTATTGATTGATGTTTGAAGAAGGATTAATGGATGATAGATTGGATTAATGATGGATTGATTGATTGAATATTTTGGATGATTTATAGAGGATAAAATGGCAGATATTTGTTATGGATTTCCTTAGATTATGTATATCTCAAGGAGATTTCTATATTGGATTTTGTGGATGGTGGTATGTTAATTTATATTTTTTGGAATAAGAAATGGAGGGATAGGATCTTTCTAAGTAGATGGAAGATCAATGGTTAGTATTAAATGATAAGATAGAAGAGTATAGATAATTATAGAACTAGAAAATTCTACAATTATGGAGAAATATCCATTGAATTTAAAATTCAATGGAGAAAAGTAGAAATTTAGAGAGGCTTATAGAATTAGAAGCTTCTAGAAATATATGAGGTGGGATTAATTCTAGAATTATAGAAAAATATCCATTGAATTTAAAATTTAATGGAGAAGAGTATAAATTTAGAGAGACTTCTAGAATTAGAAACTTCTAGAAGTAGAGGAGGTGCAATTAGTTCTAGAATTATAAAATTCTCTAATTATGGAGAAATATCCATTGAATTTAAAATTCAATGGAGAAGATTAGAAAGTTAGAAATACTTATAGAAATATATGATTCTAGAAATAGAGGAGGTGCAATTAATTCTATAATTATGGATAAATATCCATTGAATTTAAAATTCAATGGAGAAGAGTAGAAAGTTAGATAGGCTTATAGAATTAGAAGATTCTAGAAATAGAGGAAGGTAAGATTAAATTAGTTTATGTTTAATTAGGATTTAATGATGTGATTACATGGAGAGGCTAGTTGTAGGGTGGGTATAGAGTAGGTGGGTAGGTAGATGTATGAATATTAAATTCCTAAAAAATGATAATAAATATTAAGGTGGGATAATGGGATATAATAATGAACTAAAGGGATTAATGGTGATATGATTATGGGATATTAGATGATGATTTTAATTAGAATAAAGGGTATATGTGGTATTTTATAGGAAATAGATTAATTAGATGATGATGATGTTAGGATATTTATGGGACAAATTAATCAGAATTAATTATGTCGACATTTTATATGTCTACATTTTACCCCTCTTTGAATGGTTATTGTGTAGAAATGACCGTTCAAAGAAAAAGTAGATAATATGTTAGGATGATGATATGATTCCCCCTCTAGGGGTTAGGAGGGGAAGGAACAAGTTAGATAACCATTTGAAAAGAGGAGAAGACCAAGTTAGTAGATGAGAGAGGATTAGAGGATGATAAGATTTACAATTATAGGATAAGACAGAGGATTAGAGGATTAGAACATTGATTTAAGGGGTTGAATTATATGATGCCCCAGTCAAGGGGTTGATATTAAGGATATTGGATTTGAGGATTAGAGAATAGAAGGATTTTTTATGTTGATTAGGATATTGATGAGGATGCAAGATTAGAGGATTAGAATATAAGATAGAGGATTAGAGGAGTAGGAGATTAGAAGATTAGGATATATTTTATTTTAGATTATAGGATGCCCTAGTCAACAATGTATGATAAGGGTGAATATTTTTGATTGGTGGATTATAAGATGCCCTAGTCAAGGGGTTAGGTTTTGAGTATTTTGGAGTATAGGATACTGCAATAAATGGTTTAGGATTGAAGATTTGGGATTTGTATTTGAGGATGTTGGATTTGAAGACGTTATATATGAAGATTTTGTAGTTGAGGATGTTAAATTTGAGGATTGATTGGATAGGAAGATAGGGTATTGGTTTATAGGATGTTGTATTTAGAGTATTAGAAGATTGAGGATGTTTGGATGAGAGAATACGGATTGGTTTTTGGATCGATTTAAATGATAGGAGATTGATGAGGATAAGATAGGGATGATGGTTAATGAAGTGATGAGAAATAATGTTTGAGTTTGATTGATAAGAGGATATTATAAGGTTCCCCATGAAAGGGGTGAGGATTTTAGATGTTGGATGTGAGATGATAAGATTTGGTAAGGATGTTGATTGATTGATAAAGTATTAATTGGATAGGAAGGTGAGGAAGCTAGATAGTTATTTAGATGATGAGGAAGATTAGGTGTGGATGATGATAAGGTTAAATGATGATGATAGAAGGGTGTGTGTTACCATAAAGTTCCCACTCTTATCATCATTAGTAATGTTATTGATGTGGCATAGAGCAAAATGCATCAAGGTATAAATACCATGATGATTGAATTTCCAAATGCCATTTTCCTCATATCATTGGACAGTTTAACACAAAAAAATATTGTCCTCATATAATTGGACCGTGCAAAAGAAAAATAAACAAAAGGAGCCTCATATCATCAACCAAAATGTAAATGCAGACAAGCAAGTAAACACACACACACACACACACACACACAAGCAAAAAAAAAAAAAACACACACACACACACATTGCATTTTTGTATTTTTTTCAATTTTTTGATTTTTAGATGTTTAATTTTGGATGTTTATATTATTTAATGTTAGATGTTGAAATTGTGGATTTTGGATGGGGTAATGGTGTAGGATAGGTAATATGAAAGGATTTAGGATGGGATATCTCATGGGGAATGGTAATGGATGTAAGGTGGGATGTGACTTTCTCCTATAAGTCCCAAAGTTGGTTTGGGTAGTGTAAAAGGGAAGGATTGAGGGAAATTATATAAGTTAGATATGATAGGGATTGGTTGATAATTTAGGATTAAATGGGATGTGGGATTAGGATGAGGGGTGTGGTATAGAATAAGATGGGGGATATGGAAGATGATAATATATACCTCAAGGTAGAGGGGAGATGGATTAATGGATAGACGTGGTGTGACCCAAGTGTAAAGTAGGGTGGCCTATGTGGATGGATGGATGGGTTAGATTTTCACCCAAGTGTAAGGTAGGATGGAAAGTGAGGGGTATCTAAAATGGATGATTCCCCTAGCGGATGATAGTAAGGTTGCCCCATTCATGGTGACGAAAGTTGAAAAGGGAAATGAGGAGGATTGGATGAAAAGTAAAGGATGACCATCGGCCCATAGATGTTCAATCCAAGGGAAAACAGATGTGGATGTGATGGATGGAAGTAAAATAACATTAGTGATGAACAAAAGATGATCCTAAGGGCGCATGTTGTAAGTCAAGAGTTGGACTAAAACAAAATTCTAACCAAGGTCTAAATAATACCTAGCAATATACAAGCCCTATGTCTCTGTGAGATCAAATTGTGTGTGATTGTGATGGTTAATTACCTCTTGAAGTGAAGACTTAATGGGTAGTATGTGAAGACAAAATAGCTAATGTATATGGAGTGATTCAGTCAAATAGGTGGATGGAGAGTAAATGGAAGGCTAAGTCTTGCATTGCCCCATTATAAGTCAGGAGTCCATATCCCCGATGGAGATGCATCTATTTTTTTTCAAAACATTGATCAACTACCAGCCAAGCATCCATAACTTCAATAGAGATGTTGGAAACACCCCTAGAGAGAGTCTTGAGGTGGATTTTATTTGATATTTTTAATTTTGATATGATTTTTTTTTCATATTTTCCTTTTTAATGTTTGGATTTTTTTCATAAATAGGTTCTAATCTCTTGATAACTCTCAAGGGGTTAATAATCACTAGTGGCCTAATGGGGGGGATTGAAAAGAGTGTGGAGATGACATTGGCTAGAGTGTTAAAAGACATCCCCAAGGGTATTCACCACAATTTGATTAAGTGTTTTGAAGTATGTGGATCTCTAGGAGGACAATTATGTTTCAATGTTAGAGGTAATGATAGACCAAGGTCACACGGTTGTAGTGGGTATTATTATCTTATAACATGTGTGAGAAAGATAATAAAGTGTTCAAATGGATGGATTAGAAGAGGATATGAATGGATGTGATGATAAGAATGGATTATATGCAAATGGATTTAGATGTCGCATGAAAGGAGGATAGGTGGGAAGGAAATAATATCTATGTGTAGGGTATGAATTATGTGTTTAATCTATTTTTAGGTGTTTGGTATTTATATGGGGATTAATTGATTTGTGATTGGGCTGAGTGGTTAGGATGGTAGGATAAATAAGAGGAGTTCTAGAAATAGGTTGTGATGGAGTAGGGGGAGGGTTGTTTTTATTGTTAGGTTTATACCCTAATCCTAAATGACCTAGATTTTGATGAAGGGAGATGGGTTCGCGAATTCCTTGTTTATGGATTCCTAAGCCTTTGCCTCGATGTTTCATATTAGTAAACATATCTTTGGATATGTGATATGAATTGTATGTGGAAGATGACTCCATGTGGCCATAATGAGACAGGGGGTTGTATTTTTTTCATCCTGTAAGAGGCTGGACTTAACAAAGGATGGGAGATGAGATGTGTTTTGGTATTTTTTGGTGAGGGATGTTTGGATTTACGATGATATTTGGATGGATGGCGATGTTTGGATGTCAAGTGGGATTTGGATGGTGGATTTTGGGTAGGGAGATGATTGGGATGGAAATGTGGTGGATAAATAGGTACAAGGACAAGAATCCCTTGGTTTTAAGGTTTTGGACATAATACCTAAATTACATGCAACGATTAATCAAATGTCCATGGATACGATGGAAATCATAATAATAGTGTTCCTGATACCAATATAGTTTGGGAAGGTTTTGATCATGTGATTTTATTGGGGGATGGATGATCATGATGAAGGTTTTAAGATGATGGAAGATGGTGGTTAAGGATTCTCCTAAAGGAGTGAAGTGGTTTAGGTCAAATGGTTTCGGGGGAGTAGGAAGTAAAGGTGTAGGATTGGGTGGATTATGAGATGTTTTGATTGATTTGGATTTATGAGTTAGATTATATTGTTGTGGTTTAGAATATGAAGAGGTTGGATTAGGGCTGGGGGCCAAAGTGGATGGTTTGGGCATTGAGACCAAAGTATCTTTGGTTGATTTTGGATTGGTTGGAGTATGTAGTTTTGAGGTAGAAGATTTTGGATTAGGATTACATTGTTTGGGATTAGTAGATGTAGATGAAGGGGATGGGGTAGATTTAGATGAATGATATGGGTCTGATATGGGGGTCACATTAGATTTGGGTGATGTTTGGGATGAAGGATATTTACGAGATGGGTGTGGTCTAGGAACCACATTAGATTTGTTTAAATTAGGGGATGAAGTAGATAAAGGTGGCATAGGATCATAATTACATTGGGTAAGAGATGGGGTGGGGAGAGGATTGGTATTGTATTTTTTAGTTTTAGGAGTTGATGGCTGAGGAGCCACATTAAATGTTTTAGGATTGGGAGATGGATGATTTGTAATAGGATTAGAGGATAGGATAGAGTTAGGTTTAGATGATAAAGGGGGTGAGATAGGATTAGGTTTGGATGAAGAGAATGAGGGTTGCGTAGGTGCCATATTATATGGTTTAGGATTAAGGGTAGAAGGGGATGAAGGTGACTTAGGAGTCACATTGGATGAGATATTTTTAACAGGATTAGGTTTAGGTGATGGGGGGATGAAATAGGTTTAAAGGCTAAATTTTATGGTGGATTAGGGGATATGGGACTATCTAGGAGAAAGTCTATAGGATCATATTAGGAGGATGAAGATGATGAGGATAGAGGACTAAGATGAGATATAGGAATAATAATGTTAGGTTATGTTGGGATTGGTGTGGATATGTGAATGGGACTTGATTATAGTTTTTATAATGATTGGATTTAGGAGTTAAGATTATGTATGGTGGTGAATTATCTGCATGAATTTTTATGGGAGGAAGGTGTAGGTCATGATGATTAATAGGGTATTTAGAGGTTTAAATTCAAGATGATTGTGTGGGATTAGGATTGGTGACTAGATTAGTAAGGACATAAATGAGGTCCTCTTGGTCTAGATCAAAGTTAAGTGTATTTTTTTATGTAATTGGCTTGTGGGGATAGTGGTTTATGTTGATTAGGTCAGGGTGCAGATTGAGATGATTTAATTTTCTCAAATATGAATTCAATGGGGTGAAGGGTAGGTATCTTAGGAAGGGGAAATTATGGATGGGGTTTCTTGGGAGATGATGGTTTAGGAGGTGGTTGGTTGATACAAGATTTAATATTGGATATTTATTGATTGGATTATTGGATGGTTTTTAGGATGCTAGGATCAACATGGGATGGCTGATTTGGATGGAAAGGAGGGGATTGGTTGAGGTAGGATGTGATATTTGAGATTTATTTATTAAGGTGTTGGAGAGTGTGTGGTATTTCATGATCAAAGCAAGATGGTTGAATTTGATGGGTGGGGGATGATGGGATAACTTGGTTGATGGATTTAGAAAGGAGGTAGGGGTTCAGATGTTGGTTTGGAGAGGATGGGGATTGAGGATCAAAGGACATGGTTTATGTTGGGATGAAAAAATATGGCTATGTATTAGAGGCGTAGAAGAACATGGCACGCATGAATTAGATGCATGTAGAATTTTGGTAGGAAAGAGATGCGTCGAGTAGAATCATGATGTAAAGACTTAGCTATTTTTCTTAAGGCTAATTGAAGACATTGAGTGAACATCATGCAATAGTGAGAAGACTTAGAATTTACTCAAGAATATTTTGGGATAAAAGGAAGATCAAATGACATGCATAGTTTTGTTCTAATGATAGGATGTGAAGTAGATTTATCTATAGAAGGTCTATTATTAGAAGTACTTACATGCTTTTGTATTTATCATGTAAAGACACGTGACTATTCTTTTAATGTAGCCTATTTTGAGGATGTCTGAGTAGTGAAGGGATAGTCCCCACTACCTATAAATATGTATTGATTTGCTTGGTCTAGGGAGATGGAGATCGATGTTTTGTAAGAGGTATGTTGTTGGTTTATGAGCATGCATGACTTATGGTGACACTACTATGTATGTATACAGCTTTTATGTTTTACAGTAATTAATACAATGGATATTTTTGGTTGGATATTGGTTATTGACATATCTGTGACTAGTTCTTGTAGGGTAAACCTAATCTTAATTCTTGTATAATTTATTCTTACATATGATTAAGAACTAGATCTGCTTATGGTTAGTTACTAAATTTTTATTATGGATCTCAAATATATCTATGTGTGAGCTCATCATACTAACTCCTTGAAAAAAAATTCATAAAAGAGGGCCCTATTACCCTTGTGCGCTTTAGGTGGGCACTCAGTTCTGGTAGAGTGATGTGCCAGCACACCTTGGGTTGTTTGGTAAAATAAAAGACTACATTTTGGTTCCTTTGCTGAGACCTCTTTTCTAGTTTTTTTCTAGGATGTTGCATGATGCAGATGTATCGGTTCACTTTGGCCAGTATTGAGGATTGGCTAGACAATTTACAGGAAGAATATGCTCACATATTCTACACTAGACCTAAATTTAATGCATGTGCATGGGTTGAACATAATTTGTATCACGAGCTCTATGAGATGTTCTTTTGTTTTTTTCATATAGAGTTGTACGAGTGGCTAGTAGTATATGCATCGAAGATAAATTGGAATTATAGCACACTTGTTTAAACACATGAAGAATTACAGGTGTTGCATGATGATGATCTACCTTATAAATGTGTTGTAGATCATTAGTGGAGTGGTGTTTTGAATAGCTACATTTTGGAGTATGCAATGTTTACTCATTGCTATCTAGAGGTTGTTGAGTTTCAGTATTTACACAAACCCAAAGGATCTTACTTACGCGTTGTCCCTTTTTTTATTAAGATCTTGATCATGACCCTGGATTTGGAACAGTGTCCCATGGCTAGCTAAACCCCACCATGCATGAGGGCAGGAGTAGGTGTGGTGAAAGATGGTGGACCTAGCAGAATAACTACATAGAGAAGAAAGGCGGCTTAAGTGTAATGGCACATGAGAGGGATTTGGAGAAGCAACGTGAAATTATGGAATGAATGGTGTTGTGGAGAGAGATGAATCGCGAAGGATTTCAAGCTCACGTAGAGGACGTGGAGTTAGAGCATCTAAAACTCCCCCATTTAGGTAAGGATGGTATAGAACCCTCTTTAACCTCAAATAAAAGTGTGTCTATGGAAACTATGAGGACTATGAGGACTATGGGCATGCATTTGATCCCTCTTGGTGACCTAGCCCTTGCAATTGGTTTTCTAGTTTCTATGACAATCATTAGTAAGCAAGCTAGTGTGGGCAGTAGAGTAGTGACACATAGAGTTAATTTTCCATCAATTTCAAGAGTTAATCAGATAGATTATTCATCTATGGCAGCGTAATCATCGTCTATCTTATTTGGAGGTTTGGTTCGAGGTATATTTTCTGGTGCGTCATCAACAGAGAACATGGGCATGCAGAACATTGGTATTACTTCTGGAAGTATTACATCTTTACAGACTATGGGAGTTCATTTTAGCACAACTATTGGGACACAAGGTAGTGCATCCTCTGGTTCATTTCCCACTACATGGGGAGGATCAGGAAGATTAGGTTACTCAGAATCTAGTGGGTCTAGTGGTTATGGAGGAGGAGGGAACACAAGAGGTAACACAGGTTTCAGATCAAATGGGAGTAGTCCACACTAACCCCAGTAAGTCTATTTCGAGATGTCCCTTTGCCTAATAGAGTATAGGGGAATTGAGGATGCATTTGAGAATTTGCATATGTATGAGATACTATGGTGTGCTAAGGGGATTATAACTCCAGATCGTAAGGCAAGGGAGCTTGCTACCACTTTGCAGGGGCACACACATAGTTGGTATAGGAAATATGATTTGAACCAAAATTGTGTAGACTATACCACGTTATGTGATGCTTTCTTAACAAAGTTTCATATACATGAGTTTGAGTAGAAGAGCATCATCCCATTGAAGAAAATCAAGTAGGGCACGGCTGAGAGTTCCCACTTTAAAATTTTATTATTATAATTTTCTTACAAAATTCACCTAAGTCAATATGTTGAGTGGTTCATTGGAGGTTTGATTGCACCTTTCATAAGGGTGCTCTCACACAAGATTTATACATAACCGTATGATATGCTTGAGGCAGATATGTGTGATGAGTTTGTTGGGAGCGTAGACACTGGGGTTAGCAAAAATTTTGAGGCTCATATTTCAGCTATGGTACAAAAATTAGAAAATTTGTCAGCTAATTCATCTCATGAGACACATAGCAGTATTTGGTGCATATATTGTGAAGTATAAGGAAATTCTAACGATATTTTCCCTCGTAATTAGGTGGACACCATGTTGCTAGACTATGAGATCTATCACTTGGATCATGATTCAAGTAGGTTCCCACTACTACAACATGTGATAAGGAAGAATGTATCCTGTTACAGTAATATTTATGGGTATACCACTCAAGATACAGATAATATCATGTTGATTGATCAGATTCATGATGTCATTAATACTAGTGTATGTCAAATCAGTGTTGCAAACAATCCCAAGGAGCAAGGTGAGCATCATGATCATAATTATAATGAAGGTGGTAGAGGTAGAGGTATAGGATACCGTGGAGAATTTAGAGGCTGAGGTCGCGGCAGTGGAAGATGTTGGAATATAATGGTTAAGTGGGATGACCACCCATAATTAAGTATGGGTCAAACATTATAGTAAAGGTTTAATATTTAATAATAAAAAATATTTTTTATTTTTATTATTAAATGTTCAAACCTAGGAATATACTTTAGGTTAAATATTTAATAATAATAAATAGTTATATTTCTATTATTAAATATTTTAAACCTTAGTATATGTGTCAACCGACAGGGTTAAAAAGGTGATTCGGGAGACATACCTGATCACCTCATATAAAAAGGAGTTCAGGTCCTCATTTGATATACTCGAAAATATAATATATCAAAGGTTTTCCCCCTTATGATTAGGGTTTCTAAGGAGGAGATGATTTACTGGATGTAAAAATTTCTCTAGAATAAAGGTTATTTTTCATAGTGGTTTTTACCTTCAGGTTTTCCACTATAAATATTGTGTCCTGTGTTATTTACATTTGTAAGTATTGCTTTATTATTATGCAATGTGATGTGATGTTTATTTATTTAATATTGCATAGTTTATTAATGTTGATTAAATCCATAATTAATAGAATCCTCAAATTCTAACATGGTATTAGAGAAAGGTAAATTAAATAGATTAGATCAAATGTTGTATTTAATTTATTTAATTTTGTACGAGTTTTTTCAACCAACCCAGAAGGGTATTTAAAAATCATCAAGCCTCTTCTCCCCAATTTTTTGCAATCTTAAATTTTGAATGTTTTGTGAGGAATTAATGTGAGTGTGCATAGGTGAAAGGGGTTTACATGCATGTCAAAAATCACATACATGTAAGGGTAAATTAATATATGAAATGTTTATATTTCTCTATAGTTTTAAATGTGTGTAGGGTAAATGTTTTCAAAGGTAAAATTCAAGAGTAATTGAAGGGAGTAGACAAGTTTCATGAAAATAGAGATTTCAAATTATTTCATTGGCCAGGTGAAATGACTTATCCCCTCTGTAAATCTCCAAGTTAATTTGTGTAGACACCTATAATTACACCCAAGCAATTTAAATACTTAAATGGCGCTAATTATCCCCTTTCTCACAAATAGATGACATGTCATCAAAAGCGCTCATATTCCCTCTTATTGTTGTCAATTAATTACAATATGCTAATTAATTAAGTCGCCTATCCAGCTAACAGCCTAATTAACGACCTTCCATTAATTATTTACCTCTTCTATCTAGATTAATTAATTATTATTAATTATTTGGTCTTCCCCTTCGTTTAACTAGTAAATCAATATTTAATTGATTTAATCCCCTCACAATAGCCTAAATCGCACTAATATTCTTCTAATTGGCTTCTATAAGCTTACACCTACCTATTAGTTAATCACCTTTGATTAATTAAAACACCCCCCAACTCCCATGACTTGTTAAACATGTATTAAACCCTTCTAAAGTAAGGTTACCTTTAATAAAGAAACCTTATCCATTCCTAATCATTGTTTACCTTTATCCCACATTCATGAGGATGTGTTTAATCCTTTATCCTTTGGGCTATATAAAGAGCCCTCCACCTACCTTTTTACTTACACCTAAACTCCTTAAGAGAACAAATGCAAAGCATATATCAAAGAGACTAAGAGCTTGCACCTTGTTTTCTTGAGAGTTCATCATCTTGAGGAGCTAAGTTTCCTATTCTAGCCTAAAGTGCTTAGGTCATATGGGAGGTGTCAAAAGGGTCTTGTAGCCCAACCTTGATAAGCCCCCATTCCTAGGTTCTTGGAGATATCAAGGACAACCAAATATTGATTGACATGGAGCTTATTTAGGTCCATTTACTTGTTTATTGGCAATCTAGAGAAGTCGAGATTTAAATACTTTAGCATTTTTTAATTCAAAGTTAATGCATTATGATAGGTATTAATCTTGTTTAGCTCTCATCTTTGATGGTGTTTAGATTTTTTCATTAGCTTTGTTATAGAACTATTTAAGTGTTAGTTCTCATTCATCTAACTTAGCTAAAAAGCACAAAACCTCGCACACATTTGGCATGCATGGTGGGACACTTAGTCCCATGGCATTTTAGTTTAAATTTCATTATTTTGGCTAACTTTGGATATGCACATGTAGTAATTAATTTCCATTTTTTGGAGTTTTTGCTCATTTAATATGTGTTACTTCATGTTTATAGCCTTAATTTTAATGGGTTATTGCCATTTTTAAACTAACTTGTCAAAATTTAGAGTATTGTGAAGTTTTCTACGTTTTTTTTCCATATTGTGGTGGCAGGTCTGGCGCAGACGTGATTTTAGGAGTGCAAGCATGATTTTCAGGGTACAGATACAATTTTAGGGGCACACACATCTCTCTAGTGACACAGGCATGCTGTCAAATCTTTCATTCTGTCTGCGACCCCTGCCGCATGTGCACTAACCCTAGCACATCCACCTTAACCTGCGTGTAGGTGCACTAAACCGGGTGCACACGTCATTTCATACTGTACCTTCACTGCAATCTGAAACCTGTTAGAACGGTGCACATGCCCTAACCAGGGCACACATGCGGTTTTAGTAGCGCATGTATATTTTTCTAGTAATACGGTTATTTTTTATGTTTTCCTGTATGTTTTCTCAGAGTAGTGCATATGTTGTTTTCATGGTGCATACACCTCTCGAGTGACGCAAGTATTTAATTGATCTGAAAAATCCACAGAGTGGCACAGGTGTTATTTTAGGGGTGCAAACTGTGTGCCGAAAAACAACCTTCGGTGGTGCATACACCCTAACCCCCACGCAGGCACAAAAAAAGGGGGGCAGGAATCCTTTTACATTTTTTGGATTTAAAGAGTTGATGTGCTAACTTTCTTGCATGTTTATCTAATCACATATTTGTCTTTGCAGGTTGTTTTTACATGTTGGTATTGTTTAGTAACGGGATTGAGATCGCGTATGCTCTTCCCTCACGTCCCTTGGGGAAATCTTTGGAATCATAATCGATTCTTAAAACCTTTTTCTTCTTTAAGATTGTTAAGAATATTTTATTTAGAATTGATCAATTTGACATTTGTTGAATTAAAGTGTTGTTCCATTTTGGTTATCTTTTGAGATTTGTGAAGACATCACGTATGCTCTTCTCTTGCGTCCTTGGACGATCTGGAGAATCAGAAATGGTGCCTTCTCTGATGGAAAACTACTAATCATTGTCATTCAGGACAAAAATGTTTATCAAAGAACGAAGAAAACGTAACAAGAGTCAGAAAACCTTCTAATACACATGTTTTTTCCAGGTTGCCAAATGGTGTTCGAGCAAACCACACCTAATTAAAAAAGATAAAAAACACACCACATCCAAAACACTGTATTGCAGGTTTTGGAAAAGGATACGTACCTCTCCATTCAACTGGAACATAACCCCTTTGGCATAACGCCTTAAGCTACAACAATGGGGGTGGTTCCAGGAACCCCAAAGTAGTCCACACAAGAGGGAACCTTGTGGATGAAACGGGAAGTGCTCCACACTACCTAATTGACTAGTGATTCCTTTGTGAGATAACGTTACCAGTTTTCCATGTGGCGAATTCAGTGATAGTACACATAGACGGACTAGTTTCCTACTGTTCTTGAAGGGGGTAAAGTAAAGCCGAGATACTCCCAAACTAGTCAGTGTGACTTTTTGGGTAAATTACGCTCGCTCGAGGAAACTTGGTAACACCTAGGACAAGAGAACCACCTAGGAGAATATAATTTTTCCTGGATCTCACTTTGACCATTCTAAAATAGTGCTGAGTTGTGAACCATACTTTTATTGAGAAACGTGTGATGCATTACTTTCGCCTAGTTTTTACTTGCCTTAGGGTGAGGTGAAACTTTGGCGAAGTGAGGCTAGCATTTTTTGTCATTTTTTTAATTTATTTCCTTCACATTCTTTTGACACTTTGTTGATCGAAAGAGGTGTGATTACCTTTGTGTTGTCATTCAATAGTTTTTCTCACTTTTATGTCTATTTACGCCCATCCATGTTTGCGGCTGGGTTAGTTAAACATCTAAAGTGAGTGGCGTCATTTTTACGTCATTTGGTAGCCATTATGATATTGATACCCACATCAAGGTTGTCATTGTAGTTAGGTGTGGTTCATCACCATGGACTTTCTTAGAGGAGTTAGCTTGTTTGTCTTGTATCATTAAAATTTCGATATTTACGTCTTGTTTCTTGTAAACTCGACATAAATACCTATATTGTATGGTTACACTGCACACATTCTTAACTATTCCTAGCTATACTTTGAGCTTTTTGGTTTGGTTCTATTATTACCTTGATTTCAAAAGGTGCTAGACATTACCATTTGTGCGTGTTATATCAATAACACCTCAATATCAATACTTCACTTTCTTGAAAAGTGGGTCAACATATCTTGGTGATATTATTGTGTCATTCACAAATCGTAATTGGCACTTTTTAAGATATACGTCTTAATCATATTTGAGCTCGCTCGTCGTATATATTGATTGGGATATCACATTTAACTTCATGTATTTGCTTATGTCTTGTTCATTCCCTTGAACTTGGCATAAGTGGAGACATCTTGTTAATCATTTCATGATGCAAATTACTTTGGAATGTAGTCTAGGAAATACTTAATTTGATCAGGTTTCAATACCAAATGATTGTTTCATTGGTGATTTTATCACTCTATCACATTGGTATTCTCACACTGTTAATTTACTCTTAACACGTACATCTCACATTTCACTTAGGGGTAGTCATTGAACTTTGAACAAATCTACAACTTACCCTAGTGAAACTTATCACAAAAACATGGCTCCCAAGATGCGTCTAGGGTTAAAAAAACAAACATATGAGGAACAATCGGTGCAAGCTTGGGAAACCTCTAACAAATAAGGGTCAAACCCATTCATCGGACACAATCTAGGACCACTATTTTTTGTAGAAAAGGAAACAGAAGAAATGGTCGACCATAGTGGAAACAAATTAGAGTCACCACACGTGGACTTTGATTTTGACTCTACTCTACTAGATGAATTTATTCTTAGAAACAAAGATAGAGTGTTGGCCCAGGTTGTTGAATTAGGGGCCAAATTACCCATTAAGAATGAACCAATACTATAGACAAATAACACTACTGAGTAAGAATGCCACCTTATCAATATGGAAGATATTTTAATAGGCGGGCATGCTTCCACTTCTTACGTAGAAAATGATAAAGTGGTAGGGCATAGAATACCCCTCATCAAAGTTCCACGAAGAAACAAAATAGAACTTGACACAAAGGAAGAACCTCCATAGTACGAAGAGGAGGAACCTTTAGAAGAAGAGGCTATAAACCAAGCCACAATCCAACAACATATCAGTAACCTAAGTTGACATCTTGCTTTGCTTACTTCCCATGTACAGAAGGATGTAAATAGGAACATTCAAAAGGTGATGCCTAAGGTTAAGATCCACAAACTCCATCGGGAAAAACAAGGAGAACAAGACATAGGGTACCATCGTGTTTACATCCTTACCTCTCCCACTAAAGAACAATTACTCGCATAGGAAGTGAAGTCTATGAAAGTGACACTTGCAAGCTTACAAGAGAGAAATATAGGGAGCAGTAGGAAATATCAATATGAAGAACTATGCCCCTATCCTTTTGACAAGACAATGACCCTTCAACCCTTTCCAAAGAAATTTGATATGCCAAAGTTCGAAAAATACAAAGGAAAGAGAGACCCAAGGGATCATGTTAAATATTTTTACATGGCATGTCAAGAGGTGTCTTATAGTGATAATTACCTCATCAGAATTTTTCCCAAGAGTCTCAGAGGTCAAGCATTGGAATGGTTTACACGCTTACCATGAGGATCAATTTCCACCTAGCTAGAATTGGCAGAAAGATTCATTCGTCACTTCTCGTACAACATAGAGAGTGACATCACTATGACAGACTTGTGCAATGCCAAACAACACCCAAATGAGACCTTCGCTAGCTTCCTCCAAAGATGGAGAGGGACAACCAGTAACTTCCCTTGTGCTTTCCCTGAAAAGTAGTTGGTTAGTATCTTCATTCCCAATCTCAACCCAGATATCACTATAGACATCAAAAATTGGTTACCCAATTTGGTGTCCCTCACATTCATTTATCTTCTCGAGAAACCTGGGGCATGTTCATATCACCATGGCCCCCTTGGGGTATTATTCAATTTGTGATTTAAATACTTATCCTAGGTTTAATTCACCCCATTATGTTTTACCCATGAGTAATTAAATTTTAACTACTCAATTACACATTTTTACATGTATTATAACCACTTATCTACCCCATATCTACTATATCCATATATCCCCCCTATTTCTCCTCCTCCCAAACCGAGAAGTGGGATATTTCCCATATTTGAGGTGACAGGATCACTCTCATCATTCCAGAAATCACTCCTTTTGGCCATTTTGGGAGTCTGTTCCCTGATCGGCACCAACCAGTACTCGGTCGACACCGATTTTTTGGAATGGCACCAATTTCATCTCAGTCAGCACCGATTACAAATAGAGGCCAAGAACTCAGTTCTGGTGAGACAGTCAGAGGTGAGATAGACAGTGAACTAGACAAGGAGAACGAGAGATTTTCGAGCATCAAGTCTGAGCATCATCTATCAAGTGAGAGCGAATCCTGTCCAAACCAATCCCTGAGAGGAGTACCGTTACTCTGTTCTTACCACATCAACATCATGAGTCCTCATCAATCTCTTGGTGACTTTGTTCCTGCATCCAGCACAGGTGGAGCCTTGGCAGTATCCTTACGACACTTGCAGATCCAGCAGGGATCGATGATCTAGTCTCCACTGTCTATTTCTCAATATTCCTGCAAATTTTCCCAAGTCAACACCGATTTATATCATTGGAAGCCAACCTACATTAGTTGACACCGATTTGAATCAGTCAACATTGATTTTCCTAATCGATTCCGACCAGCCTACAGACAGGTAGAAGAACTCAGGTAACAATAATCCAGCATCATTTTTTTTAGTATTTCCTGTTTCCTGTTGCTTTCTGTCTTATGTTTAGATTATGTTTATTACCTTTAATTAGAAAATATAGTCCTTTACGTACATCTTTTATCATGTATGCTTCTTTCCTTAATTGAAAATGTGGACTGACATCCGCCAAGGTAGCTTATCACTTCCCAGACCCGCTTTTCGAGCAGTCCACCCAAATATCTTTTAACGTGGTCTTTTTCTATCAAGCATCTGTGTCTCATAGGTTTCTTAGATCTACTTTGCAGGATTGCTTGTGTGCACTCGTCTTATGTACATTGGCTTTCTTTCCCATCTACATTTCTGGATCTTGTCTATCAGGTATCGATTTTATTTGAGTTTTTCAAGGCTTTTGTGTTTAGTTTGGTACATTAACTTAGACAGGTAACAATCAAAAAATTCTTGATTTACATTCTGGCATGCCCGGTGGGACCCAACCAAAGTCCCTTATTGGTAAGTTCATCTCTTTTCCAGTTTTGAGCTTTGTTCTTTTTCTTCACTAATTTTTATTAGTTGTTCTTAAGCATTTCCTTCCATCGTTTCAGTCTTGCTACTTTCATTTCTGAATTTGCAAAGTTAGATCCTTTCTTTTTTTGCAGATCTCAATTCCAATTTCTATTTCTAAAATTAGTAAATCTTTCATTTGATTTCAAGATTGCATGTTTGATCCATCTCTTTATGCAAAATTGTTATTTCCTTGAAATTTTTCTAGTTCCCAAAATAGAAATTTTCATTTTGTTATCATCTGGATATATCTTTCTGGATTGGTTTGTATGTTTGCTTAACCCTTTCCTGTGGAGCACTTTTCTTGTTTGTGGGATTATTCGAGGGGAAGGGCTCAACAATGCACTTTTTGAAGTCCACACACCTTGGAGAGCTAAATCTACAGGTATTTCTCTTTTATGGTGTTTTCTCCTTTTTAGGAACTAAAAAAAAAAAGTCTTTGTTTGTTTGTTTTCTATCACATTCGAACATTTCGATTTTGGTGCTTGAAAAGAATTTAATCACATTTGGGAAAGAATCTGTTTGACTTGTCTTCATCGAAATCAAACACTTCATTTTTAGTGCTTAAAAGGAACTCTTTCTTCATCATTTTTGTTGTGTGTTTTCCATCTAGTTTTAATTAGGTTGGAAAATTTATCAAAATCGGTAGTGACACTCTTTGATTTTTATTTTTCACCCTTGCACACAAAGCCAAAATCACTAGATATAAAGCATTTAAACAAGAATTCCTCCCCTGGCCTCTCCTACTTAGAAGTGATATCCAAGAGGAAGAGCCTACGCGGTACTCGGGTCACACTATAAATTCATGGAAGTTCTGGTATATATTGGCAAAGCACCCGACTCCCTTATCGCAGCGGTTTGTGAAGTGCAGGGGTAGGCCCCTATATCAAGCCATGTACTAGTATTTTACTAAATTTCCTTCGGGAATCCTCACCAAACATTCCCCAAACCATCCTTAGTTTGGCTATCTAAGTAGTTCCTGTTCTAAAAAGCCTTCCCTAACATTTTCTTTCTTAAAAGCATAAAAATTTAAAAGAGATAATCACCTATGTTGCTTGAATTATATGTGCATTAGTTAGGTCAATCTTCTTTTTTCTCACTATATTTCTATTTGTTTATGACGGTCATCACTCGATTAAAATCTAGAAGAATGGCTCAAATGACCCCTTCTTCCTCCGAGATCACCACTACTGTGGATGTTTCGGCACCTCCCAGATCTTCCTCGAGACCGTTGTTAGTTGGTTCCCCATCTTGGTCATATAATCCTTTCTATTAGCCTAAAGCAATCCCTACCGAGAATCCCACACATAATCTTCACTTATACATTTAGGTAGTTGTCACCCGTAGGAAAATCAAATGGGTGCTTATGGATAACGGATTGGGATTGAACATCTACACGATTAAGCCGGTCAAACAATTGGGACATACAGAGGAAGATCTTGAGTCCCATATTATCACTATCACTGCATACGAAAATGCAGAAAGAGAGTCAGCAGGCACCATTATGCTGCCCATAAAGGTGGGCCCCACATGTCAAAAAATGAAATTTCATGTCCTAGACTTGGAACTTCCATATAATATGCTTCTAGGCTGACCATGGATTCATGCCATGCAGGTCATGCCATCAACGTTTCATCAATGCATCAAATTGAAGCATGAGGGATACATGATTACAATCCCAGGAGATCTAGAGCCCTTTTCTAATTGTAGATCTCTTGATAGCTTTGTATGAAAGGGTACATATGCATGTCCCTCCGCAGACATAGCGGTTCCTCTTTAGTGTGAGGCTATGGAATCCTACGTGGATTTGGATTCACTTAGTTCTTGCACCCATGGGGCATCTACTTCAACATCTCCATTTGATTCATGGGAGATGAAAATCCTAGAATATGGCTACAGGGAGTATAATGTACAACAAGCACTTTTGGTATCAGATCTCTCTTTATTGCCCAAGACTAGAGGTCAACCCAGTTACCGATTTAGGAGACCTAGAGAAGAACACACTATTGGGTCATTCCTCCCTAAAGGCTTGTTAGCTGAGGAGAAATTGCTTGATCTGCCTACTACTTAGGTCCCTGAAGACACTTAGCCATCCTATTATCAAACCCTAGAATATGAAAAATCTAGCAAAATGATGTACTCCATGGGCTACAAAGGCCTAGAATCTGGGAGGAATGAACAAGGACAATGAGAACTAGTCCCTCTTCCACATTTTAAAACAGAAAGATATGGCATCAGGATTCATCCTTATGGAACGCACCCAAACGATCAATATGTGACTTGTTCTAAGTTTGAGAATAGTTCCAATTACCTAGATAGTGATATGGATTCCCGTTGTAGCCAATATGAGGATCTGGCCTCCATGAACTTTTCATGAATAACGTTGTCCTAACTATAACCCCCACTGAACCAACCCTTTACCTTGGATACCCTTCCCTTGTTGAATGGGACCAAAAACATCATGTGCCACTAGATTTATTCAAGAATGATGAGGCTACTGCAGAGTTCATGGGCATAAGGGATATATTTTCCATTAAAGATCACAAGAAAGGTTTCTTTATCAACTTAGACACATGTGCCTACTTCAGCGAGGAGGATGAACTTCATGGTTAGCAAAATTTAAAGAAAAGTGAGGGAAAAAGTTCTAAAGAAAATCCTCAGCAAAAATTGAAGTCCAAGTTACACAGTGAAAACCTCTTTGAGGCACTGGCTAACAAACAAATAAGAAAATCAAAGGACAAACAAAGTGACCACACCGAGGATGAAAATATCGTAGAGACATCCTTGGATAAAGATCTCAACCTTCCTCTTGATCCTATGTGTATGGAGGATTTATCAAAATTGTTAGTCAAAGAAACCATTGATGTCAATATTAGTACAGAAGAAGATCCCAAGATTGTAAAATTGGGGGCATCACTCTCAACTAGAGAACAAAAGGCATTCACTATGTTGTTGTGAGAGTTTATCAATGTGTTTACATGGTCTTACAAAGACATTCCTGGCTTGGATCTAAATTTGTTCATGAACAACCTAGTTGTGCATACAAATGCCAAGCCTATCAAACAGAAGCTCTGAAATATGTACCCAAGAGTGGCCTTGTTGGTTAAGGAAGAGTTGGAAAGATTGCTGGCAGCAGGATTCATTAGATAAATTGATTATTCTGAATGGATATCAAACATTGTTTGTGTCCAGAAGAAACTGGTCGGTATCCAAATCTGCATAGATTTTAGTGACATCAATAAGGCTTGCCCTAAAGATGACTTTCCATTACCCAAAATTGATATGATTGTTGACTCAACAGCACGGTATAAAATGTTATCACTCATGGATGGAATTTTGGGTTATAATCAAATTAAGATCATTGAGGAGGACCAACACAAAACAACTTTCACGGTTCCTTGGGGCACCTTCTGCTATTAGGTGATGCCATTTGGTCTTAAGAATGTAGGACAAACTTATCAACGAACCATGACAATAATCTTTCACAATATGATTCATGATATCATGGAGGACTACGTAGATGACATCCATGGAAGACTACGACATCCTGGGAAAGTCCAAAACAAGAGAGGATCATCCTAGTCATTTTGTAGCATATCTTCGAGTGCCTGCATGCAAATATAAAGGTTAGGCTAAATCCAAAGAAGTGTGTCTTTGGTGTGCTATCTAGGGAAACTATTGGGATTCATTGTGTCAAGACTAAGGTATTGAGGTAGACCCTGCTAAAGTGTCTGCCATCACTGAAATGCCTCCACCTAAGAATATCAAGCAACTACGTAGCTTACAAGGGAAAATTCAAGCCATTCACCACTTTATCTCCCATCTTGTAGATAAATGTCACTCATTCACTCATTTTCTTAAAAAATATGTCAAATTTCATTTGGGGATCCGAGCAACAGCAAGCCTTTTCTTTGCTTAAACAATACCTAGCTAATCCACCTGTCTTCATGCCTCCCACTCCAGGAGAACCAATTTTTCTCTATATTTCCACTACACAATATGTTATTGGTGCGTTGCTCACCTAATATGACCTTAACCATAAGGAGAAAGTAGTGTACTATCTGAGTCACACCCTCATTGCCTATGAACTTAATTATCCTCAGATTGAAAAGGCTTGTTTGGCCGTTGTTTTTACCTTTCAAAAACTTTGCCATTACCTACTAAATACTAAGACCAAGCTCATATCCAAGGTCAACCCACTCAAGTATTTGTTGTCCAAAACCTGCCCTCATAAGAAGAATGGCTAATTGGATCATTCTCCTCAGTGAGTTTGTTACATAGAATTTTTCCATCAAAAATTAGTTAAAGGACAAGTACTTGCAGACTAGCTAGTGGGAGCACCCTTGCAAAGCATGTAACCTTTGAGTCTGGATCTACCAGATGCCTCCTTACTATACATTGAAGAATCTACCATGTGGTAGATACATTTTGATGGATCATTTACATTTCATGGTTCAGGTGTCGGAGTAGTCCTTATTACTCCTTCCAGTGATCCTATACCACAGGATTTCCATCTAGCCTTCCCTTGCATGAACAACATTACAGAATATGAAGCACTTATTACAGGAATGAATCTAGCCATCAAGTGGAATATTCATCATGTTAAGGTTATTGGTGATTCACAATTAATCATTAAACAAGTAAATGATGAATATAAGGTTAAGGATGACAAACTCATACCTTACAAAAAGTTAGTGGAAACTCTAAACGAATATTTTGTGTGCATCACCTTTGAGCAGATCCCAAGAGTGCAAAACAGATCAGTGGATGCTATGGAAATGGTGGGATCTATGCTTTGTATTCTACTAGAGAATAATGATATGCCATTCTTCATATAAAATCTACGCCATCCCGTGTATGACATGCCATAATATTTCCTAGCTTGTGAGGTTATTGGTCCCCATTCACCATGGTATGAACCCATTTTCACCTATCTTAAGGATAACACATTCCCTCCCAATATCTCCTACTCTGAAAAGCAAAGCCTAATTCACCAAATAGCCCATTACACCCTTTTAGGAGGTACACTTTATCATCGTGGCTACGATGGGAGTCTGTTACGTTATCTGGATGTGATGGATTCAATCCAAGTAATCAAGGAAGTGCACTAAGGAGTATGTAGAGCACATACAAACAGAATGATCTTGGCTAAGAAATTGTTAAGAGTAGGTTACTATTGGCCTACCATGGAAACTGATTATTGCAATTACATTAGAAAATGTGTTCTTTGCCAAAAGTATGGAAATTTTATCCATGCTCCGTCACAACCATTGCAACCAATCACTACCCCATGGCCATTCTCCAAGTGGGGACTCGATCCAATAGGGAAACTTACTCCTACCTCATCTGATGTTCATACACATATCATCACAACTACATAATATTTTACAAAATGGGTGGAGGCCATCCCATTAACCTATATCACAGGAGCACAAATTTCTAAATTCATCATGAATCACATTATTTATTGGTATGGCATTCCTGCAACCATTTTTACATATAATGGGAAGTCATTTAAGAACAAAACTATGAAATGTATTTGCCAATGGTTCCAAATTAGATTAAAATGGTCCATGTCATATTACCCTCAAGGTAATGGACAAGGTGAGGTGAAAAACAAGACTTTGGTCAGGATAATGGAGAAAATGGTCAGTAAGACAGGTCAAAACTTGCACCTACAAATTCATCTAGCCCTTTGGGATTACCGAACATCCATTCACACTCCTACAGGTGCGACACCATATTCCCTAGTGTTCAGAACAAAATCTATCATCCCTTTAGAAATCTAACTTCCGTCCTTGAGAATTTCTCTTTGGGACTATTTGGATAAAGATGAAGATTATCGAGTGGCAAGGTTGGCTGAGTTAGATCTACTAGATGAGAGGCGCATTCGCACTCTTAATAACCTAAAAGTATATCAACATAGAGTCTCCAGAAACTATAACAAGAGAATCATCCCTTATTAGTATGAGGTTGGTGATTTAGTCATGAAGGAGAACTAGTTCAATACCAGAGCAGAGCGAGAAAAGAAAGGGAAGTTCAAACCACATTGGTTAGGAACCTATGTCATAGTTGCCAAGTATGGCACAGGGGCATAGAAGTTGGCTCACCCCAATGGTGATGAGCTCTGGGAGCCCATAAATGCCATGCATCTTAAGAGGTTTTATGCCTGAACATGGCACAAGGAAGTCACAAAAATATAAAAATATAAAAACATCAAACAAATTCAAAAAAAGAAAAAGAGAAAACAGGTCGTCCACTAGTGAAAACCACACAATTGTGGCACTTTGGGTGAGTCCTTTGGTGAAAACTAGTTTCCGGTGCCTTGGGAGGATTCATTGTTCACAAGAATTTTGCATTAGAAGGGTAGTTGTCTTGCGCCTAGACCAATTTCTGTTGTCTTGATTCCTTATGCACATCATCTTGTCTAGCCTTGATCCAGCTTTGTCTTCGTTTATTCAACTGAGGGGCATGGTCTTTCGTTATTTCCCATCTTATGCTGGGTGCAACTCAACGAATTCACCTTCTTGTTCATAAACATGTGGCTTCTGCCCCTATATATTCCCCATCTAACACTGGGGGCATTCACGATTTCTTGGTTACCTACACATAGCTTTGTAAACTGTTAGAAAACACAAAAACAATAGAACATTGTTTCGAGAAAACACAAACACAATAGAACATTGTTTCAGAAAACACAAAAACAATAGAAAATCATTTCACAAAAACCTAAAAAATAGAAAATTGGTACATGAAAACATATCTTACAAAAAACATTTACTTGCATTGTATTGTTTCCTTGCTTTGTTTGTTGCTTGTATAGTGTTTTACGTGCTTGCTTTTGAGTTGTTTGTTGCTTGGGTGTACTTTTTCATAGTTCATCTTTTCTTTCTTAGATTAGATTCATTCTTTCTTGTGCATATTGCGGTGTGTCTCGACATGCTAGTGAACCTTGGGAAATCATGATGTAATGTGTTAATTCTATATGTTCTTTCTTAAGCATTTGGTTGTGTTTGTTACTTGTTAATAAGACATGGTGAATCATGGTGTATTGCATTAATTCCTGGTGTTCTTTGTTAGAATTTGATTTCGTTTCTTGCATGTGCTCTATTTTGTTATCACTATCATCACATCTAATATCATCTCTACATCATATATAAACAAAAATGCTAAGTGTTACATCATGCATGTATGCTAAGCTAATCATCACATATCGTATCATCAATGGGGGCAAGAGGGGTTGTGCATAATTAAAAATCTATCCCCCCCACACCAATATCATCATATCATCCCATCCATATACATCAAAATAACACATGATGAAAACATTTGATATCATCTAAATATCTATCATCTCACATCCACAGCACATGTATACATTAAAACAATCAAACTCAAACACATACAATGTATGAAATCAGATAACAAATGCAGCATGCAATAAGAATCAATGTATGCCCACTCGTGTCACAATGCATCCATACGTACTGAATTAAACAAATTTAGCATGCAATAAGAATCAATGTATGCTCACTCGTGTCACATCATAGAATTATGCCCACTCATGTCACATGCATGAGCGTACAACAACAATACAATGAATCATCTCATAATGTCATAACATCCTAACAACATCCATAAGTGTTGAATCAAGAAAAATAACATGCATCGAATCCAATGCGGGCAACAAGCCCGCTCAAGATACATAAACATGATTCATGTCCCATCATCAATTGGCTCCCCATAAATTTACAGACAATGCAAAACCCATCTATATACATGTATCAAAAACAAAGATATACATCATCTCATAATCATGTGAATCTGAGCCAAAACAATGAGTCCTCATATATGTATGTATGTATGTATGTATGTATGTATGTATGTATGTATGTATGTATGTATGTATGTATGTATGTATGTATGTATGTATGTATGTATGTATGTATGTATGTATGTATGTATGTATGTATGTATGTATACACACACACACACACATGTGTGTCAAATCTACATCTATATCAAAAATGGATATATACAAATCTATGCTCTATATCAAAAATTCCTTCAGCCGAGGCGTACAACAAGGATATATCACAAATGTATGTATGCATATACACAATGTCCTAATTAGTGCTCAATATAAATACATCGGTGATACACAATGCCATCAAAAAGGGGCATGTATCTGAAATAATCAAGCCTTCATCATGAGGCATCATCAATAATACATGTCTACAATCACTGTACATCAAAATCAGCCTTCATAAGAGGCATACATGCAAAAGAATCTATACAATATAAAGGTGGCTATCAGCCATAACTCTCTCCCTCATCGGGGCTCCCAAGTTTGTCCTCTAGACATTGGACATCTTTAGGCTGGGCTGGCGCTAGTCTCGCCAGCTACTCTAGAAGAGGCTATTTGACTGATCTAGTTGACTACCCAGACCTCTGAAAATGAGAGCCGAATGCACTCGATCCTGATATCTGTGGCAATGCCACTTTCTACTCTAGTGGTACCACTCTATAATATGTTGTCCTATAAAAAAGTGCCTCACCACCAAGCCTGGTGGCATCATGAATCATATCTGCATCTCCTGAGGTGACTACTGCCTGAAGGGCAGTGTCTCACTCACCTGTAACCTGGCCCAGGTCTACCTTGGCCTATCTAGAGGTGGTAGCCTCTCAATCTCTATCTGTGGTCATCACCTGTAGCTTGGTACAGGCCTGATCCCTCTGGGATACTGCTGTGTGATAACGAGTATACACATGGTCTCTCTATGCCAGGACCATGTGTAGCTGTGACTAGGACTGATGTAGGAGACTCGGTATCTATGCCCCCTATGTAGATGTCTCTCAGATCTGGCTCCGCCATCCTACCCTGTCATCTCTTGGTTTGGGCTAGGCCCGAGCCTGATCACACCCTGAAGGTAACATAACAATATGGGCTCGGGCCTCATCCCACTCTACTGTGGCTATCACGTACCAGCCTCGAGCCTCATCTCTCTCTGCTCTTGTCGCATCTCTCTCGGTAAGGAGCTATTACACTTGTACCTATGTTTTCGCTGTCTGCGCCATTGGCTATGAGGCTATGTGTGCCTCAGAGACTAGTCCCTGCAGCACTCTGAAAGACTTCCCCTACTCAAATACTCTACCTCAGGGTGGCCTGCCTATGCTAGGCCCTACGGCCTCGGTCCCTGTGCCTATGCAGCACTCTGTCCATCGTGTGGGATCCCATCAAAAGGATCCTTGGGGTCTGACCCCAATGCAACTACTTTGGCCCTGTGCTCTAACCCGTGCCATACCTCCACAGGAGGGTGAATTCCTACTACCCATGTTGCCTCTGGAATAGTTAGTCATCGGGGTAATATTGTAGCATACCACACTACATAATCAGCTGTGGTCCCTGGATTTCTAATCTGTCATAATAGGTCCCATGCCTGGGGGAACACCTGTAAGAAACTAGCCCTATCTTAAGCTGCTACAATTCGAGGCCCCATGGTCTACCTCTCAGAGTCCCTACGAGCATGCCAGATATCTAGCTGAGGGACACCCTGTACTCAGCCTAGCTATTGTTGGCACCTATCAACACGATATAGCTCCATGATGTAGCTATGGCTACCAATCAAGAAGTGCTCCACCAAGCACATGCTAAGTTCTGTGGCATCCTCTGGCCACTAGAAGTGTCTATATGGATGCCAAATGACATCTATCACTGCTAACTCATCAAACTCCCACCTATATCTGAATAAGCTGCCAAGGTGACCACGGATGTCTCCGCCAACTGCTATCTAAGACATGTATGATGGCTCCTCAAGATCTTGAACTCGGAATGGGCCAATAGGGCATCCAATAGCTATATGATCCCATAACCATATCTGTAACAATGATGTCAGCCCCATGGTCTTTTGACCGTGGTATGTGATGAGATGCAAATCCCAGTATAAGTGGGCAAGTATACACTGCCCCCAACAGTATCTCTCACCACTGTAAATACCGTGCACTAATGGTAGCAATCCTCTCGAGAATGAAGTCCCTGTCTTATCAGTGAGTAAAAACCCACTGATAAGCACCATGATATAGAGTGGCCCCCCATGCAATGATGGGTCCAAGATGCAATCGTGTAAAGCTATGGTCATCCCATCATGTGGGATGTCATCAACACCAAATAAGGCACTACATGCTACTCTGATCAGACCTGCATCCGTACTGTACTCAATCAATGTACCCATCATGGGCATGCACAGGATCCACCACACATCCTCTATGGTCACTGTCATCTCACCTATGGGCAGTCTAAAGCACTGACTCTCATTGTGCCATCACTCGGCAAGCGCAATCAAGAGGCCATGATCCATTATAATGGATGGCATCCGAGTCATGGGGCCTAGCCCCACTGCCTCCAGTAGTATGGCCATCTCTCGGCAGTCACGTCGGTGCATACTACCCTCTTACTTGGCAATCTGGGAGTGATGCTCTCGTGTCTACAATACTGGTAGTCGTCTCTGCAAAATAACAGGCCACTCATTAGTTTCTAGCATTTCATCTAAAAATCTCTCCTTTTCTAGGGTTAACCCAAAAATCCTAAAAATTCTTCTAAGTGTCACATTTTTGGGCACTTTCCTATCTTTTTTTGCTTGTCTATGGTTCCTGCACACCCTTTTTGGCATGTGTGCCACGTTTATGATGCTTGCATGTGCGCACATACATTTTCTGGCATGTACACCCTCTTTTGAGTGCCTTCACACCCTTTTTGGTGTGTGTGCCACCTAATTAGTGCTTGTGCGTGTATATGTGTGCTTTTGCCTATGTGCGCTTAGCTACCCATGCCTGTGCCACCCTTTTCGTGTGTGTGCCCCTTTCCCGGTGTGTGTGCGTGCACGCACATGTGCTCGTGTGTACACGTGTGCACGTGTGTGTGTACGATTTTTAACTACGTGTGTGCACACATAAACCTGGCACCTGCGCCCTCAAACAGATGCCTACACCCCCAAATTGGTGCATGCGCACCCTATCCCATGTTTGTGCCTGCACACAAGTGTGCCTACACATTTTCTACACCTAAATTCCCTAATTCATGCATTAATGACAACATTTTAAAAGCAAGGTTGTGATACTCAGTAATGGGCCCTCGTTCGCATGCCTTTGGTACCCCTGAACTATGTCAGGACGCCTCAAATGGTCTCCTGCGATCACCATCTCTCCTAAGTTTCAGAGCCTCACGGTAAGTTTTCTAAACTACACAGTTAAAATGAACTGATTGCGATGTTTTAACTATTTTTCACCGTTCGGAGAGCTGGGAAACATGTTTCACTCACCGTTTTCTCCTTTGTTCATTGTGGAATAATTATTTTTATTAAATAATTATTTTTCTCTTCTCTTTCACCGTATTGGGGCATTTTTTGTCCGATACCCCTTTCTTCTCCCCCAGACAATTTTATTGCTCCCTGGCGATTTTTATTCTTCTTCACACTCTCGTAAATAATTCTTTTTCAAATAATTATTTTTTCTTAATTTTTCCACTAAACAAGGACTTTATTTATCATTTGTTTCTCTTTTCTTCCACCCAGGGCACTTTCTGTAGCCTCTAGGCCCATCGCTTTCTTCTTCTACTTTCTTCTACTATTCCCACAGTTTGAAAAGAAAAAATAATAAAAACAATATATATATATATATCAAAAAATCTAAAAACAGGGCAATTTTTTTCTAAAAAACCTTATAAAAATGGTCACTTGCTTATTACAGCTGAAACTTGTGTCTTGCGCATGGTATTTTCTCCTTATCCTATTGGTTTGTCCCACATATTCCCTAATTAATACGATCGCAGATCATCAGATTCACAACCATTCACAAAGCTAGCTGCTTACTTCGTCTGTACTCTAGGGAAATTTCTTTGCCTGGTGTTGTTTCGTTGCGCATAAATACTTTTCATGGTCCCCGTGTCCATTGTCATTTCCCCTTGCATGTATCCTTACTTGGGGCATCATTTTTAACCCTTTTCGTTAATCATGAACTTGTGGATCTCTTTAGCACTAATAACAAAACATTTGTACAACTGTCTTGACTGTTTTTGGGTTGGATATGTGTGTTCGTACTTGTTTTCCCTATTATGTGAGCTTTTTTCCTTCTCATATTACATTGCATTATTGTATGTTGCGTGGAGTTGGTACTTTTAGCAATGGAAAATTATTCGTAGTATGCTTTTCATGTCATTCTACCTTTTTCGTATGATTATATTTTTAATAAGGGCCGATGATGTAGTTCCTCTAGCAATATGATGACAATCAAATTGGTTCCAAATAAATAGTGACTAGAGGCTAAGCTCTTCTCTCCCCTCTTCCTTTTTTTCTTCTACACCACTCCCCTTTCACCCCCAATTTTCTCTCTCATCGAGGCATCCTGCCTCTTCCCCATTCTTCTACTTATTTCTCATTTTTTTCGAACGTCAATCGACTTCTTTCATCACCCCATCGACACTCAAGGGGGCATCTCTCCCTCCTACTAATTTTTCTTCTATCCCTTCAAAAAATTTCTTCCTTCTACTATCTTTGAAGTGATGTCACTTACGCCACCTCAAAGAGGGCCAAATGTAGATACCTATAATTATGCCCAAACAATTTAAATACTTAAATGGCGCTAGTTATCCCCTTTCTTGCAAATAGACGACATATCGTCAAAATCGCTCATATTCCCTCTTATTGTCGTCAATTAATTACAATACACTAATTAATTAAGTCTCTTATCCAGCTAACAACCTGATTAACAACCTTCCATTAATTATTTACCTCTTCTATCTAGATTAATTAATTATTATTAATTAATTGGTCTTCCCCTTCATTTAACTAGTAAATCAATATTTAATTGATTTAATCCCCTCACAATAGCCTAATCACACTAACATTCTTCTAATTGGCTTCTATAAGCTTACACCTACCTATTAGTTAATCACCTTTGATTAATTAAAACACCCCCCAACTCCCATGACTTGCTAAACATGTATTAAATCCTTCTAAAGTAAGGTTACCTTTAATAAAGCTACCTTATCCATTCCTAATCATGTTTTACCTTTATCCCACATTCATGAGGATGTGTTGAATCCTTTATCCTTTGGGCTATATAAAGATCCCTCCACCTACCTTTTTACTTACACCTAAACTCCTTAAGAGAACAAATGCAAAGCATATAGCAAAGAGACTAAGAGCTTGCACCTTGTTTTCTTGAGAGTTCATCATCCTAAGGAGCTAAGTTTCAAATTCTAGCCTAAAGTGCTTAGGTCATATGGAAGGTGTCAAAAGGGTCTTGTAGCCTAACTTTAATAAGCCCCCATTCCTAGGTTCCTGGAGATATCAAGGACAACCAAATATTGATTGCCATGGAGCTTATTTAGGTCCATTTACTTGTTTATTGGCAATCTAGAGAAGTAGAGATTTAAATACTTTAGCATTGTTTAATTCAAAGTTAATGCATTATGCTAGGTATTAATCTTGTTTAGCTCTCATCTTTGATGGTGTTTAGATTTTTTCATTAGCTTTGTTATAGAACTATTTAGGTCTTAGTTCTCATTCATCTAACTTAGCTAAAAAGCACAAAACCATGCGCACAATTTGTACTCTCATGTGATTCAAAATCTCCTTGCACCTCGTAAAAATTCTCTTACTATTTTTACCTTATTTTTAATTGTAAATGAAGGGAAGAGATAAGTTTCATGAAAATAGGGATTTCAAATTATTTCATTGGCCGGGTGAAATTACTTGTCCCCTTTGTAAATCTTCAGGTTAATTCGTACTCTCATGTGATTCAAAATCTCCTTGCACCTGGTAAAAAGTCTCTTACTATTTTTACCTTTTTTCAAAATATTATTCCTGTGTACTTTGGACCCCCTCTAATATGGATTGATTGAAAAAATATAATTTTATAGTTTTTATAACTATATTCATTAAATAAAAATTTACTATAGAGTAGAGATTATTGTAGTTTGTATTATATAAACTATTCTCAAAAAATTATATACTTGTTTATATTTTATAATTTATAAACAAAATCTGTCTGAAATTGTAAAGAAGACGAAAATCTAAATTTTCATATTTTGGAAATACACAGGAATCTTTCACTATGTTAAATTTTATGGTCATATGACCGTCACAAAAGACCAAAAACAAGGCAAAATGACGGTCATTTAGACGTCAAATTTAAGTTGGCCAGATCTAGGAAATTTTAACCGTGTTAAAATTAACAATCAAATGACCATCCTGACAGACCAAAAATAAGGCAAAATGACGGTCATTTAGACGTCAAATTTAAGTTAGCCAGATATTTATCTACATTAACACTTTTCAGAAATTTGAAGTTGTGTGTTCTTAAGGGTTTCATCTTCTCTTTTATATGGTAAGATTTTTTTTATGATAGGTACGGGGTATAATGCAATGCCCTTTATAATGTGTGTCATTATTTGATTATGGGAAGTTAAAAAGTAGGCATTTTTATGATAGAATTAATTATGGTCAAATAGTTTCTTTAGATATATAAATTTATATCTAGTTCTATTAATATTGTTATGATCATATTAGTAATTTCTTTATAATATTTGTTTTTTTAATGAAATAATACAAGTTTTTTAATCATAAAATATGGTTATTTTCATTTTTTTGATTAATATATTTCTAACTCAGTGGTGCATTATATCATAATGGGGTATGTTTTTTAGGTTTAGGAAATTTGAAAGATAATGGCATCCAATTATTTTTGTCGTGATAAATCCTAGATCCTAAATGGAGCCAATTACAATATTTGGAAGATTAATGTCGAATTGGAACTTATGTGAGGAAAATCTAGATGATTTTTTCAAGAACTGAGCTTGTGCCCACTAGTCGTCAAGCGACTACGAAAAATATGAGTGCATTCTCATAGCATATGCAAGAGGCCCTTTCCATGATGTTGTGCAATGTGAACGACGAATATCTTCTACACATTGGTAATATTGAACATCCTAAAGAGGTATAGATACAATTAGAATCCATGCATGAAGTTCCACGCTTATCTAAGATTATTAAACTTGTTTTAGAATTTCTTATTACTCCTATGAAAGGAGATGAAAAGGTAGTTAATTTCTTAGCCAAGATTTAAAATATCAAAGCACAATTAGATGGATGCAATTGTAACTTAATTTATGAAAACTTAATCTACTTTATTCTTCAATTGAATATACATGAAATATTTAGGAATTTTATTTCTATCTTAAACTCTAAATATCAAAATGAGGATGAATTACCAGACTTAAATACTTTGATTTCTTTTCTGATATTGGAAGAGAAAGTGATGATGAACTTCAACTCTAAGGAGAATGCCTCTCAGGCACTTCTTGCATAGAATTTGAATTTCAAGCCTCAGAATCCCTTCTCTGATCGAAATTTTAGATCTGAAACTTCGTTTGCTGATAAGAAAAGTGTTACTTCTGAACATTTGTGTAAGATTTAATGGTAAATGTCACAAATGTAGAAAATTTGGGCATAAAAAGGAAGAGTGTAAATCTAAGAAACCTATGCATAAAAATTAGAAACAGATTGTCTCATCTAAATATAATTTAAGGAAAAAGGATAGTTATAATGAATCTCCTAAAACTATTGCAATATATGTTGCTTTATACTCTTTCTCTAATTCTGGATGGATTCTAGATTCAGGTGCTTCAAATTATACGACTGGTATTTCCAATTCTTTATTTGATGTTACGAAATATCAATGAACGTATGTATCTTGGTGATAACTCATATTTAGATGAAATAGAGAAAGGAAAAGTAAAAATTTTAAATGGTATTTTGAATAATATTTTATTTGTTCCCAAGCTTAAAAAGAATATTTTTTCATGTTCACAACTAACTCATGATGGTTTGTCTATTCAAATTTTGAAGGATACTTGGTACATCAAAGCTAGTAATGATAATATAATTGCTAAAGGAATTAAAAGAAATGGTCTGTATATTTTTATTATTTTTCTTTTGCATCTTATTTTGTATCTCAAATTTTGAATAATTCAAAACTATGGCATGAAAGGATAGGACATGTGAATTATCAAAGCTTGTATAAAATGTCTAGAAATAATCTAGTAAAAGTTTTTTCTATGTTGTCTTCATCTCAAGATGCTTGTGAAGGGTGTTTACACTCAAAACAAAGTGTTAAACCCTTTCACTTACATCATGAAGAGAGTTCCTCTTCACCACTAGAACTTATTCATAGTGATGTTAGAGGACCTCTTGAAGTAGCTTCGTTAAATGGTTCTTTATATGTTATGATTTTTATTGATGATTTCACAAGAATGATTTAGACATATTTTCTTAAATATAAATCTTATGTATTTGGAAATTTTTAGGAATTTTAAAGAATCTGTTGAAAATTCATTAAATTATAAAATTAAGAGGCTTAGAACAGACAATGGGTGAATATGTTAGCAAGGTATTTGAAAAAATTGTATTGATTGTGGTATTAAAAGAGAATTAACTTCTCCCCATTCTCCCCAGTCTAATGGTGTTGCAGAATGGGAAAACAAGACTATTTTAGAAATGGCTCACAATATGCTTCATTCTAATAGTCTTCCCAAATTTTTGTGGGTATAAATAATGAACATGGCATTCTACATCTGAAATAGGGTCCCCACTAAATTTATTCACCTTTCGACCCCCTTAGAGAAGTGGTCAGATCAAATACCTGATGTATCACATTTAAAATTATTTGGTAGTCATGCCTCCTTATATATCCCTAAAAAGAAAAGAAAGAAAATTGATATGACTTATTTTTCTTTTATTTTCATTGGATATGGTATTAAAATTACAGGTTTAAGGATTTACAATCATGTAAAAAGGGAAATAATTGAAAATCACAATGTTGTTGTTTTGGAAAAATGCTTCTATACATCTACAAATAGTTATGAGACTCTTAATCATGTCAATATTTCTAATGATGGTTTTGATTCTAATAATGGAAATGTGGTAAATGATCATGATGATGTTTCTTGTGTTGATGTTATGGATGTGTCTAAATCTCATGTATCCCTAGCTAAGAAACCAAAATGGGATCAAACTATGTTATAAAGTTATAATCCTATTGACCTTAGGAAAATGAACAGAAGCCATCATACATACCATGCATTAATAACCTTGTATGAACCTGAGCTACAGAGTTTTGAAGAATCTTCTCAGGATGAGAAGTGGATCAATATAATGCAGACTAAATATAATTCCTTGATTCAAAATCAAACCTGGGAGTTAGCTTCACCTCTAGAGAAAAGGAGTGTTATAGGGTCTAGATGGTTGTACAAAGTAAAATACAATGTTGATGGTAGTATTGATGGTAGGACCTTGTTTGATATTGATTCTCAGTTTGGGTGGGAAATTCACCAAATAGATGTGAAAAATATTTTTTGAATGGTGATTTAAAGGAAGAACTTTACATGTCTCAAACTAAAGGATTTGAATAAACCGGTAAATAAAATTATGTTTGTAAGTTGAAAAAATATTTGTATGGTTTAAAGCAAGATCTTAGAGCTTGGTATGCGAAAATTAATGATTTCCTAAAACAATTAGGTTTTTTAATTGTTCTTGTAACAATGATCTATTCATTAATCAAGAAGGTTATCACATTATCATTATATGTCTATATGTGGATGATTTTCTTATGACTGGTGATAGTCCTGCTTTAATTCATAGGATTAAAGAAAAATTGAAACAGTACTTTGAAATGACTGATTTAGGTCTCTTACATCATTTTCTTGGCATGGTTGTATTTCAAGAAAAACATTCTATTGTTGTTTCTCAAGTACAATATGCAACCAATGTACTAAAAAAATTTAATATGATTGATTATAAACCAATTTCTACACCTATGGAATTTGAACTAAAACTTGATCCTAAACATGCATGTGAAAAATATGATCCTACTTTATATAGGAAATTATTTGGTAGTTTGATTTATCTAACTATAACTAAACCAGATATTTCCTATGTAGTAGGAATTGCTTCAAGGTTTATGCAGGAACCTTAAAGAGATCATTGGAATCTTGCAAAAATAATTCTTAGATATATTAAGGGAATAATAAATTATGGGTTGCATTATGATAAGGACTAAAATGATAACTTGCATGGATTTTGTGATTCTGATCATATTGGTGATGAATTAGATAGAAAATATACTTCTGGTTATGTGTTTAAATTTGGTGCAGGTGTCATTACTTGGTGCATTAAAAATCAGCCAAATGTTTCTATCTCTTCAAATGAAGTTGAGTATAGAAGTGCAATGGAAGTTGTAAAAGAGGCTCTATGGCTAAAGAGTTTGTTCGATGAGATAAAGATGAAGGATCAAGGTAGTGTTCCTTTATTCTGCAACAACCAAAGCACCATATCTCTTGCACATAATCTAACACAACATCAGAGGATGAAACACATTTATATACATATACACTTCATCCATGAGAAGGTGTTAAGTGGTGAGATAGATCTCAAGTTTGTGTCGATTGAAGAGTAGGTTACTGACATATTCACAAAAACCCCTAAGTGTTGCAAATTTTTTTCACTTTTGTTAAAAAATTGGATTGTCATAGTTACCATTAAGGGGGAGTGTGCATGAAAATGTCACCTCCTAATGGAACTTGGAATTTGTAAAAAGAAAAATGCATTATAAGAAAGACCTTCAGGAAAATATAAAATACCTCCAGGCATGTGTAAAAGACCTTCAATTATGTGTAAAAAGACCTTTGGGCATGTGTATACCTCCTCGACTTCTTTTTCAGAAAGAAGTGTAGAAATACTTGTAAGGAATTCTTTGGTAAACTCTTTAGTGTTAATGATTTTACTGGTAAACATCCAGTGTAAGCATATTGTTAAGGAGGTCCTTGGTTATAAAAGGCTCTTATATGCTTTGTTTTAAGTAACCTTTTACGAGAACTTGTGAGAACATGTAAAACTCACAAATTATACTTATCCATTGATCATGGGATGATCTTTGGGATTCCAAATCCTTTTTTACCAAAAGGTAACTTGAGTATGATGAAGGTGTTATAATTCCTTCAACCTATATGATATCCTAAAACCTTTATGGTTTAAGGATTGTAAATCATGTAGTGTATCATGGGCAGTTAATCTATTGGCATATGTTATCCCACTTTACATTAAGGGGGAGTGTTAGAACATAATGGTTCAGTGGGATGGCCACCCCTTAGTTAAATATGGGTCCAACATTATACTATAGGCTAAATATTTAATAATAAGAAATATCTATATTTATATTATTAAATATTCAAACCTATGAATATACTTTAGGTTAAATATTAAATAATAGTTAATAGTTATATTTTTATTATTAAATATTTTAAACCGTGGTATATGTGTCAACCGACATGGTTGAAAAGGTGAGTTGGGAGACATACCCGATCACGTCATATAAAAAAGAGTTCAGGTCCTCATTTGATATATTTGAAAATATAATATATCAAAGGTTTTCACCCTTGTGATTAGGGTTTCTAAGGAGGAGGTGATTTACTGGATGTAAAAAGTTCTCTACAATAAAGGTTACTTTTCACATTGGTTTTTACCTTCAGGTTTTCCACTATAAATATTGTGTCATATGTTATTTACTTTTGTAATTATTACTTTATTATTATGTAATGAGATGTGATGTTTATTTATTTAATATTATATAGTTTATCAATGTTGATTAAATCTGTAATTAATAAAATCCTCAAATTCTAACATAAGAAGTGAGTTACCCCGTGGAACATGTTATACATGTGGATCCCTTGATCATTATAAGCGTGAATGCCCTCGGAATATTATTTTCTCATTTTATGAAAAGAACCATAATTATGAAGAATGCCCGGATTTGTATGAGCACCTGAGAAAGAATCACAAGCATGATAAGGGAGTGGGAATGGTTAGAGTACACCACATTGTGTAAGATCATTGGATGCCAAAGGCAGTGCCTAATCTTGAGATGTTTCCTATCTTGGTCACTACACGCGTTTAGGTTGTGTGCACCAAGGAAGTTTGAAAACAGAAGCCTATTATTACAAAAGAGGAGGTATTGCATGTAAATTATCCAGATCCTACTCATCAAAAGGAATTTTATCAAGAAACCATGGAAGTTATTAAAAACTTGCAGGGTAAGATACAATGCTTAAAAGGGTAGTCGTGGAAGCTGAAACATGCAAAATTAGTTGAGATTCCTTAGAAGGATGTTGACGATTTGAAGGAGGTTTGTAAGATGCTACAAATAGACAACATCAATCCTTTATTGGGGGAATGGTTAAGGGGAAATGTTCCATGCACTGGAGTTAAGCGCAAGTCACAGATTTTACATGCTAACTTACCTCCTTATAGTATTGATTATGACAAAGAGATCACTCTGAATGTAGTTGTTGATGGATGACTGATGAGTAATATTTTGATTGATACAGGTACAGAACTAAATGTGCTCACTTTGGACACGTGGAATCAGATGTGGATGCCACCATTACAACTATATTCAAATGTGTTGTTTATGGAAAACAAGAATAAATACATGCCCATTGGGGTCTTGAAGGATGTTATTATCACTATATAAGGGGCCAAGTTTACTTGGTACTTTGAGGTCTTGGTGCTTGTAGAGGAAAATAGTTTTCTAGCATTGTTTGAGAACCTTTTGTGTTATGCTAATAATGTTTATTTGCGCTTTAAAAAAGGATATATCAGTCTTGATAACAAGGAAGAGCATTTCATCATTCCTTTGACAAATGAAAAAGTTGCACCTTATGTAGAATGTTTGAGTGAAGAGGATTTGAACAAAATTTATGTGTGCACCATTAGAGATCCTAAGGTACTTGAACCATCAAAGGAAGGAGGCATTCAATGGGATGATGCACAGTCTATGAGTGATACTACAAGTGTTGTATGTGACAACTAGGCACATGGGACATATGAAATTATTGGGCATGAGATGAATAGTATAGTTACATGCGTAAGTAGGTCACGTTTTGTTAGGAATTTGGATAATAACCAAGTACCAAGGTACACGGGTGAGGGAAATCCTAAATTATTTATGTGCAATATGAAAACCAATTGGATAGATCAAGTAGAAATAAGAAATTATTTTTTTATACCTTGCGTGGGACAATAGTTCACTGGTGGATAGTACACAGAGATGGTCTCTTTGAGTGGCAATACGTGAGGATCACCTTCTCTACTAGATTTATTTGGAAAAATGCACCTACCAAGACATGTAAATTTCATGGAAAGGATTCTTCCTTACCACCTTCACTATGGGTATACAATTTCTACTTCACTTTGTGTGGTTGTGCGTGCACATGGTATGTCTATGCGGAATTGAATAGAGAAATAGGGAATTGGTAAGAACTAACTGCAGGTATGATTCAAACCTTTGACTATATTTCTACTAAACCTCATGTGAATGAGGCATTATAGAATATAAATCTCTTGATAATGGGGGATAGTGAAAAGGGTGAGGAACTAATTCAAGAGTTACTAGGTGATTCAGATCGGGAGGCAAGTTTTTAAGAAGAAGAGACAGATGAAGAATAGCTTTGGCGCACCTACCTAGAAAAATAAAAAGGTAAAATGGTCTACATGATTAATGATGAAGAGGTGGAAATCTGGATGTTTACCATAATATGGGTGTGTGTGAGGTCTTAGAAAATGCATATGAGAAGGCGTGCGTGTATCATGAGCCTATGAAAATGAAGAAGTTCATTGTGACAGATGTTGAACCTAAGGAGGCCATCAATGGTGATTACTGGTCTGACTCAGATGTTGCTAAGATAATTTAGCTATTGTGTGACTTCCAGGACTTATTTCCTAGAGGATATCATGAGTTGAAGGGAGTACATCACTATTTGGGAGAAATGAGGATCAAGCTAAAGGAAGGTGCACACCTGGTTAGGAAGGGGGCTTAGAGGATGAATCCTAATCTGCACATCAAGGTAAAGGAAAAAATTGATAAGATGTTGAAATTTGTAATCATTGAGCCCATTGAGGAGTCAGAATGGGTTATCCCTATGGTGATAATCATAAAATAAAGATATAAGGATAAGAATGTTGTGGATTATAGGGAGTTGAATTTTGCATGTGTAATAGATCCCTTTCCTACACCCTTTACTGAAGATATTCTGGAAGGCATTGCACAGCGTGAGATCTACTCCTTCACTGATGGATTTTCTAGACATTATCAGGTGACCATTTCTAAAGAGGATCAGGAGAAGAAAACTTTCACCACTGAGTGGTGAATTTTTGCATACACAATTATGCCTTTTGGATTGAAGAATGCACCTGCAGTCTTTTTGTGCATTGTTGTAAAAGCATTTGATGACTTCATTCATAAGTTTTTGTTGTTTTACTTGGATTATTGGACAGTTTATGGGCTAGTGAAAGATCACTATGACAATTTAATAATTATGTTTGAGAGGTCTCAGAAGTTGATCATCTCCTTAAACATTAAGAAGTGTGTTTTTGCTACACCTTTTGGGACTTTTTAGGGCATATTATCTGTAAATAAGACTTGTTGGTAGATCTTGCTAAGGTTGTTTTTATTTTGGGCTTAGAGGAACCTACTAACTAGAGTAAGGTGTGTGGATTATTGGGGCACACAAGTTATTATAGGAAGTTTATCAAAGGTTATGCTAGGATTGCCTCACCCCTGGAGGAATTATTAAAGAGTAAGGGAAAGTTCCATTGGGGTGAAGTGCAACATCACGCTTTTAAAATAGTGAAGGAAAGGATTACCACAACACCTATTCTGCATGTTCCTTCATGGAAAAAAAAAATTCATGTGCATGTGGATACCTCTGGTATAGCCATTAACATAGTATTACCCTAGGATGAAGAAGGTATTGATTATCATCCTATTTATTTTTCAAGTAGGAAGTTGACACCAACGGAACATATTTATACAACTATAGAGCATAAGGCCTTGTCCATGATTTACACGCTACATAGGTTTAGACAATACTTGTTGGCTAGCCCATTTATATTCTATACAGATCATATGGCACTGAAGTACTTGGTGAACAAGCCCATTTTTTAGGGGTGCATATGTCGTTTGATTCTATTATTTCAGGAATTTGACTTTACAATGGCTATTAAGCTAGGCAAGAGAAATCCTAGACCAGATCATTTATCAAGGATTAATCCAAGCGAGGATGTGTAGATCATTGAGGATATAATATTGGATGCACATCTATTTAGATTGAACCGCATGCCCTCTAACTTAGAGTATATTTTCGTATTGTTGCATATAGGTGTGGCTTCTGAAGGGATGAAGGCTTTGTAAGAGAAAAAAACTTGTTATATGTATTGCACCTTATATGTTGGTTAGTGGAGACTTATATAAACTAGGTTGAGATGAAGTTTTGCATCGGTTTTTGCTTGAGCATGAGCATGAAGCTATTATGGGGGAATCTCATGGTGGGATTGCAGGTGGACATCATGCAAGATATGATACCATCAATAGTATTTTATTGGTAGGCCTATGGTGTGAAACAATAAAAGGATTGTAAATAATATGCCAAGGCGTGTGACCATTTCCAATGCCTTGGGAAGCCTGGGCATAGGTATGAAATGCCTTTGAGGCATATTGTGAGTGAAAAACCTTTTGAAAAGTGGGAAAGTGAATTTTTGGGTCCTATCTTCCCACCTGCACGTAGGATTAGATTGCGCTACATTATAACTTGTACAGATTATCTTACAAGGTGGGAAAAAATAGTGCCTAAAAAGGATTACACGGTAACTACAGCAACAAGGTTCCTGTGGGAGAATATTAATAGCATGTATGGATTCCTATTGAGTTTGACAAGTGATAGGGGCACTCATTTTCTTAATGATACCATCAAGATATTATTGGCATAATTTATGGTGGTAAACCATAAAACAACACCCTATCACCCAAAGGAATTGTTGAGGCATTCAACAAGATATTAGGGCATACACTGATGAATATTTGTGATGTTGGAAGAAAATACTGGGATGATAAAGTCTCTGATGTACATTGGGCATATAAGATAACTTAAAAAATATTGAACAAAGCCACACCCTTTCAGTTGGTGTTTAGCGCAGAGGTTGTCTTACCCATGGAGTTTATGTTACCCTCTTTACATATTATGTGTGTTAGATATTTGGCTAATGAACAAGCATTATAAGAACGCATTAATATACTGATGTAGTTGGATGAAAAGAGCGTCATTTCCAAATGGATTCAGAAGATAGAAAATGCCAGTTAGAAGGCATTTCATGATAGGCATATTAAGGATAAAAATATTGAAGTTGGACAAATGGTTCTTATTTATGACTCCAAGTTCTTGCACCACCTTATAAATATCAAAGTGCATTGTTTGGGACTATATGTTGTGACTTATATACTTAATTCAAGTAATTTCCTATTATAAGCACTGGAAGGGACACGATTGTCTCGTTATTTCAATGGGAGTAAGCTGAAACCCTACTATAAATAATTCTTATTGGTGTTTGTAATAAGGAAGTATTGTCATTACATTAGATTTCCCTTTAATGTATTTCCTTTATATGTGTTTCCTTTCATTTTTGTTATGCTTTGTCAGTTTAGTTCAGTGTTTTGTGTAATAAGCGCTAGAAGCTGATTACTATGTATTGAATTCATGTGTAGAGGACCGTGCATACTTTTAGTGTGGGGTAGGTCAAGAAGGATTGATTGGTGCCTTTTTTCAAATTGTAATGCATGATAAAAATAAAACTACATGTGCTTAGAGTAGAGATAGGTTTGAGGATAAATTTCAAGGAGATTTCTCGTATTGAATACCACATGTAAAGGGGTGGATGCTAAGTATAGCACAAGGTAGGTTACAGCATTAGAGACTACTTGGTATGAGGCACATTGGATAGGTACTTCGGTGTAGGGAAGCATGCGTAAGGAAATCTATAGCCAAGAAGTAGTGGGCACGCCAGAAGGTTATGACTGAGGCATAGAAAATTTAGGTGAGGAAAGAAAAGGTACAACATGTGAAAAACATGGAGACATAATTAATGCCACATATAGTTGTAGTTGGGGAGAATTAATGTGAAAAAACATTAAATGAGCTATGAATTCGATGAGTCCAATGTTATTATTACCTTACATCCTTTAAGCTATCGAGTTATGAAGTGCAACGAAGAGCAATGAAGTGCTTAGAGTGAAGAACGATCTATTGACTAGTGAACTAGGTGAACTCAAAGTACAAAAGTGACAGAACTCCGTAGGTGTGTTTGAGGTGTTAGAAGTGTGAGGAAGAAGGGTTCACCTAGTTAAGGTATCATGGAGGTAGATTTGCAGCTAGGGTTTCATGAAATCAAAGAGGTTTAGACTGAATTCAATGCATGAAGAAAAAGGAGTGATATTGTTGAAGTTACACAGTGTACCTGTACGTTGAAAAGAGAAATGACACCTAGGAGAGCCCTAGTTTTTGAAAATGAATTTGACAAAGTGGTGGAAGAATGGTTAGTAGAGATGCAGTATCCATAGGGGGTGATTGAGGGGAGATCATGGGAATCAAAGATAACACAATGTAAAATTAGTGATTTCAATCACATGACTGAGAAAACCAATAAGGATATCATTGCAGAGACCATTTGGAAGACAAACAAGAGGACTATAGATGGAAATAGGGTTTTGGACGATTTGGTGAAGAAATTTTTTGGAGAGTATTAGGGTCATGTAACTCTATGAGTTGTCATATTTTGGAAATCTCAACCAGTTATAGTAGTGGTTGATGTCACGCATACAGGAGTATTTCTTCTATTTCATGGGCATGAGGATGTGGATTATCACCAAACTAATTGGAAAGGTCACATGGTTGTGTGACTCAAGTTTAGAGGTTGAGGGTGATTTATCAGATGATGATGGAGTTGATGAAATGGTCATCACTTTTAAGTACAAAAAGAGAGGATGATAATTCAAGGTTACTAACATAGAGGATCTAGATTAAAGGGTTAAATTGTGGCTCACAGGTTGTAAATTAGGTGCCTCGGAGAGATGGACAGAGGTCAATTAATGTTGGTTACATATACAGCATAAAATGGCGAGAAAGACCTATTATAACATTGCAGGTTATATTGTGGAGAGCCTAGTAGCAGAGGTGCACGTCCAAGCTGACAAAGGTGATAAAGTGACCTAGGGCACTATTTTAGTTGTGACTGTATTTAGTGAAATCGGTGTGTCCGATGGGCCAAGGGAGAAAATTTGGGAGTATCCCATGGAAAATAAGTCACATGCACATAATTTTTCAAAGTATACATGTCATGGTCCATTTCAAATACTTAGAAGGAGCTCCAGGAGAAATGGTTTAGAAGGATTCATCGGGAATTTGAAGGAGAGTGGTGCATACCATGTGAGATGCCTACAATATTAGATGGACAAGAAGAGTTTGTTGTGTACTCGCACTTCAGCCTAGGGATATTTTTCATGAATACGGGAGAAAAGAGCACTTGGTGTAAATTACCCTTTACTTTCACTGCACGTAATTTTAAAGATTCAGTGAAAATATTATACAATGCACAAAAGCTCTAGTTTGATGTTGACAAGGTAGATGCAGATATCCATATCTTGCATAAGACATATGTATGGCATAATAGGGAAGCATATTTAGAAACGTTGGAAACATATAACATTGATATAACCCTAGAGACTCTGGCCATAGGAAAACTTGAGCCTGCATGCGTATATGTATATCTGAGGCCGCGTTTCAAGGATGGGAAGTTGCTTGTAGGAGAGGACTTGTCATTACTAGGTCCTCCAAAAGGGAAGCAGATGGTAGGCACAAGGAATTCATTGGAACAAGAAACCCCCAGGAAGGAAGATCTGGTATTTGAAGGCTTACAATTTTTTTTGGAAAGAGAATAACATAAACAAGAAGACAATACTAGACTAGATCATACGAGAAGAGTGTTGCAAAGAAAGAGTACATGAAAATATATTAGCATTAGACCATCACAGCCAGTAAGAATATCACCATGTGTAACACCGGTGAAGAAGTTCAAGGAAGGAAGGAAGAAAAGTTGGAAATATATTTTGGTCAAGGATAGTGAAGAAGAAAATTATTCACATAAAATCACATAGGAGGAGGTTGCAACACCTAATTTAGAAGTGTGGGAAGATGAGGAGATAGGTGGAGAGAAACCTATATTTGAGGAGGATGCCCCTAGTATAGGTGCATAGGGACCTGAAGAGGAAATTTGTGCTGGTGGTGACACATAATTGGTAGAACATGTTACATGCTAGGAAAAGTAAATAGATGGACAAGAATAAGTATAGAAGAATGTGGGTGCGGAAGCATAGGAGAATGTGGGAAAGTGCTCCAGAAAATGTAAGGAAGATAAGGTGGTAAGAACACAAAACCTTGGCTATACTGGTGGTGTGAAAAATATAATTCACACCAAGTTCCAGAGTACTATCACAAGGGAATGATTGTATGGATGGAAGTTAACAGATCTAGGTATGGCAACTACGTGCACTCGCGAAAAATTGTCATGAAGTATGTAGACTCATATGGATGAGCCTTATTTTGACGTGTGCAAAGAATCATGTGTATCACAGAGAATGAAAATAGCACCACATTCACACCACATAATAGACAAAACGACTTAGATGTCAGATGTGAAGGTGACTACTTCACTAACTAAGGTGTCTGTAGAGGTTTTGCATAGAAATATTGATAAATTGTAAACTATTAGTGTTCTTGTTGATGGATAATCACAGCACCCCTGATTGTCTGTAACTCGATGGGTTGAGACTCTCAGTGCGATTGTATAACATGGAGCTTTTCCCAAGTGTGGGACCTTGCGAAATCAGAAAAGCTCTCCGGATGAAGGCTTGTTCCTATTCCTCTGTTCAGATGCACACATTAAAATGTAGAGGGTTTACTCAAAAACCTAATCTAACTTGCCAAGGAGACAGGGTAAGAAGATGCATGAAAATAAAACCTAAACTAACAAAGGTGATGCACCGAGGAATGAAGAACACCTGTCTTGCCAATAAACACAAACCATCAAAATGTAATGCGAGATCATGCACAGATAACAAAAATTGTAGTGAAAGATCAAGAGGATGCAAATGAACACAAAGAGGGTTGAGAATCATCCACAGACATGTTTTATTTGCTCCAAAGGTTGATATAATACACTATAAAATTCCAAGAGGCAAAGGCGCATTATAGTTTTAGATGGGAGGTTTGAACTCCACAAATTCACTTGCCAAAGAGAAGAAGGGAGGGGAAAAACAAGAATGTCCAACCTTTAGAAAGAAGCCCCTCCTTACAATTTATAGGAATAATGAGAGAGGTAAGAGAGAGGAAATCCAAATCTACCCCAACCACCTCCAGGTTGCATTTAATCCATCTCATTATGGTGGTAGGTGAGAACCCTAGCAAACCCAAAAAGTGGCGAACTGTATTTTGCATTTTTAAGAATTTTTTCTCACCCAAATAAAGATATCCAGTCGTAGTTGGACAGAGGATTTCGTAAGCTTTCTGAAAATTCCAACCTTGCGTGAATCCAAGCTCCCTGTGAAAAGTTATGGACGTCTGAATATCTAGGTCAGGGCCTGCTTCCTGTCAGCGCTCAAAATGTTGTGCCTTCTAAAGGTGTGCCTTGGCACATTCATCTTCATGTCAACATACCTTTACATGTGCCAAGGCATGAATTTTCCCTTGTCGAAACTCCATGCCATGCACCCTTAACCTGTGCCTTGGCGCATCCATTTTTGTGTCGACATCCTTTTACCTGCGCCATAGGCGCATCCATTTTCATGTGCACATCCTTTTTCATGTGCCCTTAACCTGTGCCTTGGTGCATCCATCTTCGCGTCAACATCCCTTGTTGTGTGCCTCTTACCTGTGCCTTGGCACAACTTTTTGCATGTCAACACCTCTTGTTGTGCGCCTCTTACTTACGCCTTGGCACATCCATCTTCGTGTTGACATCCTTTTTTGTGCGCCCCTAACTTGTGCCTTAGCGCATCCATCTTCGTGTCGACATCCCTTGCTGTGCGCCTCTTACTTGTGCCTTGGCGCAACTTTTTGCATGTCGACACCTCTTGTTGTGTGCCTCTTACCTGCACCTTGGCGCATCCATCTTCGTGTCGACATCCTTTTCTGTGCGCCCCTAACCTGCACCATGGGTGCAAATTTTGGCGTGTCAACATCTTCTTACCTATGTCATGGGCACATCCATATTCATGTCGACACCTCTTTACCTATGCCATGGGGCAATAAACATCGGTCTTTGAGTTTCTTTGATTTCCATATTCTTCTACTTGCCTATATCTACCTAGGGGGGAAAGATATATACAACAGTTCTATTAGAAGATAAGAAGGATAAATATACAAAGATTAAGATCCTGACAGAAGAAAAGGAGGCAGTTGAGTTGAAGCCACGTACAGTACTTAGTATGGCCAAACAGATCAGTGATAAGATTTTGAAAATGAGGACAAATCTGGAAGAGAAATTGGAATAGATATTTCCATCTACAATGCATTACTTGTACACACTGGTTCATATCGTGTTAGATGAGGGTCTTGTACGAATGCCAAATCTAAAGGATGTTGCAGCGCAGGTGGAGAGAACTAAGGAAACAATAGAATGATGGATTACAAGTTATGATTCTTTGTTACAGACTCTAAAGGATGAAATGAAAAAGGTGAATATGGAATTAAACCTTTGCTTGGATCCTGGAGCAATCATTAAGACAAGGACCATGGTGGAAGAAAATGTATTCCTTACAGTGAAATAGGGTGAGACACTTGGGCATGAGGAAAGGCTCACTTTAGTGGAATAAAAGCATGACACACTTACAACATCTAAAGAACCACATAAGGATAATATCAAATACATTGGGAAACTCATCACAAGGCAAATGGATGTGATGGAAGGGATGGTCTCCAGTCTGGACAATGTCCTTAAAGTATAGCAGAACAAAGGTGAAAACATGACTATGGATGAAATGGAAGGGGTACTTACACACATCCCTAGAAAAACAATAAGGCACTCAGTGATTGGAATGACTTAGAAGTAGAAGTTAAAAGTGAATATATACAGTTGATTCTTCCTTTTGAAGGGTAGCGCACCAATGTATTCTTTCTTTCTATGTATAATTTTTTTTTTCCTTATTTTTTATTTATGGAAAATTCAAGGCATGTTTACCCATTTCCATGGGCGGAAATGAAATTAGTGTGGGTCAATTTTGGGATGAAAAAAATGGCTAAGTATTATAGGTGCAGGAGAATAGGGCGTGTAGGAATTAGACGCGCGCGGAAGTTTGGCAGGAAAGGTGCAAGCCATGTAGAATCATGGTGTAAAGACTTATCTATTTTTCATGAGGGGGCTTAATTGAAGACATGGATTGAATAGCATGTAATAGTGGAAAGACTTGGAAGTCACTCAAGATTATTTTGGGATAAAAGGAAGATCAAACGACATGCATGGTTTTTGTCTAATAATAGGATGTGAACTAGAGTTATATATAGAAGGTCTATTATTAGAAGTACTTGCATGCTTTTTTATTTATCATTTAAAGGTGCATGGCTATTTTTAGCATGTATCCTATTTTGAGGATGCATGAGTAGTGAATGGCAATTCCCCACTACCTATAAATATGTATTTATTTTCTCAGTCTAGGGAGATAGAGATTGATGTTTTGTAAGAGGTATGATGTTAGTTTTATGAGTGCACATGATTTATGGTGACATTACTATGTATGTATGCAGATTTTTTGTTTTACAGTAATTAATAAAATGGATATTTGTGGTTGGATATTGGTTATTGACATATATGTGACTGGTTCTCGTAGGGTAAACCTAATCTTGATTCTTGTATAAGTTATTCTTGCATATGGTTAAGAACTAGATCTGTGTATGGTTAGTTACTGCATTGTTATTATGGATCTAGAATATATCTATGTGTGTTCTCATCATGCTAACTCCTTAAAAAATATTCTATAAAAGAGGGACATGGTACCCTTGCACGCTTTAGGTGAGTGCTCAGTTTTGGCTGAGTGATGTGTCAGCACACCTTGGGCTATTTAGTAAAATAAAAGACTACAGTTTGATAGGATGTGCGAGTCATTAGATTTGGATTAGGCTGGTTGATTAAGGATGGTGATGGAATTTGGATTGGGATTATTTGATTAAGGATGTTTGATTATGATCATGTTTGATAGATTAAAAATTTAAGGTGATAGGTGATTTAACAAATATTGAAATATAAACATTAAATACTAATTATTTACCAACGCAGATAGCTATGCAATAAAATATAGATTTGACATAAGAAAGTAAGCTAGTAAAATATGAAACCCTATTTTTATGAGAGAGGGTAAGATACTTATCTTATTTTCAATAATCCTGAAGGTGTGCCGAGCTGGAAAATTATTGGAACAAGGAAACAGACTATTACAACTGAGCCCAGAAAAGTGTGCAGATGCTGGAAATGTCGGGACTAGGGCACATAGAAAAATCCAAGGGAACCTAGGGCATTGTAGACCTCCTCTAGGCACCTATGACTACTCATAAACTCATAGAACCAAATTCTTAGGGTCGTGAGATGTTCATTGGATGTCACCTTTAGTCGTTTATACTTTGTTTCTTAATCACCAAGATCACCTGAAACCCACACATAGAAAGAGCACCTACAATATTCCAAAACACATCAAATCCTAAAAATTAAAATATGTAAATGGGGAGTTGGACTAACCTCGGTAGTCACCCGACTAAGTGAACTTACGATCTGGGTGTTGCACTATATTTTAGACTCCATGTAGTTATTTGTGTGTGTGTAGAATCATGCCCTAGGTGGCTCTTGTGCAAGTTGCACTTGATAGCGAGCTATAGATAAATGTAGAAAATGTAGATATATGCGTGCATTTAAAAATGAACTTCCTATCCTATGAAGTGTATGTAGAATAATGCAACCCCTTATCCCTTGAATGGATGCTAAATTGAGGTTTTTCTACTCTTGTAACGCCTTTGGATGCAACCTTAGGTGGTGATAGTAGATGCTTAGTACTTGGTCCCTTATTATGATCACATAGCTTTGTATTTATATTATTCCCTTGGATGAATTTTGTAATTAACTACTAAAAGGCTTACTAGTAAGAAATAAGATGCCCAAATGGCTAGAAATTACCTAAAAGATGTGAGCAAGATACAAATAGGTCGGGGTTCCCATAGGGGTTGGGGGTGCCTAGGAGCTGGTGTCCAGAGTTAGAAATTCCAAAGTATCAAAAGATAGACTAGGAAAGGAGTGTAAGGCCATAAAGGAAAACATAAAGAAATCAAACAAGCCAAAGACAATAATCAATTAGTGTTTTTCTCACTTAGGAATCATATGAATAGTAGTATGTTATTAGGAATAGAAATATACCCAAAGTGTGTAATTTAGTGTCTAAATTTGTCCCCGTTTTATGTTTTTGAGAGAATGATTGATAACATAAAGTAGATAGAATATGTGTGCCTAATAACCATGTACATTGATGGAGAAAAGTGTGTCGAGGGGACAAGAAAAAGCATGGAGTGAAAAAAAATTAAGCGTGGAAGCTAGAGAAGAGAAAGTGAAAATGATGATGACCCTAGGGGTGAAATCGTATGCATAGATATTGCATTATACATGTTGTTGATTTTGTGTTATGTTTGATTGATATGACTATTTCTTCCTATAAGGACAGACCTACAGAAGAGAAGAGAGAACAAGTAGTCAAATTCATGTATATGAAAATTTCAATAAAAAATGTGTAAAAAGGAACATGTGCACCTAATTTTTGATGAGTGAAAGAGATGGAAAGGATCCTAAAGATGTTGTAAAAGAACAGTTTTTTTGGGGTGATCTTGTGCCAGTTGCACCAAGTGTGAGTTTTGGGCGATCTCATGCCAAGTACAAAATAATTGTAGGGAGAAAATTCTTGTGTCATTATCCAACCTTTGACTACTTCCCAAAGTGTAAACACCACTGAAGATGGTGTGTGTAAATAATATTCAATCCAATATAATGCAAAATTATAAGATAAGGGGTAATGCATGTGTGTCAAGTGCTAAAGGATTGTCTTTATAATAAAAATTTGTTGTGTAAATTCCTATGAACTATGCCAATCTAAAAACAACTATGTAACTGCCCCTTGGTCATATGTGCCCAAGAAGGGTCAGGGATTCCCAGGTACTACTATCTGTGTCTAAGCGCTAGCGTTTGTATTATGTTGCAGACCCAAGTCATGTTTTGGGTCGTTATTGAGACTGAAGACTGTGTAGTACCAGTACTAAACTGTGTTATACTGTGACAGTGAATTTTTGTATGCGGTGATTGATTCATCGAATGATACTCCCCTAATTTGGGTTGCATGTGACATCGCAAGGATTATGCGGCCCAAAGGAGGACTGCACATTATTTTGAAACTAATACCCTGCAGGTGGGAGTGTTCTTAGTAGAAACTAAGGCACACGTACAAAAAGTGGCTGAAAATAAGTGTTAGTGCCAACAAGATAAACATGCATATAAAATATAAGATGTAAGCTAAACACACAAGAATACAATGTGGACCACAAAAAACAGGTTTAAAATATGGGATATCACTCATGATTTTGTAAGACAATCAAGGCCAAAATCATACAATGTGCACACAACACAAATGGAAAATCCCACAAACAATGGAAAACAACGACAAATAGTAGCAAGAAAAGTAATAGAAAAACATGGTAGCATAGAGTTCCTACAAGAAAAATGTTTCACATGAATCACCCATTGGCATGTCAAAAAGATAAAACTTATGTCAAAATGTGTATAATCCGATATGATGTAGTTTTCTAGTGAGAATAAGAACTAGTATAAATCAAAACAATAGCACCTGTGATGTGTACGAAATTGGATGCCCCTAGGATCCTGTTATAGGACTGGTAAGAGGTACAGTGCCAAACATCCATGTTACATGTAATGATTTGTTTAGAGTTTGTGATCACAACTAAAAGGAAAGTGAATGTGCATGTGTATATATGATGCAGACGTATTAAGGCAAGAAGTCACAAAACGTCAAAAATGTCCTTTTAGTCATGTTAATGGAAGGAGGATGAGAGTAAGTCTTGAAGTCATGAAGAGGAGTCTAAAAGTTGCCAAATGTTCAAAAATTGTACTTTCCCTCCTTTATAAATTTAAATATGTAGTGAAGGATTTGGCATGAGTCAAGGAGTCTTAGGGAGTTTGTAGGAAGGTAGTAAGTTTCAATCACATGAGAAACATGTCCTAGGTGGGTAAGAGTGAATAAAATGTTAGAAAATGCCTAATTTGGTTAAGAAAGGGCATGATGAGTTATCAAGAAGTCAGCTATGGTAGATGAAGGAAAGAGATATAAGTTATATTAGAGCAATAATTAGTTAGAGGATTCATTCCTCGAGGAGGAGGAACTAAGGAGAGAGGTAAAGAGAGAATTTTGTATGTAAAACTATGGACTATTAAATAAAAATTTGTTCTTCATTGCATGTGGATCTCCTTTTTGTACATCTCTAAGTTTTCCCTTGTTGTCATGGTTAAAGGATTGTGATCCTATTAATGAATACCTAGAGTGGCTTGTTTTCATATACATTTCATGAAAGTTAATTAATGTATATCTTGTTTAACATGCAAGTTTATATTTGAGATTGTGTATGACAAGCCAAAAAATTATATTTCATAAAGAATCACTGATATATCAGGTTTTTGATGCTAGTGAGGATATTTCATATTGACTATCATTGTTTAGAAGTTTTTTGTAGAGTATTTTTAAGGCTTTTAAGGGAATACTCTATTGATTGGAGTTTGTTTTAGAAAGTGCACTCAATTAAGCTGGACTGTATTGGCTTAATGTTTATAACCCTTGATAGGCTCTTAAGAAATATAGATGAAAAGATAATTTCATATTCTAAGGAGAGTGAGGGTCATTTTTATTGTTTATAACTTTTCCTTAGAATGAAATGGATATACTTATTGATACCCAAGATTACATCCACTGGAAATTTGCATGTAAAGGATCATGTGTAGGTTATGAGCTAATGGAAAACGTGATATTTTGAGGTCATTCATATTAAAGTGTGGAGAGATTCGTTTGTTAAATCATTATAAACATATTGTATAAGGTTATCAATTAATCTATGAAGGAGGAAATGGATTGGTATAGTGAATTCGTGCATGCATGTTCTTTGTACACCTATAGGATAGGTAAGGAAGGAATAAGGTAATTGTTATCCAAAATTCACCCCCCAGGGTAAATTTGATAACATGCATTAGGATGTCCAAATTCCAAGAAAAATGACTGATTCAGAGTAAAATCAGGTTTCTAGGGTCCCTTCAAGAATCTTTCTAAACTCCCCAGGCCGAAGAAGGAAGGAGCAAGCTTTGAGAAAGTGCGAAAAGTTGCAGAAAGGCAAATAGGACTGATCCAGGAAAAAGTGAAAAAATTGGCTAAGTCCTTCTAGAGGGAGCAGTCGGGACATTTGGGACAGAAGGGCCCGAACCGGCCGGTTCGCGCGAAATCAGCACAAGGAGCCCAAAAGCAATTGGGACAAGCGGGCCAGAAATACCCGAACCGGCCGAACCGGCCGAAAAGAGACAAGTCAACCCAAAAGCAATTGGGACAAGCGGGCCAGAAATACCCGAACCGGCCGAACCGGCCGAAAAGAGACAAGTCAGCCCAAAAGCAATTGGGACAAGCGGGCCAGAAATACCCGAACCGGCAGAACCGGCCGAAATTGTCCCAAAAGGTCCAAAATCAAAATAGGACGTCCGGGACAAAAAGACCCGAAATACGCGAAGAAGCCGAAGGAGCCGAAAGCCAATCAAAAGGTGCCACGTGTCTTTGGCCAAATGAGGGACAAGGAAGCCCATTTCGGGCGGATCGGAGATTTTTGTCCCAAGCAGCACTGGGACATCCGGGACGAATGGACGCGAAGTACGCGGAAGACCCGGCAGGCCCGAGAACCATTGAGAAATTGCCATGTGTCCTCATAGGAGTAAAGGTTAGAAAAGTCAAAGGGTGAATTTTCGAGCACCGAGCCGAACAAATAGGATCGTGCCACGTGTCCCATTTAAGAACCCACGAGAAAAATTCAAAGGAAAGCCCGCCGAAAAGTAGAGGAGAGAGAATTATTCAGCGAATCAGAGCGCGCCACGTGTCATCCAAGTGGCAGAGCGCGGGAAAATATTTCAAAATCCGTTTTCGCCTGTTCCGTGTCCTAAATCTTCATATCGACATATCTTTCGATCCAGAGCTCAGATTTGCACGTTCTTGATATCAATGGAAAGCTGTTGAAATTCTCTACACCTTTCCAGGGTCAATCTTGCATTTTGGTATAGTCCGGAGGAAGAAAATCAGAAGACGCCTCTGGCACGAAATAATAAGCAGAAGTGATGCTCAACTAACAACTTTAATGTAGCAGACAACCCGCCGCTTCTGTTAGGCAAACCACCGCTTTGCCAGAACCCGCCGCTTCTGCCATGATGGACGAATTAAATGCAACCTAGAGGTGGTTGGGGCAGTTCGAATTCCTCTCTCTTTTCTCCCCCATTCTTCCTATATATTGTAAGGAGGGGTTTCTTTCTGTAGTTGGACATTTTTTGCTTTGCACCCTCCCTTCTCTCCTGTTCATAAGAAGATTTGTGGAGTTTTCAAACCTCCCATATAGACTGTAACACCGTTTTTTTCCTTCTGGCTATTGCAATGTATTGAATCGATCCTTGAGCAATATATATGTGTCTGTGGTTGCTTCTAAACCCTCTTACATATTTATTACTATCATTCTTGATCTTTCATTGCATTTTTGCTGTCTGTGCATGGTGTTGTGTTATATCTACATGGTCTGTGTTTAATGTGGCAAAGCATATGTTCTTCATTCCTCGGTGCATCACCTCTATTAGCTTAGATTTATTTTATGCATTTTCTTACCTTGTCTCCTTGGCAGATTAGATTAGATTTTGAGAAAACCCTCTGCATATTTCGTGTGCACCTGAATCTCTAGAGATTCCTTTCTCACTCTTCAAGTCCCACACTTGGAGAAAGGATTCAATGTTATGCAATCACACTGGATATTAATATGATCAACCTAGAAAACTGATCAATATCCAGGGGTGCTGTGATTTTGCACTAACAGTAATTTCATAGTTTATCAATTAATTTATCTCTAATATCAATAAAATCACAATATTGATGATACAATAGACTATTGGACAAAATTAAGGATCTTGATTTAAATTTAGGAGGAAGTTATAGAAAAATTAGACTAATTAGGTTTGCACAGATTAAACCTAGGGTTTGGGAAGAAAAACCTCAATTTCTTGAGAATCATGGAAATTCCTTGAAACTCAATAGATAACATATTGACTATATATACCAAGGGAATATAAAGGAAATTTTAGTATTTGAGTTGTATTTTTTCTGCAATTCTTAACAGTCTTGTGAAAGACGGGTAGAACACGGTCTAAGCCTAATGGAAAGTGTGAATTAACAAAGAAAGGGTTATACATGGAATTTAGTCTTGTAAATTTTTCCATTGAAGGAAGGATTTAATGTGTGTTTAAATGTGTCTTTATTTTATCTTGAACCCATTTGCAAAGAAATCTAAGCTTGAATTTTCTTGAAGGCAGAGTCAGAAAGAAGGTTATAAGCTAGAAGGGAGAGAGAGTGATTGTGGAAGGAGTTAGAGAGCTAGGTAATAAAATGTGGACTACACCATGATGGTGTTAATGGGTATTTAAATATGTTTTTACCTTTTTTGGGTATGATTATAATACTCCAACCTTGAAGTGAGCAAAGTGATTGGTCTTAAGGGCATTTTATAACAAGTTAAGTGGAAAAATTGATGTGTGAAACTCTTGGGATAAAATTAAAGGTTTTATTAACTTTGTTTAAATTTTTGAAATAGGTTATATTCATTGGGAGGTGCCAAGGAGATCAAAAGAGAAAAAAAATTGTTGTTGCTAAGAACTAGTGGAGAAGGAAGCAGAGTATGGTAAGTGGGAGTGAGTCGTTCCTAAAGAGAGATAAATTTGTTGGATAAAATGACATTGAGTAATGCATATGTAGCAGGATACTAAGGGTTTTGAAACCATTTAAGGGATTTGGTTCCAATTTACAATATTTTAGCCATTTTAGGCGTCTAAAATAATATTTACAAAACCAAAGTAACTGAGGAATGAAGTGGTTTGTTTTATGAATGTATTAAATGTCATGAAGCTCTGCATTAATATAGAAATGATTAATTAAAATTGGCTTATAAAGGTGTAGTTAATCTAATCTATGAGGACATAAAATGCAACAAACACTATACTATAGCAATATAGAAATTACCAAATGATTAGACTAATAAAATAAAACCCTAATATGAAAGAAGAAGGTAAGGAAAGAACTCAGCTGATAAGAGGTGACTGTCGCAGAGATAACTGGAGAAAACAGAAGAAGGAATGACTATGCTGAGGTGTCAAAAATACTGGATCTGGAGGATCATAGTGGACTGGGTCACCTGGAATAGGATTGGGGCACCCACAGGTGCTCTGGTCTATGCAATCTAGGCACCCTGGTATGTGAAAAAACTCCATAACTGGTTCTCGCAGGGTCGGAAGGTGGTCTGAAACCCTCATTGTGTGTCTCATCAAGTCCCTCATACCATGTTGTATGTCGCCAATAATCTAAACTGGTGTAGAGACTTGTACAAGAAGACAAGGAGTATCAAAACCCTAAAAATAAAGATGCAGAATGAATGGGTCAGACTGACCTCAGCTACCACAACAATGGGCTTATTAATCTTAGCATTGCACTACATTTCAAACCCAAATGTAGTTCTGGTGTGTATGTGCATGTGTGTGTGTGTGTGTGTGTGTGTGTGTGTGTGTGTGTGTGTGTGCATGTCGTGTGGTGTGTGTGTGCATCTCATGCCCTAGGTGTTATGTTGTTAGTCACACTTTGTGAAATAGCAAGCAATAGCTAAATGTAGAAAATGAAATAGCATGTGTACATGGAATAGAATAGAATTCCTTCCCCTATGAAGTGTGATGTAGATTTCCTAGCTTGTTCCTTGATGATGGAGGTATGTGGATGCAAATGAAATAGATGGATGCAACTCTAGATGAGTGATAGTAGTAGATGATGTTAGGTCCCTCATTATGGTCTCATAACTTTATATTTATAGGGTTCTCTTGATCTAATTTTGTAATTAACTCTGACATGGCTGAGTGGGAAAAAGATAAGGATGAAAGATGGCTAGAAAGAGCCCAAAAAGTGGCGGGAAAGTAGAAAAAGGATCGGGGTGCTCCAAGTGGGACCAAGGCACCCATAGGTGCACCCAACACTACCCTGGGTGCCCCAACTGAGGCTAAAATTTCAGGAAAGTGCCGAAACAGACTAGGGCATGTAGATAAAAATGTGTGGGAATGAAGAAATAAGATGGCCAAAAGATGAGTTTATCAGTACTTTATTCACTCAAGAACCTTCTAAATAGTAGTATGAGACCAGGATAAATAAATGTCTAAAGTGGGGTAAAATTTTAATTTATGTTGGTGAGATGAAATTCAGTAATATAAATTACTCCATGAAGAGTGTAGTAGAAACACGTCAAAGGAATAGAGAAAATTGTGGAATGGAAAAAATAAGGTGGAGGACCATGGAATATAAAGATGAAAAATGTGCAAATAAAAAGTGATGATAGTGAACCCAGGGTAGAACATGTGTAGTTTTTGCAGTGTGTAGTGTATCTACATTTTAGTAAATCATTTGATGTCGCGAATGTTATTGTTGGTTGCATGTGAAATATCAGTAATTTAAATTAGATTTTGTGTACAATGTCCATGAAGAGGTAGTAGAAACGACCAAAGTCAATAGAAAAAAGTAGTGTAATGAAAAAAGAAGATGGAGGACACAATGGAAAATAAAGATGAAAAATGTGCAAATAAAAAGTGATGAGAATGGGTGAACCTAGGAGTGGAACGCATGTCATACCCTGGTTGAAGTGTGTAGTGTACCTGCATGGTTAGTAAAGCATTCTGTTGTCATGAAGAGTCTGTTGTTGTTGTTGTTGCCCCCAATTTGACTGTTTGTTTCTCATACAACCAAACTTGCAAGGAGAAAATGATCAAGTAGTCAAATATGTATGTATGTAAAAATGCTATGTGAAATAAGCATGTATATGTAAATCATGCAAATTTAAAATATGTTAAATGAAAAATTGTAAATGAAACATGTGCACCTAATCCATGTCAAGAGAAAGGGTGTAGAAGGATATCTTATACTACAAGTGTTTTGAGTGATCTCACATCACCCTGGCTAAAGAAGTGTGTGGAGGAAATGATATGTTTCCTCTAAGCTCTAACAACTTCTGTTGAAATGTGTGTGGAGAGATCTTTGTATCGTCTTGGTTTTTTGGGTGATCCGATGCCACTGGCCAAAGTAGTGTAGAGAGGCACACCCACTGTAACCCCCAAACCTGTATTTACTTCCCATAAATGCTAAGGACACCATGTCCTATAAAAGTCATTGTGTATGGGGTTCGTAGACTGGTATGAACCCATTCGTTGTAGAAAACTAAATCATGTCGGTGTAGAATATCTATATTAGTATGCAAAAACCCCCAAATGATGCCCCCCTCTTTGGGGGTGTATGTGATATCACTGATAGGAGACATGCGGCCCCAAAAGAGGACCAAACACATGTATGCTACAACTGTAGAAAGTGCTTTGTAGAAACCAAGGAACACACAAATAAGAAGGCTAGCCAAAAACAAGTGTAAACAAGCCATGCATGCATATAGAAAATATGTGTAAGCTACGCAAATAATGAAGTAATGTAAACATGAAAGAAAGCAAGTAAGCCACACAAAGCAGACTAAAAACATGGGACATCACTCACGATGTCGCTAGACACGCAAGGTCGTCGTGGCCACAAAAACAAACATGTGTACACATAAACATAGGGAAAACCCAGCATATAATAACAAACAATAGCAGACAAGTACAGATAAACAAACAAGGAGTCATGGAAACATATAATCCTAAAAAACAAGTGTTGCACATGGAACACCTATTACCATGTTAGAGAAATAAACAATATGTCAAAATAATGTATGATCAACTAATGTAATATGCTAATTAAAAAATGAAACAATAGAACCTAGAAGAGACAAATGTGGATGCCCCCAACGACAAGTATAGTAAGGGTAGAAGGCGAGCATCCATGTTGCATGTAAGATTCTCTATAGCTATGATCACAGTAAACAAAGGTGTGAACACGCATGTGTGGATGGTATAAATAATGACATATAAGAAATCAATCTAGCATGTGTAATAAGGAGAACATGTAAAACACTAGCAAACAAGAATAAATGCCCCTAACACAATGCAATATGTAGTGGATGGATGGAATGGAATGCAAGATGGAATGATAGGAACCACATGCCCCCTAAGTGGATGGAAATGTATGTAATGAGGTTCATTTTGTTTTCCCCCTCAACAGTCAAGAATGAACTGTAAATGAGAGTGCGTCAACGGGAAATGGTCGAGTAATGTTTATTGTTGTCTAATGCGATGTGATGAGTGTGTATGTAGTGGTGATGAAATGTGACATATAGAAAGGATGAGAATGAACCCTATAGTTGAAGTGTATATCACGACTGGATGAATGGAGGAGGGATGATTTATCCTAAGCATGCATCACTATATGATGAAAACGGATAAGTGATGATTCATTTAGCACTAATCGTATATCACTATATGATGAAAGGTAAGGAGTGGTGATGTAACCTAAGGTGTATACCACTACAAGATGATATACTGGAGGTGGTGATCTAGCCTAAAGTGTATACCACTCTAGATAGAAAATTTGAGCGACGATTTATCCTAAAGCGTATGTCTCTAGCCTAGGAATGTCACATGATGAAATGTCACATGTTGAGTGGAAGGTCCATTTGATTTATAAACCCTCGGCAGTCGATTATGGACCGAGGAAGTAAAGTGCGTCATAGGGTGGTGAGTGCATCACTTAGAGAATAAACGACCATGTGGTGAGTAGGGTTTGTAAATGCGCAGTGTGTAAAATGTGATGCTAAAGGTAAACAATATATAATGTATAATACACGATGTGAAATGTGTAGTAATGTAGAATAGTAGAGATGAAATGTAAGGCTAGACTCATATATAATGTAACTTAGCGTACTATGTAGAATGTGTATTAGGTAGGTATGCACAATGTATGATTGGAATATATACGTAATAGCCTAATAATGTAGGTAATGTGCAAAATGACTAGGATATATGATACATAGAATGACCTAGGTATGATGCAAGATGTTATGTATGAATAATAGTAGAATGTAATCTAAGTGTAGTATGTATTGTGTGATGTGTGATGAAATGCAATGGATAATGTCCATAGTGCAGTGTGTGGGGTTTAGTGTAATGGTAATCCCTCAATAGTCAAGTGTGGATTGAAGCACAAGAGTGTGTCATCGGTTAATGACAATGCTAAAATGCAAGATGAACGTGCAAAGTTGATAGAGGTATGAATGTTATACATGATAGGTGGGGGGTATGTTAGGTGTTATGCCCCCCAAGTATAGAGATAATGAGTAAACTAACCAATGATAGTGAAGGAGGAAGGTCCTCCACCCGATGTCTATGGGGATGAAAGTGTAGGTCCATGTTCTAATAGTGGTGGTATGGTAGACAAACATTATGTTAGTGAATGAATTCTATGCGCGTGCAAGGTATGAATATACGATGAAGATTGAGGCATAGTAAAATTCTTCGGTGATGGAGATCTACATGATGTGAAACATGAAGGTGATGAGGAATCATGCGGAATAAATCGAGGCAACGATTGACGTCGAAGATGCAGTGATTTCTTAGGAATAGGCCTATACTGATGTGTAGGACTAGCGGAATGATTTATTCATGTAGACGGTACTCGAGTAGGTGAACTAGGAGTAGACTGCACTTTGAGCAACATTGAATGAGACGTGTTAACAGAGGTAGATGGCACATGATTAATTGTATGAGGAGATGACGAAAGTGGAGGGGATTGAGGAACATCGTTAATAAAAATGACTTGGGATTTGTGAATGAATTTAATTCACAAGTGAATCATAGATATGATAGAGTGATATCGACGAATCCAATTAAGGCCTAGAAGCAGGTCACAACCCTCAATTGTGTTTCCAACAAGGAAAGGGACAAGCATAGTAAGAGGACCAACTATGACATGTATTTTAACAATGCCAAAGGGTTTATGGAAAGAGTATTTGAGGATAACTGATAGCCTTAAGGAGGGCCATATAACATGCACTAATGGGCCATGATGGGTCAACCTTAGTATTGTTTATGGAAGTCAAGATGATATATGCATGTATGTGTAGATGATTATATGTAAATGTACCGTGATAATCAACGATGGAAAAGAAATGACTAGTGGTGAATCTTCAGTATTAGTGATTAAGAAATCAAGAGCTCCTAGTGGAGAAGGTGTGGCAAAATTAGCAAAGGAATCGGTCAGTTTTGTATCATGTTTGGGTAATGGGTTGTTAAAAATATTAAGTTTATGATTTTCATTAATAGTTTTTGATATTGTAGATTCTAGAAGTTCAATTTGGCCATTGCCAAGAAAATCCTGAATGAGATGTCATAACCAAAAAACACCAATTAGTGGAATGTCCTACACGTTGCTGATAATCACAATAAGAGCTTTCATCGAAGTTACGCCCTTTGGGTCAAGATGGATCAAGTTGTAGAGGTGATGGTAAGGTTATAAGATTATTGTCGATAAGTTGTGGGAGAAAAATGCTTGGTGGTGTACTAAGCTTGGTGTACTAAGCTTAGAAAGAGTATGTCTGTATGGTTGAGGTCGAAGATCCCTATGAGTAAAGACAACATTTACAGTAGGTTTTTTTTCCATGGGTTTAGGTGTAAAAGTTTTTTATAGTGGTTTACTTGGAACATGAGTGGAGGATGAAGCTTGTTCATGATATTTAAGTTTCCCTATGGTAAGAAGCTTATTCTCACAAAGCTTGAGAATATGTCTCGAAAAGAACTCTCTCTTGAAGTGGTTGGTCATTAGTCATCTTATCTATAAGTTGTGTTTGTAATGCAAGACATAATCATATAAGTGTTCATTGGGCCCTTGCTTGAGCTGTGCTAGTTGAGCATAAGAAATATTAGAGAAAATATTGATAGAAAAATGTGTGAGAAAGGCATCAGCCAGATGCGTGAAAGAGACTACCAAATGGACAGGTAGGTCATAGAACCAGTGCATCACATAATCTTGTAAACTTTGAGGAAAAAGCTTAGCGAGAATGGTGTGATCATCCACATAATTGGGACATGCTACATGAAAAGTGCAGCTCTTGTGGGTCACCATGGCCTTTAAAAATGAGCAATTTGGGAGAGATTAAGTCAGGTGGAAATGCATAAGCTGAAATAGCTAGTGCTAAGGGGGTATGTAACAATGAGGTAGAATCTAGAGATGGGGATCCTCGAGAAGTATAAAAATGGAGATGACAAGTTTGATTTTGCAAATCCTGATATAAAGTTGTTAAATTAGGAGTGTTTGAAGAAGAGTTAAGTTGCATATTAGGAGTGCCAAGGTAACTAATGGGAGCGGTAGTTGTAATAATAGGAGTGGAAACATAAATCAGTGGAGAAGAGACCATGGGAGCTGAAGAAGCCATGACATAAGTGGAAGTGTCACGAGCTCACTTAGCAAAAATTAAAGTGTAAAGACATGTGGAAGATGAGTAAGTATTTCATGCACAAATATTGGTGGAAACCAGTAATAACATTAAGTTGTTCTTGGTCAACATTGGTGTCTTCATCATAGGATTTTTCACTATCAGAGGCTTCACTTTCATGGAGAGGAACACAATTAGAATTATCTAAAGGGTTTTCAATCATAGAGGTGGTGCTTTCAGCCATTGAACTAGAAGGATGATGAGAAACTGAAGGTAGCTCACAATACTAAAGGGATCCAAAATGACCACTATGGGTAACAAGCATAAATTAAAAGAAGGAAGAGAAAAATCACAAGGAGGGTTCACCAAAATGATTAAATAAAATTGATTTATATGTGGGAGTAGCTAATCTAATATATGAGGACATAAACATTGTAAATAAATGTGATAAACTAATATAGAAGCTACTAAATGATAAAAATAATAAAGTAAAACTCTAACATACAAGAAGGAGGTGAAAAAATAACTCAGTTGATCACATATGTCTGTCACGGGGTGTCACAGATATGACTGGAGAAAACAAAAGTAGGAACATCTATGTAGTGGTCTCATAAAGGTTGTATCTGGAGGATCTATGTGGACTGGGGTGCCTTGAATAGGACTGGGGCACCTACGGGCGCTCTGGTATGGAATCTAGGTTCCCTGGTATACAAAAAAGCTTCAGAACTAGTTCTCACAGGGTCAGAAGGTGGTCTAAAACCCTCGTTGTGTGTCACATCTACTTCTTTGTCCTACGCTATATGTCACCAATAATCCAAGATGATCTAGAGACCTGCAAGAAGACAAGAAGGAGTAGCAAAATCCTAAAAAAATAAAGATGCCAAATGAACGGGTCAAACTGACCTTAAATGTCACAATAGGGGGCTTACTACTCTGAGCGTTGCACTAAATTTCGGACCCAAATGTAGTTTTGGTGTGGGTGTGCATTTCATGCCCTAGGTGCTTTTGTTTCAGTCACACTATGTGAAATAGCAAGAAATAACCAAAAATAAAAAATGTAATAGTATGTGTGCATGGAATAGAATAGAATCCTCCCCCTATGAAGTGTGATGCATACTTCCTAGCTTGTGCCTTGATGATGGAGCAATGTGGATGCAAATGTAATAGATGGATGTAACTCTAGATGAGTGATAGTAGTAGATGATTCTAGGTCCCTCATTATGGTCTCATAACTTTATATTTATAGGGTTCTCTTGATCTAATTTCGTAATTATACCTGACATGGCCAACTAGGAAAAAGATAAGGATGAAAAATGGCTAGAAAGAGCCCAAAAAGTGGTGGGAAAGTAGAAAAAGGATCGGGGCACCCCAGGTGGGACCGGGGCACCCATGGGCACCCCAGTACTACCCTGGGTGCCCCATCTGAGGCTAAAATGATGGGAAAGTGCTAAAACAGACTAGGCATGTAGATAAAAATGTGTGGGAATGACGAAATAAAAGTAAAATAAGATGGAAAAAAGATGTGGTTAATTAGTACTTTCTTCACTCAAGAACCTTATAAATAGTAGTGTGAGACTGGTAAAAATAAATGTCTAAAGTGCATGAAGTTTTGACTACATAAAACATAATGACATACAAAATATCTAGCTAACATAGTAACCAAGATGTAGGATGCGAGTATAAGTAAACAAGAACAATGTGCAACCAAGATATGCACTGTGATGTGGATGAGTGAGATGCAAAGGAATTGAATATAGTTATGAATGTGATAGGATCATCGTGCTTTCCCCCCCCCCCCCCCCGAGTGAATTTCAATGAGTATGCATGATATGAGGTTCATTTATTAAATGCTCCCTCACCAGTCGAGAATGTACCATAGAAAAAGATTGCTGTCATCAGAGAAATAGTTTTAAGTCTATGCTAGAAATATAGAGTGTGGTAGAGCTTATATCATAGTCAGTGAGTGAGTGAGAGAATGAGTGTGGTGAGGTTAATTTTAGATTTAGACCCTCGTAGTTGAGTATGAGTCCTAGAGTGTGTCATAGGGTAATGTGATATGTGATGACTTTGATGCCAGAGAGATGTTTCATGAATATGCACTGAGAATGAAATGTGTGTGTGTGCATGATGTTGATCTACAGGTTTTTGAATGTAGTGATGCCTTCAATAGTCAAGTGTGAACTCATAGTGCAAGAGTGTTTCATCAGGTAATGACAATATAAAGTGTATCAATATCTGCATGACACGTGGGTGAAAGACTATATGCAAATTAACAGAGTGAAATGTATCAAAGTGCAAGACACACCTAACAATGCTAGAGGGGAGGGAAGAATAAGTCATGATGCCCCTCAAGTGTATGATGATAAGTATGATCTAAGTAACATCATCTAAGAGATTGTCATTGTCATCATAAAAACTCAAATGGAGATGCATTCAAAGACTTGGTAGGCAATTGTATTGAGGTTGATCCCGTAAGGATTTGTTGCGCAGAAGATTATACATGCCTATTGTGTATTCTTCTTCAGTGAAAGGTAGTAATGGACATCTATGTGGATACCATCAATGAGTAAGATTTTGTGAATAGCCGATAAATGAATCATTACAAATGAAAACACATCTGAAGGGCATGCGGAATGAAATGTCAATATGATTAGGATCTAATGTGACACCAATGTAATTGAGTCATGATTTTTCCAAGAGTGAGTGGAAAAATGTAGAGATTGCATGCAACAAATAATGATAATTGAAATACGTGGAGGCCATAAACAGCAAATAATGCAAATGTATCCATGACATAAATGAGGAGCATGCATTAGCAAGGTATGAGATCATCCAATGTGAATTGTAGTTGAGCCCATCCATCATGTGTTTAAATAGTGTCAAAGCAAGGTGGGGATCAAATGGGATGTGCATGGCCAGTAAGCATTATTCATGAAGAGAGTGCATGTGAATGGAGGAAGTGTAGGATGAAAATTTCCCATGAGAAGGACAGTGAAGGATGGTATGATGTCCGATGTATGGATAGACCCCCTATAAAGAACCATATTATTAGTATAAGGAGGTTTCTGATATTAGAGCAGATGGAATAGCATGTAGTAATACACAAATGGTTCCTTCAATGGTGTAGGAAAGTTTTCTAGATAGTACATGTGTCAGTCACGGATCAACAACAAGATGCACAATCGAAGAAGTAGGAAGTAGGTGTAACTGCAGTAGTTAGATCTAAGTGGTACAATATTGGAATGGATGTACTATCATTAGGAAATTGCATATTCAAATCCTTCATGTAATTATTTAACACATGTCTGTGAATTATAGAGGATACACTTCTTGAATTCTATAAAGACATGGCCTACCAAGTAAGCAATTATATGGAATTGGGATATCAATGACAAAAATTAGAACTAGAATAGTCTTTGGCCCAACTATGAGTGGAAAGGTGACACTTCCTATACAGGGACATGTAGTGGAATCATATGATGGAACATAAATAGATGTTTGGTTAAGAATAGATTTAAGAAGGCATTTCTCTAGCTTGAATGATTGATAAAGGACAAATATTTAGCTCAGATCCAGTATCAACTAAAGCATGTGCTTAACACCCATGTTATTGATACAAACTCTTACATATAGAGGCAGGGTCATTGTCATACACTAGAAAGATTGTTTTCTCTAGTAAATGGAAATGTAATATGGTGAGAAAAAGCATCTAGGAATATCTAATAAACAACATGTCATAGGATGAGTAGTGGAAGGAATATGAGTAGTAGCCAAAAGATTAATGCTCTTAACACGACACTCAATATTTTTTAGCAAGAAATCATGAATATAGATATCCATGATGAGAGGAGCCTAGGATAAATGCAAGAAGTTATGAAATTATGATCCAAGAGTGTTTGAATGATACGGATTCACCAAATGATTTAACAAATACTTGAATATAAATGTTAAATTATAATTATCTACCAGCACAGATAGATATGCAATAAAAGTAGTAGATATTTGAATAAAAGTAAGTAGGCTAGCTAAGTTTGAAACCATAAGTGCAAGAGAGACGGATAAGATATCTTACCTAATTTTTCAATAATCCTCGAAGATGTGCCAAGCCAAAAAACAAAAAAAATAGGAAATCAAAATTGTCACAACCGAGCCCAAAAAAATGTAAGAATTGCTTCAGAATGTCCAGGACTATGGCGTTCCTGGAATAGGTCCAAGGGAACCTGGAGTGCATGCAGGGACCTCCTCTGGGTGCTTTTGATTGCTTAGAACTTTAGAGAACTCAATTTCACAGGGTCAAAATATGTTTGTTCTATGTCTCATTTAGTTATGTGTACTGTCACTGATTAATCACTCGAGTTCATCTTGAAATCTGTAAAGAAAAAGAGTACTTGCAAAACTCCTAAAATACATCAAATCCTAAAAAGAAAAAAAAATACGCAAATGGGGAGTTAGAATGACCCCTAACGAACACCCAACTAATTGAACTTACGATACAAGAAATTTCACTACATTTTAGAACTCCATGTAGTTATGCTATGTGTGTGTTTATGTAGAATCGTGCCCTCGAGTGGCTCTTGTACCAAGTGCATTTTGAATAGCAAGAAATTAGCTATTATGTAGAATATGTAAATAGACGTGTGTGTATGGAAAAATGAACTTCCCCTCCTATGAAGTATATGTAAAATAATGCAATACCTTGTCCCTTAAATGGATGCTATATCGATGCTTTGATGCTCTGAGTAATGGCTTTGGACGCAACCTTAGGTGGTGATAGTAATAGATGTTTAACGCTTGGTCCCTTATTATGACCACATAGCTTTGTATTTATATGATTCCCTTGTTTAAGTTTTGTAATTAATCACTAAAAGGATGACCCCCAAGAAAATAATATTCCCCATAACAGCTACAAAGGACACTAAAATATGTGAGCAAGATACAAAGAGGTTAGGGTACAAGTAGAGGGGATGAGGGCACCTAGGCACTAATGTCTTAGATTAGGCATAAAAGTCTAAAGTATCGAAGGTTAGATTATGCAAGAAGCTGTGTAAGGCCAAAAAGGAAAACAAAAAGCAAGCAAAGAGGTCAAAGATAGTGATAAATTAGTACTTTTCTCACTTGGGAATCATATGAATAGTAGTATGTGATCAGGACTAGAAATATAACTAAAGTGTGTGATTTATTGTCTACAATAGGATGGTTAAGGGCATTCACAAGCAAGCAAAAAACATGCAACACACACCCTAACTAGTCAAGTGGGATTGCAACTAAACTATAGCCCGCTTTTAATACCACATAGCAATGATGGTTCCATAAACCTTCTCTCCACCTATGTGTCAATTTGGGGTCAACTAGCAAGTAATCTTGGAGACTGTGGCCTTATTGCACTATATTTTGATATGCAGCCAAAAGGTTTCCTAGACTAGGATATATGAGCTCGCTAGGGGTGTCCCTGATATACCTCACAATACCTGGGACCCAATTCTATGTTACAAGGATTTTTTCTAAGACCTGGGTATTGGGACTTGGAAGCCCCTCACTTCACATCACTCTTAAAACAAGGAAGAACTTAGCCAATAACAACATCTCTCCAAGGAATTATATACCCCGTCGGAACATGGAATGTGTCTAAATGCATGGAGGTGAAGCCCTGATTTAACATAAATTATTTTTTTGTAAAACCCTAATAGGTATTTCAGAGTCACATGCAATAATATAGAAATGAAGTATAGAATGTGATACAAGAAATAAGCAATATAATTTTAAACCCTAAGTGTAAGAAAGAGGAGAAAAGACTTGGCTGATTCACAAATAAATCTGGAGGTGTGTGAAGCTAGAAACCTATTGGAACTGGAACAAAAAGTGTTGTAATTGAACCCAAAAAATTACAGGAGTGTAGTAGTTGCATGACCAGGGTTCCTGGACTGGTACTGGGGCACCTAGGTGTCAGAGACCCTAAATGGGTGCTAGAGTTCTCACACGACCTCAAAAACTAGTTTTTGTAGGGTTGGTAGATGCTCCCTGACCTTTGCCTCTGATCTCCTGTGTGTCACACTAATTTTGTTGATGTCACCTGTATCCTGTAAAACCCCAAAACATGTCAAATCATAAAATGAAAATATCTACATGGGGAATTAGAATGACCCCAGTTGTCACCTGACTGAGTGAACTTATGATTCAAGCGTTACACTACATTTCAGACTCCATGTAGTTTTACGTGTGTGTGTGTGTGTGAAGAATCGTGCCCTAGGTGGCTCTTTTGTAAGATACACTTGATAGTGAGCAATAGCTAGATGTAAAATATGTACATAGATGTGTGCATAGAAAAATAAACTTCCCCTCCTATGTGTGTATACAGATTTAACAGTCCCTTTTCCTTTGAGTGAATCTAGATGGATGATTTAATGCTCTTAGAATTACTTTGGATGCAACCTTAGGTAATGGTAATAGATGCTTAGACCTTGGTCCTTTAATTTGATGACATATTATTGTATTTGTATTATTACATTGTTTGTATTTTGTAATTAACCACTAAAAGGATGACCCATGAGAAAAAAAGATGTCCAACGGCTAGAAGAGGCTCAAAATGGTGAGTAAGATACAAAGAGGTCAGGGACACCCATAAGGGATGAGGGCACCTGGGTGCTAGCATCCTGAATGAGTGCTAGTGTCCAGAGCCAAGAAAGGTGAAGCAACAAAAGTCAAACCGAGTAGTGAGGTGTGTAAGGCCAAGAAGGAAACTAAAAAGAAAGAAAATTGGCTAAAGACAGTGGTTAATTACTACTTTTCTTGCTCAATAATCATATGAATGTAAGTATGTGATTAGGATATATAAATGTACCCAAGTGTGTGATTTTGTGTCTACATTTTCCCCCACTTTTTTATGTTGAGAAAAATCTCGATAACATAAAGTAGATAAGAGATGTGTACCTGATAGCATGTAGATTGATGGAAAAAGCATGTCGAGGAGACAAGAAAAAGAGTGGAGTGAATATCATGAAGCATGGAAGATATAGGAAGGGGGAAGTGAAAATGGCCCTAGGGGTGAAGCATATATGATGCATCTTGTTGTACCTTTTTTCATTTTCATGATCGATGTCAATGTAAGGTTGTTTCTTATTGCATATTAAGGATAAACCTATAAAAGAAGAGCGAAGAAGTATTCAAATACGTGTATAGAAATTTTTTGATCTAAATATGAATGAAATATGTAAAAGTGTGTAAAAATACAAAAGTAGAAAAAGGAACATGTGAACTTGATCCGTGAAGAGTGAAAAAGATAGGAAAATGAACTAAAATTTTGATAAAGAGTGAGTTTTTGGGGTGATCTCACACCACGACAGAAGAAGTGTAGGGAGAAAGGTCTATTTTTACTCTCCATCCTTTGACTACTTCCTGAAAATTTATACACCACTGTAGATGGTGTGATCCTACTTTGTTCAAGTTCGATCCATTGTGATTCAGTTCGATTCAACACAAATAGAAAAAATAAGATAGCATTCATGTTGATTATTGGAGGACTATGCCTATTCTTTGAAAACCACTATGTAAATTGTTGATAATTATACCAATTTGAGAAAACCGTTGTATTTTTCCCTTGTTCATAGGCACTCGGGAAGGTTCAAGGGTACCTAGATGCTCATGTCTATATATGGGTGCTAGCATTTATGCTGTTTTGTTGACCCAAGTCATATTTTGATCCCTTTCTCTAACTGTAAACTGTGTTGTTCCTGTGTTGTGCAAGCATGAACTATGATTGTGTGTTGTTGTGTGGGGTGACTGATTCACCAAATGGATGCCCCCCTCGTTTTGGGTGCATGTGATGTCACTAGGAGAATGTGGCATAAAGGGGGGCCCGATGTACATCTGAAACTAAATCCCTGTAGGGGTAAGGGAATGTGCTTGGTAAAAACCAAGGAACACACAAACAAAGTGGTTGGAAAATATGTGTTAGTGAAAACAAGAAAAATATGCATGTAGAAGACAAAGTGTAAGCTAGCAAGAAAGAAAACAATATAGACTGTGAAAACTGAGTTGCAAACATGGGACATCACTCACAATGTCACCAAACAATCAAGTCCAAAGCAGCCAAAATCATACAAGAAACAAACATACAATACATAGGGAAAAGCCCGTAAAAATGGCATACAATAGAGTGCATTGGAAAACAATGACAAGCAATTAGACAATCATGGTGGCAAATAGTTCCTGCAAAGCAAATATTGCACATGAAGCACCCATTGGTATGTTAGAAAGATATAATGTATGTCAAAGCATGTATGATCTGATATAAAGTAGTATGCTAGTAAGAATAGGAAGTAGTATATGATGAAACAATAAAACCTGTGATGTGTATGAAAATAGATGCCCCCAGGAGCCACTATGGGACTAGTAAGAGGTACAGTGCCAAGAATTCGCGTTGCATATAACAACCTGTGTAAATTTTTCATTCACAACTATAAGGCAAGTGAACGCACATGTGTATATAAAAAATATAATGACATACGAAATATTTTACTAACATAGTAACCAAAGTGATCATCGAGTATAAGTGAGAAAGAACAATGTGCAACCAAGATATGCAATAGGTTGTGGATGAGTGAGATGGAATGATATGCAAGATTAATGTGATAGGATCTATGTGCCCCCCGATTGGATGTATGTGTATGAGTGAGATGAGGTCCATTTATAAGTGACCCCTTAGTAATCTAGAAGGAACCATATAACAAGAGTACGTCATCGGGAAATGGTTTGAACGATGTGTATGCTAGAAAGCTTTGATCATTGGAGCATAGAGTGGAGATTGTATAATGCATGAGGAGAAGGTGCTACAATGAATGAATGATATGCTTGAAAGATCGATAGTGAAGCACAAAGCATAGAAAAGGTGTGAATGAGACACTAGAAGTGTCGAATGATGTGAGTGAGGTTTAATTCATATTTAGACCCTCAAAATTTGAGTATGAACCATGGAACTAGACTACGTCATAGGGTAGTGATGTGAATGATGTGCTAGGAAGATATGATCATGAAGCGCAGATTGTAGATTATAGAATAGGATAGTATGATGCGCAAGGAGGAGATGCTAGAAATATGTGAAGGGAAAGTGTGAGGTTCATGAATGTAGTGAGCCCTCAACAGTCAAGTGTGAACCTGAGCACAAGAGTGCATCATAGGGTAATGACAATATAAGAAGTGTATCAAGCTGTATAACATAAATGAGAAAGACTAGAATTGAAGTTTTGAGCATGAGAATAGAAATGAGAGACACCAAAGAATGCTAGCAAAGGGTGGAAATAAATGTGGTGCCCCATGAGTGTATGGGTATGAGCAAGCTATCCGATAAAAGTGAAGGTCATTGGTCCTTCACACGATGTATGAGGAGTTAAATATGTATGACCATGCTCGAGAGGTGGCAGTAAATGATACTGACGATGTACATGCAATGGAAGCCAAGGTGGTGAACACCTATATGAAGGAGATCATGAAGGTGATGTGCATCTAGAAAAAGGAGACCGAGGCGGTGTACAATGAGATGAAGGATACTTATGAGGTGATAAATACCTAGATGGATAAGACCTATGAGGTGATGAACACCTAAATGGAGGAGGCCTATGTAGTGCTGTGCATTTAGATGAAGGAGACGTCTGAGTAATGGACCTAGACTGATAATAGGACTAGTAAACCTATGAGAATAAGTGTGTCATGCAATGTAGGAGTGCTAGGATAATATTTTTCTTTATATTTTAGAGGTCCAGGGTACCTAGATGCTATAGCCAGTGTGATGGCCACCTCAATAGGAGGCTAAGGTCATGGTGTGCATGGTGGGACACATAGGATAGCAAAAAATTGGGTGTTATGAATGAATTTGAGACACAAGTAAGGCATGAAAATGATTTCTTGAGCGGCGAGGAGCCATGGGAGACCTAAGCACATGTCATTATTGTCAACGTTAGGTGCCATAAGAAAAGGGACAAGCATGGTGAGAGGACCGACTGTGACTGGAAGCTTGACATATTAATAAGAACTAGGAACTAGATATAGAATCTGTGCGAGTGGATAACCAATAACAATAAGAAGTGCAAAAGAGCATGTACTTACATTAAAAGATGGATCAAATATGGTGTTATTAATAGAAGTAGATCCAATAGAAGTGTGAAGGTACAAATAATCAAAGGAGAATACAACATGATAATCATGATCATAAAATGCAATGAAAGGTGGAGATGAATCAGCGTGAGCAACAAGAAAATCAAGAGACCCCGATGATGGAGAAGGCACTGCATGATATGCATGATTAGATGAATATTTTGTAGCTTGCTTCTCATTATTTTATTGAATATTATAATCTTTTTAGTTTCTTTGACTGGCGTAGATGTTAATGGTTTAGGAAGATCAATTTGATTATTTTCGATAAGATCTTGAATAAAATGTCACAATTTGAAATAGTGATTAGTAAAATGTCCAACATACTGGTGATAGTCACATCTGAAATTTTCATTATAGTTTTAGCCCTTAGGATGAAATGGATCCTTCGTAAGTGGAGGAGGAAGTGTAATAAGATTTCTCTTAATGAGTTACGGAAATATAATATGCAAAGCACGTGTTAGTTTAGTAAATGTACGCTTAGGTGGCTGTCACTGAAGATTTTCAGGAGTAGACACAGCATTAACAATAACTTTTGCTTCACTAGGTTTCGTAGATGGCTTGAAGGGTGATTTTCTTGGAGCCCAAGTAAAAGATGAAGAATCCTGATCTTGATACTTGATTTTTCCCATAGTAAGAAGTTATCTTTCACGTAATTTGAGAGTATGGAAAAGATGATTGAATGAAGGAGAGGTCTCAAAAATGAAGATCTCCTGTAGTGGTGATAAGAGACTCTGAACAAATAGATCTTGCAATTTTGAGTCAGTGAAAACATTAGTCATCCTGGCTAGGTCATTCTTGTAGTGTAAGACATAAGCCACTGGGTGCTCATTAGATATTTTCTTGATTTACACTAGTTGATCATATGATATCTTTGAACCAATATTGATAAAGAAGAGGGTTAGAGAATCATCCACTAAATGCATAAAATATGTTACCAAATGAACAAGTAGATCATAGAACCAATGCATAGCATAGTCTTGGAGGCTGCGAGGAAAATGATTTGCAAGTAAGGTATGATCATCTGCATAATATCGACATACCATATGAAATGCGCAAAGATTCTCTTGAGGATCACCTTGGCCTTTGAAAATTGGGAGCTTATGAGCTAAAAACTTTGGAGGGGTGCATATGTGGAAATGGCATGTGCAAAAGGAGTATGAAGGAACAAAGTGCAATCAAGCAATGGAGTTGCGTGAGAATTATCAATTTGAATCTGGCGGATATAAGTTTGTAGATCTTGATATAAAGAAGTTAAATCATGGGTGTTATAAGAGGATAAAGGTTAAATCATGGGTTGAATGATGGGAGAGGTGGTAGTGGGAATGGAAATGGGAACATGTAAGGGTTGAGTGGAGGCCATGGGAACCAATGAAAAATCTATAGGAGGTACAAAAGAAACATCCTGAGAGTTGAACGCAACATCCCAAGATTTTTTACTCATTATTAAAGCATGAATGATATGTGAAAGATGTTTAGCATTTTCATGCAAATCTTGGAGAAAATTTGTAAAAAAATCTAATTTTTCTTGATCAATGTTGGCATCCTCATCGTATGATTGTTCACCATCAGATGTTTCAATTTCATGAAGAGGAATATTTTGAGAGTTTAAAAAAGGATTCTTAGTTTCAATCATTGATGTAGAAATATCATCCACTGATTTAGAAACCCTACAGGTAGATAGAGGAATCTCTCTATGCTCAAAAGATCCAAACCAACCACTACGAGTGACAGGCATAAAAAGGGAGATTTGAAAGACAAGTTCAACAAATGATTTAACAAAAACTAACTTTTTGTAAAACCCTAATAGGATATTTCAGAGTCACATGCAATAATATAACAATGAAGTATAAAATATGACACAAGAAATAAATAAGATAATTTGAAACCCTAATTGCAAGAAAGAGGAGAAAATACTTATCTGATTCACAATAACTATGGAGGTGTGTGAAGATGGAAAACTATTAGAAATAGAATACAGAGTCTCGTAACCAAACCCAAAAATTTGTAGGAGTTCAGTAGAAGGACCAAGGTGCCTAGACTGGTACTAGGGCACCTAGGTGTCAGAGTCCCTAACTAGGTGTTAGAGTCTGTGCAGAACCTCATAAATTGGTTTTCACAGGGTTGTTAGATATTTACTAACCTTATCCTTTGATCACATGTGTGTCACACTAAGTTTTTTGATGTTACCTATAAGCTGCAATGAAATAAATGTCCTGTAAAACCCCAAAACACATCAAATCCTTAAAAATAAAAGACGTAAATGGGGATTCGAACTGACCTCGATGGTCACCTGACTGGGTGATCTTACGATCTCGACGTTGCACTACATTTTAGACTCTATGTAGTTTTGTGTGTGTGTGTGAAGAATCATGCCCTAGGTGGCTCTTTTCCAAGATGCACTTGATAGCGAGTAATGGTTAAATGTAAAAGATGTAGATAGATGTTTGCATGGAAAGATGAACTTCCCCTCCTATGTGTGTATGCAGATTTAGCAACCCCTTATCCCTTGAGTGAAGTTATATGGATGTTTTGATGGTCTTAGAATGCCTTTGGATGCAACTTAGGTGATGGTAATAGATGTTTAGAGCTTGATCCTTTAATTTGATCACCTAGCATTGTATTTATATGATTCCCTTGTTTAAATTTCGTAATTAACCACTAAAATGCCAAGCCATAAGAAAATAAGAGGCCCAATGGATAAAAGAGGTCCAACAATGGTGAGTAATATACAAAGAGGTGAGGGGCACCCAGAGGGGATGGGGGTGTATGGGCACTGACGTCCTTGTTGGGCACTTGTGTCTAGAGCCAAAAAAGGTGGAGCAACAAAATTCATACTAGGCAGTGAGGTTTGTAAGGCCAAGAAGGAAACCAGAAAGAAAACAAAATGGCAAAAGAAAGTGGTCAATTAGTACTTTTCTCTCTCATGAATCATATGAATGCAATTATTTTATTAGGACCTAGAAATGTTCCCAAGTCCATGATTTTGTGTCTACAGCCCACAATCATGAGACTCCTAAGACTATGGTAAGTGTGTGGATATCACTTCCACACCACGTTACCCCTATAAATGAAAAAAGGTGTTGGACTAGTGAAATACAACCTAAGTATGAAAGGCATAGAAGGATAGGGCGCACGGGCATCGAGCATGTATTTACATGCAGAACTATAGTGAAACAGGGCTTGCCCAGGAAGGCATGAAATCAGGACTTAGTTGTTTTCCAATTTGGGCCTAATTTTAGACATGGAGTGTGGATCACGTTTTGAAGAAGACTTGGAGAACACACAAAGGCTATTTTTGACGAGTAGAAGATCAAGCGCCATGCATAGTTTTGGAGCTATTAATAGGATTATAACATTTGTGTATTATTAGATGATCTATTATTAGTGAGCTTGCATGCTCTTGTATTTATTATGTAAGAGTGTATGGTTATTATTAGCATGTAGCCTATTTTTGAAAGGTGCATGAGCAGTGAAGGGAAAGTCCCCACTACCTTTAAATATGTATTGATTTGCACGGTTTAGATAGTTCCATGTTTTTTTAGTGTTGTGTTGCGAGTTTGTGAGCGTGCATGACCATGGTGATGATACTATGGATGTATGAAGCTTCTATGTTTTACAGCAATTAATATAATGGATCTTTGTAGCTGGATATTGATTGTAGACACATCTGTGAATGGTTCTTATATGGTAAAGTTAATCTTGATTCTTGTTTGATTGTTCATGTTAAATGGTTAAGATCTAGATCCGGTTTATGCACTACAATATAATTGGTCATCTGTTATGGATCTGTAATATTTGTATAATCATGCTAACTTCTAGAACAAGCTGACATAAAAGAGGAACTTGGTACCCTTGCGTGCTTCGAGTGAGCACTCAGTTCAGGCTAAGTGATGTGTCAACATGCCTTGGGTTGTTAGTGTTAAAATCTAGGCTACAAAAGGGGAAGGTTAACCACTTTTGATCCTCAAGATCATCCTCGGACATGAGAGAAGAGCATACACGGATTCACCTTTGGGATATAAAAATCACATAAGGGGGATATATATAAGCAAACGAAAATAAAATATAAGATGATATATATAAAATATCAAATATTTTGGGTCTTTAAAACGGTGGGTGCCAGAAATGTAATGTAGAAAAGATTAGTGGTGAGTATAAAAAAATCAAATTGCTCTCCTATGTTAATCCTTTCAACAATACCTCATGATTGAGAAAAGGTATAAAGGGGGAGAGAATTAATATATACACATACCAATAAAATGCAATAATCCTCCTTTGTTGTATTGGATTTTCTCAAGGATGTATTGATTGCTTCATATTTGAGTAGGCACTTGGGCAGCACCTCCTTTTGATTTGTTGGGATTGATTGATGCTTGACGAAGGATTAATGGATGATAGATTGGATTAATGGTTGATTGATTGATTGAAGATTGTGGATGATTGATATAGGATAAAATGCCAAATATTTGTTATGGATTTCCAAAGATTGTGTATATCTCAAGGATTATTCAAGATTGGCTTCTATGGAGGGTGGCATGCCAATTTATAGTTTTTAGAAGAAGAAATGGAGGGCTAGGATATTTCAAAGTAGATGGAAGATCAATTGTTAATATTAAATGAGAAGATAGAGGAGTATTGATAATTCTAGAATTAGAAAATTCTAGAATTATGGAGAAATATCCAATGAATTTAAAATTCAATGGAGAAGAGTGGAAAGTTAGAGAGGCTTCAAGAAGTAGAAGCTTCTAGAAATAGAGGAAGTGGGATTAATTCTAGAATTACATAATTATAGAGAAATATCCATTGAATTTAAAATTCAATGGAGAAGACTAGAAATTTATAGAGACTTCTAGAATTAGAAGCTTCTATAAATAGAGGAGGTGGGATAAATTCTAGAATTATAAAATTCTAGAATTATGGAGAAATATCCATTGAATTTAAAATTAAATGGAGAACAATAGAAAGTTAGAGAGGCTTCTAGAAATAGAATCTTCTAGAAATAGAGGAAGGTGAGATTAAATTATTTTAGGTTTAATTAGGAGTTAATGATGTGATTACATGGAGAGGTTAGTTATAGGGTAGGTGTAGAGTAGGTGGGTAGGTAGGTGTAGGAATATTAAATTCCTAGAAAATGATAATAAGGATTAAGATGGGATAATGGGATATAATAATGAATTAATGGGATTAATGGTGAGATAATGATGAGATATTAGATAAATGATTAAATTAATTAGGATAAAGTGTATATGTGGTATTTTATAGGAAAGGGGTTAATTAGATAATGTTGATGTTAGGATATTTATGGGAAAAATTAATCGGAATTAATTATGTCCACATTTTAGATGTCTACATTATTAGATTTGAGTCAAGAAGACCATATTTGGGCCAAGGAACTTTGATATCGTAATACTTCCAAGTTCCTCGACTCATCTTGTGAAACAATGTAATCTTTGTCGAAGTCAATTCTTTTTCCTTTAAGATTAGTCACCTCTTCCTTAGCCGAAACACCAATCTTGTTAAAAGATCTAGGTAAAAGGGGAGGGTGATCAGAAAAGAGTTTTACAATTCCTAGTTTATTACATTATAAGTGATTGGAGGCTGAGGAATCACTCGTTGACTCCTTCGTATCAATTTGAGGTAAAAACCAATCGCAGGGTAAAAGAACCAGTGGTAACTAATGCATGATATCATTGGGTAACCTATTTTTTTACCATATTTTAAAATCGTTAGTCTCACCGTCATCTGAATCTATTAATGTTATTTGTATTTCAGACCTAAGATCAGAGAACTCCAAGTAGGGAATGCTCTAGATCTTGGGAGTAGTTGTCATTAGGAAAGGCTCGTTAGGGAATAGTACTAGGATATCCCAAGGATTGGGATCAGGATCATGTCTAAAGAATTGGTTATTATGGATGAATGTAATACATTGGTACCCAGATGATGCGATTATGTGAATGGGATGTGTCCATGGTCAGCCCAATAAGAGTTCGTAGGAGAGAACAATCTAGAACCATGAGTTTGGTATAGACCATTTTAGGTCCAACTATGATCAGTACCTAGATACATCCTATAGGTTTTTGTTTAGTTTTTTCAAAATCCACGACAATTCAAGTGAGTAGGATTGAGGTCGTCAATGGAAAATACAATATTCTTGGTGAGGGATAAAGATGCTAAGTTAATACATGATCCTTCATCCACAAAGACCCTATGTACTTGCTCATCTAGAATGATAACTAAGGGAGGGTCATATGCAAGAAATAGGACTTTGTTAGTAATCATGTCATCCTCCACCAAGCACTCCAAAGTGTTAAAAAATCAATGGCTTGAGTCACAAAGCACATATCCACTGGGTATAATTGATAAGTGACTCCATTCACCAACAACTTGTCAAAATCAAAGTGCAGATTCAAGAGGGGTCCAAACAAAAATGTGAATTCTACATGACTTCCTACCTAGTTTGTAACGTTGCATGTTACATGTCATTCCTTTATTGGTTCTCCATATTTTTTGTGATTCTATTCATTGTATGGCTTAATCCTACACATTTTAAAATTACCATGAAGCATCTACCCATCCAATTTGTGTATCTCACATGCACCGCACATCAAATTTTAATGGATGACGATGGCCCCCATCCACCATATATGTAGCTTCATAGGGTGCTATGAATACTTATAGTTAAACAAAAAAAATGTAACTCGTTATAAAATTTTGTTCTTAATGTGCTTATCATGCCACGTTTTCTTTCATTCATTCTCAACCTCTTGACTTCGCAATCCAAAAATTGTTGTTTATCCAACAAAATTATCTAATATAACCTCTCATTCATATATTGTTTTTTCTTGAATTTACTTGGGAGGACAATCCGCAAAGTTGGTACTGATAATCCAATGGGAAATATTTCTTCCTTCCCATAGAATAATTGAAATGGGGTATATTTTTTCAACCTATTATATGTATTCTAATAAGCACATAATACTGTAGAAATAATGTCACCCTAATTTACATGGCCCAAGTTACAAATCTTAGTATCCTTAGTTCTTAATATATTTTTGAAAGCCTCCATGGTCTCATGAAATTGATAATGGTGTGTATTTTTTTAGGTGCGATCATGAACGCTTCTAAGACAATCCTCACATTCTCCACAAGAAAATGTGTGCCATGATTAGTTGTTAAAATTATAGGGAAACCAAATCTAGTGATAATATTCTCCCACAAGAATCATGTTTAAATTTATATGGTACAATCATGATTTAGCATAAATTATTCCCAATTAGTAAATTAGTTAGTGGCGATGATGATATGCATCGCCCTTGGCCAAAGGCCATGTGACTGAATTAGACCTAAAAATAACTTTATCACTTATCAAATGGTTCTTGTTCTATTATGGGCATAAAGGCAATCTTATCAGTATGGTTAAGTTTCTTAACCCTCTACAAAAGTTCATAGCTTATACAAATTCTTGAGCATCCTTAAATAAATTCATCAACTAAAGTCTTGATAACAATATTTTTTGGGTTGTATAATTCCTCAAGTTTCCCGGTCTCCCATCCTCTCCTAGCTCGATTCCCCCTCTGCCGGGCTCTGCTGCTGCCAGCCCTGTTTCTCCTTTCTCTGCCCTCGCCACCACTACTGTCACCCCCTGCTGGCTGTTCAAGCATCTTCTCCCATTCCCCCTTCTGTTGCTCCCACCCCCCACTTAGCCTCTTCCTCGTGGAGACCGGTTATCTAGGAAGCTTAACCTTGAGACTCTTGTTGTGGAGAAGGGTTCTCAGGAATTTGAAATTGCTCATGACCTCCTGAATATCAGCAGTGCCAGCCCCCGGGAAGTGCAATTGGAAAGCCCTTCAAGAAGGCTGGAAGCCCTAGAGGCTGATATGAAATTGTTGAAGGATGAAGTTAAAAACTTGGCAAAACAGAAAGGAAAGAGGAAGAAGGAGGAGGAGGATGTTGACAGTAGCCAAATTGAAGATATCTACAAGAAGTTGCACTCCTTAGACTCCCGCTTAGGGAAGGCCAAAACTCGACATGATTACAACATTTGCATCTTTAGGGCGATTGAGGAGTTCATAGAGCAACACGTCAAAAGTGTCTCCAAACTAAGCGAAGTTCCGGCAACTCTTTGGGGTAATGATAAGGAAAGTAAGAAGACCGTGGAGCAGTTGGATTATAATGACGCTGCCCACATGACAACTTTGGGTATGTTCAAATCCTAGAAGAATATCAAAACCATCATTGACAAAGCTACTAAAAAGTAGTTGTAGATGCTTCTGTTGTCCTTGTATGTTTTTTTGTTGTTTTTTTGCGGACCCTTTACTGCTTTTTTGCAGTAATTTTGTTGTTTTGTTTCATCTTGGTAGCTGTTTTTTGGCTACTTTGAACTTCATTGTAACATTTGGATTCTGATCCTTTTCTCTCTGGTTCTCTTGCTTATTCTGGCTTCTAGGCATTCTTTTGTAAACAAGGGTATAGTCCCTTTCAAAAAACTATTTGCCAATAATAAAAAAAAAACAATATTTTTTGGGTTGTATAATCTCCAAAATTATGACCTCCAACCACTCCCTCATGGCACTTCCACAAGACATCCTTGCGCTCAATATCCTTATGTACTCACAAACTTGAAAATGTTGGGCATTTATAAATACCTCCTTGATAAAATGTGTAACGTATCCCATGTTTATCCATGACAAATGATGAGGCCCCATGTGTAATCTTCTAAGTTTAACAATAACCTTAAATTTAAATTCCTAGAATAGTACCATTTATTGACATATGCAACCATGTAATAATGGTTTATTCACCAAGTACATTATAGCCTCATGGTATCTATAAATTATTAAAAGGGGTATCTAAGAGATATAATCTATATTTTATACCACGTGTAAACCATTTTAGGATCCCCATGCTCCATAGCATTGTAATTTATTCCTACATTGAATAATTTTTTATCACAAAATATCATGTTGTCAATATTTATTTTTCCTAGATATGCAATAAGTTTCCCCACCTCCATTCTAGATGTGTCTAGATAGATATGAAAGGTCTTATTGCAATCATAGAATTATGAAATTGGTCTTTTGGCTAATTTTTCCTATAATGTATAAAAGTCTCCTTGCAATAAATGGCCATTTGAAGGTGCTTCCTTTTTCAAAATATATTCAAAATCTTTGGCAATGCATGCATAATTCCTTCTAAAAATTTTATTATTTCCTTAATGCCCCAAAAAACACAAACATATTTTTTTGTTCGGTCTCCTCCAACTTTGATATCCTGGTTACTTTTTTAGGATCCACAAGCATGCCTTCCTTACAAATAACATGTCCCAACAGCATCCCATATGATACTAAAAAAGTATGTTATTCTTTAAATTCAAGTAAATATGCAACTATTGACACCTTTTAAACAACGAGCATAGATCCATATGGTGATATCACAATAACCCATATGTCATTCCATCATCCAAATACACTAGCAAAAACTTATGGATAAAATATATAAAATATTTGACTACAATCCACAAAATTACGACTGACACATTTTTCAACCCAAATTGTATGACATTACATGCAAAATATCCCCACTTCGTCATAGAATTATTTTTGATGTGTCCTCTTCTATGATTTGCACTTGATGATGTCTAGAAAACCCATGTATGTATGCATGTATGTATGTATGTATGTATGTATGTATGTATACACATCACATCCTATTAAACCTTCCAATGTCTCTTTTATGAATGGTGTCGGGAATAGATCTTGGACAAAATAATTATCAAGCATGTGATATTAAACACAAACAAGGATACTTTCATCCTTATTAATATGTTCAACCATTAAGCTCATCCAGTCAAACATCTTAGCTTATAATAATTCTTTTTAATTTATTTTTTACCCTTTATTTCTTTTTATATGTATTTCTCAAACTAGGATGTAAACCCTTCATTTTCTAGTAACTTCTCAAAAATAAATCATGGTATTCCCTCACAAGCTTTGCAAGTGTGGTGAAATTTGTATCATCCCAATAATTGTCAAGGCTTTCCATCTACAGGTCTTCATCCATCCTAATATTCACCTCCTTCATTTGAAGAGGTTAGTTGTAATATTTTGTGGGGTCCTTTTGTACAGTTTCAACAACTTGCTCTCCCTCAGAAACTTTGACTATTATTAAATCTTCTTACATAACTTCTTATACCCCCTCTATCTGGTGGACACTTTTTGTTGTGGGTATGAGCCCCTTATACTAAATATCTAACCTATTTTCTACAAAATTTTAGTCCACAAAGTAATATTTATTATCACAAATCTTGTATACCATGTCCTCCCATACCACATCCTTATGGAAAACTACATCCTTGTCATTGTCAAAGTTGTAGCTAGAAAACTACATCCTTTGTCATTGTCAAAGTTGTAGCTATGCCTTATTCCTTTTGTATATAAATTGAATGTCCACACAAAAACTTATTTTACCATGTCACAATCCATGGTCTCTTATTTTTACCCCTAAATATCAAGTCTTTTCTCGTGTCTTCAACGTTTCATGTATAACATATATACCTAAGCCACAGGGATAGGAAACACTCCCTTAAAGTCCATACCCTTTCACATTAATGCAAGCTATCATGTTCCTTCTAATCATGTCATAATACAACGCAAAAGTATTTTGTTTATTTTCTCAAAATAATCCAATCAACACCCTCAAATGGCATGAAGAGCGTGGAATATTGAAATCTCTTAGGATAGGGTTACCTGTTTATTTATATATTTGTTGTTGTTGTTATTGCATGATTGTTGTGTGTTAGTTATATTCACTATGTGTTACATTACATGATGGAGGTAGTAAATGTCTTTCTCGATGTGATAATTCCAAAATAAGTTCTCTCCTACTCCAAGTTATGGGTGGGGTGCATAGTGCCAAAAAAATAACTCCCACATGGAGGACTCATTGTATCCAATTATTAGAAATTAACTTGGATCTTCTTGGTAATTTAATTTAACTAGAGATTTTTTGGATCTTTGTTTCATCCACATAGGTATCTCATGTAGTTACTTAGATCAATAGCATATTACAAGACACTCTTTATTATATCTCTTTCTAGTAAAAATGATGTGTTCCTTATGCATGTATACATCATTCTTGATCAAGGCTTGTATAACGATTGATCATTCTAAGCATAAAGAAGTTATTTTGTTTATTTTTAAAGGATTTATCCTCCTTCAAGCCATTACTGTTCGGTTATAAGGTTTACATTATGTAATTATGGTCATAAATTATAATTGGGATTGATGTATCATGTGACTAATCATACTTCTATTTTACTTTTATTCATTAAATTTATAGGTTCCCGACGATGATCCATTGAGGATTCACAACTTGTAAGTGTATCTATAAGACTTTGTTTGCATCAATCCCATTTACCTTTTTATCAAGGATTGGACTTTAGCCATTACATGGCTTGTTGATCATGAAGCTTGTGTTGTCCATAATAATATTGTGAAGCCATTATGTCATTGAATATTTATCTTTCTTTGATAGTAGTATGTATATGTGCATTGAGTATTTAAGTTAATAATAGGGTTTTAATAAGATGAATTTGGTTGAGCTCAATAGGATTAGAATAGTTGCATCCCCTTCTTACATTTGCATTTGGATTTGTAAGCCATGCATGTATATAATGTTTATTAGAATTTTTTTCTTACAATTGGCATTGTTATTAAGAGGTATATAAGGACTTGGAAAGCACCTTAAGGGATCCAATGGTTTCATAAGAAAGTGTAGATGATTTTTTTGGTATTAAATATATGTTTTTATGAATACAATCTATACTTAATGTGATGTAGTAGATCATGGTTATGCCATTTTTCTAAATCTTGTTTGTTAGTTCTCATTTCTCTTTCCTTATTATGTGTTAGTACATTGCTTATTAAGATGAAATCAAAGTAATGAAAGAAGATTTAGTATTGTATAATTATTTTTGTTGGCATGTAAGAAATCTACTACAACCATGTTCGACTTCGATAAAGTGGTAATTTCTATAGATCAAGTCTTTGCCCTAGATTAATGATGGAAGTATGGTGTTTATAGCTACTCTAACCTATGAGATATTGATTTGAGATTGCAATATAGTCCTTGAATATTCTTATGTGCATCACATAATGTTGTAGCATGCATTTTTTAATTGATGTACTTACTATGTATTTGATGGCATGGGTAGACACAAGTACTATTAATACTCATTTTGAAGTGTTGACATTTACTCACGTGTTATGTCACCAATAAAGGATGTTGTTCTTAAACAAGTAATGTTAAGGATTACTAAGTAAAGTTTAATTTGAAAAGGATAGTCATGAAATCTTGGACTAACATCATATGATCTAATAAAATTAGTCCTCTAGTATGATGAAATATATGCCTTTCATTGGTTGAGTGAACTTCTATAGTCATATTATTTAATTAAGAAGTGTGAATACTTAGTTGTTTTAACTTACCTTGTGTAAACCTTCACTTAATAAACATTACTAAATTTGTTGCATTAGTTATACCACTTGAAAGTGGCCAAGATGATCTAGGGATTATGAATAGTGTTAGGGTTTCCTTTTGAGGATGTTGTAATTAAGTTGTGGAAATTGGACCTTCACTCCTAACTAGATTGTAGATGTCATTGAACTTTATTTCTATTATTGCATGATGTATTTCTTTAGGGGACTGATCTTGCACATTAGAAAAGCAAGGCTTGTTGGGATGTTTTCAGTTTTATAATGTATAGGAGGATTTAGTTGAGATAATTACCACATGCACACTTTTTAGATGACTAAGAATATTTAGGGTGGTAGTCATGGGCGTGAATTCATTATGCTTTAAGGAATGTCAAGATAATGACAAGTTGTAAGAAGTAATATAGGGAATAAGGGATATATTATCTATGTTGAAGGAGTTTTCTCCCTTAGAAAGATTAATGGATCTTTTTACTTCCTACATGTACTATTTTTAGTGTTATATTAGAGAATTGTTGATTTAGGAAATATGCATCTTGTTGGATTTTTAGTGATAGGGTCTCAACTCTAAAATAGTTAAATCTTATTTTGATCTACTTTCTTGCATATTCAAGATGAAATCACATCCTTCCTATAGTAGAAGTGATCATGAAGTTTTAATAGAATTGTATTTATGATTAAAGTAAGGAATTGTTTTAAGTTCTTAAGATTAAGGTAGGTAATGATTTTATATAGGAATGGTTAGTTTGTAGAGACTTTTTTGTGTTTTCTTATTCTAAGATAGTATTCTTCTTTGTGGTGTTCCTCCTTGAATGTTGGTTGTTTTAGAAATTTATGTTATGTCATCTTGGTGGAATTAAAGCTCTTGAAAGACCAAGGAGAGAGTTCTTAAAGTCTACATAGGTATTGTTTCCCAAACCTTTGTGTATACTAACCCTACAGTATTCTTTGTAAGGTATTCGTAAGGCTCTCTCTTAAACTTGAGTAATGAGTAGAGTTTGGTATGAAGAAATTTTTTTATTTTACTTAAGAAATAACCCAAGGCTTTTCTTATTGAATTTGAAGATTGAATGAGGAGTCTTTAAATTAATCTTGCATGAAAAAAAAAAATATTATTAGTAAACCACTTTTAAAATTTGATAAATGTTATTTTAATGACATGGATTTCCTTTCAACCTAAGAGAAACTAAATAGATCACTTTATGAACTATTAACACATTACGTTAAATTGAGAACCCCATAATTATAACAAGTACATGAACCTTGGAATAGGTCAAAGGGGTGTACCTTCCCCCTAGATCAAGGAAACTACCCAAAATACCAATCATGCTTCTTGAGGTTGTATGGTTTATGGGTTCATTTGAACTTAGATTGAATAAAAATTCATTATATTTGGCTTAGGAAGTTAAATACCCATAAAATAGGTTGTAATTTTGGAATGTTAGAGAGATGGAATGGAAGAGACAATAAAAATAGTAGTAGTAATATGGGGAAACTTTATTACCATAGAGTTTTTTTATAGAAAACAAAAGATAAGAAGGTATTTGTGAAATTCCATTTTCTAAAATCAAGAATGGATAGAGGAAGAAGTGAGGAAGGAAGTGAACAATTTTCCTTGAAGGGAAAAAATGGAGAACGCTATTTCAATATCTTCATTTCACCCATGAAAAAAAATGAATTTGACATACATAAAGAGAATTATCATCTAGGTCTCCTGTACATATCTAAATCAATTAAAATATATATTGGCCAAAAAAATATATGTGCCCTAGGTTTACAAGACAAGGATATATATCTAAAAAATCTCGAGAAAATAATAAATATAAAGAATTTTATCCATGGAAACATGATCCTCAAAGAAGATTGGTAATTGTTGAATATCTTTGTAGTGCTCAATGGCATAAACATATTATTTCATGATGATTAACCTAGGTCTTGAAGCTAACGCTTTTTATGAAAAAAAGAATGATATCATTGGTATTTACATCATATAGATCCTTATATATCTTGTAGACTCTCTACCCAGAGACAAATGTGAGAGTTGGTGATCTCATGACTTGCATAAATCCTTCTACATCATCAAACCTCTCTATTTTCACCATCAATATTCTCCAACCATAATTATATTTTTGAAATACAAGTGGTATTTTCAAAGTACATTAAATTTTGTGATAAGTATATTGTAAAAATTAATTGTTAATAGTCGGTTTACCCTCATTGTATTCAAGTGATGTTTAGTGGGGACTTCCCTTCCCCGCGATTATTAAACATGTGAAGATGATTAAAAATATATTTTAATTAGTTAAGAACCTTCAAGAAATTTAAGTTGTCATTGCAATACAAATTAATTTTTTAATATATTTAAGATTGCTTTAAATTAAATGTTTTAATGGGTAATATTTGATTGCAATTTAATATTATCTATTGTTTTCGAAATTTTCAATACATACTAAGAACATGAAATTTATTTATTTTTAAAATTAAATAACTTTGGTTGTTTTTGGCATATAAGTGTATTATCAAAATATGGAGTTTTCATTAAACATGTAAATAAACACGCCAAATGCATATGGAAATTCATCTTTCCAATTTGAATAATAATTAATCAATCAATCGATGGCACACTTTGTGATATCGACATGATCAACCTAACACTCATAACTGGTTATCTCTAGTCATCCAAAAGATTAAGGGGGGAGGAAAGGGAGATTACGGTTGTAACCCCCTTATATAATTCACAAAAAGAAAATTCGTAATGTATCTTAGTCCAATACAGTTACTTTTTCTTATTCATTATACACTTTCAAACAACGTTAGTCATAGAATATTTCAATAACACTAAGAAAATATTAAACTTACTTTAGTTGCCATTGGAATACAACCTCCAATTATTAATATCATATATATATTGAACATGTCAATGATTTCATTATATATTTAGTTGTATATGTTAACATGTATTTGTTATTTTTTAATGTTGAACATATATTTGTTAAAAAAATGAATGTTTGAACTTCATCTCCCCGTGTACAAGTGACACTCACTCCAAAGTTCAAACACTAGGACTGTCTATCTTATGAATATCCCATTGAAAAATGCAATACTATGAGATTGTGAAAATATTTCACATTTCATGTTCCAAAATTGCTTCAGGAGGGAAGCGTTCACTCAACATTATAATCCAACTCCTTCAACTCACAACCATTTGCTTCAAACCCAAAGTTAATCATCTTCGCAGCAGCAAAGTTATGGAAATGGATATGAAGAGATTTTTAAATATACAAACATAAATGATAATGTTATATGTGGAAAGCACTTGAACATTCTTATTTCCTAAGGAGGATTGTTCCATCTAGTGGCATATTCACGATAATATGCTTGCAAATTTATAATTTATACACTTAGATGCAGAGAATATTACTCAAATGTCATGGTTTCCTCCTCAAAAAACCTTTCATTCATTAATAAGATGTACAATTTTGAGGATACAAGCATGCTAATTGTTAATGGCGAGTTCATGGATGTTTGTTTTCCCTCGAGGACCTTTAGTATACCATGCAGAGACATAATCCCCATAAATGACCTCCCTATAGCAAGGCGGGGAATCCTTAGTAATGAGCTCCGGTGCCGGGCATATCCTGGTTTGCTTTGAAGGATCATAAAATGTTGCAACAGAAATACGTGCCTTTTGAGCATTCACTACAGCACGATGTTCTGCACTCTTGTAGGTTCCATTGCTCACAATCTGCACCACCATAAATGGCTCACAACATGATCAGAAATTTAGAGTCTCATTTAACACTGGCAGAGGCACAGGACGAACTGAGTTTTCTAGAAAAGCAAACAAAATTTCAATACGATAGTTCCACAATCTCAAGGAACAGGCACTAAAAGAAAAAAGGAATAAATTATAAGATTGAGTCACAATGGAACCGCAGTTCCAAAACATAAAACACGTAATTCATACAAAATTAATTTTGTGAAGATTAGTGTTAATAAATGCAAGCTCGGGGCAATCTGACATAACACAAGAAATTGTGGATATTATGGGAATTATACAAAACCAATATGACACTGTTTTTAATTCCTAATTGTCAAAATGCTGTAAAAGTTGTTAGACCAAACAGGTGAGAAATCAGGAATTTTCCCAACAGACTCGATTTATTTTTTGTTTTTTATTTTCCCATTGCACATTGCTTCCAAAAGTACTTGCTTAGTGCACAAAAGCTTACATGACTCAATGCTAACGAGGTCGCCCAAGGTTCTGTCTACGCTCCAACTGTAAGGTCTATTCATGAAGTTAGAGTAGACGAGCCAATGGAGTCAGAAACATTGATTAGCTAAATGGTCTGTTCAACATGTTAGAATATTGATTAAAAGGTTCAGACATGATCATGCACTGAAAAGTATATGAGGGGGTAAAACAAAAGGCCGGCAATTTGGATCCTCTTTGATTTAAGATTCTCTTCTTGCTGGAGTTACAACTTAATAAAGGATCAACCGCCAGTAAGTTAACCAACCTCGAGTATGCAAAAATGAAATAATCAATTCACTGTAGATGTCTATGCTGCAAAAGTGCAAGTGAAAAGCTCTATCTGCTTTTGTGTCGTTGGATTAATGCTAGTATAAATCCTTTCCCACCAACCAAAGGATTAAGTCAATCAAAAAGTCACTTCATTCTCCAACAATAGGAATAGTAACCTCCTGGTAACAGCACCCAATCATAAGATGAGGAATTGAAACATGAATGAAAGTTTTTCATGTTATTCATCGAGAGACTAAAGCTACAATCAGATTTTCTAACTTGTAGAACAGGGCCACAACGTACATACTGGAGGAGGACAAGGTAAAGAAGACAAGAGGCACAAATCTTAGGTGTACTGGCATACCAAATGCTATAACAAGGGTTAAGATGCATGTGTACAAATGCCTTATCATATCATGATTTGATCAATTTTCTTGTACCTAATGAAATACAGAAAGGAATTCTCTATAATCATCACTGTTTGCAAGAAGGCCTTCAAGAGTAATCAACCATTGCAGACAATATAGGTAAAGTAGGACTGTCGCATGCAATGAAGTGTAGGAGCAATAATTATTTTGGACATTTCCAGATATATTAGCTATAACGCTATGGAAGAGAGCAACTTCTCCAAGAAATTTATGGAGGCTAAGGGTTTCTGATTTCATTTAGAGAGCTCTTGAATCAGCTTATTTTTTAGGTCTCCTGGCCTTTAATGCATTGTACTTATCAGTATGTAGTGTGCATAGATAGTATTTGTTTATAGATTATTTCAAGCTTCTGTATTTTCATTTATAAATCTCATAATATTTTGGCATTCCTCGAACCCTGCTATCCTATTTTTCAAAAATTGTCATATGCATCCGTCCCCATTTCACGATAAACATGCATTATACAATTCCCAAGAAGTGGGGCATTCCTAAAGTCTCATCATGCCACGATGGTTGTGGATGACAGAATTCAGTCCATAGATCATGAAGAGCAGTCCAATAAAAATTAAAAAGAAAGCAAGTGAGCAGAGGATGGTGTTTTTCAATGAAAGGTACCTAGTTACAGTGTAGAACTTGGCCTGAATCTTTCAATCTCCAAACAAAATAACAAAACATGTTTCAATTAAGTAGACAAGAAAAAGAAAAATTGCTCTAACCATGATCCCAAGGAGATTATTTACAGTGTTTTCTGCAATCACAATCGGATTACAACTTAAAAGAAATCAATACTCTAGTGCTAAAGAAAGCAGTTTAGGTGTTGAGGACCAACTTGGAAGCCATATTTTCAGCGTGGAGAATCTACGATGCAGTTAATCTCTTTAGAATTAGAACATCTGAACTTACTATTTCTTTGAGATTGTTACATTAGTGCAATTGCTCAGGGAGTTTTAATGCCAAACAACCAAGGGTAAAAAGAAGCATATGCAACTAGATATATCATATTAACAAACTAATTCAGCTAAAATAAGAATTCTGAGAGCGCTCTCATATTATTGTGAGCTTAACTTTATTTTGGATTTTGGATAATGGTGTTTTTCATTCTAAGCACTATAGTCCCCTCTTTCTGTTGCTTGCATGGGATACTTCATGTTACATGTTAGTGGACCTCATTGAGAAGAGAGAATGGCAAAGATAGCACGCCATGCTGTAACACCTTTAGTTGTGATTAGAAAGAGTGAGATTTGCATAAGGGTGACAACCTGCTACAATTATTGAATGATTATGAGGGAGACATACCATTCATGTAGATTCAGAAGTAGAAGTAAACATATCAAATGGAAAAAGATACCTCCAAAAACTTCCAAGCCTTCTGTTAAGGTATAAAATGGTTTGGAAAATTCTGATGCCTCTGATAGGATGGACATTGGCAAAGTATCATGTTAGCAGGCTGATCTACAGATGGATAAAGATCATCCCATAGAACTGTATCAATCTTGACCAAGCTACTCGTTGCGAGTATGTGCATGACACTGACTCCGTAAAACTCAGTGAACATGGTATGCATGCATGAATGTGGCTTTGTGAAAAGAAATTGCACGCTTTAAAAGCTGCAGAACTGAGGGAATGCAGCCACAATTTATATTGTAGATTCGGAAAAGCTACAGAAAACATTGTGGATTCTCAGGCCTCAAAGTGAACTGAGGATTCTGCAAGCTGTAAAATTGTTGCAACCACAAAAGCAGGGGAAAACCTGGCAGAAAATTGTATGAGCTAGTTGAGAATTGCAGAAACGATATCTGAGAGAAATCCAATAAAGGAAAGGTCTATTGTAAAAGCATTTGTTACTGATATCTATAGCTACATAAGGGACTTAGTGCCACAGTTATCACTCCACAGAGAGGGAATATTATAGAGCACATAGCGCATCTTTTTGATCTTATGTCCAAATGATATAACGGGAATATAACTCTTTTATCCTCTCAAGGAACGCAATAATTTTGTGGTGGTTTTCATAAAGGTCTTGTAAAATACTATTCATAGATTAATTATTCACTATAACTATAAGTAGGTATGTTCATACATTGATATCGATTTGGTTCAAAGCCTACAATATACAGGTTCACATTGGATTTGTACAACAAAAAACCCTTTCGATGGTAAAGACCGGGTTAACCACTATCAATGAAAAAGCTCCAAATCCTGTAGAGCAACCCTTGCCTAATAACTACAAATATCAACCAGTGAAAATTGAAAACAAGGTGGCTGACTGGGAATTAATCGTAACTGGAGCATGTAGCAATGACCAGCCACCAAAGAGGTAGACAACAGTAGTGAAGATCACTTGAAAAGTGGTCATCTTTAAGTCCAAGAGTTTCATAATTAAGTGTCCCAATTGTACATTAAATTTAATTAATAATCTGAATATACCACCTATTGCTAAACATTAATCCTATAAGTAAATAACGAACACATTAACCCCCCAAACCCTTATTTATTTATTTAGGGTGTAATCACCAGTATATCAGATATGGCTCACACTGCTATTCTTAATGTCTATCTCCAACAACTCCAAGACATAGAAGCACAAATAGCTCTCCTATCGCAAAACCGATCACAAATCACCACGAGCTTCATTGTGTTACTCGATCACCCATTAGCACCTGAGGTTCTCAATTATCCATTACCACCTAACTTTATTCCACTTAAATTCTCATTTTATGACAATAAGACCAATCCATAGCAGCATCTCCGCACCTTCATGACTTCTTGTATGGACTATATACATAACAATACCTTACAAAAATTTTCCGATAGCCTTAAAGAATATGCACTTGATTGGTTCTATACACTCTCTTTGGGTTCCATAAGGGCATTCCAAGATATAGTTGACAACTTTCTTATTCATTTCTCGATCAATATTGGACAACACATATCTTTTGTACAAATCGCTCAAGTCAAGCAACACTCTCACGAAAGGGTTGCAGATTATGTGTTACAGGATAGGACCTTGCTTTCCCAGGCTCAATTGCACACACGTTGGCTCTCATATCAAGCTCAATTGCTACAGTGGCTTATGGCAGCCTCAATTGCCAAAATTTTCTTACATATGACATTTTCATTCCGTACAATTGACACTAGGGGAAGATGGGTGTACAAGTCTCATGTTTTAATTTCAGTATATGTTATTTTACTGATTTTTATGAGCATCTTTATTAGACATTGATACACGTTTTTGCATGTGGCATGCAGGTTCACACATACGGAAAAAAGGAGAAGGGAACACACACATTCCAATCTCTCACATGCCTTGTCTTTTTGCGAGGTTTGTATTTATAGTTCATTTAGTATAATCAAGCAAATTTCAATCACTAGATCAAAATGGGAGATAAATGTGGTACCCTAAATTTGGACCAATGGCACATGGAAATTATCCTTCGCATTTATCTCAGCCCATTCTCATTTGAGCACTTAATTGAATTATTCTTGCATGCATCTCGCTCAATTTAACACTCCGTAGCCACTAGGTCACACTAGTTACTTAGCTTTGACCCATCAAAAACGTATTTACTGTATACAAAAAAACATTTTCGGACTCCAGGCCACATTTTCCAATTTTTAGAACAAAGTTTGAACTTTCCCAAGGCAAAATTGCTCTGCACAACCAAAACCGGTTGACAGTTTTCACCGAGGTTGACATTTTCACCCTCCACTCATGCAATGATGATTTTTTCAATTGCACAAGTTAGCCCAGTTAGCTTTGGGTCAACTAAGCAATAAAACATATTGCACAAGTCGGATATAAAAACAGAATCGCATAGCCCGTTTGAAAGGTCTAATCTCTCATATCTTTGTGCTACTTAGGGGATACCAACAAAGCACCCAGGAGAAGGACTACTTTTGCAAAATCACTCCTTGAATTATATTAGCAAACTACCAAGTCTAAATACATCTTATAAGGCTTCCCTAGGTCATTATCACATGCTACAATCTACACCAAAGCTCACTGCCAGTTTCAGAGGCCTTATTAGGACGTGGCCAACATATTGTTTATTATACACTTTGCACATTTTCACCGGGTGGGAGAACTATGTGAAGCTTGATGCCTCTTCGGAGCATTGGTACCTAGTATAGCACTTATCACACCATCGGGGTGGGATGAGGTCAATCCAACCCAATTGGACTAACCCTTTTTTCAGGTCTCCAAGAGAGCTAGGGTTTTGAAGAAGAAACCCTAATCTATTTACAGAGTTGAAATCGCGACAAACTGAACACAGAATCAGGAACCCTGAACACAGAAGATCCATGTGCCAGAACTAGATTTGAATGCAATGTTACACAGGTCAAAATCAGCCAAACAGGTCAAATTTGCCTAGCGTTTTTGCTCCAAACCGCTGATTTCGTCCTCACCACACTGCCAGGTCATCCAATTTTACACAGAGCCAGTTCCCTTTCTACACGACCCAAATCCATCATCATAGTTGCAAGATCAATTTCTAGAGATAGTAAACCGGTGCAATCTCTTCTAACCTTAACCAGCACTTTCATTTATCAATTTTCTAGAGTTTGAAAAATCTGATATATGATCTTTACATGTTTCTAGAAACTACATATTTACCATGTTTATTTCAATTCTGATTCTAGATCATTGTTAACATTAAGTATATATCTTAATTAGACTAAAACCCTAATTTTAAGATTGTAATGAACTAAACAATGATAAAGGACGTTAAAAATGTCAGAACTATTAGCCCAACCACAATAAAGTCCTCTCCAAATACCACACTTATTGCTTCTATATAGTCTTCTTGAGGATTTAATGGTTGAAACTTCTGTAATGCATGAAATGAGATTCCATGGAAACCAAGTTGATCATGATGGTTGGAGTAATAAGGCAATACAAATGACTGATTTCAAAGAACAGTCAAAAGGTTTAACAGAAGTTGTCAACAATCTCCCACTGTATGGTAAGCAAAATTGAAACTAAACTGTGAAAATTACCTGAGTTTGGTCACCCAAATTGACAACAATAGCATCACGCAGAGGCTGCACAGTTATCCATAACCCGTCTTTAAGAACCTGCAGGCCTCCAACTTCATCTTGTATCAGAAGTGTAATTGCACCCATATCAGAATGTGCTTGCAAACCCAAAGCAAGCTCCGGCTGAGGGCATGGTGGATAATAACTAATAGTAATATTCTGATAGGGTTCACCAATTACTTCTTGGATATAGAAAGCTTGCAAGCCAATACTTTCAGAAATTACAGCCAACAGCCTTTGAGCAAGCAACTTCATCTGCTCACTATATTCCTGCACTGTTTCTCTGTATTAAGTGAAAAACAATGGATTAGTGGAGTGTATCCCCATAATAAAAACAGAACAAAATACCAAATAAAGAATGGACATTGTGATATCAAGTCACATTTAAGAGAAACTTTTACATGCCCTCGTGGCATCAAACTTCACCATTGTAGCTATCTTTAGAGTTTCATGTGAAACTTCATTTTATGTCCAGCAGCCGATAATTGAAATGCAATGCTTTCCAATAATAATTTTCAGACTAACATCAATTAACCCTTTCTGGTTCATACATATTAAACGCTGGTAAGCTTATTTTTCCAATATGTCTCACAGTCGATAAATTGGCCAATAGGGAAAGAGGCTAGAGGGTGAGAAGCCCAAAGTGGTGGATAACATTCACTACTACTCCCCCGAACTAACAAATTCTTTAAGGTGCTTGTGTGCTGAGTGGGTCCCCTTTCCTAATGCTTATTACCACACATACATGAAGACATGTCATTAGGGTAATCACTACTCATTGAAGTCGTCTTGAGATGACTTAAACATACACAATTAAAATCCCACATAAATTAATTATCTAACTTAACATTCTAAAAACGTTTCTGCTTCTAATGAATCTGAAATGTACACTGACACACAAGCCACTGAAACTGGACTATTTAATCACTTTCAGAGGTTTTAATATACTTTGCAATTTTTTACACCTTATAGCCACTGTAGAACCATCTTTGGCTGTTAGAAACTTGAGGCTTTAAGGGTTAAATGGTATAAAACAAACTAATCTCAAGCATAGTTCTAGAACAATATGAAAATGAAAAGTTTTTTTTTAATGATTTTAAGGGGAAAGTTATGAAAGGAAATAAAAAATAAGGGAAAGTTTGAGATTAATTTCTGGACAATAAGGGGAAATGTTCTCTTACAAGAAAAATGTTCCCCAGCCAAAGGTTTATCTGAAATTTACAGGAGTAAAATGAGACCTAGAATAGTTAGTACTTAGTAAAGATAGAGGCCATGACAGAATCAGGCTAGAACCAGAATAAGGGAAACTGTAGGTGCAAGGCCCAAGACTAATTGCCACCAATCTTGAATGGAGGCCTAAAAGAGATGGCTAGAATCATACAGTTCGTGTTTTTAATCATTATTACAGAATGTAGTGTAGCTTCAAATTTGTTCTATAACCTTTACTCATGTTTGATAACACAGCCTAGTAATGAGATGGGTTGCCCCAAATTCCAATCCAAATTTACTGTACCCCGATAGTGCTTTAAATGATATGAACAACACAAAAGCACTGGATTGGCTGAATTTCCAAAGAGATATGTCAGAGAAGCAATATGAAATGAAGAGAAAAGCCCTATGGAAACAAAACAAGCTAGAGTGGTATGAGTTCCTTAGAGAACTATCAACGAAACAACATGCTAAGTTCCGCAAAATAGACTATGTACGGTGAAAGAGGTGTTGCTTTCCCTGTAAACAGAAGCTCTTCACTCATCGTGCCATAACATACATGGATATCAGGAAACCAGCAATAGCCAGTCTTGTTCTTTCTATGTTGTTAAACCTCTTTAGTCACAGAATGTAAATGCAGGCACATACAAAAGCCCACACAAATGGAATTCTACGCTTCCGTAATTTCGTCAATGATTTGGTCCATGCATAGTCAAGAAAGCAGTCATCTATGGCCCATAATAGGCAAGGATTTTTGTTATACAGCCTTTAGATAGGTAATATATAATGCAAGGCTTATAATGACATTCATTTGAGATATGCAATTAATTTCACAACATTGTCATTACAGGATATGTTCAGTGGAGAGTTGATAGCTAAAATGGGGGACTTCATTATCAAGACTAACAGAAGAAGATCACAAATGATGAAAATAAAAGAAACTGGATTTACTGTCTCATAGGCTATTTTTAGCCTCGTGGATGTTAAAAAGTTTTCATTTCATTTCATATTATAGACTTCAAAAAAAAAGCGGACCTTGTAACCGTAAGAACGCAAACACAATCGGAAGAGAGAATCTAATATAAGATAAAGCACCATTATTGATCAAAACTCGTAGTGAGCACCATACAAGTTTACAACCAATTTCATCAACATTGATCAAGAAATCATTATGAGGACTAAACAATCTTATAATCAACTTCATCAACAATGATGAAAATTCATATTGCGGACCATACAAGCTTACAATCAATTTCAATGGTGCAAACCTGAAAGAGACCTAAAAATAATAGAAATGGCTCGTTGATGTTGAGAAACATGGTAATCTGAAATATAATGAAATGAAGAAAATCTTAATCTGACCTGTAAGAAGGGGGATTGTGAGGCCAACGGTTGGGGTTTGTCCTAGAGATAGGCTGAGTATGGTGATCGAAATAATCCCTCCAATCCAAAACCTGATCCTCCTTGACCAACATCCTGCTGCCATAACCTTCTGAGGCAGCCGATCCAAATGTACAGGCATACTTCAACTTCTCCTCAACTGGACTCTCGAAGAAATTTCGCCCATTGTCTCTCATTTCATCAAGGAGTCTTGTGGGTACTCCATGGTTTATTATCTGAAAAACACCCCACTCCCTACAAGCCCGGCCCACCCCATTTCTAATTGTATCTATATTGTTCGAGTCGAAATTTAATAAATCTACGAGTGGAACCTGAGCAGATGAGAAGCAGCGATCGGCAAGATTGGGTCTGAGGTCTGGAGGTTGCATGTACTCCTTGGGAATGTGTTGCAGCCCCGTCTCGTTCACTGCCTGGACTCTGCTATTGCTTCCGACATCCATAGTTCATCCACTTGTTACGTCACCTTCTGAAGTTATAATTATGATTCAAGGTCTGTCTTGGAACTTGGATGTGCATAACAACAATGTAACCTTGAAGTTCTGGAAGTGTTCCCATGCGACACGGTTTAAATTTGGCATCCGTTTACATGTTTTTTTGTTTTTCTCGGGTGGCGGGGGCGGTGGGTGTTTTGAGGGGGTGGGTGTTTTGAATAAGATCTTATATTATATTAACAAATAAAATGATATAAGATAATTCAACAAAAAAGTAAGTGGTATGAAAGTACGTCCCCAAACCACGAATAAACTATGTCAAGCATAAGAAAAGTCAACAATAACAAAGCCACTATGAAAATGAAATTAAGTCACCACTGTAAAGCGTTGACCAGTTGCGGGTGGATCATGGTCATCAAGCTAGCCAGGAAGATCCTTGCCACTGTCAGGCACCTCCCAACCAAAGCCAGCCTGGCCCTCTTCTTCACTGTCTTCTACAGTGTCGTGAGAGGGCGAGATGGTTAAAGCCATGTGGGGAAACTTATTTGGTGGAGGCGGGAGGCGCCACCCGTCATGAGTGTACGGCTCAAGGGGAGCCGGCGAGCCCCAACCAAGCTAGCGAGCTAGCGGAGGGGATCCTCAACCCTAGTGACGAGCTAGGGGCGGAGGAGAGAAGCTCTGCCGTGGCAACTGACTGTGCGGGGATTAGCAAGCACGGCTGAATGAGCGGCACTAAGAGCGGTTCCGACAACCACCTCATGGACGATTGTCATGGGGCAGAGAGCACCGAGAAGGAGACGATGTCTCCCAAGCCACATTGCAAGGGGTGTCACCCCAGTGACGAAGGAGGGTCTAGAGGTGTTTCACCTCAAGGGCCACCTTACTCGCTTGCACTTGTATCTGTAGCAGCACATTGGAGATTACCACCGACTTATTATAAATAGAAAAATGTTGATCAACTTCAATATGAGCAAATAAACAAGAATTCCTTTCTTTCCAAAGCCAAAAAAGAATTTCCCCTCTAAAAGCATGTCATATTGGCCAAACATGTGAGGCATTATGGGATTATCGCCTAGCAGAATATGTTACCAAGTGAAACATTTTGGTCTGAAGGGGAGAAAGAAAGAATGAATCCAATTCCAAGCCTTTTAGGCTTTGCTACAATACCAGAAAAGGTGGGATAGATTTCCCAAGTGCCTGCAGAAGGGACATTTGGGGGCCGAGACACCAATCTGAACCAGACAGGCACCAATTGACATGCCTTGGTGGAGAATAGACCACAGAAAATGAGTGATTTTAGGTTCCACACAAACAGACTAAATAATGTCAAATCTCCTTCTCCAACTGGAAGGGGAAGAATGAAGCCCCCATTGATTGTTGAGTTTATCAACCATGGGCAGATGGGGAGACAACCAAGAATAGCCTTTGTTGGCAAAGTAATTCTGGAAGGGGGTATCCATGAACCATTTCCAGTCTGTCCACCATGGACGAGCAAAGAGCACAATTTTGTGGCTCATATGATCAGGAATAAGGGTGATAATGTCAGTAATACTGGCCCAATCTTGTAAGGCAAGGTTGAACTTAGCTTTGAGTTTATTCTAAGGACACCAAGCTTGAATAGGCTTGTTAAAGAGATCTTGGATGAAGCAAATTTTGCACTTGAAAAGCTTGAGTGCAAGGATCCTGAGGACCTCTACAAGACACCTATCCTGGAATTGGATGACAGACGACCACCACAAGGAGTGATGGTTAATAGATAGGCCATTATGAAAGTCATCACGCTTCCATTGAAGCCATGGTTTGATTTGTTCCCATGCCTTCCAGATACTTTTGAGAACAAAGGTGTCAACCACTTTAACAGGTACAGGAGCAATGATAAGATTGACGAAACCTAAACCCTTCCAAGTTGGTCGACCATAAGGGGAACCTTCCTCTCTGCTATGGCACAAAAGTACCTTCCAAGATTCTTGTCCTTAAATGCTGTGAATTATCCATTTGGCACAAAGCATCTGCCCTTGACGCAAGATGTCAATAAGGCCCATTCCTCCAAAGTCTCTGGGAAGGCAACAAGTCTCCCATGCAACTCTGTGAAACCCTTTGCCAGAAGCAACATTAGACCGGAGAAAATCTTTGAGAAGCATTTCTAACTTCTACTTTTTATTTTTTGGATGGGACCTAGCATGAGGAATAATAGATATGAGTAGCTTCGAGCACTTTGGAGCAAATATGGAATTTACCTATTAAGGACAACAGTTTGGTTATCCAAAGCTCAAGCTTTTTAACAACTTGTTGAACAACATATTACCAAAGATCAGTAGTTGACGCTTGAAAGGCAAAGGGGATGCCAAGGAATTCGAACATCTCACCATGGACAATCATCTTCTAATCATACAAAGTCATCCACGGGGTACGGGAAGGAAGGATTTCCTGTAACACCACATTTTCTGCCATTGAATGGATGAACAAAAGGATAAGCAGAAAGTATCAAGGCATTGCATGGAATTACAAATGTTACTTTCATCCTCAATTAGCGTAAGAAAAAAGAGTCATCAGGAAAGTGGTCATTGAGCAATTGGGCATTGGCAGAAGAAGGTAAGGAAATTCCCCTGACAAGACCTTGAGATTTGGCTTTAGCAAGCAGATAACGAAAACCTTCCATCGTAAGAACATAAAGAGATGACACTAAAGGGAAACCCCATCGTATTAAACAAAAGAGCCCAAACGGAGCCAAGATGTGTCCGTTAATGGTGATATGAGCTGAGGAATTCGCAAAGAGAATCTTGATTGATTGAATAAAGATTAGACCAAAGCCTAATGCCTGAAGCATGACCAAGATAAAAGGCCATAATATCATGTCATAAGCTTTCTCAAAATCAATTTTAATGAAGAGGGCTGGTTGACTAGACTTGCGGGCCCATTCCATGCCTTCCCAGACGACTATGATATTGTCCAAAATGTATCGCCCCTAGATGAAGCTAGTTTTCTCCAGCTGAATTATGGTCAGGAGAATGTGTCACAACTAAATGGAAAGGGATTTGGCAATAATCCTATAGGAAACATTAAGCAGGGTGATAGGTCATCAATTGGTGATTGATTCAATAAAATCCAAAATATTTTACTGAAATTTGAATTTAGAATATTGTTATAATGAGGTACAATAAAATACAAATGCTAAGCAATTTTTAGAGATGTAACCATGAAAGCAAATGAGAATAATAGGGCACTTACCTTGATTTCACTTATTTCAAAGTGTGTTTGGATTGGAAGAACCGATGAAACCGCAACTCATAAAAATGCAGAAGTGTGATTAAGCTAAAATGTAAATATATGAGCCTAATCTGAATGCAAGATTGCAGTAAATGAATGATAAATTAATTACAGTAATACACCCAAGCAAACTAAGAAATAAAGTGAAAACCCTGAGTACAAAGAGAGGGTAAGAAGCTTTAGTCGATTCACAGTGAAGTCTAGACTGGATTGAAGCTTTGACTGGTTGAACAAAGAGGAAGAAATGTCACACAAAACCCCTGAAAAATACAGATTTGGAGGAATAGGCTAGATTGGGCGCCTGTAGAGGGATAGGGGCACCCGTAGGCACCCTGGACATGTTTCTAGGTGTTTGGATCTGCGGAAAAGCTTAGAAAACCTCCTCCAAGGTGTCACAATGTGTTCACCTTTAGTCACCTTTGATCGTTCTGCGGTCGCACCAAGATCGTCGAGGTCGATGTAAATCTGCAATGAAGATTGAACCTGCAAAACCCTCAAATAAACATCAAATCCCCAAAAAAAAAGATGCAGAATGAGGGGCCAAACTATCCTCAGTTGTCACAATGGTGAACTTATGATTGAGCGTTGCACTACATCTTAGACCCAATGTAGTTTTGTGTGTGTGTGTATGGAATTGTGCTCTAGGTTGCTCTTTTGCGTGTCACACTTGGATAACGAGTAAGTAGCTAGATGTAGAATGTAATAAATGTGTGCATGGAATAGAATGAACTTCCCTCCTATAAAGTGTGATGCAAAAGACCAACCCTTATGTCACTTGTGATGGTGCTAGATGGATGCAATGGAGCTCTTAGATGTCATGATGGATGTAACCTTAGGTGGTGATAGCTAATGCTTAGTGATTGGTCCTTTATTATGATCACATAACTTTATATTTATATGATTCCCTTGCTTGAATTTCGTAATTAACCCCAAAAAGGCTGAATACCAAAAAGATTAGATGCTCAAACAACTAGAAAGGACCCAAAAAGTGTGAGTAAAGTACAAACGGGACATGGGCGCCTAGAGGAGATGAGGGCATCTGGTGCTAGCATCCTAGCTGGGCGTTGGTGTCCAGCATGAAAAATACTGAAGAGTAAAAAGGTAGACTGAGCTAGTAAGGCTATACAAAAAAAAACAACAAAAAGTAAAGCAAGGTGACCAAATACATGGATTAATTAGTACTTTTCTTACTTAGGAATCACATGAATAGTAGTATGTAATCAAGACTAAATAATTACCCAAAGTGTGTGATTTAGTGTCTACATTTTCCCTCACTTTATGTTAGTGAGCGGAAAGCTCGGTAATATAAAGTATATAAAAATGCGTACCTGATAACCATGTAGATTGATGTAGAAAGAGCATGCCGAGGGACTAATAAAGTGCAGAATGATTAAAAAAAAGTGAAGCATGGATGATAAGGAGGAGAAAGTGCAAAATGTGATGAAAATGAACCTAGGGCGGAAACACATGTGTAGATGTCATGATGCACCTATTATTGATGTCTTTGTGTGTGATGTTGATGTTGTTGGTGTGATGATGATGTTGACATTGACTATTGCTTCCCATACTGACGAACCTGTAAAAGAGAAGCCGATATGTAGTCAAATATGCATGTATATGATAAAAATATGTAAAAAGTGTGAAAAAAGAACATGTGCACTTGATCCATGATGAGGAAAGAGTGTAGAGAAAGATCTTCTAAATGATGTCGACATGCGAGTTTTTCAAGCAATCTCATGCCAATGAAATGGAAGAAGTGTAGAGAATAGTTTGGTGTCATCCTCTAACCTTTAACTGTTTCCCACAATGTAGAACACCAATGCATATGGTGTGTATAAATGCATGTGCTAAGGACTATCTGCCCTATAAAAACCATTGTGTGTGGAGTTTTGTAGACTGTGTTGAACTACTAATCACTGTGTAATTTCCCCCTAGTTTCAGGTATCTAGGAAAGGCCATTATGCTAAGGACCCAAGTTCGATTATGAGCCCTGCCTGAAAATAAAAATTGTGTTGTACCAGTACTATGCTATGTATAACGTTGTATGGGGTGACTGATTCACCCAAATGATGCCCCCCCTTGTTTGGGGTGCATGCGACGTCACTGAAGGAGTATGCGGCCCAAAGGAGGACCGATCATTGTGATGAACTATGCCTTGTAGGGAGAAGGGAATGTGCTTGGTAGAAACCAAGGCACACACAAATAAGTGGCTACGACAAAGGCAAATAAGAGCAAACAATGTAACAAACAACCATGGAAGAAAATAGTCTTGTAAAACAAATGTTGCACATAAAGCACCCATTAGCATGTTAGAAATATAAAAGGTATGTCAAGGTGTGTATAATATGAGAAAGTAACCTGTTATGGAATAAAATGAAACAATAACACCTAGAGTGTATGAAAGTGGATGCCCCCAGGAGCCGTTATGGGATTGGCAATAGGTACTATGCCAAACATTCATGTTGCGTGTAATAGATCTGTAAAATCTGCTATCGAAAGGGAAGTGAATGTGCATGTGTGTATGATAGAGATAATGACATACAAGATATTTATCTAGCATGTGTAATAAAGTGAACATGTAACAAGTAAATGTAACCAAGATATGTAGTATGTTGTGAATGAGGTGGAATGGAATGCATAGTGAATGATAGGAGCAACATTCCCCCTCAAGTGGATGTGTATGTATGCAATGATGTTCATTTTTTTATGCCCCCTCAAATTCGCGAGAGTGTGTCATCGGGAAAAGGTATGAGTGATGTGGTGTATGTAGAAAGGGTTGATAAATAGATCATGGTGTGTTGATTGTAAAGTGATGATGTATACATGATATTGAATGCGACATAATTACGAGTGTTGTAGAATGAGGTGATAAAATGTGTGATGATTTAGCCTAAAGCGTATGTTACTAGATGGGTGAGTAAGATGCTAACAAGCATGATGATGTAGCACAAGGCATATACAACAAAATATATGAACGTGATGATGTAGCACAATGTGCATATCATGAAATGTATGGATGGGATGCTAGAAAGGGGTGATGATTTAACATAAAGTGTATATCACGATATGTGTGCAAAAGGCACTAGCTAGGAATGTCACATGATATGAGGAAACATATTGATTGATTGGTTGTGAAGATCAAAGTGTAAAATGATGTAAGTATGATGAGGTGAGGTTCAATTTTGATTTGGACCCTCAACAATCGAATATGAACCATGGGACTAGAATGTGTTATCAAGTAGTGAGTGCAGTGCATAGAAGTAGATGAGTAAAATATGTAATATGTGTAGTAGATGTGGTGATGAGAAAAATGTCATAGGTCTGCGATGTTTAGAGTTTATAATGTGTAATGTGGAATGTGTAGTGTCTAAGTGTAGTGCGTAATGCAAGATGTGTATATTGTAAAAATGTATGATAATGTAGTGTGTAGAATGTGTGCAATGTATGGGTGTACAAAGCATATAGTGAGGATGATGCATAGTAGGTGAAAGAAAGTAGAAAATTTTATGATGTGTGAATATGTGATGTCTATTGTCGATGGTGCAATGTTTAAGGTTCATGTATATAATATGGCCTCAACAGTCAAGTGTGAACCAAAGCATGAGAGTGTGTTATAGGGTAATGACGATGCTAGCGTGTGTGAAGATGTATATGTGAGAAGTTAGGTATGTAAGAAGGTGAATGTAAGAAGTGTGTTAATATGGGGGGTAGAAGAAATAGATGTGATTCCCCCAAGTGTGTGAAGAGAAAATATATTAAGTAACGTCATATAAGAGGTTGTCATTATCATGATCAGAAGCAAACGATGAAGCATTCGAAACTTGATAAGCAATAGTGTCGGGTTGATCAAGTAAGGAGCCATTGAGGTATAAGTGATACATGCCCATATCATATTCATCATTAGTGAAAGGAGGTAATGGACATCCATGTGCATACCAGCGAGTGAGATTCTATGTATAGCCAAGAAAAGAATTGTTGTAAATGAAGACACAACTAAAGGGCATAGGAAATGAGATATCAATATGATCAAGGTCCAATGTGCCCCCAATGTAAGCAAGCCAAGATTGTCCTAATGTAAGCGGAGAAGAACGAGGGGCTCGTACAAGGTAGACTATGAGATGAAAGACAAACATACCATAAACATCAGTGATAGTGATGAATCCATAATAGAGATGAGGGTCATGAGTTAGAGGATAAATATCCTCGAAAGAAAATCCTAGCTGATTCAAACCATCATGTGAACATATAGTGACATCAAAAGTAGGATCAAATGGAATGTTCTCCCAATAAGAATCATTCATGAAAAGTATACATGTGAAGGGAGGTAGTGTAGATGTCGATTGTGCATGAGAAGGCACTGAAGGTGATATGGCATCCAATGTAGGGACATGCTCCTGATAAGGAATCATGGCAGTAATAGTAGGAGGAGGAGGCATGTTGCAAATGAGATTGTTTCTAGCATGCAAATGGCACCTTCAAGTGGTGGTAAATGATCTGGAGTTTCCATCAGTTGTAGTTCATTAGTAGTATCAGTTCTCGGAGTAGGAAGTATAGTATGTGGATCATGGTCACAATATTTGTATGGATGATGGTCACGAAAATAAATATATTTGATACTCTCATGCATGAATTTAACATAGTGATGTACGGTACAGAGAACCGCTTGCATGGCATGAAGCCATGGCCTACCAAGTAAATAGTTGTATGAAATGGGGAAGTTGATGACAAATAAAACCGTGCTAAGAGTTTTGGGTCCAACCGTAATAGGTAGAGTGATGTGACCTAAGCTTGGAAGAACATATCCATCATATGCACGAAGAGAAAGACATGATGGACTAATATTAGTAGCCAAAATACCAATCTTTTCAAGGAATAACATAGGACAAAGATTGAGTTCAGATCCATTATAAATTAAAGTACGCTTGACACCCACATTGTAAATGTGAATCATGATGTGAAATGTTGGGTCATTGTCAAAAATAGTAAGATCATCATGAGTATTAGACGGCAAAGCGATATGCTGAGAGAAGGCATCTACAAAGGTTTGATATACTAAATTTGGATGCATATTAGCAAGAATGCGAGTGGTAACTAGGATATTTTTTACTCTTTCTCTTAATTCAAGGTTGATGAGCAAGAAATCATTAATATAGATACTCATGATGATAAGACCCTAGGAAGATGAGCAATAAAAGAGTGGGGTTCCTAGGAACGTGAATATCGATTTCATGTTCACCAAAATGATTAAGCAAAAATATAAATATATGAGCCTAATTTGAATGCAAGATTGCAATAAATGAATGATAAATTAAGTACATTAATACAACCAAGTAAACTAAGAAATAAAGTGAAAACCCTTAATACAAAGAGAGGGTAAGAACCCTTAGCCGATTTAAAATGAAGTCTAGACTGGATCAAATCTCTAACTAGTTGAACAAAGAGGAAGCAACATTGCACAAAAACCCTGAAAAATGTAGAACTTGAAAAACAGGCTAGACTGGGGTGCCTGGAGAGGGACAAGGGCACCCTTGGGCACCTTGGACCTGTTTCTGGACGCCTAGGTCTGCATAAATGCTCAGAAAATCTCCTCTAAGGTGTCACAAGGTGTTTTCCTTTAATCACTCCAAGGTCGCACCAAGATCACCGAGGTCGTTGTAAACCTGCAATGAATAATGAACCTGCAAAACCCTTAAATAGACATCAAATACCAAAAAATAAAGATGTAAAATATGGATTCGGACTGCCCTTAGTTGTCACAATGGTAAACTTATGACTGAGCATTGCACTACTTCTCAGACCCAATGTAGTTTTGTGTGTGTGCGTGAAATTTTGCCCTAGGTCACTCTTGTGCGTGTTGCACTTGGATAATAAGCAAGTAGCTAGATGTAGAATGTAATAAATGTGTGCATGGAATATAATGAACTTCCCTCATATGAAGTGTGATGCAGAAGACCAACCCTTGTGTCCCTTGTAATGGTGTTAGATGGATGTAATGGAGCTCTTAGATGCCTTGATGGATGCAACCTCAGGTGGTGATAGCTAATACTTAGTGCTTGGTCCTTTATTATGATCACATAAATTTATATTTATATGATGCCCTTGCTTGAATTTTATAATTAACCCCGAAAAGGCCGAAAACCAAAAAGATAACATTCTCAAATGGCTGAAAAGGACCCAAAAAGTGTGAGTAAAGTACAAAGGGGACAGGGTCACCCAGAGGGGATGACGACACTTGACGCTGACATCTTGGCTAGGCGCTGGTGTCCAGGATGAAAAGTGCCGAAGAGTAAAAAGGTAGATTGAGCAAGTAAGGTTGTAACACCAAAAGCAACAACAAAAAACAAAGCAAGCTGGCCAAGACATGGGTTAATTAGTACTTTTCTTACTCAGGAATCACATGAATAGTAATATGTAATCAAGACTAAATAATTACCCAAAGTGTGTGATTTAGTGTCTACAAAGTGTCAAGATTGTTGGGACACGAGTGCCTAGGTAGGGGCAAGGGAGTCTACGGGCGCCCTAGACCTCTTTGGATTATTGGAGTCTACCAAAAAGGTCAGAACCTGATTTCATCATTATTGCTAGGGTTTTGTACTTATTCGCCAAAGATCGGATGCATGTCGCACTTGGATCACCGAAGTACCTGTAAATCTGCAACACAAATAATCTCCTACAAAAACCTCAAATTACATCAAATCCTAAAAAAAAAGATGCAAAATAAGGGGTCAAACTGTCCTCGGCTATCAAACAAGTGAACTTATGACCGAGTGTTGCACTACGTCTCAGACCCAATGTACTTCTATGTGCTTGTGTGTGCAATAGTGCTTCTAGGTTTCCCTTGCATCGATGATAAGGGTAGTAGCTAGATAAAATTCAGATGTGTGGATGGAAAAATCAACTTCCCCTTTCTATGCAGTGTGTATGCAGAATAGTCAGCCTAAGATGTAGTCCTTTTGATATGTAGATATATATCCCTTGATAATAATTTTTCGCCATTATAATAGTATTTATGTTGTGTTTATATAGGGATATCTTGCTTGAATTTCAACACTAATGACCCGACATGCCGATTAGGACCTCGAGATAGGAGTAAGAAAACTAAGAAGGCTGACCACAAATGTGAAAAAGAACAAATAGGACAAGTGAGCCCAGGATGGACATGATCACCTAGGCGTTAGTGTACAATCCTGGGTGTTAGTGTCCATAGACAACTAATGACAACTATGTAAAGACTGATAGACATGGATCCCTATGACCTGACCAGAAATGAGTGCAAAAGTGAGAGAGGCGAGAGATAAAAATAATAGAGACAATCAAAGAAAGTGGATGGACTAGGAATTGTGCCACCAGTGAATACTTTTCTTACCCAATATCCATATATAAAACAACATACTTGGTGGTATAGTAAATAGTAGTAAGTACGTGATTTTGTGTCTACATTTCCCCCCCTTTATTCTATTTGAATGAAATTCAAGTAGTGTAAAGGAAGCAAGGAGCATACCTGAAAGAGGTACGGAGAAGCCCCATTGTAGAAGTATGTGCAAAATAAGGACATATAGCGTGGCAAATCATGGATCAACATGGAGATCCATGTGGCATAAAGAGAGACGACAAACCATTGTGAGGAGCACTTTGCAAAATTGATGATTTGATTGTGAGTGATTTGGAGATTTCAAATTGTCAATTGGTGGAGATTTGGTGGGGTAGGGAGTGATCAGTTCCCAACTTGATTTTGCATGTGTGAAAAATTGAAGGATTTGGGCCTACTGCTACTAGAGGAAGAGTGTTAGGGAGAGAGGTCTAGTTTTAATCTCCAACTTTAAGTACATCCTCAAAAGATCTAGTTGCTACAGACGGAAAAAGGCCAAATTTGGCTCATTTCGATCCAACGAGAATAACCCAAATATGAGCAATATAGGAAAAGGTAATGATGTCTCATTTCCCCCACTCTAAGGGTTTCTCCATGATGTGTATAGCTTCCATGTTAGGTCATCTGGAAGCCATAGAAAATGTAGAATGACTTCCCATGTTAGTCCATTCGGGAGAGTAGTGATGCAACTCCCGAGTTAGGTCATTTGGGAGGAGTAGTAAAATACGTTATGTTGTGTCAAATGATTGCTTTGATTTAAGTAGTAGAAAATTCGTGTTAAGATTGAATGTGTATGATGGATTACTCATGGAGATATTTTTTGTTTGTTTCCCCTAGATTAGGTTATTAGGGGGAATCGCTAGAATGTGGTATGAAATGTCACATATTATATGAGTAATTTTTTGATAATGACACATTGGAGATGCAGAATGATCATGTAGCAGTGTAAGGGGGATCATAGAGTGACCTTGATTTTATGCCCTTCCTGTCGGAAAAGAGGGAGTGATAGTAAGCACAAACGCTGAACCAAAAGTAGATGTGCAATGATGTAAGAATGAGTGAAACAAGGTGTAGTAGATGTCATAAAAGTGTGTGTATATTAAGTGGTAAATGTGTTAGATGATAATGTAACACTGCAAAATGTAGACAATACGATAGTATGATAAATTATTAATTGAGTGGCATAAATGGGGGATAAAACAAAGTAGTGAAGCTCAAGATATGAGAAAAATCATGTAGCGTGTATTAGTTGGGAGAATATACGTAAATAATAACTATAGTCAAATGACTTAGGAAGCCAATGTGAAGTAGGAGCACTATGCGACAGATGAGATGGTGCAGCAGTGGATGAATGAGATGTAGAGCATGTATGAATGGCGACTTTAGGCGGTGGATGAAAAATGACCTTAGAAGCAGGTGGAGGTGATAAGTGGACTGGTGTAGCAGTACGCTTATGCAGGATTAGAGAACTATACCGCTCATGAGAGAAAGAGCCAAAAGAAAAGACGCCCTTATCTTCTAATTGTTGCAATTTGTCACAAAGGGCACAAAAATCATTATCACGATGACCATTGATGCGATGATAATTACAATAAGGACAATCACATTATCATTGCAAGAAATGAGGAGGATGCTATTGATTAGAAGGTAAGTGAATCAAGTTCTTATCAAGTGAAGCATGAAACACATCATGAGGCTTAGCAGCATGTGAAAAATATAATGGCTCTTGAGTAGGAGATGCAAAGGCCTTAAGTAGAGACCGATGCGGTGAAGGAGATGAAAAAAGATTGTGCAATGGAGTAGACTGAACTTGCTTACATGGTGGCATATATGGAAACCTTGGAGGACGCTTAACAAATGGAAGAGGAGAAGAAGTAGAAGATTTCGCAGCTACAGACACCTATAATTTGACTAAGCAATTTTATTACAAAAATTGCACTAACTATTATGTTTCTCGTAAATTGACGACACTTCATCAATAAACCATTACATTTCCCCAATCCCCATTAATTAATTACATTACGCTAATTGATTAACCCTCCTATCACTCAGGATGTCGATTAATGACCTTTTGTTAATTAACGTTCGCTTCTACCCTTGTTAATTAATTATTATTAATTAATTACTCCCACTAATCTAAATCAATAAATTCTCGTTAATTAATTACCCTTTGCTAATTAATTAGCCTTCTTATAACTTAGGATGTCGATTAACGAACTTTCGTTAATTAATGTCCACTTCTACTTGGGTTAATTAATTATTATTAATTGATTACAACGCTAATCTAAATCAATAAATCACCATTTATTGGATCAAATTCCTCTCTTACATCCCACAAATCATACTAATTTTCCTCTAATTAGCTTCTATAAGCTTACCTCTACCTATTAATTAATCACCTTTGATTAATTAAAATATCCCCCAACTCCCATGACTTACTAATGACAAATTATACTCTTCTAAATCAAGATTACCTTTTATAAAGCAACCTTATCCATTCATAATCTTGTTTTACCCTTATCCCACATGCACCAAGTTACACATCTCTCTCCAAAATTTAGGTTATATAAAGGACCAATATCCTTCCTTTATAGACACACCATGTTTTGAATAGTGAAAACTATAGGCATTTGATTTAGATTCATTCTCCATTGTTGGAAATAGCTTCTCCATCTTACATCCTTTCACTCAAATTTGAGTAATATGGGAAGATCCAAAATGGCCTTGTAGCCATTCTTGGTGAGATTTCATTCTCAATTCTTAAGATCACCACCAACCATATTTGTTATCTTATGTTCTTCATAGGTTCATAGTTTAAGTTAGCAATAATAGAGAGTAGGAAATATCTTAGCATGTAGTTTCATTTATGCATCGGAGAAGCATTTCTTTTAAGCTCTTATCGTAATGGTTCATTGTTTAGTTAGAATTTTCTTTTAAAGTTATGTAGATATTAGTTTCCATTTATAGCTTAGTTAATTATACATGAGCACATTTGGCATGTCCGGTGGGACTTACTCCATTGTCCATTGCACTTAATTTTAAATTTTTGTAGTTAAGTTTCAATTTTGGTTACTAACCCTCTTTTGCACATGTTGATCTAACTTGTTTTTCTAAACTTGTTTTGTTGAGTTTGCATGTGTTGAGTCTTCCTTGTAGGTATAACGGAGGCAAAGTGCTGTCAAAATTAGATCTTGATGGAAATTTTTTAAGATTTCTCCATGTTTTCATGTTTAGAGCTTCATTTTTAACATTCTACATGCTAGTTTTGTAAATTTCTAGAAAATCTTAAATTCTTGAGCATGTAGGTTATTGTTTGATAGTGTTGAGTCTTCTATTTACATATTAATGTGGTGGGTTGCTGTCAAAATTGAATCTTTGTGAGAAAAACTCAATATTTCTCCATGTTTTCATTTTTAGAGCTTACTTTTTCATCATTCTACATGTTAGTTTTGTCAATTTCTTGAAAATCTTAAATTTTTTATCATGAATTTTAATATTTGATAGCGTTGAGTCTTCTTTGCATATATTAATGATATGGGATACTCTCAAAATTGAATCTTGATTGGACAAATTTGACATTTTTACAGATTAAGGGATGTTTTTTTGACATTTTTTGAGTACATGTTAAGTGCATACCTGTGAGAATAAGAGTATATGCATAACCTATCTTTCGAAGGCCATAAATTTTGCTCCCGAACTTGAAACAACTCCATTTTTTTTCATTGGAAAGGTATTGAAGTGAAATATGCAATGAAAACATAAATTTTTGATTTATACTTATATAAAGCGTAGGGTTTTCATTTATTATAAAACTAGTCATTTTCGTTGCATACTAGATTCACTTTTGATCAACGCCATGTATGCTCTTCTCTTGTGCTTTCGAGTGACCTTGAAAATCAGAAATGGATATGATTATGGATATTTTTATAACACATTTAAATTCTTTAATGAATGTTGTTTTTCCATTTTTACTTAGTTAGATCAAATTTTGTGTATGCTCTTTTCTTATGCCTTTTGGTGATCTTGAGAATCAAAAACAACTTTGGTCTTCTTTGCTAACATCTTGTAGGTTTTTGGAGCTAACTCTTGTTTGCAGGATATATTGGATCATGTTTTGTGCTAACTTATTTGATTAAGTTTGATAAATGTTTTGTTTTCACTTGTTAGGATAGAGTTGTGTATGCTCTTCCCTCGCACCTTCTAGGTGATCTTAGGAATTAGAAACAACTCTAAGCCTTTTTCATGCTTTCAAAAATTTCATTAAACTTTTTGTTAATAGAATGAACTTCTGTTGGCTAAAATAAAAAAATTGTGCGTTTAAGTGTAGTGTTTTTCCATTGTTACTTAAATAGTTGGATTCTACATCACGTATGCTCTTCTCTTGCATCTTAGGATGATGTTGAGAATCAGAAACGTCATCCTATCGTCTTTTTTATTTGTTGAAAACTACTAAAATCTTCATGTAGGACCTAATAATGTTTGCCAAAGAAAGAAGAATCAAAACAAAATTTATAATTACACACGTGTTGCAAGTTGACAAACAATGTGTGAAAAAAACCACATTAAGTCTAAAAGATAAAAAAACACACCACATTCATCACACTGTATATGCAGGTTTAGATAAGGGTACACCCCATCCTCTTTAAACTAGGACATAACCCCTTTGATATAAGCCTTAAGCTATAACAATGTGGGTGGTCCTAGGAACCCCAATGTATTCTACGCAATAGGGAACCTTGTGGACGAAACGGAAAGTGCTCCGCACACCTACTTGACTAGTTTACACTTGTGAGATTTAGTGTCAAAGTTATCCATATTGTAACCTTAGTGAGAATACAACTGAATGCATTAATTGCTCATTGTATTTAAAGGGGTCAAAGTAAAGCTAGGATACTCTAAGAATAGTTAGTGCAACTTTCTTGGTAAATCGAGCTCGCATTAGATAACTTGTGACACCTAGTTGAAGGAACCACCTAGGAATCTATCTTGACTTGGACCCAACTTAAGTGTACCAAACCAATCATTATTAAGAGCCTTCACAAAGGGAGAACTTTTTTGGAGTCAAAACCTTGTTTATTGAACAAGGGGAGAGTCCATCAAAGTTCAAACTATGTGTCATTCATTGCAAAATTTGTGAAGCATTAATTTTTCTTATTTTTTCACTCGTCATAAGACGAGGAAAAACTCTGTCGAAGTGAGGCCAAACACTTTTCAACCTCACTTGATCTACTTCCTTTTATTTATTTTGACACTTTGTCAATAAAAAAGAGAGCAACCATACATGTGTTATCAAATGACCATGTCCACCACTTTTGCACCCATTTACATTCATCCTTTCTTGAGACTGGATGGTAAACATTGAAAGTGTGATGGTACGTTTTCATATCTTGATAGCCATTTGATCTTGATATCCAAGTCAAGATCATCATTATAGTTAGGCTTGATTCTTCACTTGATTCTCCTTTGAAGTGTTATCTTTCTTGTATTGCATCACCAAAATTTTGATACTTACGTTTTGTTTCTTACAAACTTGACCTAAGTGTCTAGATTGTAACGTTACGCTACACACATCTTAACAATTCCTTGGTATACTTTAGCCTTTGTTTGATTTTAAACATTACCTCGATTTTTGAAAGGTATTGTTGTTGCCTTGTGCGCATTGTACTAATATTATTTTGATACTAATACATTACTTTTCCATAAGGTTTGGTTAATGCATCTTAGTGGTATTGTTGCGTTGTTCAAATTCATAATCTCTACTTTTTGAGATTTATGTCTTGCTTGGATTTGAGCTTACTTTAAGTATACCTTAATTGGAAATCATATCAACCTCTTGTTAATACTTACACCTTGTTTTTTGTGAACTTGACATAAGTGGTGACATTTCGTTGATCATCTTAAAATGTCAAAACTACCATTTGGAAACACTTAGGAAGTAGGTTCATTGATTGATTGGTTTAAAACAAACCTTGCATGATTTTGTCTTATGATTATTCATCATTTTGACTTATGCATTTAGGACAATCACTTTGACCCATTGATTCTTTATCGTTCATTATTATTTGTTCATCATTTTTCACTTAAGTTTGACTTTATTCTTGGATTGGCTTTGTGTTTTGACCTTACATGATTGTTCACCTTATAGACTTATTTTTCTAAGGACAATCCTTTCGATCATTTGCACTTGTAACTTTTTATCCAAACCTTGTTAGACTATCACAAATTGTGTTATCATGATGTATGTTTTCCTTATATCCCTTTTAGAAAATCACACAAGCAACCCCATCTTTACGAAAAGTCTATTTGGTTGTCATTATGCTGCCCAAATCGACATGAAATATTCTTCACTTTGAAGAAGTTTGATAATACAATCTAGGTCTAGGATTTTGAACCCAACACATGCCAATAATGACTGATTATCACAAGTTCCCTTATATATACGATAATAAGGAATCAACTTTTTGGTGTTCACATCAAAATATTCCCATCATCACTAAACCTCATTTGGTTCTTCACATTAGAGAACCCATCCAACTACATCTTTCCCCATCTTCATCTCATAGTCGGTGGTATGATTCTTTTGTTTCTAATCCAAACATTCCTTCTGATTCAGAGGCTTCTAATCCAAAATATTCATTTGATTCTTCAAATTCTCCTGATTATTCTGATCTAAACTATTATTTGGGTTCTCCTCACTCTCATGAATTTCATCTAATCAACCTTCTTTTAAGGAATAATCCATCACCTAAATGATTTTCTCCTCATAAATATTTGTGTCATCGTAAATTCTCCCCATCATTCATCTAATTTGACTCCTATGTCATGGTCCTCCCTTTCTTCACAGGGCCTCTGCTATCAAAATTCTAATTCAACTTTTGAGGTGTGGTCCTCCCTATCTTCGTAGGACCTTCTTCATCATCAATATAATATGACTCCTACGTCACGGTCCTCCCTATCTTCGTAGGACCCTCTTCATCACCCATTTAATGAAACTCCTATGTCGCGGTCCTCCCTTTCTTTACAGGACCCTTTTTATCGGTCACCTCAATGATGTATTATTCTTTTGAAGATACGTGTGACTCCAAATCCCTCCAGTCAAACATCTAATACAATTGTTGAATCGCAGTCCTCTCTTTCTTCACGGGACCCTTTTTATTATTCATCTAATATTATTTTTGAATCACGGTCCTCCCCTTATTCAGAACAATTTGTTCATCAATCATCCCCATGAATTACTCCTTCTTTGAATATTCCTACAACTCAAAGTCCTTCTATTCAAACATCTGAATCAACTCCTGCATCACAATATGCAAAATTTAGACTTAATCCTACTAGTTTACATATGATATACCATTGTATAGGTAGGTCCACACGACCTTCTTCTACTCCCGAGACATCTAGCTCCACATCTACTTCATCCCCCACCTCATCTTCTTCTATCAATCATCATCAAACATATTCTCAATAGTTCACACTAGTTGGCCCTTTTTCATCCAAGCAAATCCCCATGGTCGATTGAAAACCCATACCGATTGATTTTTTTCATAAAGAAAGAGTGATCATGGTCTTTGTAGGGGCACATGAAGATATCCCTCTAACAAGTTATGAGCAAGGATTATCTTTAGGCTTTGATGCGTCTGTGTATTACGAGGAAAATGTTGATACCTTTTATCAAGAAATAGAGGAAGAGTCTCAGATTATGCAACTTTATCCTCCTCTTATTCTTCCATCTTCACATTCTTCATTACATGATGCAACTCTTGGGTCTTGCATTGATCCATGGCCTATCTTCTCATCACCTAATTACTCTTTGTCTATCAAAATTCCTCAATCACAATCTTTTATGGGGTTAATGCCAAGTATCCCTTAATCTTTTTCTAGGCGCGGGTCACCTTCTAGGAGCCCTCCCTCTGCTATTTGTGGGATTTTTTCTAGTATTCCACTATCTTATATTCTTGGGCCACGTCCAACTAGCCCCTTGTCTTCTATGTATGGGTCACACCTAAGTAGTCCATCATCTTTTATTCTTGGGCCACATCCTAGTATCCCATCATTCTCCATCTATGGGTCACGTCCTAACATCCCTTATTCTTCTATTCTTGGGCCACATCCTATTAGCCCTCCATCTTCTATTCATGGCTCACCTTCTGGTAACCACTCCTCTTCAATTCTCGGACGATGTCCTTTTCTTCCATCACATTTTCCCTCTATCAATGATTGTGAAAAGTCTTCCATATTTTCTCCCATCAATTATAAATGTCCACATTCTTATCCCACTTCTCGAGATCAGAAAATTCATGCATTAGCTTATAAGAAACCTATACATGTTCTTTATTAAGATAAGATCAAAACACTGAAGATCTCCAAAGCCCCCAACAAATCAAATGATCATAAAATCCAAAATCAAACGTGATTCCATAATGCACACCAACGCACCCATCAAGTATGGCACAAAGTGCAGAAACCTATGGATATGGAACTCAAGCTCCCACATATGAAACCCATGTTTCAAAACAAATCACAATAATTTTTTGAGTGTGATCTCACCATGATCATAGAGATTGGGGATAATATTACACTTGAGAAGCAAACATGCTTAGTATCTCTTATCAAGGAAATTTTGAACATCGTTGTTGGATCCTATCACAAAGAGTGATATGTTTCATTTCGATAACCATCAAAAAATAAAAAAAATAAAAAAATAGTTCAAAAATACAAAAAAATGAGAAACATTACAAAAATAAAATCAAATGTACAAAGATCAAACATCACAATCAGGTATTGCATACAAATGGATGTTCTTCCTCCCATTTCTTTCATATTCCTCTGTAAGTCATCCACCATTTTCATCCCTTTGATTTTATTTTGGTTAGCCTATTCACATGAATTTTATGACATTTATCTCTATGGTATCTATTTGATCCTGGTCTTTTATCACCTTGGTGAAGTAAAGAATGACTGACCTCTTAGAGATCCTATCACAATTCACATTTAATAAACTTGTTACAAAGAAATTTTAGATATATTTGTTGACACTAGCCAATGTCGTCATCACAATCACTTCCATATCCTTCCATCAAGCCATTTGTGGTTCTTAACCCCTTGTCAAACAAGAGAGTTGAAATACATTTTCAGGAAGAAAAATAATCAATCAATCAAAAAGAAAAAGCTAAAAGCTAAAAGCAAAAGTGAATTGATATAGAAATCTCTCTTGGGGTATTTCCAATAATCTCTATTAGGGCTATGGACGCCTGACTGGCAGTAGAGAAATGTTGTAATTATAATCAAATGCATATCCTTCGAGGCTATGTACATTTGGTTGGGTAGTGGAGCAATGTATGTCTCTCCTTCCACCCTCCATTCACAAATCACCTTTTAAACTAAATCATTCCTACACATTGGCTAGTGTCTTCACTTGTTTTCTATCAATTCTTCCCTTCAAAAGATAATTAATTTCCATGAGCACACACTGGATCTAAATGAGAAAATAGGATTAATATGTTACCAAGTGTTGATTTTTGGACCTTTTTCAAACTCTTTCTTTAGCGCATGTCTTGTCTCATGATTTGTTCCTTGAGCTAATTACTTTTTTATCAAACTCCTTGTAAATATTTTCATAGCATCCTTTGTTCTTCAGAATTGTTTAGAACATCCATGTGTATAGGATGACATATTTTCCATGTTTGTAGAAACTTTTGTCCCCTTTTAATAAGAAAATCTTCTACATCCTTTCTATCATGTGATTCTTGTCCAGCTTATGTTGGGGGAATCCTTACTCCCTTATGATTGAACCTATTTTATATTGGCCTTGATACCCCTTCTATGTATGAATAGTTTGTAATACTCCCACCTAATCATTTAGTCATGTCACATCTTCACTTTCTTGTACGCATGGAATTATGCCATTGTACATCCCATCTATCGCTGGGGGCATCCATGTTTCTTGGTTTCCTATACATAGCTTCAGAAAAATGTCAGAAAATCCAAAAACATTCAAATATGTTTAAAATCACAAAAAAATTGAAATATGTTTCAAGAAAAATTAAAAAAAATATAAATCATCCTACAAAACGTTGCTCTTTGATTCCTACCTATTCTTTTGCATGACTCGCGAGTCATCTTGATCTACCTCCATCAACAAAGCTGGTTTACTTACTATGTTTGTACTCTAGGGCACAATGACTTGCTTGGTACTATTTCATAGCATACGATTTATTTTCATATGACCCAAATGTCATCTGTTATTCCCCTTGCATGTATCATTGCTTGGGGCACCACTTTTAGCCCTTATCGTTAATTTGTATAGGTAGGAATCGAAGCTTGATAACAAAAACATTGCATTATGTTTCTTTGTTATGTTAGCTTGTTTACTTTCTCACATTGTATTGCATTATGTATGTTGTAGGGAGTTAGACATCTTTTACTTTCTTGTTGTAGACACTAAAATTAGGTCACACTCCCCTTTGGTCCCTCGATAAATAAGCACCCTTTATTACATTTACCTAGCCATGACCCCCCTTCACCCCACTAATATTAATTTAATTAAATTAATGCATTATCCTCACTATATTTATTATTTGAATATTTTATTTAAATAATATCCACACATATAGTTCACTTAAACACCTCACCAAGCCAATTCAACCTAAGACCTATTCTTAGCAAGTTACCATAACTAACTAAGACTTACCCAAACCCTAAAAATCAATGCCTACATTCCCTCTAACCACATTCCCACATGCTCAAAAGAGGCTCTCAGTCTAATCCATGGGATAACGACATGAGATCTAAGGAAATCAAGAGGATCTCCATAATTTAGTAAACCTAGGAAATCCCTCCTTGACCGACGCCAGTTACCCCTAACCATTGCCGGTTAAGCCGGACCACCGTCGGTTACCCTTTTAACCCCTAAACTACCTTATTCTCAAGGTTAGAAAACATTGGGAGAAATTTGATGAGCAAGAACACATCTTAAGAGAGAAAAATTCTAATGAAAACCCGCATGCAAGGAAGGAGATTGAGCATCTTCTCCTGCACAGCCATCCCAGCCATGATTTGATCTATCCAAGCAAAGAGGAGTGTACATGCAGCCCATGCAGAAGCTTTCTTTCAGTTGGTGATCACTTTCAACCTTCAAACCCCTCATCAGCACCTCCATCCCTCACACACAGTCATTCAGGATAGGAATCTAAGTAAGTATAATATCATACTTTATTGGTTTATTTCATTTCATCATCATATTAGCATCCATTACTTACCTTACCCCCTATTGACCTTCTCTGAAATTTTCACCTCCATATACCCATTAAAACCTCACCAAAGCCTACTCCAGTCACCCAATACCTCATCTTGACCAACCAAAGTACTTTGTGCAGTAAAAAAGGAGACCAAAAGCTTGTTCTGTGACATTTCTAAATCTTACAGTATCCGGCAGTGGTTACCCCTGACCAACATCGGTCTCTGTATTTTCTCATAAAACCCTGAATAGAGACCTACCCACCAAATTTCATCTCACCCTCATTCACATGTGATCTACCCAATACCTCTATCAAACCTGCAGAGACCCAGAACCAATCATTTGACCTTTGGATTCTATTCTAGCTTAGCCTGTTAGATTAGATCTATTTCTTATTGTGTTTTAAGTGAGATACCTAAATCATTTTAAATAACAATAGGATTTACTTTGTTTACAACATTAAATTGTTTAAAATAGTGGACTGAAAACCATCTAGGAAGTATCACACTTCCTCGATCTAGCATACGCTAGGTAGTTCACTGCCCATATTGTTTAATTCCTTTTGGTGGTCTTGTTTTCATTACAGGTAGTTACTCCTAGCCAAAAGGAAGCTCTCACGATCAGCTGTGGATCTGGAAGTCATACAAGTGCAACAACCCATCAACCAACATTTGAACAGGTATTCCTCCCACACCCGTTACCCTATCTATTTCATTAACACTTCAAAGAAACGATCTAAGAATCAGGTGAAACATTTTGGCATGCTCGGTGGGACCCATCCGGGGTTCCTTGCATTTCATTCATTCCTAGGAAAAATTGTGTGTTTGTTTTCCTTCTGAAAAGCGTACACACTAATTTTCTTCCCTGGTAATCCACCTCTTCTTTCTATTTTCTCTAAAGGAAACTTTTTCTTTTAGTGTAATTAAAAAGAACCATTTTCTTCATGTTTTTTGCATTGTAGTGAAAGAGCATCCCTCTTCCTCTTCGTCTTATTTTTTCATCCAATTTCACATTTCAATTTGGGCTTAAAAATAAGTGTATTCCATTCTAATTTATTGCATTAGCTCACATTAATTGAAGGTAACCTATACGCTGGAAGTCATGCCCAACTGATGGTTGACAAATGAATCGTAGAAAAGCACTTATGTCCTTTTCTCTTTCTCTGAGTCTTACCAACCCTCACAAAAATTCAAAATACATACATTCTTAAACAACATCCTACTTGGAAGAAGTTGTAGGTGATCACAGGATCACGACATAGTGGGCACCTAGCTTGCTGCTCTGTCGAGTCATACTTCAGAGCAAAACCCGCCCCCACCATAACATACCTAAAACCTCACCTTTTAGATATCCTTCTTTGTAGGAAGCCATCCTCACCAAAAAATCTATTTCAAAATTCACGTGTCAGTCCCTAAATAGCATAAGCTAAACAAACATAATAGAAAAGGCACTCCTAGGATCACATTTTCTTAGTGTTTTTGCTTGGCTTATGTTTTGAGGCGAGAGATCACATTCGTCACTTTTTTGTTCATCCTTGCACGCTCCTCATCACAGCTGGTGTATTCCGGCTTCACCTGAGTGTGCCTGGGCCATATCATCATCATTCTCAAAATTATGGGTCTAATTCTACATCAGATTTTAATTCACAACCACTTTCTTTCATCACTATTTTAATTTCACAGTAACCGTTGTCGGTTACCTCTGACTGCCATCGGGTATACCCAACCGACGTCGGTTCCAGTTCCTTTTACTAACCTACTCAAAATGACATTTTACTTGACTTTCTTCCACTTTTCACAGTCTCTGTCACTGTCAGCATTCCCATTGATGTTTTAAACATCATAAGATTTAACATACTTGTCAGATTTTACCTTTTGCCTTGCTGTTAACTCACTATCCATTTTCTACAATAATTGGCATCGGTTACCCCTGACCGACATCAATTTTCCCTAATCAAAATCAGTTAGCCTGTTTCACATTCCAGCCACCATTTGGCGCTTAATCCATTTTTGTCACCAAATTTACCTGTTCCTACTATTCTTTGTGTCATTTACAGAGAAGTAGCCCTACCTGATCAATACTAGTTCACATGGTGCTAACCCAAAGACAAACAAGCACCCTCATATTTCACGCCAGTTATCAACCACTCCCACCTAGTCCTTCACCACCTTCTATTTTATCACCAGCCATGGATCCCATCCAGCCTATCACTATTGCTACCAGAGATGAGGAGTTCACATGACTCCTTGACCAGAACTCTGCCGCCCTTTAGTTTTACCTTTCCCACTCATCCACTCGAGATTCCTCAGGTTAGTTGATATACGACATGCCCGTATCTATCCCTCCAAATCTCACACCCACTCCCACATCAGCCCCATCTGGCTCTGTGCTACCCGCATCTACCTTACCCCTAGTCGTTTTGCAGTTAGGTCCTATATCCGCTATGACTGCCGCATCTGCTACCTCTGTGGCACCTGTTACATCCATCGTACCCTCGATGACTACCCCAAATACAACCTCATCTACCCCTAATGTCTCACACATACCTATAGCTACATTACCACCTCTAGTTTTGGTGACCCCTACCCCATTTTAGAATGTGGTTCTTTCTATTCCACAATCATTAGCCCCTATTGCCACTAGGGTTACCATGACCCTTCCACCCCCATATACATACTATCAACAACCTCCCATTTCATCCATTATATATTCTGGGTACGTACCCCCTATTTCACTACCTTCTTCTCCACCACCCTACATGGCAGCCCCATACACTGGAGTGCCACCCCTATTATATGCCCAAAACCAACCTCCTTACGCTACAGGAGGCATCCAATCATCACAACCCACCAATGACCTAATTAAATTGATGTTGGACAAGATGCAGAAATTGGAGGCATCAGTTTCTAGCTCCTGTAACACTCTCACCTATGAAGAGATTTGCAACGAGCCTATTCACCCATCCATTCCTATCCATTCATACCTCATGCATTGGGAAATGCCTAAATTCAATCGTTTCAATAGCAAAGAAGACCCACAATAGCATTTGCGGTCATTCAAACATGGGTGTTATCTGATCGCTCATGATGATGCCTTGCTTTTGAGAACCTTTCCCATGTCCCTCACTAGACCTGCTTTAGATTGGTATAGTGGGTTACCTAAACACTCTATATTCTCATTCAATCAGGTAGCCCAAGCCTTCTTGGATCATTTCTCTATCAATATCATCAAGAAGGTTACCATGACCGATCTATATTCCACACGTCAGTATGAGGATGAATCTATCACAGATTTTGTCACTCGCTGGCGCAGCCTGATCAATCAACTTACCTTCCAACTGCCACAAACTGAACTCATCAAGCTCTTCACATGGGCTTGCACTAGACATATTTCACCAACCTTACAGGTCCAAACCTTCCGAACATTCGATGAGGCATTCACTATGGCACGGAAGTTAGAGATTCGGGCCATTGAAGAGAAGAAAATCCAATTACGCAATAAGAATTCGGCATTCAAGTCGAATGATACCTCTTCTTCTTCCAAACCACAAACCAATTATTCAAAAGCTAAGGGCACCGCTAATGCAGTGGTACTCAAGGCTGGCCCAGCTCATCCATCAAATCAGGCTACACCCTCATCTAATCTCTCACCTGTCCAGACTTTTCAATTTAGACAAGAGCAGAGAAAATATACCCCAATTGGGGAACCTTACTCTTCTGTCTTAGAAAATCTTATCAAAGCCAGAGCCATCACCCTTCCACCTATAAAACCACACACTAGTTTTGACCCTGCTCACCCCATGCCCGCATGGTATAAAGAACATGATTTCTGTAACTATCATCGAGTAAAGGGTCATAGTGATGACAACTACATCACTTTCAAAAATATTGTCCAAGAAATGCTCGAGAAAGGTGAGTTAACTGTGGATAATCCCAACGCCACCCCCAACCAAAATCTACAAATCTTCAAAAAACCATTTCCCAACCATGCCCCTTCATCCAATCAAACCGGTGAGACATCAACTCACGATACCCATACCCGCGAGGTTCATGCTATCTTTAATGAGGTACATGTCACCTCCCAATTACCCCATATTCCTTCCATAGAGGAGATCCTAGCCCAAAATCCTCCTTCCGCATTGGAACCAACCTCCCCTATTCCTTCACCAACAGAGGAACACCTTTCATCTCCTTCATCACCAACGGAGGGGTCTTCCGCTAACATTGAGCCCATCTCACCCCTGGCTTCACCACTTAGAGAACCTTTACCTACAGTACCTCCTCCACCCATAGAGGAGCTCCCATTATCTCCTCCACCCATAGAGGAGCACCCATTGCCTCCTCCACCCACAGAGGAGCACCCATCTGTTCCTCCACTTATAGAGGAGCTCCCATCATCTTTGCCACCTATCATAGACCCAGTTGAGATACCTTTGCCTCTTGGTGAGCATTCTCCATTAGCTACCCAGAATCCCATAGACCTACTTTCGGCTCTCTTACCCACAAAAGCTGACGCTAGCCAATTCCCCATCTCTAAGACACATTTTACAGAATTGCCATTAGGTCCTCACCAACTCCACACACAGACGTGTCATTCTCATGTTTGGCCGATCACTTAGATTATGTGGATAGGGATTTACTATAGGGGTGCCTCTTACTCCTCGTCTCAACACAGATGCAGAGATCCCTTGCTGATACCTCCACTATCTACCCAAACACATTTCGACCAATCAAACCAAACACAACCATCTCTATCACAACCCCTTCCACGACACCTGTTATAACTCAAACCACACCCTTACCCATAACCCAACCTACATCTAAACCCAAACCCACACCTACAATATTTTCCTCAACTAAACCTATTACCACTTTAGGGGTCACCCCGACCACCAGCCTTACTCATCCACCTATTAAACTAGATTTAGCTACATCCTCCAACGTCAATACCACACCTACTCCAACACCCAAACCAAAGAAACAAACTCATCGACCTCATACCCTAGACACACCAATCACACCAGCACTTGTCCCGTCTGTCTTAAGACCTCAGCTGCCCAACATGGTCAAGCAACCTCCACCCATCCATAAACCAATAACACAACAACCCATTCCTTCCTCACAAACCTCTAACCTACCCAGGCACACAACATGACTTACACCCACACCTGTAGTCTTTTTACCACCAATACCTCCAATACCCTCAGCTATTGCTTCACTACCCACTACACTTCAGTCATTGTCCCTCACACCCCAAGTACGACCCACGTCATCTACCTTCACAGCACCCCCGTTATCCCCATGGGTAACTCACCCTCTTCCTCCATCTGCTTTTCCTTCTAGACCTCATACACCCACATCACCTTTACCCAAGAAGGTGCAACCCAAAAACAAAACCCTACTACCCCACAATAAGGTAGTCAAAACAACCACACACCCTCCTACCCATCCATCTATTGTACCCCTACCCAAACAAACACGACCAATACCTAAAACCACACCGGCACCTAAACCCATAGCTCGACCCATTCCTCCTCTTCCAAAAATAGTTCCTCGACAATCAACCACACCTACACCCAAACCCACGTTCACTTCCCATTGTGATCCACTAGCAGGATCCTATGCCAAAATTTTAACCAACCTCCTCGAGACCTCTGTTATCACATTACCCACTCCAACCTTACGACCCCCTCAAACCCAAGCCAAAAGGGTTTGACGATACTAAAATTTGTGCATACCATCATGTGCCAGGGCATGATGTGGAGAACTACAAGGCCTTGAAAACCATCCTTATCCAATTGTGTCCACCAGAAACCAACTTTGATGATGATGACCTTCTTGACGAGGATCCTACTTCACCAACACCCATTCCCACACTGCCCACTCAACAACCACAACCTCCACCCTCACAGCCCTAGAGCCACCCCCAAGATTTGAAATTAACATGGTTCACATCAGAGAACTTGCCACGCCACCACCCCAATGTCGTTGCACCTAGCTCACCTCACAAGGCTTTTCTCCTCCAGTAGGTTTTTTCCCTTCATGTCGTTACACCACTCACCCTATACCTTCTCCATTTTCCAACTCCCCTCAAATCAACATGATACATGTCACTACATGTGCGCAGAAGGGAAAAGAAAAGGCAACTGAACCCACCAACCAATCCTATACCCAACATACCATCTACACCCATACCTAAAATAACTATCCGTGGCCCCACGTACCCCATTTCTAATGGCGTCACACATCACACCATGCTCAAACAATTACACCAATCTCCCCTCAAAATGTCCTTATATGACCTCATCCAAACCTCGGAATCCCATCGTCAAGCCCTCATGGAGGTTCTTCAATCTATTGAGGTTTTACCCAATGACCCTACACCCATAGCCTCCATTATCACACCCCATCATGTAGCCTCTCTCACCAAATTACCACCTTCATCTTCACCCCATCCTATTCACCAAGTGGCCTCCCTTAGCTTCTGAGAGGAGGAGATCACGCCACACCAAAATGATGACCCAGATCCAGCCCTCTTCATCTCTATCCACATTGATGACATATGGGTACGCCATGTGATGATTGATGGAGGCACTAGCATTAACATCATTTCATCCCATGCATTTTCTCAAATGTGCATACCTGAAAATTACATGCATAAACATCTGGTCATGTTGCATTCATTCAACGATGCTATCACCTCCACACTAGGCACTGTCATCCTCCATGTTCGCATGGGTCCCCACACTATTCCAGAATTGTTTTACATTTTGGAGGGGGAATTCCAATATAACTTGTTGCTTGGTAGACCCTGGATCCATGTCATGGGTTGCGTTCCTTCCACTTTGCATCATTGTGTAAAGTTTGAACACGAAGGACACACTTATACCATTCCAGCTGACCCATCACCTTTCAAAACATGCAACATGCTTTACCGACCCAATGATGTGCTCATACCTATCAAGCCATCTACCTCCGCAACCAATACCACTTCACCTACACCTCCACCTACCAGTACAATCACTTCTTTCACCGCACATACCTCCTCCATTCCTACCACTGCCATAACCTCCATGGCTGACCCATTAGCTTCCCAATCCGTTAACTCCACCTCCACATCAACCTCCGACACATCATCCATTCCAGCTACCTACATACCAACCACTGATCCCTTGGAAGGTGTTTTTCAACACCTCACTCTGGGGAGTACCACCTATATAGTGTCAACACATTCCTTACTCCGCACAGAGTATGGAAGCCTTCACCAACACCCTCGCTATGATCACCATATAGGAGAATGCCTCCTTTATGGTCCTCCTCATCTTTGTACTAGTCTCACCTATGGGGGACTTGATACTACCACTTACACACCTGAACCACCATCACAAACCCACCCATTTTCTGCTGACTTCCAATCACTTACCAATCACCATTTCACCCACACCTTCCTGCACCACTGTGTGTGGAAGGGTTTTGGTTTTGGATTTTACGAGCAAGGCCGCCATACCATTATTCCATGTACCACCCGCAAACATAACGACCGTAGTGGTATCAGCTTCCCCGAACCTCCTACCAAATAGGCCCGCATTGAACTCATTGAGGACCCTAGCCCTTCTCCACCTTCATCTTCATCACCACCTTCCCACTCCACCTTCATCACCACCCTCACCGACGTCGATGGATCCTGAATCTATCCCCCCTAACTTTTTTTTTCATAAACACCATTTCCTTGGGGCCTTTGACTTATCAATGTGAAGGCGAGGCCCCTTCCACTCTTCCATTCCTATATCCTGAAATGATCGATGATGACACACCTATAATTAACGTCGTTCAATGTCAGGATGATGAATCCATACTCACCTACCTTGGTGCAGAAGACTCATATATTCATCGGTCGTTACCCTCTGAGACACAAACCATGTTGAATGAATCGACTATCGAGATCAACATTCATACTCAGGATGACCCACACATCCTAAAGATCAGACAATCTTTAGATGCTGCTGAACAAGAAGCCATCACTTCTTTTCTCTGAGATCATAACCATGCTTTCACTTGGTCTTACATAGACATGCCCGGTATTGACCCCACCATAGTGGTCCACAATATCGTAACCATTCCTGATGCCAAACCTATCAAACAAAAGCTGAGGAAAATGCACCCTCGCATTGCTCTTCTCGTCAAAGAAGAACTTCAGTGCCTTCTTTCTATGTTTCCTTCATCTTACCCATTGATTATCCTTGTTGGATTTCTAACATTGTCCCTATTACTAAAGCAATAGGGGGACTCCACATTTGCACGGACTTCCGTGACCTCAACCTAGCCTGCCCAAAAGATGACTTTCCCTTGCCTGGTATTGATCAACTGGTTGACCTCACCACTGGTCATGAGATGCTATCACTCATGGATGGCTTCTCGGTTATAACCAAATTTTGTTTGCCCCAGAAGATCAACACAAGACCACATTCATCACCCCTTGGGGGACCTTCTGCTATCGAGTCATGCCTTTTGGCCTTAAAAATGCTGGTGCCACATATCAGCATGCTATGACTTACATCTTCCATGATATCATGCATCACATATTGGAAGATTACGTGGATGATCTCTTGGCCAAATCTAAATGTCACTCTGAGCACCTTGCCATCCTCAAAACCATCTTTGACCACCTCATTAAATATTACGTCTGCCTTCAGCCTAAAAAGTGTCTTCGCGGTTCTCTCAGGAAAGCTCCTGGGATTTATTGTTTCCCTCCATGGTATAGAAGTTGACCCTGCTAAAGTCAAGGCCATCCTCAAAATGCCTCCACCTATTAACCTTCGCCAACTCCATAGCCTACAAGGTAAATTGTAGTCCATTCACCATTTCATTTCACAATTATCTGATCGGTGTCAACCATTTCATCATCTGCTTAGGAAGGATGTCTCCTTTAAATGGGATGATGACTATCACAAAGCTTTTGAGGCCCTAAAACAATACCTTCTACAACCACCTGTACTCATTCCACCTAAAGACGATCAACCTTTTTACCTATACATATCCACTACTGATCATTCCTTGGGAGCCATGCTCGCTCATCATGATGAACAACACAGGGAGTAGGTGGTTTATTACATAAGCCATACTCTTTTGGACTATGAAACCCAATACAACCATCCAGAAAAACTTTTCTTAGCCTTAGTTTTCATTGCCACCAAACTCCACCATTACCTACTCAACCACAAAACCTATGTCGTGACCAACACCGATCCCTTACACTTCATGTATGCCAAACCTTATCAAAATCAGCATGCCGCACGATGGCTTATGCTTTTAGCTGATCTTGACCTCGAATTCATTCATCAAAAGTCCATCAAGGGCCAAGCTATCACCGACCAACTGGCTGACGCACCTATTTTCAGGGATCAACCCTCTAATTTTGACTTTCCTGATGAGTCAATTGCTACTCTTTCCCTGGACGAACCCCCTTACCAAATGACACTTTTCTTCGACGGTTCCAAGTGTCAGCATGGGGGCGGGGCTGGTATTATCCTCATTCCTCTAGATGGAGAACCCATGCCTTTGTCTTTCAAACTAGACTTTGAATGCACCAACAATATTGCCGAGTACGAAGCGCTCATACTAGGTCTCCAAGCCGCATATGCCCTAGATGTCAAATCAATCCACATCTTTGGTGATTCACAATTGGTCATAAACCAAGTCAATGGTATGTACCAATGTCATAATGAGATACTTCAAAAGTATAAACATCATGTAGACATACTTTTGACCACCTTTGATCATTACACCCTTCAAACCATCCCACGTTCAACCAACAAATTTACAGATACCATGGCCTACTTAGCTTCCCAAATACCCGCTTCCCCTGCCGATTCCAAAATCTTTGTCACCATACAATGCCTCCATTCACCTTCTTATTTACCTCATGATGTTTACTCAATCGGAACCAACACCCCTGACCCGAGTGACCTTTGGTATAAACAATACTCTGACTACCTTTCTCTCTCCATCTTACCTCCTGATCTCACCCGTAACAGACAACGTGCCTTCCTTAAAAAGGTCTCTCATTTCGTCATTCTGGGGGACTCCTCTATAAGCATGGCTTTGATGGTATTCTCTTATGATGCCTCACAAGTTCTGAAATTCCTTATACCATTAAGGAGGTTCATGATGGCATATGTGGAGGTCACTTTAGTGGCCTTGCTGTTGCTAAGCGTATTCTTCACCTAGGCTATTACTGGCCAACCCTTAACCATGATTGTTGTGACTATGTCAAACATTGTGTAAAATGCCAACAACATTCCAACCTTCATCATACACCCAGTCATGCCTTACAGGTCACTCGTGACCTTTGGCCCTTCTCTCAATGGGGTTTGGATCTTGTCAGAGAAATCAATCCTCATTCTTCCCAATGCCATCAATGGATCATAACTGCTACCGAATACTACACAAAATGGGTGGAAGCCATACCACTCATCTCCACAAAAGCTGAGAAAATATGTGAGTTCATTAACCATCACATCATTTGTCACTTTGGTGTTCCTCATCGCCTCATCACTGACAATGGAAAACAATTCAAAAACAAAACATTGCAAAAACTTTGTGACGCCTTTGGCATTCAGCTTAGTTTCTCATCACCTTATTACCCACAAACCAATGGCCAAGCTGAATCCACTAACAAAACCCTCAACAAAATTCTCATGAAAGTGGTTGATGATACTGGGAAGGATTGGCATACACACATTCCTTTTTCCCTGTGGGCATACCGCACTAGTATTCACACTTCCACTACGGCCACACCCTTTTCACTGGTCTACGGTACAGAGGTTGTTCTGCCTCTCGAAGTCTAGATCCCCTCACTCCACATTTCTCTCCATGACATGCTTACTGATGATGACTTTCGTCAGGACCACTTAGCACAACTAGAGTTATTAGACGAATGTCGTCTTAACGCTCTGGATCACCTTCAAGTTTACCAACAATGTATCAAACGTGCTTATGACAAACATGTTCATGAACGAACCTTCCAAGTCGGTGACCTTGTCTTGAAAGAAAATCAACATGTAACCAAAGCAGAAAAAAGTAAATGGGGAAAATTTTCTCCTAATTGGCTTGGACCATACATCGTAACTCATACCTATGGATCAGGTGCCTATCATTTATCCTCACTTGATGGTAAACCCAACTTGAGCCCCTTAACGCATTGCATCTTCGACCATTCTATTGTTGACTCATCATCCTACCTCACCCTTTGTCTCTTTACAGGCTCATCCCTTGAGCGCTATCCACTCCATACACCTCCCTAATGATTAAACAAGAATCATGTGAGTACCCATCACTTGTTATCTTCTCTTGAATATGTGTACCATGGCACTACACATAGCATGATTCTCATGGATACTTTTCATCTACCTTTAGATGAGATCCCATGGTCATTCCACCTTGCCTTTTGAACAAGAGTCCTATCCTCCACCTTGGTCTTGTCCATGATTTCAAAGACCTCACATGGGACCAAACTCCTTGAGTCAAACTTCTAATAAAAAGATGACTCCCTCAAAAGGACATCTTCCTCTCGACAAAATTGCTGCTATAAATAGACTGCTCCCTCGAAGGACAGCTATGTGAAGCTTTTAAAAAAAAAAAAAAATGAGAGAAACCGAAGCTTCCCGCATCGATCAGCTTCACGAAGACCTCAAGGAGTACCATATTATTTATCCCATATAGACTTCCCACATCGATCAGTCTATCAAAACAAAAAACTTTTTAGTCATGGACTTGCCCATTGTGACCTAGGACCCCTTGCCCAAAGGCCCTGTTACTCAAAACATATAAAATTAGCTACCTTTCACCCTCCTTACCATTTCCACTCTCATTTCCTCAATTTCCTCAAGGGACATCTTGGAATTTAGACATTTGGTGATCCTGTGACTACCTTCATCATAGAATAGTTAATCGTGCAATGTCTTTCAGATCTTATGTTCATCACCCCCTCCAAGGTATGATCTACTCGGTATGATCCTACCCAATCAGGTGGCTCTATTGCCCCCTCTTATCTTTTAACCATCTTTGTTTACATTTTGATTACCTTATACAGGACTTGGTCCTCGACGCTTACCTTTTAGGTAATCCTCCCCTTTCACCATAATCACCTTCACCTACATCCTTTTACCTATAATCTACCCACACCTATTAAACCTAAACCCACAACATGCCCAAAAACCTACCAACTCATTTTCATATTCTTCCCTAGCTCATGGGAGAACTACATCGGCCTGAGGTCCCTTTTTTCATCGGGACTATGTAGGCAGCACTCCGAGGGCATGGGGCCCTTGGAGGTTAGCTCAGCCATTTTCTACCCTAAAACAATTCCTCAACCATGCCTCACTCACCATTTACATCACATTTCACTTAGTTCCCCTTTTATAACAAAATTGGAAATTAAGCCACATACATAACAAGTTGCTTACCACAACATACATTTATTACACCTACCATCTCTCTATCATCACTATGCATAGATTATACAACATTTCACATATGACCCATAGTATCATTCATTGCCAAAAATAATGAATCATAACTAAACCTACTTTCAACTCGAATGATCCATGCCTAAACCAACCTGACTTAACCATGGCTATAACCTGACTCGACCATGCCTATAACTTGACTCAATCCATGCCTAACCTGACTCGATCCATGCCTAAACCTGACTACCTATAACTGACTCAATCCATGCCTATAACCTGACTCGATCCATGCCTAAACCTGACTCGGTCCATGCCTAAACCAACCTAACTCCATCATGCCTAACTCACCTAATTTCAATCCACATCAAAGTAACAAATCCATATCTCATCTAACACAAGCCATAAACCAATGTCTCATAAACACATCAACAAATCACAAAATACCATGTATCTCATCATATAAATCAATAAATGTGTATCTCAATATACATGTCTATCTCATCATGTCTATCATCTCAAAAATGTCAGCACGCAGGCCGATATATATAATACAAAATGTCATCGGCATGCAGGCCGGTCTCATATATACAAAAAGAATGAATCAATACAAAATCTCTTCGGCATGCAGGCCGGTATATGCTCAAAATATACAAAATCACTCATACATCCTCACTATCTTTGGCATGCAAGCTGGTATGTGATAAAAAATACAACTATCTTCGGCACACAGGCCAACATATATATCAAAAAATCACTAGTATACATCAAAAATCAGGTGACCGCATCTCAGGCATCTCTTCGGATGTCCTCCATCTCTGTGTCACCTACACCCTCGACCTCCTGTGTCCCTACTGGCACCTCACCTAGCACTGGTCACCATGCACTGGTGGCCTCTCCCTGATCAGGCCTCAGAGCTCACTGACCTCCTGTGCTCTCCACACTATGCGTGCAGGATCTCATCCTCTCACTGGATGCCTGTTGTGCCCTGTACTCTCCATAAGATAGGAAGTCTATCCCAGCCACCATGAGCTGGTCCTGATAATATCTCACCTCACCTAGGGCATCCCATAACCTAGATACAGGCATGGTCTGTGGTGGTCCCATAGGTCTCGGCCCCTGTACCTTCCCTACAACGACCTACCCTATAGCAACCTGCCCTGTGTTGGCCTATGAACTGGGACTAGCTCCCTATGCCTGTGGTGGTGCCCCCTACCCCTGTGCCTATATCTAGGCCTATAAGGCCCCAATCTGTGCCTTGGTTGTGGCCAACTGGCCCTGTAAACCTGCCACCTAAGCCAGTAAGGTTGTCACCTGACCATCTCTATCTCCATCTCCTCCATCTCCTCCATCCTCTCCCTCTGCCATCTGGGCCTGCAGACTGGCCACCTGTACTTGTAGCTCTACTACCTCTACCTCTGACCCCTCCAGCTGTGTCTGTAGTATACCTATCTGGGTAATCAGCATCGCTACCTACCCCTGTAGGGCGTCTCTCTACACTGTAATGGTAGCTAAGTCTGGCTGCCCCGGTCTAGGTGGTATGGCTCATAACTGAGCCACCCACCACTGCCTGTACCTATCTGTACATCTGGCATCATCTATCCACTGATCCACTGGCTCCTCCTCCTCCCCTATAGGCACTGTAGGTTGTGGTAGAGGTAGAGGCCTCTCCATGTCATCTCTCTGATACTGTGGGAAGGACAGAGGAATATCCTGTACAAGCCCGAACTACCATCGGACCCTATCTACCGGGATCATCTCATCCTCCCCAGCACGGTGACCCTGTATCCACCTCTCTAGCTAGAGCTCAGCTAGCTCCTCATGCATGTGCCTATATGAGGGGAATCCCACATATGGCCTCCAGATAATGTCCACTCTGGACAACCCCTCCAACAACTACCGAAAATGGGCCACATCATATGTCAGCCTATCCGATCTCCACTCTCCTACAACCGGCACCCATCTCCTATATCCCACCCACACAAATCTCACTGGGAATGCATCTTCTCGGGGCATCCCTATAGGTCAAACACATACTATGTGCTCGTAGGCCTAGTAGTGTAGTATAAATGTACAACACAGGCTAAACCTGCGCAACCGCCCATATGCCCACAGCTCTCGGTATAGCTGCACCAAGAATGTTGGTGCCCAGGAAAACTGGGTCTCCTCTACCATCATATCATGGAGCACCCCCATCAGTGATCAGGGAAAGTGTCCACCCTCTGCATCTAGCAGTGCATAGCAGCACACTGCCTCCATCAATAGAACCACTAGCCTCGTCTCATCCGGATGGGCTAGGTACATCTCTCCATAGCTCAAACTGGTGCTATGGAATCTCAGATCTGCCACCCCCTCACCAAATAATATCCCGATCAGCTCCTCTGAGGCCTCAGAGGAGATAGAGTAAACCTGGGCACCCAATATGGGTAACCACAAAATCTGGAACACGTCCTCTAGGGTGATAGTCATCTCACCCATCAGAAGGTGGAACGTGTTGGTTGCGGAGTCCCATCTATCGATGAGCATGACCATCAAGCTGGGCTGCCAAACAACATGTCAGTAGCACCGAATCCCACTCAAGCCCACTGCCTCCACATGCTGCAGCTCCAAAGGGGTCGCTAAGCTGCGTAATGTCACTAGTAGAGGTGGAACCCTGTCCCGCATGTGTAACTGCGCTCTCCCCTGCATCCAATCCAAGCACGACATTAATCCACATTTACCATGACCATATTCACCAATTATCATTACCCTCCACCCTATTTTTACCCTACCCATCTCAACTACCTAACCTACATCACTTTTGCACCCTTGTGCCTAAAATCCTAACCGGTACTGGTTTATTCTAACCGACTTCGGTCACCTTTAAACCGGCATCGGTCACCTGTTTGGTGACCGCTACCAGTTCATCTTTACCGACCATGGTTACCACTTAACTGGCATCGGTCACCTGTTTGGTGACCGATCCCGGTTCTACCCAACCGACACTAGCCAAGCTTGACCGACGCTGGTCACTGTCGCGGAAAATTCCATGACTTCCCAAACCCCCCTTTTTAAAAACTCTCCCACCTGTCCCTTTTACCCCACCTACAATGACCTACACTACCCCAAGACCCCTACCCACCCCACCTATACAATTTACTACCCTCCCCCCCTCTTTTTTTCCCGTTATTCCCCCCATACCCACATTTTATTTTTAACCACCCACAAAAAACCAAAACCCACAAAACCCTACAAATAACAATCCTCAAAACCTCTAATCTATCTAATCACCAATCTAGAGTTAGGCGCTTACCTCGTCACACTGCTGCCATCTCGGTGGCACATCTGGCCACTGTGTCAGTGGTCTGCCCAATCCCTCTCCAGCCTCTGCCATCACCGAATAACTACTCGTAACCTCCGACCAATCAACTCTCTCACCCTGATCCCGTGGACCCGCTACTCACCAACCCAACCCTCATCAAATCAGACTGCCAGCTCACTGTCCCATTTCCTCCAGACACTTTTCTCTCTTTTCTCTCTTTTTTTGTCATTTCTTCACTTCACAAATAACAAATGAATAATAAAAACATGGATTTTTTTTTTTTTTATAACCAACCCAACCTAACCGACATCAGTTACCCTTGACCGGCATCGGTCACATGCCCTACCTAACCGTCATCAGTTTTCCTATACCGACGTCGGTTATACATGAACACCATTGGTCACCTTCACCTGCACATTGCCCTTACTTTTCCCTTTTACCCCATTATTTACCTTGATCCTTTACCCCATCCAACCTTTACCCAACCCATTACCTTACCTTTCCTGACCTCATCACTTACTACCTCCATTTTTCCTCCTTTGGGGACTTCTTATTATTTTACCCCTACCTTGGCCTTACCCATGCCATGACCTAGATATTTGGACCTGGACCATCACTAGTGACCTTTGACCTCATGTGTTCACTATACCTTGCGGCACTGTTACCTGTGTTGATTGACCTAATGACCTTACCTAGCCTATTGTCATGACCATTTATCCTGACCCTACCTTTGGTGTACCAGAACATACCTAAACGTTCCTACACCTAACCTACATTGTGTTTCCTGACCATATCCTATACCTTGGATACTGGATTCACTTCAACCTTGTTCGGATAAACCTATCGACCTTAGACAATGTAGATTTTTCCTACTCTTCAACCCGGTAGCATGCTGTAGTTTATACATGTGCGTGCATTTGACTGTTGCTACCTTTGACCCTGACCCATTCCCTAGATTTCCTGAGTAGACCTTTCACCCTTTTCCCCTGTACCCACTTTCCTTTTCCCCACATTTTCCTTTTATCAAACCACTCACCGCTTCAGCCTGCTTGCCTCGTCAGTTCCTGGTTTGAGGGGGATCACCTTCACCCACACATGGGGCAACCACATCTTATTTTTTGTTAGCATCGCTTACCAATACAAGCTACACAACAAAAAGGGGAAAAATGTAGACACTAAAATTAGGTCACACTCCCCTTTGGTCCCTCGACAAATAAGCACCCTTTATTACATTTACCTAGCCATGACCCCCCTTCACCCCACTAATATTAATTTAATTAATTTAATTAAATTAATGCATTATCCTCACTATATTTATTATTTGAATATTTTATTTAAATAATATCCACACATATAGTTCACTTAGACACCTCACCAAGCCAACTCAACCTAAGACCTATTCTTAGCAAGTTGCCATAACTAACTAAGACTTACCCAAACCCTAAAAATCAATGCCTACATTCCCTCTAACCACATTCCCACATGCTCACAAGAAGCTCTCCAGTCTAATCCATGGGATAACGACACGAGATCCAAGGAAATCAAGAGGATCTCCCTAGTTTAGTAAACCTAGGAAATCCTACCTTAACCGACGCCAATTATCCCTAACCGTCACCGGTTAAGCCAGACCACCATCGGTTACCCTTTTAACCCCTAAACTACCTTATTCTCAAGGTTGGAAAACATTGGGAGAAGGTTGATGAGCAAGAACACATCTCAGAGAGATAACACATCTTCAGAGAGAAAATTCCAGTGAAAACCCACATGCAAGGAAGGAGATTGAGCATCTTCTCCTGCACAGCCATCCCAGCCATGATCTGATCTATCCAAGCAAAGAGGAGTGTACATGCAGCCCATGCAGAAGCTTTCTTTCAGCTGGTGATCACTTGCAACCTTCAAACCCCTCATCAGCACCTCCATCCCTCACACACAGGCATTCAGGACTAGAATCCAAGTAAGTATAACATCATACTTTCCTGGTTTATTTCATTTCATCATCATATTATCATCCATTGTTTACCTTTCCCCCTATTGACCTTCTCCAACATTTTCACCTCCATATACCCATTAAAACCTCACCAAAGCCTACTCCAATAACCCAATATTTCATTCTGACTCAACCAAAGTCCTTTGTGCAATCACAAAGGAGACCAAAAGCTTGTTCTGTGACATTTCCAGATCTCACAGTAACTGGCACCAGTTACACCTAACCACCGTTGGTCACCCCTGACCAACATTGGTCTCTGTATTTACTCATACATCCCTGAACAGAGACCTACCCACCTAATTTCATCTCACCCTCATTCACCTGTGATCTACCTGAGACCTCTATTAGACCTGCAGAGACCCAGAACCAATCATTTGACCTTTGGATTCTATTCTAGCTTAGCCTGTTAGATTAGATCTATTTCTTATTATGTTTTAAGTGAGATACCTAAATCATTTTAAATAACAATAGGATTTACTTTTTTTACAACATTAAATTGTTTAAAATAGTGGACTGATAGCCATCTAGGAAGTATCACACTTCCTGGATCTAGCATACGCTAGGAATTTCACTACCCATATTGTTTAATTCCTTCTGGTGGTCTTGTTTTCATTACAGGTAGTTCCTCCTAGCCAAAAGGAAGCTCTCATGATCAGCTGTGGATCTGGAAGTCATACGCGTGCAACAACCCATCAACCAACATTTGAACAGGTATTCCTCCTATGCCCGTTACCCTATCTGTTTTGTCAACACTTCAAAGAATGCATTTGAAGTAGGATGATCTTACCTTATGCCACCCCAAAGAGGGGCAAATGTAGACATCTATAATTTGACTAAGCAATTTTATTACTAAAATTGCACTAACTATTCTATTTATAGTAAATTGAATACACTTAGTCAATAAGAAGGAGGTAAAAAGTATCCCTCCAATCACCGTTGGGATTAATTACATCTACGCATTCATTCATAAACCCTCCTTTGAATCATGATGACAAAAAAATGACATGTTTATTTTTGTAGGGTCTAGTTGTGACCCTTGAATAATATAATTACTTGATTTATTAATTACAAAAACAAGACTGTGCATGAATCAACTGAAATTTTTGTCATTTGATTACACTTCCAAACTACTTGATGAAACCTTCTTGCAATCATTTTAGGATGCCGATGAACTTGAACTTACATTAATTAGAGGTTTCTATGATTTTTCCTGGGTTAATTAATGGCTGGAGAACTTGTAAGTTAATCAAACAAAACTAATCTTAAATCAATAAATCGAGATCAGGGTTTCTTGCCACTGTGAAGCCCGATACCATGAAAAAATTAATCTCTCTTATATCCAAACTGAATGAAAACAAAATATTCCTATAATTATCTTATATATGCCTTACCTCTGGAGGAATTAATTAACCATATCCAAATCATCTAGAATATCCTTGAAAACTCCTATGACTTATTAATCACCCAATAGTCAGAAACTGCAGTCTACAGTGCTTTAAAAGCATGATACCTGTTATGATAGTCAACATGTAACTTATCCTTATATGCCTGAATAACATATAAATTACGCATTTTGGAGGATGATGGATCAAGTGTGAAGCATTTCTCTCCAAAATGTTCAGAGTTATACCCTAATGATTACTCAAACACCTTCTCATTTGATATCACTGACGATCCAATGCTTTCAATACTTGAAAACTATTGACTTCATTGATCTTAGAGCCATTATCCAGTGTTGGAAATAGCTTCTAGCATCTTGCATCCTTTCACTCAATATTTGAGTGGATTTGGGATGATCCTTGAAATGGACTTGTAGACATAACCCCCTTGAGAATGAGATATATTGTAAACCATTAAATCTCTAAGAAACACCACCATCCTTGAGCATTATGATAGGGTAAAAAACTTCACAGGTTCCTTGTTTAAGATACTTCAATATTCTTCTTTGAATAGCAAATAGCATATCCTGTAAGCTCTTCACTTATTCCTTGAAGAAGCATATGCCTTTAAGTTCTTCCCTACGAATGGTTCATTATACTCACGTGATATGATGAGTTGTGATTGATTAAAGCTATGAATATTTTAGTTTGAATGTCCGTATCTTTGATACTTTTACATGTATGCATTTAGAACTTTGAACATTAATATAAGGACCTTTTGTATCATGTCATAACAACTTATATACTTGACATTCCAAATCAATGGCCTTATAACTTGAATGAGAGACATAGAACTGAATAACATTTGTCATATTGCGAGTGCTACTTGGTATTGAATGGAGATCATACCATGACTTAATCATTTAAATGTAGTATTATCTGAATACTTTGGTGGAAAAACTTGACTTGACAGGTATGGCATGCATTGACCAAGATGAACTCAATACTTCAATGGACTGAGACATTGAATCAATTTTCTTTATGCCAGCCATCAGCTAAGCAATAGGATAGTAAAAACTTTATGACCATTGTTACATGAGGAAGTTTCGAAGAAAGGCCTAATTCTTCATCTCACACTAGGTACCAATAGATAGAAAAGGCTAGATATCAATACCATTGGAGAGCATCATCGAGTAAGACTATCCAACATAATGCTTTAAGTAATTTGTGGTACCATTTTAGTAACTTGAAGAGATAGCTTCACTCTACATGCTTGAGATGCAAATGATGGCTTCTCCTTAAGGTCACACATCGATTATTATTCCAAGAATGCATGCCTCCTAAAATATTTAGGGAACGTTGAAAATGTGAATTCCTCTTTGGAATGGGATGTCAAAATATTATGAATTGTCATCAATGCAAAAAGATGACTTAATTCTTTCCTTTTGGACTTTCATCACCTTTTGATGTTTGGACTTGAGATTGTAATTATCCTATAACATATTCGAGTCTTAGTCTTTCCTCTGGGGGAATAATAGAAGATCTGAGAGGTCCCATTGAGTAGTAAAATCTTTGTCCTTCTATGACCTTTTCATAGGAATGTCGAAGAAGTGGAGAATGTTCTTGACTAGAGGCATACTATATTTTGGTGATTCTTCTTCCCAATGTCCTCTTTTAATCATGATTGACTATGGCTTCATCCTTGGAACTCACCTTCATAATGAATATTTTTTTTACAACGCTTATTAGGTGATATATAGCTTAGTGCTGTATGTGACCCAGACTTGTAAGACAATGTCTAGAAAAATGTAAAACCCTATAGTTCATGGATAATTAGAGAGAAAAAAACATGAGTTCGATGAGCTTGCTAGGCCCTTCTTTCTCACAGATTTTGATTGAATAGAGAAACATGAGGAGGAAATGAATGTGCCGAGGTAATACATGTGCCACTCTCTTGAGAAATTTGAAGCACACTATGTTGCTTGGAGAGATACATGGGTAGACTGTGCAATCTCTCCTAGTTTGAGATATGGTCTACCTTTCTTCTACAATATCTATACTCTATGCCTAAACATATCCTACATGAAAAGAAAACACCATGAAACTTTCCTGGTAATCTCATTGCTATCTTGCCATTCACTAATCTGTCTTCTTGCACGATTTATTATGTCCTTCTTAATCAGTCATGAAGTACAGACCTGTGACAAGAAGCTATGACTTGTATTCATATTTCTAAAAAAGAAATATTCTTATGCTTTGTTTGATCTAGCTCCTCTCTTAGGGTCAATGGTGGATTTATTTACATGAGTTTTTCACTACATATCAGACTCGATGAAGTTGGATGTGATTGATGTGATATAACTCATGACCATAGGCTAATACTTATGCTAGTCACACTATGTGAAGTTAGCAATTAATTTTTGATGTTCTATACTTAACGTATCACTAGGATGTGTTTGTTAGAATATATTGAACTCATTGAGTTTTCTATGAAACTTTGATGCTAATTTACCAACCTTCAAAGTGCCTCTGTTTATTTTTCAAGTTTGATGAAAATGAACCTTCTTGATGGATGAAAACTTTAAGGCCTGATGATAGTATTGCTCAGTGCATATGAGGACATTTCATTCATGGTCTCATGGACATGATTAACATTTATGGAGTTTGATTTCCTTTTTCCAATTTCAATAATCAATGATTGAGAAATTTCATATCTCTTCTTCAAAGACTATATCAACTTGAATCACCCATACTTGTACCTTAAGGACCTTCTCTTAAAGATGTTAAAAGGATTAGGGTACAACGACGAGGAAAACTTATCCCGTGGGCACCCTAGTACTAGCTTGGGTGCCTTGGTCAGAGATAAAAAGAGGGGGGGGGGCAGAACTCAATAGCTTATTAAATTTTGGATGTCGATTTTCAATAATTCAATCAACCACACTTAACTATGTTAAATGGCATGAAAGACATGAGTTGATTAGCAATTTCTTCACTGAAAGAGACCAGATGAATAATAACTATTGGACCAAGTGTCAAGAAAGATTATGACACTAAGGAAAGGGCACAAAAAAGATTCATGCATCAAGAATAAGGCATGCATTTGAAGGCATGCAAAAGGATAGGGAAGGAAATGCACGTGTCAAGATAAATCTGATTTGGGACTTAGCCGTTTTTCATAGTTATGAGCTATTTTTGGAGATAGTGTGTATGGAGCACGTACATCGGGATGGAGAATTGCACGTGACACAAAAATGATATTTTGGAAAGAGTGTTTGATGAAGTGTCATGCACAAGTTTGAAGATAATAATATGAAACACTACTTGGTAGTTAACTGTATGAGATCTATTATTAGCACACTTGCATGTGTGCCTATTATTGTAAAGGTGCAAATAGACTATTTTTAGCATGCAACCTATTTTAGGAAGTGTGTAATTGGTGAAGGGAAAGTCCCCATCCTTATAAATATGGATTGAACTATGTATTTTGATTTAGAGAGACACTATGTATGAGATATTGTGGAGTTATGGTGCTAGAACTGATACACGCATAAAATTATGTTACTACTCTATTGTAAGAAGATCTTATGTGTTTACTATGTGTTTAATGTAATGGAGTGTATTGAGTGGATAAAGGAGTTAAACATGACTGTAACTAAGTTCTTCCATGGTTGATTTCATTATGATTATCACTCTAATTCATGATTCTTGTAAGATCTAGATACTGTAATATGCTTGTGTGGAATTTTTATGGTATTTAGTGAGGGTTTTGGATGTATGTTGTATCTTCAACACGTTAACATCTTACACAAGACAACTCTAAAGAAGGGTCTGATACCTTTGCATGCTTCAGGTGAGTGCTTAGCTCAGGCTAGAGTGATGTTTCTAGTGACACACATGGGTTATTTGTAGCTAGATTCTAGGCTACATCATTGGTTCTATTGCCGAGACCTCTTTTTTAGTAGTTTTCAGGATGGTTTGACGATGAAGATGTATCTGGTTGACCCTGGAAAGTGTTGAGGAGTGGATAAAAGATCTAGAAGAAGAGTATGCTAGAAGGTTCAACACTGGATCTGAGTTTGACGCATGCACGTGTGTGGGTGGAAAAGAATATGTATGACTATTTCTATGAGATTTTTTTTTCTATTTTCTCAGTAGAACTGTACGAGTGGCTGGTTGCTTATGTGTCTAAATGGAATTGGAGGTATCACACACTTGTATGGATGCATGAAGAATTTCAGAACCTTGTATGATCCTGATCTAATATGGACATGGGCTTTGGATACTTGGTTCCGTGGTGTTTTGAAACATTTATATTATAGAGTAATCAATTTCCACTTATTATTGTCCTAGAAGTAGCTGAAGTTCCAATTTTTATGGTATCCCAGGGGAACTTACTTGCAAGGAATTTCAATGACGATTAAGATCTTGATGGTGAACCCTGAACTTGGAAGAAAAAACTGATGGATAGCTAAATCTTACCACACGTAGGGGAAGGAGCAGGTTTGGTGAAAGATGGAAGACCTAGCGGTAGAAAGGAAGAGAGAAGAAAGGTGAGCTTAAGTACAATGAGGCATGTGAGACAGAGATAGATGGAAACAGTAGATGTATATTGTAGAGTGGATGGCATTGAGGAGAGAGATGGCTTGTGAAGGATTTGGAGCTCACGCAGAAGGCATGGAGCTTGAGCATTTGGAACTCCCTCATTTGGGAAAACATGATAGGGAACCCTCCTCGGCCTCACACGGGAGCGCATTCCAGTAGAGAAAACTTGGGCCACAGGCACGCATCTGAATCTACTTGGAAACCTAGTACCTTGTGCTTGGTTTTCTAGTATCTAGTACATCCAATAGTCAACAAGACTAATTTGGGTAGTAGGGAAGCAGGAGTAAGTCACATAGACAAGTACATATATGGCATGGCAGACCATCTTTGTTGTTGTTTGGAGGTACCTTTTTTAGGTGCATCATCTGCACAAAAAATTCAAGTGCGTAAAATTTTGGACTCAATTCTGGGAGTAGTACCACCACACAGATTGTAGGAGTTTAGTTAAGGTAATACTTATTGGGACACATAGGCAAGTACATATTCTAGTCTACTTCCAACTACATGATGGAGGATAAGGGGGTATAGGTTATTCTAGTTTTGGTGGATCTGGTGGTTCTTGAGGTAGAGGTAATATATGAGGTTTTGGATTAGGTGGGCAGGGTCCGTACACCAACCCAAAAATATTTATATGGAGATGTATCTCCATCTTCCATAGTATAGGGGCATAGAATATGCTTCTTGAACACATGCACATGTGTGAGATACTGTGGCGTGTAAAAGGGATCAAAAATTTTGAGAGAAAGGAAAGTCAATTTGTACAACTACATTATAGGGACGCACACACAATTGGTACATGAAGTTTGACCCTAGATCAAACTTGCATAGATTATACAACATTAAAAGATGCTTTCCTTAAAGATTTCTATGTCCCTGAATTTGAGCAAAATAGTATAAGCACACTCAAGGATATTAAGCTAGGGCACTACTGAGAGTGTCTGGGAGTATGATTCCCATTTCAAAATAGTGTTTCTCTAATATTTCTTATGATATTCATGTAAGCCAACATTCACAATGGTTTTTTGGAGGAATGATCACACCTTTTAGAAGGGCACTGTCACATAAGAGATACACTGATCCATGCTGAGGCACTTGAGGCAACTTTGCATGCATTGAGGAACTTGGAAGTATAGACACTGGAGTAAACCCCTTCTTGGAAGCACATATTATAGCTATGGAAAATCAGTTGGAGAAACTATCGAGTGAATTCGGCATATGATACATGCACTGGGATTTGGTGTACAAACTATGAAGTGGAAGGGAACACCAAGGATAGTTGTCCCCATAGGACAGTATGCGTTCATTGTTACTAGACTATGAGATATGTCACTCGGAACCATGATGCTAGCTACTACCCATTATTATAACACTTGATAAGGAAGAATGTATCTTGCTATTGTAAAATTTTACTGATCCATGAATCATGATTCAGAAGACTACAGGTTGATTCGTCAGATCCATGATGCTATAGATATTGGTGTGTCGATAGACATCAGTATAAGATAAATCTAAGGGTAAAGGTGAGCACCAAGATCATAGGATCACAATCAAAGTGCACTATAATCAGAATGAGGAGCACTATGAAGGAGGATGTGGTAGAGGTCAAGGATATCATGGTGGATTTGGGGGTCGAGGTTGTAGTGGTGGACAAGGTGAGTTTCCTCATAGAACGTGCTTTATATGCAGATCTCTTGACCACTACAGGAATAAATGTCTTCAAAATATTACATGTTATTTTAAAGGGAAGAATCATAGCTATGAGGAATGTTCAAATCTATATGAACATCTTAGCAAGTATCATAAATAGGAAAACAAGGGTGCATGAATGGTTAGGATACAACATGCATAGTGGAAAATAAATGGATGCCAAAGTTGGCATCGGAACCTGAGGTATTACCTGTGAAGATCACTACACCCGCTGAAGCTACGTGCGCACCAGAGAGTGCATTACAAAAGAAGCCTACCATCACTAAGGAGGATGCTTTGCATGCAAGGTATTTGGATCCTGTGCACTACCATAAGGAGGTTTTTCAGGAGATCAATGGAGGTACTCATGAGACCCTTCAGGGGGAAATACAATGTTTAAAGGAACAATCATGGAAAATGGAGTAGAAGAAGGCAACAGAGACGAGTCCAGTTGGATATTGATGACTTGAAAGAAGTATGTAAAATGCTGCATGTCAGGAAAATATCATTCCATTACTAGGGAGTTGGATAAAGGGAAACACTTCATCACGTGAATATTGAAAATGGACGTCAGATCCTGCATGTAAATATTCCCCTCATAGCTTAGATTACGACAAGGAGATCACTCTGAATACTATTGTGGATGGATGGCTCTTGAGTAATATATTAATTGACACAGGCGCATAAGGTAAAAGTGCTTACTTTAAGATGCATGGGTATAGATGGGGAGACCTTCTATTTCAGCTATCTTCTAATGTATTGTTTATGGCTAATCGAACTAAGGCCACCCCTATCGGAGTTTTAAAATATGCATCCATTACTATACAAGGGGCCAAGTTCACTGGGGGTTTTGAGGTTTTAACAGCTTGTAGAAGTAGATAGTTTTCTAGCTCTACTTGGGCACCCTTGGTGTTACAAAAATAATGTTGATCTTCGGTTCAACAAAGGATATATAAGTTTTGAGAACAAGGAGGAAAGAGTTATTATCCCTTTAACAGAATGGGAAATCTGTGCAATATGTTGAGCCTTTGAGTGAAGAAGTATTTGAATATGATTTATGTACATGCACCATTCGGGACCTAGAAGTACTTGAGCCATGTAAGGAAGGAATCCTCAAGTGGGAAGATGCACAATATATTAGTGATACCATACAAGTATTGCTTTTGATAATTGGGCTCATGGCACTTATGAGATGGTTGAGCGCAAAGTAAGGAGTGTATTTACGTGGAAAAACAAACCTCGTTGCATTAGGAGGATAGGTAACAACTTTGTACCTCAGTACACTAGAGAAGGAGACCCTACAGTATTCCTACGTGCCATGGAGGAACAATGGATATACCAATTTGAAAGAAGAAATATGTTAGCATATACCCTACATGGGACAACAACGCGCATATACCAATTTGAAAGAAGAAATATGTTAGCATATACCCTATGTGGGACAACAATGCACTGGTGGGTGGTTCACAAGGATAATCTTGTAGAATGGAATGAAGTCAATATTTCTCTAACAACTCAATTTTTTAGGAGCAATGCACTTACTCAAATCTACGCATATAATGGTAATCAACCTATTCAGCACCATGTTCAACAATGTGAGAGGCTCTGGAAAGAGGGAAAGGAAGCTTTACCGCCTTCGCTATGGGTGCACACACTTTATTCCACTTTATAAGGCTGCGCACTGCGCTTGGTATTTATATGTGGAGCTACATAGAGAGACTAGAAATTGGTAGGATTTGATTGTAGGAATGGTCCATAGACTTTTGACTACTTCTCTACTAAGCTCTCTAGTGGAAAAGAGGCATTAAGGGTTATAAAACACTTAACTATGGGAGACAGTGCAAAGGTGGAAGAATCTCATTCAGGAGTTATTTGGAGAGAATAGACTCAAGGAGCGTGCTTTGATAAAGAATAAGAAATAGATGCCACACTACTTAAGTGCATGCTTTCTTAGAGAAATAAAAAGGGAAGATGGTTTACATAGTGAATGATGAGGAAGTAGAAGAATCTAGATCTAGATCATTTAGCATGGGTATACGCAGTGAGGTGTTAGATGGTGTAGATAAAAATGCATGTGCCTATCATGAACCTCATGAAGACAAAGAAAGTGAATATTGGTCACATATGCTAAACTTAAGGAGGAAATAATTCAGGATATTATTGGTTTGACTCTGAAGGTGGAAAAAATCATTGGAGTTACTACTATGATTTTCAGGACTTGTTTCCTAGGGGATATCATGAATTAAAAGGAGTGCATGGATCATCATGAGAGATGAAGATTAATAGCTTAAGGAAGGTGCACACCTAGTCAGGAAAATGACCTTACAAAATGAACCCTAACATGTGTGTAAAGGTTAAGGAAGAAACTGACAAGATGTTGAAATCTAGCATCATCAAGCCCCTAGAATAATCAGATTGGGTTAGCCCCCATGGTTATTAGTATAAAGAAAATATGGCCGGATTATGATTTGTGTGGATTAAAAAGAATTGAATATTGCATGTGTGATTGATCCCTTTCCTACACCTTTCACAGAGGAGATATTAGAAGGCGTTGCAGGGCATGAAATCTTTTCTTTTACAAATGGATTCTCTAGGTATCATTAAGTTTAGGATTGCATAGAGGAGGATCAAGAGAAAAAAAACTTTCACCACTGATTGGGGAATTTTTGAATATACTCTGCTACCTTTTGGTTTGAAAAACACACCTGTTGTATTTTTGTGACATTGTTGTTCAAGTATTCCAGGGTTTTATTGACATTTTCTTCCATAGGTTTACTTGAATGATTGGATAGTGTATGCACTTGTTAAGGATCACTGTGAAAATTTATGCACATAATGTTTGAAAGATGTAGATAATTAAGCATCTCTTTGATTCATCAAGAAGTGCATGTTTTCTTAATACCTTTTGGCACTCTGTTAGGGCACATCATTTGCAAGGAATATTTGTTAGTGGATCCAACTAAGGTTGTAGTTATTGTAGGATTGGAAGAGCCTACCAGTCAGAGTGAGGTGCACGGATTCTTGGGTCACATTGGATATTATAGAAAATTTATCAAAGGATATGCTAAGATTTCTACACCCTTGGAAGAGTTACTAAAGGGAAAAGGTACATTCTATTGGGGAGAACTGCAGTAGCATGCATTTGAGGCATTAAAGGAAAGACTTAATACAACGCCTATTGTGCATTTTACCTTATGAGAATGAACCATTTCATGTACATGTGGATGCACGTCTAGACATGACCATTAGCGCATGGTGTTAGCTTAGCTTGGAGAAGGTATTATAGATCATCCTATCTATTTTGATTAGTAAAAAGTTGACTCCTGTAGAGAAGAATTATACAACTAATAAGCACGAGGACTTGTCAATGATCTATGCACTGCATAAATTCAGAAAATACCTTATAGCAACACCATTCATTTTTTACACTGACCACATGGCATTGAAATACTTGGTAAACAAGCCCATTTTATAGGGGCACATATGCTGATGGGTGCTCTTATTCCAAGAATTTGATTTAAGAGTTGTGGTAAAATTAGGGAAAAGTAATTCTAGCCTAGACCACTTATCAAGAATTTAGTTGGGAAAGGATGCATAAACAATTCAAGATAATATAGTGAGAATAATGCATTAGTTTAATTAAATTAATTAAATTAATATTAGTGGGGTGAAGGGGGTCATGGCTAGGTAAATGTAAAAAAGGGGGCTTATATGTCAAAGGACAAAAGGGGAGTGTGACCTAATTTTAGTGTCTACATTTTGCCCCTTTTTGTTGTGTAGCTTGTATTGGAAAGTGATGCTAACAAAAATAAGATGTGGTTTCCCCATGTGAGGGTAAAGGTGATCCCCCTCAAACCAGGAACTGACGAGGTAGCAGGCTGAAGCGGTTAGTGGTTTGATAAAAGGTAAATGTGAAGAAAAGGAAAGTGAGTACAGGGAAAAAGGAGTGAAAGGTCTACTCAGGAAATCTAGGTAATGGGTCAGGTTCAAAGGTAACAACAGTCAAACGCACGCACACGTATAAACTGAAGCACACTACCGGGTTGAAGAGCAAGAAAACTATACATTGTCTAAGGTCGATAGGTTTATCCAAACAAGGGTGAAGTGAATCCAGTATCCAAGGTATAGGATAAGGTCAGGAAGCACAATGTAGGTTAGGTGCAGGAACATTTAGGTATGTCTCGGTACACCAAAGGTAAGGTCAGGATAAACGGTCATGGCAATAGGCTAGGTAAGGTTAGTAGGTCAATCAACACAGGTAATAGTGCCGCAAGGTTTAGCGAACACATGAGGTCAAAGGTCACTAGGAATGGTCCAGGTCCAAATATCTAGGTCATGACACGGGTAAGGCCGAGGGAAGGGTAAAATAATGAGTCCCCAAAGGAGGAAAAATGGAGGTAGGAAGTGACGAGGTCAGGACAGGTAAGGTAAGGGGTAAAGAGCAAGGGAAAGGGGTGGGTAAAATGGAAAAGTAGGGGTAATGTGTAGGTAAGGGTGACTGATTGCGGTCATGGATAACCGTTGTTGGTATGAGAAAACTGGTGATGGTTAGGTAGGGCACGAGATCGATGCCGGTTGAGGGGAACCGATGTCGGCTAGGTCGGGTTTGGTATAAAAAAAAAATCCATGTTTTTATTAGTCATTTATGAATTATGAAGTGAAGAAAGGACAAAAAAGAGAGAAAAGTGAGAAAGGCATCCAAAGGTTTTAGAACAGTGAGCTGGCAGTGTGAGGTGACAGTGGTTGGGTTGGTGAGTAGCGGGTCCATGAGATTATCATGAGGGATTTAATTGGTTGGAGTGTGTGTGTAGATATTTAGTGATGGTAGAGGCTGGAGAGGGCTCGGGTAGACTACCAGCACATCGACCAGACGTGCCACCGAGACAGCGGCAATGCGATGAGGTAAGTGCCTAGCTCTTTAATGTTAATTAGGTAGATTAGGAGTTGGGAGTATTGTTATTTGTAGGGTTTGGTGGGTGTTTGTATTTTGTGGGTGGGAAAAAAAGTTAAATCAGGTATGGGGGGAAAAATTGTCAAAAAAGAGGGGGGAAGGGGTAGGAAATTGGATAGGTGGGGTGGGTAGGGGTTTTGGGGTATTGTAGGTCAATGTAGGTGATGAAAAGGGATAGGTGGGAGGGTTTTTAGAAAAAGGGGGGTTTAGGAAGTCACAGATTATTTCGTGACAGTGACTGGCGTCGGTCAAGCTTGGCCGACATCTGTCGGGTAGAACCAAGATCGGTCACCTAACAAGTGAATGATGCCGGCTACACGGAACCATGGTTGGTCAAGGTGAACCATTATCAGTCACCAAATAGGTGACCGATGCTGGTTTAAGGGTGACCAAAGTCAGTTAGGCTAAACCAGCACCGATTGGGATTTTGGGCAAAAGGGTTCAAAAGAATGATGTAGGTTGGTGGTTGAGATGGGTAAGGTAAAAAATAGGGTGGTGGGTAATGATAAGTGATGAATAAGGTCATTGTAAAAGGTAGATTAATGTTGTGCTTTGAATTAGATGTAGGGTCGATTGCAGTTACACATGTGAGACAGAGTTTCGCCACTATTGGTGACATTGCATGGCCTAACAAGCCCGTTGGAGCTCTAGCACGTGGAGGCAGTGGGCTTGAGTAGTATTCAGCACTACCGACATGCTATTCGGTAGCTTGGTTTGATGGTCACGCTCATTGATAGATGGGACTTTGCGACCAACATGTTCCACCTTCCGATGGGTGAGATGACTATCACCCTAGAGGACATGTTCTAGATCCTGAGGTTACCCATATTGGGGGCCCAAGTGTATTCTATCTCCTCCAAGGCCTTAGAGGAGCTGATCAAGATAGTATTTGGTGAGGGGGAGGTATAACTGAGCTTCTATAGTACCAGTTTGAGTTATGGCGAGATGTACCTAGCCCGTTCGGATGAGACGGGGCAAGTAGTTTTATTGATGGAGGCAGTGTGTTGCTATGTACTACCTGATGCAGAGGGTGGATAATTTCCCTGCTCACCGATGGGGGTGCTCCACAATATGATGGTACATGAGATACAATTTTCCTGGGCACCAACATTTTTAGTACAGATATACAGAGAGCTATGGGTGTATGTATGGCTACGCAGGTTTAGCCTGTGTTATACATTTATACTACACTACTAGGCCTATGAGCACATAGTATGTGTTTGACCGATAGGGATGCCCCGAGAAGATGCATTCCCATCGAGATGTGTACGGTTGGGATGTAGGAGATGGATGTTGGTTGTAGGCAAGTGGAGGTCAGATAGGATGACATATGATGTGGCCCATTTTCAGAAGTTGTTGGAGGGGTTGTCTGGAGTGGGCATTATCTGGAGGCCATATGTGGGATTCCCCTCATATAGGAACATGCATGAGGAACTAGCTGAGCTCTAGCTAGAGAGGTGGATTCAGGGTCACTATGCCAGGGAAGATGAGATGATCCCGGTAGATAGGGTCTGACGGAAATTCGGGCTCGTACAGGATATTCCTACGCCCTTCCCATAGTACCGGGGAAATTATGTGGAGAGGCCTCTCCCTCTACCACAATCTACTATGCCTACAAGAGATGAGGAGTATCTAGTGGATCAACAGATTGATGATTCTGGATCCACAGATAGGTACAGGTAGTGGTGGGTGGCTCAATTACGAGCCATACCACCTAGACCAGGGCATCTAGATTTATCTACCGTGATAGTGTAGAGATATGCCCTATAGGGCCAGATAGCGACGCTGATCACGTAGATAGGTATATTGAAAACATAGCTGGAGGGGACAGAGGTAGAGGTAGTGGAGCTACGAGTATAGGTGGCCAGTCTGTAGGCCCAAATGGTAGAGGGAGAGGGTGGAGGAGATGGAGGAGATGGAGACAGAGATGGTCAAGTGACAGCCTTACAAGCTCAGGTGGTAAGGATTACAGGATCATTTGGCCATATTCCAAGGCACAAATTGGGGTTTTATAGGCCTAGATAGAGGCACAGGGATAGGGGCACACCATCATAGGCATAGGGGCCAGGGGGCACCACCACAGGTCACAGGGAGCTAGTCCCCAATACACAGGCTGGCATAGGACAGATACAGGGGCTGAAAAAATATGGGACCACCACCACAAACCCATGCTTATATCTAGGCTACGAGATGCCCTAGGTGAGGCATGTTATACTCTTAGGACCAGCTCATGGCAAACTAGGATAGACTTCCCCCTCATATGGAGAGTATAGGACATAACAAGTGTCCAGTGAGAGGATGAGATCCCGCACATGCATAGTGTGGGAGAGCACAGGAGGGGTAGCGAGCTCTGAGGCCTGATCAGGGAGAGGGCACCAAGTGTATGAATGACCAGAGTGAGGTGATGTGCCAACAGGGGTGCATGAGGCTAAGGGTGTAGGTGACACAGAGATGGAGGGCATCTAGTGAGATGTCTAATATGCAGCCTCCCTATTTTTGGATGTATACTAGTGTTTTATTGTTAATACATATGCCGACCTGCGTGCCGTATTTTTTTTGTATTTTTGATCACATACTAGCCTATGTGTTGAAGATAGTGAGTATGTATGAGTGATTTTTTGTACATGTTGTGATGAATATACCGGCCTGCGTGCCGAATATTTTTGTATTGATTCATTCATTCTTTTGTGTATATATGACACCCGACCTATGTGCTGATGGCATTTTGTATTGTATATCAGCCTACGTGCCAACATTTTTGAGATAATTACCATGATGAGATAGGCATGTATGTTGAGATACACATTTATTGATTTATATGATGAGATTCATGGTATTTTGTGATGCATTGATGTGTTTATGAGATGTTGGTTGTATGGCTTGTGTTAGATGAGATATGGATGGGTTACTTTTGATATGGATAGAAATTAGGTGAGTTACGCATGATGGAGTTAGGTCAGTTTAGGCATGGATCGAGTCAGGTTATAGGCATGGATCGAGTCAGGATTTTAGGCATGGATTGAGTCAGGTTATAGGCATGGATTGAGTTAGGTTATAGGCGTGGATTGAGTCAGGTTATAGGCATGGATTGAGTTAGGTTTTAGGCATGGATTGAGTTAGGTTATAGGCATGTATTGAGTCAAGTTTTAGGCATGAATTGAGTTAGGTTATAGGCATGGTTGAGTCAGGTTTGGTAGGCACAATTCATTATGGTTGGAAATGAATGATATTATGGGTCATATGTGAAATGTTTTATAATCTATGCATAATGATGGCAAGTGTAATAAATGTATAAAATTGTAGATAACTTGTTATGTATGTGGCTTAATTTCTAATTTTGTTAGAAACGGGGAACTAAGTGAAGCGTGGGGTAAATGGTGAGTTAGGCATTGTTGATGAATTGATTAGGGTAGGGAGTGGCTGAACTAACCTCTAAGGGCCCCCATGCCCTCGGAGTGCTGCCTACATAGTCTTGACAAAGAGGGACCTCAGGAAGGTGTAGTTATCCCATGAGCTAGGGAATAATATGAGAATGAGTTGGTAGGTTTGTGGTCATGTAGTGGGTTTAGGTTTAATAGGTGTAGGTAGATTATAGGTGAAGGAGATTATATCGAAAGGGGAGGATGACCCCCAAAGGTAAGTGTCAAGGACCAAGTCTTGTATACGGAAATCAAAATGTAAACAAAGATGGTTAAAAGATAAGATGGTGGCAATAAAGCCACATGATTGGGTAGAATCATACCGAGTAGATCATACCTTGAAAGGGGTGATGAATACAAGACCCGAAAGACATTGCATGATTAACTATTCTATGGTGAAAGTAGTCACAAGATCACCAACTTTTGAAATTCCAAGATGTACCTTAAGGAAATTTAGGAAATGAGAGTGGAAATGGTAAGGTGGGGGAAAGGTAGTTAACTGTATATGTTTGGAGTGACAGGTCTTTTGGGCAAGAGGTCTGAGGTCATGATGGGCAAGTCCATGACTAAAAAGTGTTTTTTTTTTGTTTTGATAGACTGATCGATGTAGGAAGTCTATATGGGATAAATAATATGGTACTCCTTGAGGTCTTCGTGAAGCTGATCGATGCGGGAAGCTTTGTTTTCTCTCATTTTTTTTAAAGCTTCACATAGCTGTCCTTCGAGGGAGCAGTCTATTTATAGTAGCAATTTGGTCGAGAGGAAGATGTCCTTTTGAGGGAGTCATCTTTTTTATTAGAAGTTTGACTCAAGGAGTTTGGTCCCATGTGGAGGTCTTTGAACTCATGGACAAGACCAAGGTGAAGGATAGGACTCTTGTTCAAAAGGTAGGGTGGAACGACCATGGGATCTCATCTAAAGGTAGACAAAAAGTATCCATGAGAATCATGCTATGTGCATTGTCATGGTACACATATTCAAGAGAAAGATAACAAGTGATGAGTACTTACATGATTCTTGTTTAATCATTAGGGAGGTGTATGGAGTGGATAGCACTCAAGGAATAATCCTAGTAAAGAGACAAAGGGTGAGGTAGGACAAGGAGTCAATAATAGAATGGCCATGAAGATGCAATGCATTAAGGGGCTCAGGTTCAGGTTTACCCTCAAGTGAGGACAAACGATAGGCACCCAATCCATAGGTATGAGTTACGATGTATGGTCCAAGCCAATTAGGAGAGAATTTGCCCTGTTTACTTTTTTTTTCTTTGGTTACGTGTTGATTTTCTTTCAAGACAAGGTCACTGACTAGGAAGGTTCATTTATGAACACATTTGTCATAAGCATGTTTGATATACGTTGTTGGTAAACTTGAAGGTGATCTAGAGTGTTAAGATGATCATTCATCTAATAACTCTAGTTGTGCTAAGTGGTCCTGGACAAAAGTCATCATCAGTGAGCATGTCTGGAGAGAAATGTAGAGTGAGGGGATCTAGACTTTGAGAGGTAGAACAACTTCTGTACCATAGACCAGTGAAAAGGGTGTGGCCAAAGTGGAAGTGTGAATACTTGTGCGGTATGCCCATAGGGAAAAAGGAATGTGCATATGCCAATCCTTCCCAGTATCGTCAACCACTTTCATGAGAATTTTGTTGAGGGTTTTGTTAGTAGATTTGGCTTGGCCATTGGTTTGTGGGTAATAAGGTGATGAGAAACTAAGTTGAATGCCGAAGGCATCACAAAGTTTTTACAATGTTTTTTTTTTTGAATTGTTTTCCATTGTCAGTGATGAGGTGATGAGGGACACCAAAGCGGAAAATGATGTGATGGTTAATAAACTCACATATTTTCTCAGCTTTCATGGAGATGAGTGGTATTGATTCAACCCATTTGTGTAGTATTTCAGTAGCAGTTATGATCCATTGATGGCGTTGGGAAGAATGAGGATTGATTTCTCCAACAAGATCCAAACCCCATTGAGAGAAGGGCCAAAGGTCACAAGTGACCTGTAAGGCATGAATGGTGTATGATGAAGGTTGGAATGTTGTTGACATTTCACATAGTGTTTGACATAGATCGCAACAATCATGGTTAAGGGTCGGCCAGTAATAGCCTAGGTGAAGAATACACTTAGCAATAACAAGGCCACTAAAGTGACCTCCACATATGCCATCATGAACCTCCTTAGTGGTATAAGGAATTTCAAAACTTGTGAGGCATCTTAAGAGAATACCATCAAAGCTGCACTTATAGAGGATTCCCCCCCAGGATAACGAAATGGGAGACCTTTTTAAGGAAGGCGCGTTGTCTGTTACGGGTGAGATCAGGAGGTAAGATGGAGAGGGAAAGGTAGTCAGAGTATTGTTTATACCAAAGGTCACTCAGGTCAGGGGTGTCATTTCCAATTGAGTAAACATCATGAGGTAAATAATAAAGTGAATGGAGGCGTTGTATGGTGACAAATATTTTGGAATCGGTAGGGGAAGAAGGTATTTGGGAAGCTAAACAGGCCATGGTATCTGCAGATTTGTTGGTTGAATGTGGGATGGTTTGAAGGGTGTAACGATCAAAGGTGGTCAAAAGTATGTCTACATGATGTTTGTACTTTTGAAGTATCTCGTTATGACATTGGTACATACCACTGACTTGGTTTATGACCAATTATGAATCACCAAAGATGCGAGTGGATTTGACATCTAGGGTATAGGCAGTCTAGAGACCTAGTATGAGCGCTTTGTACTTGGAAATATTGTTGGTGCATTCAAAGTCTAGTTTGAAAGACAAAGGCATGGGTTCTCCATCCAAAGGAATGAGGATAACACCAGCCCCACCCCCATGCTGACACTTGGAACCATCAAAGAACAGTGTCATTTGGTAAGGGGGTTCGTCTAGGGAAAGGGTAGTAATGGATTCATCAGGAAAGTCAAAATTAGAGGGTTGGTCCCTAGACAATAGGTACATCAGCCAGTTGGTCGGCAATACCCTAGCCCTTAATGGACTTTTGGTGAATGAATTCGAGGTCAAGATTAGCTAAAAAACATAAGCCATCATCGCAGCACATTGATTTTGATAAGGTTTGGCGTACATGAAGTGTAAAGTGTCAGTGTTGGTCACAACATAGGTTTTGTGGTTGAGTAGGTAATAACGAAGTTTGGTGGTGACAAAAAATAAGGCTAAACAAAGCTTTTCTGGATGGTTGTATTGGGTTTCATAGTCCAAAAGAGTATGGCTTATGTAATAAACTACCTGTTCCCTATGTTGTTCATTGCGATGAGTGAGCATGGCTCCCAAGGAATGATCGGTAGCTGATATGTATAGGTAAAAAGGTTGATCATCTTTAGGTGGAATGAGTATGGGTGGTTGGAGAAGGTATTGTTTTAGGGCCTCAAAAGCTTTGTGATAGTCATCATCCCATTTAAAGGAGACATCTTTCCTAAGTAGATGATGAAATGGTTGACACCGATCAGATAGTTGTGAAATGAAACGGAAGAGAATGGACTACAATTTACCTTGTAGGCTATGGAGTTGTTTAAGGTTAGTGGGTGGAGGCATTTCCAGAATGGCATTGAATTTAGTAGGGTCAACTTCTATACCACAGAGGGAAATAATAAATCCCAGGAGCTTTCCTGAAAGAACCACGAAGACGTAATTTTTAGGTTGAAGGCAGATGCAATATTTAATGAGGTGGTCAAAGATGGTTTGGAGGACGGTGAGGTGCTTGGCGTGATGTTTAGATTTGGGCCAAGAGATCATCCACATAATCTTCCAATATGTGATGCATGATATCATGGAAGATGTAAGTCATAACATGCTAATATGTGGCACCAACGTTTTTAAGGCCAAAAGGCATGACCTCGATAGTAAAAGGTTCCCTAAGGGGTAATGAATGCGGTCTTGTGCTGATCTTCTGAGGCAATCAAAATTTGGTTATAACCCAAGAAGCCATCCATGAGTGAGAGCATCTCGTGACCAGTGGTGAGGTCAACCAGTTGATCAATACCGGGCAAGGGAAAGTTCATCTTTCAGGTAGGTGAGGTTGAGGTCACAGAAGTCCGTGCAAATGTGGAGTCCCCCTATTGCTTTAGTAACAAGGGATAATGTTAGAAATCAAATGAGGATAATCAATGGGTAAGATGAAGGAAACTGAAAGAAGGAACTGAAGTTCTTCTTTGATGAGAAGAGCAATGCGAGGGTGCATTTTCCTCAGCTTTTGTTTGATAGGTTTGGCATCGGGAACGGTTACGATATTGTGGACCACTATGGTGGGGTCAATACCGGGCATGTCTGCGTAAGACCAAGTGAAAGCATGGTTATGATCTCAGAGAAAAAGAAGTGATGGCTTCCTTTTCAGCAGCACCTAAAGATTGCCCAATCTTTAGGATGTGTGGGTCATCCTGAGTATGAATGTTGATCTCGATAGTCGATTCATTCAACATGGTTTGTGTCTTAGAGGGTAACGACTGATGAATATATGAGTCTTCTGCACCAAGGTAGGTGATTATGGATTCATCATCCTGACATTGAACGACGTTAATGGTAGGTGTGTCGTCATCGATCATCTCAGGATACAGGAATGGGAGAGTGGAAGGGGCCTCACCTTCATGTTGATAAGTCAAAGGCCCTAAGGAAATGGTGTTTACAAAAAAAAAAAGTTACGAGGGATAGATTCAGGATCCATCGGCTCTGTCGGTGAGGGTGGTGATGAAGGTGGAAAAGGGCTAGGGTCTTCAATGAGTTCAATGCGGGCTTGTTTGGTAGGAGGTTTAGGGAAGCTGATACCACTCCGGTCATTATGTTTGTGGGTGGTACATGGAATAACGGTATGGTAGCCTTGCTCGTAAAAGCCAAAACCAAAACCCTTCCACGCACATAGTGGTGCAGGAAGGTGTGGGTGAAATGGCGATTGGTAAGTGATTGGAAGTCAGTGGAAAATGGGCAGGGGTTGTGATGGTGGTTCAGGTGTGTAAGTGGTAGTATCAAGTCCTCCATAGGTGATACTAGTATGAAGATGAGGAGGACCATAAAGGAGGCATTCTCCTATATGGTGATCATAGCGAGGGTGTTGGTGAAGGCTTCCATACTCATGTGGAGTAAGGAATGTGTTGACACTATATAGGCGGTACTCCCCCAGAGTGAGGCGTTGAAAAACACCTTCCAAGGGATCAGTGGTTGGTATGTAGGTAGCTGGTATGGATGATGTGTCAGAGGTCGATGCGGAGGTGGAGTTAATGGATTGGGTAGCTAATGGGTCAGCTGTGGAGGTTATAGCAGTGGTAGGAATAGAGGAGGTATGTGTGGTGAAAGTAGTGGCTTACTGGTAGGTGGAGGTTTAGGTGAAGCGGTAGTGGTTGTGGAGGTAGACGGCTTGACAAGTATGAGCACATCATTAGGTCGGTAAAGCATGTTGCATGTTTTGAAAGGTGATGGGTCAGCTGGAATGGTATAAGTGTGTACCTCATGTTTAAAATTTACACAACAATGCAAAGTGGAAGGAACGTAACCGTATGACATGGATCCAGGGTCTACCAAGCAACAAGTTATATTAGAATTCCCCCTCCAAAACATAAAACAATTCAGGAACAGTGTGGGGGGCCCATGCGAATGTGAAGGATGACGGTGCCTAGTGTGGTGGTGATAAACATCATTGAATGAATGGAACATGACCGGATGTTTGTGCATGCAATTGTCAGGTATGTGCAAATTTGAGAAAATGCATGGGATGAAATGATGTTAATGCTAGCACCTCCATCAATCATCACACGGCATACCCGTATGTCATCAATGTGGACAGAGATGAAGAGGGCTGGGTTTGGGTCATCATTTTGGTGTGGTGCAATCTCTTCCTCTGAGAAGCTAAGGGAGGCCACTTGGTGAACAAGGTGAGGTGAGGATGAATGTGGTAATTTGGTGAGAGAGGCTACATGATGGGGTGTGATGATGGAGGCTATGGGTGTAGGGTCATTGGGTAAAACCTCAATAGATTGAAGAACCTCCATGAGGGCTTGATGATGGGATTCTGAGGTTTGGATGAGACTGTATAAGAATATTTTGAGGGGAGATTGGTGTATTTGTTTCAGCGTGGTGTGATGTGTGATGCCATTAGAAATAGGGTATGCGGGACTGTGGATAGTTATTTTAGGTATGGGTGTTGATGGTATGTTGGGTATATGATTGGTTGGTGGGTCAGCTACCTTGTCTTTGCCCTTCTGTGCATGTGTAGTGACATGTATCATGTTGATTTGAGGGAAGTTGGAAAATGGAGAAGGTGTAGGGTGAGTGATATAATGACATGAAGGGAAAAAACCTACTGGAGGAGAAAATCCCCTGTGAGGTCAGTTGGGTGAAACAACATTTGGGTGATGGTGTGGAAATTTCTCTGATGCAAACCATGTTAATTTCAAATTTTTTGTGTGGTTCTAGGAGCTATGAGGGTGGAGGTTTTGGTTGTTGAGTGGGCAGTGTGGGAATGGGTGTTGGTGAAGCAGGATCCTCATCAAGAAGGTTGTCATCGTCAAAGTTGGTTTTCGGTGGACACAATTGGATAAGGATGGTTTTCAAGGCCTTGTAGCTCTCCACATTGTGCCCTGGCACACAATGGTATGTGCAAATTTTTGTATCATCAAACCCTTTTGGCTTGGGTTTGAGGGGGTCGTAAGGTCGGAGTGGCGGTAATGTGATAATAGAAGTCTCGAGGAGGTAGGTTAAAATTTTGGCATAGGACCCTGCTAGTGGATCACAATGGGAAGTGAATGTGGTTTTGGGTGCAGGTATTTTTGGAAGAGTAGGAATGGGTCAAGCTATGGGTTTAGGTGCCAGTGTGGTTTTAGGTATCGGTCGTGTTTGTTTGGGTAGGGGTATAGTAGATGGATGGGTATGAGGGTGTGTGGTTGTTTTGACTACCTTATTGTGGGGTAGTAGGGTTTTTTTTTTTTGGGTTGCACCTTCTTGGGTAAAGGTGATGTGGGTGTACGAGGTCTAGAAGGAAAAGCAGATGGAGGAAGAGGGAGAGTTACCCATGGGGATAATGGGGGTGCTATGAAGGTAGATGACGTGGGTCGTACTTGGGGTGTGAGGGAAAAAGACTGAAGTGTAGTGGGTAGTGAAGCAATAGCTGAAGGTATTGGAGGTATTGGTGGTAAAGAGACTGCAGGTGAAGGTATAAGTCATGTTGTGTGCCTGGGTAGGTTAGAGGTATGTGAGGAAGGAATGGTTGTTGTGTTATTGGTTTATGGATGGGTGAAGGGTGCTTGACCATGTTGGGTAGATGAGGTCTTAAGGAAAATGGGACAAGTGTGGGTGTGATTGGTGTGGTCGGGGTATGAGGTCGAGGAGTTTGTTTCTTTAGTTTGGGTGTCAGAGTAGGTGTGGTATTGATGTTGGAGGATGTAGCTAAATCTAGTTTAATAGGTGGATGAGTAAGGCTGGTGGTTGGGGTGACCCCTAAAGTGGTAATAGGTTTAGTGGAGGAAAATGTTGTGGGTGTGGGTTTGGGTTTAGGTGTAGGTCGGGTTATGGGTAAGGATGTGGTGTGAGTGCTAAAGGGTATCATGGAAGGGGTTGTGAAAGTAGTAGTTGTATTTGGTTTGATGGGTGGAAATGTGTTTGGGTAGATGGTGGAGGTGTCATCAAGGGATCTCTGCATCTGTGTTGAGATAGGGAGTAAGAGGCACCCCCATAATAAAGCCCTATCCACATAATCTAAGTGATCAGCTAAAGATGAGAATGACACATCTGTGGGTGGAGTTGGTGAGGACCTAATGGGGATTCCCGTAAAATGCATCTTAGAGATGGGGAATTGGCCAGCTTTAGCTTCTGTGGGTAAGAGAGCTGAAAGTAGGTCTGTTGGATGTTGGGTAGCTAATGGAGAGTGCTCACCGAGAGGAAAAGGTATCTCCACTGGGTCTATGATGGGTGGAAGAGATGATGGGAGTTCCTCTATAAGTGGAGGAATAGATAGGTGCTCCTTTGTGGGTGGAGGAGGTAATGGGTGCTTCTCTGTAGGTGAAGAAGGTAATAGGTGCTCCTCTATGGGTGGAGGAGGTAATGGGTGCTCCTTGATGGGTGGAGGAGGTTCGGTAGGTAAATGTTCTCTAAGTGGAGAAGCTAGGGGCGAGATGGCCTCAATGTTAGTGGAAAACCCCTCCATTGGTGATGAAGGAGATGAAAATTACTCTTCTATTGGTGAAGGAATAATGACAGTTTGTTCAAATGTGTAAGGAGGGTTTTGGGCTAGGATTTCCTCTATAGAAGGGATGTGAGGTAATTGAGAGGCTACAAGTACCTCGTTAAAGATAGCATGAACCTCATGGGTATGGGTATTGTGAGTGGATGTCTCACCGGTTTGACTAGATGAAGGGGCATGATTGGGAAATGGTTTTTTTTGAAGATTTATAGATTTTGATTGGGGGTATCGTTGGGATTATCCACAGTTAACTTGCCTTTCTCGAGCATTTCTTGGAAAATATTCTTGAAAATGATGCAATTTCCATCGCTATGACTCTTCACTCGGTGATAGTTACAGAAATTATGCTCTTTATACCATTTGAGCATGGGGCGAGCAGGGTCAAAACCAGTGTGTGGTTTTATGGATGGAAGGGTGATGGCTCCAGCTTTGATAAGATTTTCTAAGACAGAAGAGTAAGGTTCCCCAATTGGGGTATATTTTCACTTCTCTTGTTTGAATCAAAAAGCATAGATAGGTGATAGATTAGATGAGGGTGTAGCCTAATTGGATGGATGAGCGGGGTCAGCCTTGAGTACCACTACGTTAGCGGTACCCTTAGCCTTTGAATAATTGGTTGGTGTTTTGGAAGAAGAAGAGGTTTCATTTTACTTGAATGCCGAATTCTTATTTCGTAATTGGATTTTCTTCTCTTCGATGGCCCGAAACTCTAACTTTCATGCCATAGTGAATGCCTCATCGAATGTTAGGAAATTTTGGACCTACAAATTCAGGGAGATATGTCTATCACAAGATTGTGTGAAGAGATTGATGAGTTCAGTTTGTGGCATATGGAAGGTAAGTTGATTGATTAGGCTGCGCCAGTAAGTGACAAAATCTGTGATAGATTCATCCTCATACTGACGTGTGGAATATATATCGGTCATGGTAACCTTCTTGGCGATATTGATAGAGAAATGATCCAAGAAAGCTTGGGCTACTTGATTGACTGAAAATATAGTGTTTAGGTAACCCACTATACCAATCTAATACAGGTCCAGTGAGAGACATGGAAAAGGTTCTCAAAAGTAAGGCATCATCATGAGAAATCAGATAACACCCATGTTTGAATGAGTGCAAATGCTGTTGTGGGTCTTCCTTACTATTGAAGCGGTTGAATTTAGGCATTTCCCAATGCACAGGGTATGAATGGATATGAATGGATGGGTGAATAGGCTCGTTAAAAATCTCATCGTAGGTGAGAGTGTTGTGGGAGCCAAAAACCAATGCCTCCAATGTCTGCATCTTTTCCAACATCAATTTAATTAGGTCATTGGTGGGTTGTGATGCTTAGATGCCTCCTATAGCATGAGGAGGTTGGTTTTGGGCATGTGATGGGGGTGGCATTCCAGTGTATGGGGCTGCCATGTAAGGTGGTGAAGAAGAAGGCAATGAAATAGGGGGTACGTACCTGGAATGAATAATAGATGAAATAGGTGGTTGTTGGTAGTATGTATATGGAGGTGGAAGGGTCATGGTAACCCTAGTGGCAATAGGGGCCAATGATTGTGGAATGGAAAGAACCACGTTCTGAAATGGGGTAGGAGATACCGATACTAGAGGTGGGAATGTAGCTACAGGTATGTGTGAGACATTAGGGGTAGATGAGGTTGTGTTTGAGGTAGTCGTCAAGGGTATGGTGGATGTAATGGGTGCCACAGAGGTAACAGATGCGGCAATCATGGCGGGTATAGAACCTAATTGCGAAATGACTGGGGGTAAAGTGTATGTAGGAAACACGGAGCCAGATGGGGCCGATGCAGAAGTGGGTGCAAGAGTCGGGGGATAGATACGGGCATGCCATATATAAACTAACCCGAGGTGTCTCGAGTGGACAAGTGGGAGAGGTAAAATTACAAAGCAGTAGGGTTCTGGTCAAGGAGTCGTGTAAACTCCTCATCTCCGGTAGTGATAGTGGTAGGTTGGATGGGATCCATGGCTGGTGATAAAATAGAAGGTGGTGAGGGACAAGGTGGGAGTGGTTAAAAAATGGTGTGGAACACAAGGGTGCTTTCTTGTCTTCGGGTCAGCACCATGTGAACAAGTATTGATCAGGTAGGGCTACTTCTCTATAAATGATACAGAGAACAACAGGAATAGGTGAATTTGGTGATAAAAAATGGATGAAGTAACGAATGGTGGGTGGAATGTGAAACAGGATAACCGATGCCAGTTAGTGAAAACCGACGTCAGTCAGGGGTAACTACTGCTGGTCACTGTAGAAAATGGATAGTGAGTAAATAGTGAGGCAGAAGGAAAAATATGACAAGAATGTCAAATCTGGGGATGTGTAAAATGTCAATGGGAAAAATGACAGTGAAAAAGATTATGGAAAGTGGAAGAAAGTGAAGTGAAAATTTCCTTTTGAGTAGGTTAGTAAAAGGACCTGGAACTGATGTTGGTTGGGTATAACCGATGGTGATCAGAGGTAACCGATGATTTTTACTATGAAATTGAAATAGTGATGAAAGAAAATGGTTATGAATTAAAATTTGATGTAGAATCAGACCCTGAATCTTAGAAATGATGATGATATGGCCCAGGCACACTCAGGTGAAGCCAGAATACACTAGCTATGATGAGGAGTGTGCAAGGATGAACAAAAAAAAGTGATGATGTGATCTTTCACCTCAAAACACAAGCCAAGCAGAAACACTAAGAAAATGTGATCCTAGGAGGGCCCTTTCTATTATGTTTGTTTAGCTTATGCTATTTAGGGACTGACACATGAATTATGAAATAGAATTTTTGGTGAGGATGGCTTCCTACAAAGAAGGAGATCTAAAGGGTGAGGTTTTAGGTATGTTATGGTGGGGGTGAGCTTCACTCTGAAGTATGACTCGATAGAGTAGCGAGCTGGGTGCCCACTGTGCCATGATCATGTGATCACCTATAACTTCTTACAGGTAAGATGTTGTTTAAGAATGTATGTATTTTGAAGTTTTGTGTGGTTTGGTAAGACTCAGAGAAAGAGAAAAGGATAGAAGTGATTTTCTATGATTTGTTTGTCAACCATTAGCTGGTAATGACTTCCAGCATATAGGTTGCCCTCAATTAATGTGAGCTAATGCAGAAAATCAGAATGAAATGCAATGATTTTAAAACCCAAATCAAAAATGTGAAATTGGATGACACAATAAGATGAATAGGAAGAGGGATGCTCTTTCATGAGAATGTAGAAAACATGAAGAAATGATTCCTTTTAATTACACCAAAAGAAAAATTTCCTTTAAAGCAAAATAGAAAGGAGATGTGGATTACCAGGGAAGAAAATTAGTGTGTACGCTTTTAGAAGGGAAACAAACACACAATTTTTTCTTAGGAATGAATGAAACACAAGGAACCCCAGATGGGTCCCACCGGCGTGCCAATATTATATCTTATTTAAATAATAAATATAGTGAGGATAATGCATTAGTTTAATTAAATTAATTAAATTAATATTAGTGGGGTGAAGGAGGTCATGGCTAGGTAAATGTAAAAATGGGTGCTTATATGTCAAGGGAAAAAAGGGGAGTGTGACCTAATTTTAGTGTCTACAGATACAATGCCGGATGCACATTTATACAGGTTATAATGCACACCTTTGGAATTGGAGGATATTGCTAATTGTTTATGTACAAACATGACACCAAAAGGAATGAAATCCTTAGAGAAGAAATAACTTGCGATTCACGCATCACTTTTTATGTTGATTAATGGTGACCTATACAAGTTAGGTTGAGATGAAGTATTGCGTCGGTGTGTACTAGAGCATGAGCACACATACATCATGGAAGAGGTTCATGGTGGTATTGTAGGTGTGCACTATGTAGGTGACACCACCACATGCAAGATTCTACTCACTAGATTATGGTGGGAGACCCTTTACAAATATTGTAAAGCATATTATAAGGATTTTGATCACTATCAATGCGTTAGTAAACCTGTGAAAAGAGATGAAATGCCTTTAATACCTACTCTTAATATGGAGCCATTTGAGAAATGGGCTATAGACTTTGTGGGTTTTATTTCTCCAGCCACGAGCAGAACTGAATCACGCTACATCATCACTTGCATAGATTATCTTACAAGGTGAGAATAAGCAACACCTACCAAGGAATGGACAACAACTACAAAAACCAAGTTCTTATGGGAAAAGGTTATTATAAGGTATGGATGCCCGTTGAGCTTGACAAGTGATAGGGGTACACACTTTCTAAATGAGATGACTAGGATAATATTGGCTGATTTTATGATTGTGCACCATAAGACTACACCCTATCATCCTCAGAAAAATGGGACTATTGAGGCCTTCAACAAGATTTTGAGCCAAACATTGACAAAAATTTGTAATGTTGGAAGGAAATATTGGGATGATAAAGTTTTTGCCATGATTTGGGCATATAGAACAACATATGAGAGGTTGAACAAGGCCACACCCTTTCAGTTGGTGTTTGTCACAGAAGTAGTTCTTCCTTTTGAATTCATGTTACCTTCTTTGCGTATTGCGTGCACTGGAGGTCTAGTTGATAAGCAATATTTAGAAGAAAGAATTGATAAATTGATACAGTTGGATGAGGGGTGCACCATAACATGTCGGCGTTAGAAGTAGGAAAAGTCAAGGCATAAGGCATGGCATGACAGGAACATTAGGGACAAAAATATTGAGATGGGATAGATGGTGCTTTTTTATGACTCTAAGTTTCTGCGCCATCTACACAAGCTTAAAGTGCATTGGTTGGGACCATATATTATCAACTCATATACTTGAATTAGTTGTTTGTAAGTGAAAGACACTTGATGGAATACAGTTACCTAGTTACTTTAACGGGAGTAGGCTGAAGCCCTACTATAAATAAGTCTTCTTGGTGTTTGTAATAAGGTAGTGTTTCCATTTAGGCTAGGTTTTCATTTATGTATTTCCTTCTTTGTCACTATGCTTTGTCAATTTAGTTGGTGTTTTGTGTGATAAGCGTGTTTGGACATTGGAAGCTAATTACCATTTGAAGAATTTTTATGCATTGAGGACTGCACATACCATTGGTGTGGGGTGGCTATTTACAACTGGGTACACATAACGGAAAAAATTGCTACAAGTGTTATTCAAGTTTGGAGAGGAGTTGTTAGAAAGGAGATTGATTTAAAAAAATATGACCGTAGATTGAGATAAATGAGGGAACAATATAACGTGAGGTAAGAATCAATCATAGAGACTACCAGGGGAAGGTGCAGTAGCAAGGTACTCAAGTGCATGGAAGTGCGCTGAAGAGAAATATGTAGCTAGAAGGTAGGAAGGCATGCTAGAAGGTTATAGCTGGGGCATGAAGATGTACTGCACATATATTGTAAAAATGGTCAATTAATGAAAGGACTGTTGTTTGGTGAAGGAGTAATAAATGCACTAAATTTTTGAAAATCTATATAAGGACGTGATACGGGTTCATTTTTACCTTTGCGATCACAAGTATTTGAGTGAACGAAGTGCGATTGAGCCGAGTGAGTCATATTGAGGTGCGAAGAGTGTGAAACTAGATGTGGAGAGTGGATTATTGCATGGAAGAGGTTGACGTCCCCATTAGTGAAGGGTTTGAGTGAAGAAAAGGCATTGAAAAGAAGCTAGGTCATGTAGTTTCAAGCTAGGGCACGTATATTTGAGCTACGGTTTGAGTATAATCATTACAAACAATGAAAAGGAAATATTTTTATGATGGCACCAAAGAAAGCACCTACAGTAGGCACAAAAGGAAAGAAGAATGTAGAAGATGAAGTTGAAATGGCTGCCAAGAGTAATTTTTCATAGATGCAGTACCCAAAATGTGTGATAGTTGGAAAAGAGTGGGATTCCCACATCTGTAGGTGTAAAATAAGTGACTACAACCACCGTACATCTGACAAGAAGAAAGAGTTAGATGCATTGTTGAATACAAAGACCAACAAGCGCACGGTGGAGGAAATGCCAGTTTATGACGACGCTGGGGAGAAATTGTTAAAGCAGGTAGGAGTCTAATAGTTGTATGAGCTCCCATATTTTGGAAAGTATGAACCATTACACCAATGGCTGATGAGAAAGGTCCATGAGGAATTATTCTATTTCACTGGATGAAGGGTTAGAATCATAACAACCTTGATTTTGACATTGATAGGATTGAGGGGCACAGGGGTAGACCTTGTTAGTGATCTGACTAATAAAGAAACAATTATAGAGACAAGAAAGGAGTTGGGGTATACTAAGGGTCCGCATGGAATAGACATTGATAAATTAAAGAGGTACCTAGTGGTTTAGGCAGCTGCACATCTGGTAACTACGTTGAATGATCAAGAGAGATGGTCATAGGTGAATACCATGTGGCTGCATGTTGTGAAGAAAATGTCTCAGGGAGTAGTCTACAACCTAGCAGGATACATTACCGAAAATTTTGTTGAGGAAGCAAATGCAGGAGAGAAGATAAGTTTTGGCACTATCCTCCTTTCCCTTGTGTTTTTAGAAATTGGAGTGCCTGATGGGACAAAGAACAAGATTTGGGAGTATCCCATGGAAAATAAGTCCCTTACGGAGAGGTTTGACAACTATTTATGTGAAGGATCAATGAGTATTCCATTTAAGCAGAGGGTGGAGATGTGGTATGACTGAACTCCCATGACATTTGAGGAGTGGTGCATTCCCAAGGAGCTACCTTCGGTGGTGGGCAAGGTGGTACAATTTTCAGTATACCAACACTTCTACATCATGTGATTTTATATGAGGGATGTGTCATAGAGCCCATGGTGTAAACTATCATATGCCTTCACATCGTGCTACTTATAGGAATCAGTCCACCAATTTACTGATGCGTGCTACCTAAAAGTTAATGCAGACAAGGTAGACTATGACTACCACACTCTAAGGAAGGCATATGTGTATCTAGGCTAGGCTGAATATATTGATAGGATCATCTCAGATGTCATAAGCATGAATCCAATAAGCTTGGATATTGGGGACAGTGGATCCACACTCGTATACCTTCAGCTTAAGCCTAAGATGGAGAATAAGAAGTATGTATAAAATGAGTTCACGCTCCCAAGGCTGCCTAAAGGCAAACATGTAGTGGAGAACGTGTCATCCCCTCAACTTGCAGAAACTATAGTGGTATATGAGGAGGAAAAAGAACATGAAGATAGTGGTGGCTTAGATCATAGAGGAAAAAGGAAGCCCATAGACAGAGTAGAGACTGAGCACATGGGTACTCCACCTCAGGTACAAGAAGAAGACAAAGACTTGGACATGGAAGCAGTCTATGGAGAGTGTCACTTTAAAAGGGTATTCATAAGAACAAGGACCCAAGGTGCAAGAAACCCACATCATGTGAGGAGATTACCATGACTATCTCCTTAGAAAGAGACAACTGAGGGAAAGAAGAGAAAAATAAAGCTGAATGAGGAGGCAGAGGAGTCTATAGAGAGCACACCTAGAATCCCTGTATAACCAGAAGATGTGGAAGAACCAAAGGATGAGGATATGAAGGATGAAACGGAAGGTGTGAAGGGGGTAGAAGAAACAAAGCATGATATTGCTCAAAACATTGAATATCCAACCCCAAACCTTGGCACTCAAGTTCCTAAGGGGCCAAGAATGAGAAGAACTAGTGGGGAGCATTTTGGGCCAAGTATGGGCTATGCTGAGGACACAAATAAAATTGTCTGTGCACATTTCCAGAGAATAATGGGCCTTAAGGGGTTGTATGGAAGGGAATTGATGGACCTAGACATGGCTAGTACACATGCGAGGAAACAACTATCCTGGTCCATGCAAACTCACATGGACAAGCCTGATTTTGATGTATGTGAGGAGTCATGTGTGTCTCGTAGAATGAAGAAGGCACCACAGAGCAGGCACATGACTATAAATCCCACTCTCATGTCTGATGAGAAGGTGAGCAATGCCTTAGATAAGGTATGTATAGAAGTGGCACAAAGGAACATAGATAACACTACCACTATTAGAGCGCTATAAGAAGATAACAAGGAAAAAATTATAGAAATAACACATCTAAAAGGGGAGAAGGACTTAGAATAGAAAAAGAATGAAGCCTTCATCAACATGGTATAAGAAATTGGTGATTATGTCCTGAAAGAAAGAACGTACTTAGAGTCTAAGGTACCTGAAAAGTTTCTTTCATCTATGTATTATGTGCGTACGTTAGTTGATTTGGTGCTTGAGGATGGACCAATTCATATGCCAACGCCAAAGGACCCTGAACATGAAGCAGAGACAGAAAGGGCATATTTGGTTAGAAATATTTCAGCATATGAGGTATTGCTAAAAACTTTACAAGATGAACTGAAGAAAGAAGACCAAACTTTGAACATATGCGCAACTCCAGATGCAGTGATCAGGATCAGAACTATAATAGAAGATAATGAAGTTCAGAAAGCAATGAAGGATGAGAATTTAGGGAGTGCAAAGGTATTGGCATTAGTAAAGAAATATTATGAAGCCCTTGTAACAACACAACATCCGTATAAGGATAGGATGGATCATCTTGGCAAGCTCATAGCACAAAAGATGGATCTTCTGGAGGGAAGGATGTCTTCTATGGCTAACGTTGACATATTATTGCAAAATGAAAAGGGAGAGATGACCCAAGATGAGTTAGAATCCATCACTGTAGACATTCTAGAGAATACCAAAAATGCACTAGATGATTAGAAAGCCTTGGAGGTTGAGATTAAAGAAGAATATCTGGAGTTAATTCTGTTGGTTGAAGCAGAGGGTGCTACAGAATAGAATTCCATTATTTGTAAAGTAATTCTTTACATTCTTATTCATTATTATTTGGGAACTTCAAGAGGAACCCCATTTCTTGGATGACAACATAGTTTAGTGTGGGGTAATGTTGAGTAGAAAAAATATGACACTAAGGAGAGGGTGCAAAGAATATTTGTGCACAGGAGCAAGGCATAATTGAAAGCACGAAAGGATAGGGAAGGAAAAATAAGAAAAAGACAGATTGATTCAGGAATTAGTCATTTTCATGGTTGCGGGCTGTTTTTGGAGATGGCGTATAGAGCACACAATAGGATGGAGACACCTAAATTCTATTTTGGGAAGAGTGTCTACTAAGAGCCATGTGTGAGTTCGAGTTAATAATAGGAAAATTATTGCTAATTAACCATAAGAGATATATTATTAGCACACTTGCATGTGTTCATGTTATTGTAAAGGCACATGATTATTTTCAGCATGTGACCTATTTTGGGAAGTGCATAAGTGGTGAAGGGAAAGTCCCCACCCTTATAAATATGTATTAATCTATGTAGTTAGGGAGACACTATGTATGAGTTATTGTGGAGTTATGCTACCATATTTGATACGCGCATAAACTAATGATACTACTTATTGTAAGAAGCTTCTATATTTACTATGTTTTAATATAATGGAGTGTATTGGGTGAATAATGATGTTAAACATGACTATAACTAAGTTCTTACATGGTTGATTTCATTATGTTTATTACTTAATTCATGATTCTTTTAGATCTAGAACTGGAAAATGCTCTGTAGAATATTTATGCTATTTATGGATCTGAATACATTATATCTTTATCATGTTCACATCCTACACAAGAAACTTTTAGGAGGGATTGGTACATTTGCACACTTCAGGTGAATGCTCAGCTCACGCTGGGTGATATGCCAGCGTGCCTGGGTTATTCATGGGAAATTGTAGGATGAATCACCAAGACTAAATAATGTATAAAGTGTGTGATTTTGTGGCTACATTCTCCCTCAATTTATGTTGGTGATCATAAATCTCGGTAACATAAAGTAGATAGAGATGCGTACCTGATAATCCATGTAGAGTGATGTAGAAAGTGTTCCAATGGACTAAAGTGTGGAATGAGAAAATAGTGGAGCATGGAAACTAGTTAAGATAGGGCATAAACACGTGTGTAGATGCCAATATTTGTGATTTAACTACATGTTAGTATGAGGTGTATGCTACCACAATTTTTTTTTGTTGTTATTGACACCTTTATTGTAGTTTTCTTGTTGTTGTTGATTGCTTTCTTCTCATATGGTCAAAATTGTAAGGAGAAGTTGATCAAGTAGTCAAATACGCATGTATATATGTGTAAAACCGCATGTATGTAGAAATGAAAAGACTAAAATGGAAATATGAAAAATATAAAAGGAACATGTGCACCTAATCTACGATGAGAGAAAGGGAAGAAGAAAGGATATCCTATACTATAATTTTTTTGGGTGATCTCAAGCCACCTTGGACAAAGAAGTTTAAGGAGAGAGCTACATTATTCTCCAACCTATAACTAATTCCCTGAATATGTGTTGAGAGATCTCTATACTACATGGTTTTTTGGGTGATCCGATGCCGCTGATCGAAGTAGTGTAGAGATGAAATCCACTTTATCCTTTTACCTGTAACTACTTCCCATAATGCTAAGGAAAACCATGTCCTGTAAAAGCCGTTGTGTATAGGGTTCGTAGACTAGTTTAAACCCACTCGCTGTATAACCCACAATGTCAAGGATATAAAATTGAACTAAAATTTGTTGGTGTAGGTTATTTTACATGTATTTATTTTAAATACATGGAATACCTCTCCATAGGTGATTCGCCATGCTTAGGTGTCCTAGGGTGTCATTATGGCTCTTACACATGTCATAGAGCATCATTGGAGTTACATTTGACCGGCTATTCTGAGAATGTAACTCCCACTTCTAAACGGCTAAATTTTTGGGGGAGTTACACACCCCACTACTATTTGTACACCCTTTCATCTTGAGCAACACATGGGGAATGGAATAGAGTTTGGGTTTTTCAGCTTTTTTTCCTCAATGCATGCACATTGCTTCCATGAATGATTTCTTGCTTTGATCTTGAAGCTACATCATTTTTCAGTTGAGTGCAATGTTTTGGTGCTCACGGATTCCCTTTAGATCTTTTTCATTCCTCCGACATGGTATCAGAGCTCGGGGATCGGAATCATGTTGCTCGCAATAGTTGCTTACTACTCTCCATCTCGTAGTTTCTTGTGCAAGCTATCATTTACATGTGCTCTTCAGTGCATTGATTTGGGCTTCATACCTCCATTTGTTTTTGGGTGTTCATGGTTTCATTTTTGGGGTTTAATGGTTTGCATCTTTTCATGTAGTTTTAGAGGTGTTTTTTGCATTCCAAGTTGCAGATCTATGTGATTTGTGTTGGTTTTGTGCACGAGTTTACTTGGTTCGACATTTGTTTACCTTGCATTGGGTTTATGCTTCACATTCTTGGGCCATTCGGTTCTCCTCATTGCATTATTGAAGCATGCACCCACCTTGATTGACATCTCCTCCATTCTCATGCTCTACACCTCCCTTGTCTCATTTCTTTAGTATTCAAAGCTTGGGCCCTGCACTGCATGGTCATTTCTGTAAACAAACCTAGTATTATTTCCATTTTTCTCTACACGTAGTTGTTTGAATGCTTAGGCACAATGGTTTCAATGCCCAACCTGGTCCATTTCCTTGCTCAGTTTGTTCAAACCGGCCTACACAGCACCCACCATGACCTCCATCATCTTCCTTGGCACGTTTTTCCCAAACACATGACATTTTCACTCATTGTTGTAGTTGCACGTGGACCTGGTTTTTTAGCAGTTTCAACCATCTAGATCTATGTTTTTCTTTGCATTGAAAAACATTTTTTTGTCCTCTGCCTAACTAATCATCATCTTCTTGCATCGTGCTCCTGTTATAGACCTTCTGGTTTATTTCTTGTGGCACCTGGTTGCTGTTGCATTAGTTCTCATGGAAACAACAACATTGGTTTCTCCTTGCATTGGAAAATGCCTTAGCTTCTCACCTCCTCAACTCTAGACCTGCGTTGGAAAACATGTTTTTGCTACAACAGTTGTTTGAAAATTTTTTTGGCACTGACATTCATGTTGTCCAAATGTTCTACCTACTTCCTACCTTGGGATCTTCAAACGGCTCCTCCAGCACATTCATCTTGGTCAAGACCATCCTCCCACACCTGCAGCACCTCCCTCGGTCAAGCTAGCACCTACAACACGTGGTGAGCACTCAATTGCTTTCACACCTTAACGTGCCCCCCCCATTTAATCAATACCTTTTAGTCTTGTTTAGAAGGTTAAAAAAAACACCTTTTTAGTGTTGTAAGGAAAAAAAATATTTACATGGCATTGTATTAATTTTGGGCTTTTATTTTGGCTTGTATTATGTCCTTCATTCACGTGTCGAAGATGAAGGGCGAGGTCTGGGGTTGGTAGGAGGCTAATCCCCCCTCATAGTCAAAACAAACTATGCCTAAAATTTGATGCCGTTTCAAATGAGTAGTCACAAAATACCCTCTGTACCCATCTCATGTACTTTTTTAATGCATTTGCAGCATTTATTGACTTTTCCCATCAGTTGCAGGAATCATTTTAATGCTATAAATTTTGACTCGCTACTTGTTTTTGAGTGATTCTTTAGACAAAATTGCATGATTTTTTACACATTACATGATGGCATTGTCAATTTTGTAAATGCACTACTTTATAAAGTGCCACATTCTAGGAGGTTGACTATACTCTTGGGCCTTCACATGCAGACACATTATCAACCAAGTCCGACGTCTTGCTTTTGTGCATCTTGCATTTTTCATCATAGAGAGTGCTCTTTCAAGAATTGAGAATTGTAGGATCACCTTATAGCCTCTGCCACTTCTCACTAGGAGAGGGAACTATTTAGCTTGGCGTGCTTCCATGGAATGTTACTTCGCTCACAAGGGTCTTTCACCCTTCTTACTTAGGACAGTTCTTGCACCCACTGATCATCATCATCTAGAGGACTTCCTTGACACTTGTGACCATGTATTTGGTCACATGATGATGCATGTCTCTCGATCTCTCTTGTTTCATGTGGCAGAATCAGATCCACTCCATCGTGTCTGGAACATTCTTCAGTCCCTCTATGGAGACCCTTCACATTTTTCTGCCATTATTGCTGCTACTGATTTAGTTGTCTCCTCCATTTCTTTGTGTGATGATAGTTCCACTAACATAGACTCGCTTGGTTCTACTTCTGATGATGAGGATTATGCAACCAGTTCTGATGTCGAGAGTACTACAGAGGAATCTTCTCCTCTTTCACTCACTATTCCAGAGAGTTTTTTCACCCCTCCCATCTCATCAGATATTGAGTAGTCTCACACCATCATTACACCCACCTCCTTTCCACCTCCAGTGTGCGAGGCCCCTTCCACTTATCTATCTTCATTGCATGACTTATACCTGTCTGACATCGCTCTTCTATTTGTTGAGCCCCCTCATTGGGATAAGTATTTGCCTGACCTTAGTTGTCTTTTTGCAAAGTCTACTTTTGATGCACTATAGGTCCCTCATCCATCTATAGGTGTTTTAGAGGAGTTCATCATCTATTTTGTTGGGAGTGACCCTTTTGGGACTCTTACCACTTCCACTTTTCCGGAGACCTTCATTGATCCACCCTCAGCTGTGGATCCCTTTTTTGTTGTGGAGGATGTTTTGTTCCCTTCACATCACTTGGACATCCTTTCTGCAGGTGTTCCTCTTTTTTACTCTGACAGTTCTACGCATGTGGCATTACCTTTGGTTCCTTGGCACTCACTCGTTAGACCTATACCACACTTCCATGCACCAGACTTAGAGTTCTTCATGTTGCTACCTTTAGTTTCCTTTGTGGAGTGGGCAGACTTCCAACACATCATTTTTGTCCTTCCTAAGGGCAGGCACACAGTTCATTGCGGGTGGCTCTTATTCAGTCCAAAGGTAGAGGATCTCATGATTGACATTCTTTTGGGACACATCCTAGAGCTGTAGAGTTCAGATCCGTCCACGGCATCTTCTGTATTGCTCTTGTCTCCCTCTTCTTCTCTCTTCATCTTCTTTCTGAGAGATTTCCTATTTGTATATAGGTACCTTTACAGGATCGTCTGTGGCCCGGACCCATCCTTGGCATCTTTCTTAGATTAGAGAGTGGACTTGTCTCTCTTTTGGGGGGAGTTTTTTCCCACTGGGTTTCCTCCTTTTACTCCACTTTTTGAGAGATTCTTGTACATGGGTACGTCATTAGGATTCTTTCTGGGACCCACTTCTCTCCTTGTTTTCATCTATGTCTCCACCTAAGCTATGCTTTAGGGGGGGTGTTAGTGTAGGTTATTTTCCATGTATTTATTTTAAATACATGGAATACCTCTCCATAGGTGATTCACCATGCTTAAGTGTCCTAGGGTGTCATTATGGCTCTTACACACGTCATAGAGCATCATTGGAGTTACATTTGACCATCTATTCTAGGAATGTAACTCCCACTTCTCGATGGCTACAGTTGTGGGGGAGTTACAAACCCCACTACTATTTGTACACCCTTTCATCTTGAGCAACAAATGGGGAATGGAATAGAGTTTGGTTTTTTCATCTTTTTTTCCTCAATGCATGCACATTGCTTCCATGAATGATTTCTTTATTTGATATTGAAGCTACATCATTTTGTAGTTGAGTGTAACATTTTGGTGCTCACGGATTCCCTCTAGATCTTCGTCATTCCTCTGAAAAAATATACTAGTGTAGAAGTGCTGTGTAATGTGTAAAACCCCAAATGATTCCCCCCTCTTTTGGGGCACACATGACATTGTTGATAGGAGAATGTGGCCCCAAAAGAGGACCAATCACATAAATTGTGCTATGTATGGGGAAGGGAATACACTTGGTTGAAACCAAGGAACACCTAAACAAGTGGCTAGAAAACAAGTGTTAGTACAAACAAATATGTATGTAACGGATACATGTATGCTACACAAACAATGTAGAAGCTAGGAAGCAAGCAAACACACAAGAAGAAAATCATAGACCATCAAAGTGGGTTGTAAACATGGGACATCACTCATGATGTCATAAGAAAATCAAGGCCATAATGGCCACATATAAACAAACAAGTGTGCATACCAAACAAAGGGAAATGCCCACATACAAGAAAAAATAAGAGACAAACAATATCAAACAAACAAACAAATAGCCATGGAAGAAAATAATCCTGTAAACAAATTATGCACATGAAGCACCCATTAGCATGTTAGAAATATAAATCATGTGTCAAAATCATGTATAACCAAGTAATTTAGAGTGTTAAATACAAAATGAAACAATAACACCTAGAAGAGAGAAATGTGGAAGGCCCTAACGATTGTTGTAGGAGTGGTAGAAGGTGGTCATTCATGTTGTGTGTAAGAGACATGTATCTACAATTATTACTAGAGAAATGCGTGAAAGTGCATGTGTGTATGGTAAAGATAATAACATATAAGAGATATAACTAGCATGTGTAATAAGACGACCATATATGGGTAAATGCAAGAAAGATTAAAAGCAACCAAAATATGCAACATGCTATGGATGGATGATAGGAGCTATATGCCCCTGAGTGAATGGAAGTGTATGTAGTGAGGTTCATTTAGTATGCCCCCTAAGCAGTCAAGAATGAACCACAAACAAGAGTGTTTCATTTGGAAATGGTCAAATCGTGTGTTTAAGGAGATGTGATGAGTGTATATGTGTAGTGATGATATGAGACCTAAAGATGAAGAGAAAGGAGATGGTGATTTTTCCTAAAGTGTATACCACTAAAGGATGTAAGAGAGAGCGATGATATATCCTACAATAAGATGATTATAGAAGAAGTGACCCTATAGCCTAAGGCGTGTATCACTAATACTAGGAATGTCACATAAGAAGATCGAATGATGAATGTGTGATCATGATGTGGTCCATTTGTGATGTATAGTATGCAATCCAAGATGTGTAGATAGTCTAATAATGTGAGATGTGTGTTATGCAATATGTAGAATGAGTAGGATGTAATGCTAGACTTGTATACAATACGAGTGTGACCTATGTATGATGAACACTAATATGATGTGTAAAGTATGTATGATATGTAATGGACAAAATTATCTAGTCAAAATGTAGGATATATGATGTAAGATGTATAATGCAATATGTGGGAAGAGTCGCGATGTGTAATACATATCATGTAGTGTGTGGGGTTCATATGTAGTATGTATCCCTCAATAATTGAGTGTGAACTGAAGAACGAGAGTGTGTCATCAGATAACGATGATGCTATAATGTGGATGAGTATGCCTATGCTATGAAATGGATGTATAATAGTACAAATATGAGAGGTTTGTTGATGCTAAGGTGAGGGGGGATTGTGTGAGTGTTGTGTCCCCCAAGTATGGAAGAGGAAGAATCAATCATGTAATATCATCTAAGAGATCCTCAACTTTAGTTTCAAAGTCATATGGATAAGCATTAGAGACCTGATAAGCAATAGTGTCTGGTTGATCATGTAATGATCCATTTAGGTGCAAATTGTACATACCCATGGCATATTCCTCATCAACGAATGGAGGAAGTGTACTATAGTGCACATACCAATGAGTGAGATTTTGTGAATAGCCAAGAAAAGAACTATTGAAAATAAAGACATGACCAAAGGGGATGGGAAAAGATATCTCTGTATGGTTAGGATTTAAAGTTCCCCCAATGTAATCAAGCCATGATTTCCCTAATGTGAGTGAATAAGAGAGAGGAATTCATGATAGATAGATTGTAAGATGGACGACTCGCAAGCCATAAGAATTAGTAATAGTGATATAGCCATAATATAGATGAGGAGCATGAATAGAAGGATAAAGGTCTTCAAAAATGAAACCAAGTTGAGGTAGACCATCATGTGAGAAAATAGTGTCATCATAAGTAGTATCAAATGGAATATGTTCCCAATATGAATCATTCATGAAAAGTGTGCAAGTAAATGGTTGGATTGCTAGTGGAGGTGACAGATGTAAAGATGTAGGTGATAGAGTGATGTCCATAGATTAGACAGGTCCCTGATAAAGAATCATAGCGGTAGTAGTAGTAGGTCATGTAGAAGAGACTCTATCTATCACACAAATGACACCTTCAAGTGGTGGCAGATGAGGTAGTTCATCCATTAGTTGAGGGTCATATGTAGTATCATTGTGTGGAAGACGAAGGGTAGTATTAGGATCTTGGTCACAATATTGGAATGCATCATTTTTGTGAAGTATAGTATATTCAATACCTTCATGTATGAATTTTACATAATGATGTATGGTAGAAGCAATAAATTTCATGGCATGGAGCCATGGTCTACCAAGTAAACAAGTATATGAGACTGGAAAATCAATGACAAAGACAACGGTGTTGAAGGTTTTCATTCCTATAGTAATAGGAAGAACAATGTGACCTACACATGGGCAGATTGAACCATCATATGCATGGAGTGAGAGGGATGATGGACTAACATCGCGATCAGAAAGACCTAAATTTTCAAGGAATGCCATAGGGAATATATTAAGTTCAGATCTATTATTAATTAAAGTGCACTTAATACCCATATTGAGAATGTGAATCATAATATGTAAGGGTGGGTCATTATCAAAAGTTTTTAAATTAGTGGGAAGATTATATTTGAATGATAAGTGTTGAGAAAATGCATCTACAAAAGTTTGATACACTAATTTAGCATGCATATCAACATGAATGTGGGTAGTAGCTAGAAGATGTTGGACTCTATACCTCACATCAGGATGCAAAAGAAAATAATTAGTGATTGAGATATTCATGATGAATAGACTCTAGGATGACAAAGAGTGAGGATCCTATAGGCGTGATGATCAAAATATGGTTTACCAAAATGATTAACTAAAATGTGGAGTTTATTCTAATTCTACAGTTAATCTAATATAAATAAACAATAGTAAATAATAGATATAAGCATAAAGGAAAGTGACCCAAGCAACTAAGAAAGTATAAATGTAAAACCCTAGAGTGCAAGGAGAGAGAAAGAACTCAACTGATTCAACAAGCTTTCTATATTGTGCCACATAGATGGATGGAGAAATAAGAGGAAATAACTATGTTGAGGTCCAAAAAAGTGTATATCTAAGATGTCTAAGTGAACTGGGGCTCCTGAAGAGATAAAGCGGTGTCTGTGGGTGCCCTAATCTGAGATATGGGCACCTTGGTTTGTGAAAAGCTCTGAAACCTTCGTCTGAGGTGTCATTGGATATTCTCTTGCCTTTGCTTCCTATCACACTATCTTCACTAGACTTCTCAGTATGTAACTCAAAATAGGTGATGAAGTGGAGACCTGTAAAACCCTAATAAAAGTATCAAATCCCTAAAAAAGAAAGATGTAGATGAAGGGGTTAGACTCCTCAGGGGCCACAATGGTTGACTTACTAACTGAGTGTTGCACTACATATCAGACCCAATGTAGTTCTATGTGCTTGTGTGTGTAATCATGCTCGAGGTGCTCTTGTGATAGTCACACTTTATGAAGTTAGAGAACAATAACTATGTGAAGAAATGTAATAAAATGGTGGATGGAATAGAATGAACTTCCCTCCTATGCAATGTGATGTAGATGAACCAACCTTGTGCCTTGTGATGGAGCTAGATGGATGCAAATGGAGATTGTGATAGATGCACCCTAGGTGATGATAGTAGTGCTCAGTACTTGGTCCCTCATTATGGTCTCATACCTTTATATTTATTAAGTTCTCTTGTTCCAATTTTGCAATTAACCCCGAAAAGGCCGACCACTAAAAAGATAGAAAACTCAAATGGATAGAAAGTGCCCAAAAAGTGGTGGGAAAGTGTAAAAAGTATTAGGGCGCCCCAAATGGGAAAAGGGCTCCCGTGGGCACCCTAGTACTAGCTTGGGTGCCTCGATCAAAGATAAAATGATGCCAAATGGAAAAAATGACTGGGTGAGTAGATGTGGGAGATTGACAGTGACAACAACAAACAAAGTAAAATGGCCAAATGACATGGGTTAATTAGTACTTTCTTCACTCAAAAACCATAAGAATAATAGTATGATACTGAGAATAAATAATGTCTAAAGTGTGTGATTTTATGACTACAGTAGATGCGGAAGAAGCAATATATGGTGAAGAACATGGAATGTCAATAGTAGCATTGGAAATAACATCAGAAGATTCATTACGAGACAAAGCAATGGAAGGAGGAGAATTATTATGCATGTTATTAGAAACAACCTTAGAATAAGATGAAATAGAAGTAGAGAATTCACATTCAAGAGTATGCAAAGAATTAGATTCATTACGAACATGTGCATCATTAGTAATAGAAAAGTTTCACATGTAATACTTTCATCAAGCGTATCATCAACATATAATGAAGTAGGATAAGAATTAATATGAGAGGCATCTTTACAATCATTAGAAACATTTTCAAAAATGCAATGAGTATGAGATGTAACTTTACAATCAACTTGAATAGTATAAGAAATAACATCATGATCATGATTTTTCTACAGTACCAAAATTAAGACCAAACATATAATTGATAATAACATCATCAATAGTTTTAGAAGAAACTAAAGAAAATGGAGTGGTCCTAGTGCCTATGGAATAACATGGAGTACAACATGTCAAATTTTTCTCTTTAGAAACAATGCTAAGAGTATAATGTTCGAAACTAGTAGGAATCATGTGTTCATTAACATCTAGCAATCTTTGAACATTATCATCAAATGTAGTATAATGATAAATATCAAGCATTTCAGCCTCAAAATCATCATCAAGGATAGGATTAACACTCACATGATACATAGATTACCTAGGAGAAGAAGAAATACTTTGAGCCATTAGTGGATCCTAGGGTAAAGATTTTAAATCTACGGGTTCACCAAAATGATTCAATAAAATTTGAAATATTTTATTGAAATCTGAATTTAGAATATTGTTGTAATGATGTACAATAAGATACAAATGCTACAAAATTTTTAGAGACATAACTATGAAATAAAATGAGAAGAATATGACACTTACCTTGATTTCACTTATCCCAAAGTGCGTTTGGAATGAAAGAACTAATAAAACCACAACTTAGGATGTCACAATCACACCCAGAAAAATGTAAAAGTGTCAGGACTGTTAGGACATGAGCGCCTAGGTAGGGGTGAGAGCACCTGCTAGCGCCCTAGACCTCTATGGGGTGCTGGAGTCTACCAAAAAGGTCGAAACCTGATTTTTTCACTATCGCTAGGGTTTTTCACTTATTCTCCAATGATCATTTGTATGTTGCACTTGGATCGTCAAAGTACTTGTAAATATGCAACATAAATAATCTCCCACAAAACCCTCAAACTGCATTGAATCATAACATATAAAGATAAAAAATGAGGGGTCAAACTGTCCTCAGTTGCCAAATAAGTGAACTTATGACTGAGCATTGCACTACATCTCAGATCCAATGTAGTTCTATGTGTTGTGTATGCAATAGTGCTCCTAGGTTTCCCTTGCACGATGAAGCCAAGATAAGGGGCAATAGCTAGATAGAATGGAAATGTGTGGATGGTAAAATGAACTTCCCCTTCCTATGTAGCATGTATGTAGAGTAATAAGCCCAAGATACAATCCCTTTGATATGTATATACATATCCCTTGATAATAATTACCCGCCATTATAATGGTATGTATGTTGTGTTTATATGGGTATATCTTGCTTCAATTTCAACTCTAACGACATGACATGTCGACTAGGACCTCAGGACATAAGTAAGAAAATTGAAAAGGCTGACCACAAATGTCAAAAAATGTGAAAAAGAACAAATAGGACACAATCATCTAAGATGGACAAGAGCACTTGGGTGCTAGTGTCCAATCTTGGGCATTGGTATCCAGAGACAACTGATGAAAAATGTGCGAAGAATAATAGATAAGGATCCTTGTAACCTAACCAAAAATGAATGCATAAGTGAGAGAGGTGAGAGATAAAAATAATAGATACAATCAAAGAAAGTGGATGGATTAGGAAGTGTCCCAGTAGTGAATATTTTTCTAATGCAAGATCCATATATAAAATAACATACTTGGCGGTATAGTAAATAGTAATAAGTGCATGATTTTGTGTCTATAGTGATTAGTATTTCACCACAAAGTAGAGATAAAATAGATAATAGGTAAGGGAAAGGAGGAATACCTATGATAGTTGAAGATAGGTTGTGCACGCATTGAATGTTGACTAAGATGATTATGAAGATCTTCCCTTTGGCTAGGAGGAACTACCTGAAATACAAAAAAAGACCACAAGATAGCATTAACAATATAGGTTGGTGGATTGCCTAGAGGGAGCTATATCTAAGAAGCAGGGTGCTTCCGAGAAGGTTATCAATCAACATTCAAATATAACTTAATGCAGAGAAATAACATGAAAGAAGTAAATCCAACTATAGTTATATGATTTAGGTGTCTCACACAAATATAATAAGAAAATCTAATCTAATAGGCAAGTTATGACTAAATTTGAAGGGTTGGTAGGCTAGTTTGGGCTTGCAGGTTTGACAGAGGCTGTAGATGAGGTCTGGGTTGGATTTGGTGAGGTTATGTGAAGTATTGGGAGAGTTGTAATCTTGTTGGTTTGGGGAAAGTTACCAGTCATAGAGATCAATATCAGTTAGGTGACTGATGCCGGTTACTGATAATGAACCGATGCCGGTTGGGTGACCGGTGTCGGTAGGGGAAATTGGTAAGAATATTAAAAATGAGGTTTTGGGCACTCTCTGTGATTTCATATAGAGTGAAATGAGTTTAGGTGAGGTCATGAGATTTTTGTAAGGACTCAAAGGTAAAAATTTATGTGTTCGGGAAAGGTATGATGAGTAAACGAGTAGATAGTTAGACAAAGGTACTGTGGGAGAGATATGGGTAAGGTAGAATATGGAATGAAATATATAGTTAATGAAATAACTAATATACTAAAAATGAAAAATAATACATAATAGTTACTTGTGGAATGAAAGTAGAAAGCATGTGATGGTGATGGTTGTAGGAGAAAGTGATCCTGAATGAATGTAGCAGCAACATGAGGACACGATGCTTCCCTGTGAGTGCACTGGAGCTCTGGATTGATATTTTGGTGGACTATGTGGTGTTTGAATGTTGTAAGGGTCTCTAATATGTTGCAAGGTCATTGGAGATCTTAGGAATCAGGTTGTAAGGTCGTAAGATCCAGAAACAATATTTAGAACCTGAGAAAAAATTTAGAAAATCTTATTTAAGAAAACCGATAACGGTTAGGTGACTGACGCCGGTTGAGGAATAATCATCATCGATTAGGGAGAAATGGTCATACTTGCTAAAAATAGCCCGATTCTTCCTAAATTTGGCATGATTGAGATTCTGGTCCCGGGTCACAAGTGTGGCATAACGCTAAATGGAGTGGGAGAGTAGTTAGAGGGATAATAGGCCATTAATCTTAGCATTAGAATAAGTCCTAGTTGGTTAAGGGAAGTGAGGAATTAGTATTAGGTAATGAATAAGCTTGGAATAGGTCTAGGATGAGGTGGAGAAGTGAGGTGGCTAGGTGAGGTGGAAAGGTGAGGTAGATAATTAACTTAACTAAAATGTGTGCAAGTTGGTAGGTTGGGGGAATAGTATTGAATTAATTAATCAAAGGGGTTTGGAGGGTTACGAACAATTTTTTGGTGTTTACATTTAGCTCGGGGTCCTAAGGCTTAGGTATGAACTTGACATTCCCTTTGTTAATGTGAGAACTAAGTGATTGATTCTGGAAACCTTCAAGATAAACTTGAAAGAGGTCTGGACCAACAATATCCCAAAGCGATTTGAATAAATCAGCAGGAAAACCATCAAAACCAGGTTCCTTGTCATTGGCCATTTGCATGACCACTTCATGAAGGTCCCCAAGGGTTAACATGCGATCGGAGGTAGTTTTTTGAGCCTGAGAAATCTTGCATGGTGCCATGGCCAAACATTCTTCCAAAGTATCATGTCACTCATCTGAAGGTGCTTGAGCTTGAAAAAATAGCTTGTAATGGTTGAAAAAGGCTTGCAACATATGCTGGGGATCCGTGAGATGAGTTCCACCATCATTAATGGGATGGATTTTCTGAAAATAATGATTGGATTTGAGGGAAAGAAAAAATTCCTTCAAAACATGATCCCCCACTTTAAGCTAGTGCAGCCAGGCACGAATTTCAATGCCTCAAACATTATAATTATCCAAAATTTGAATTTTTTGTGGAGATCTACCACTTGGACTATATAATTTATGAAAAAGGGTTCCCTTTGAGTTCCACCACTTCCCAGATAAGAGCAGAGGAGATAGGAAATTAAGATCTGCGTTGAATTTTGGCTAGATGTCAACTGTAGATTATGAGGAATCGGGTTGTCCTAATCATTGCATCCTCCCACCACTGGGTCAAGCTAGAATTAAGAAGTGGATGATAATGTTATAGATGAATAGGAAAAGGTGTTAAATTCCACACATAATTGATATCATTGAGCATGGGCCCGTGTTCTATCAAGGCAATATTGAGAAAAAAATGTCTTTTATGACAAAAGGTATGCCTATCTTGCCAAGTGATGCAAAATTGAATAGGGAAATGGTATGAAAGGATGAAATCTTGGATCACTTCCATGGGTAGAGGAAAATCATTGTTAAAATAAAATAATATTGATTTGACAACATGAATTTGTCAATCCATTTGAGAACCCAATCCAATCCGCCTCAGATATTGGACCAATTAAACCAAACTTTAGAAGTGAGAGTGTAAGTGGCGTTGGGGTCATTAAAAATAAATTTATTGCACATGTAAAACCATAACTCCCTTTCGTAAGATATCCATCGCATAGGTAGGTGCTCGTACTTATCAAAGGGAAGATCCACCAAATTAAATTTTCCACATATGACCCAATAAGCATTGGGAATTTCAATTGTTATCCACTTCCAAAGATCAGCTCTTTTAGCTACATCATTAGAGGCATAAATTTTGATGAAGCATAAAGGGAAACTTTCAATATTAAATAATGCCTAGATGGCACGATTAGCGGGGTCGAAACCATGGTCCATAAATAAGGGCCACCTTTTAGGGGTAAAAAGGGAGATCAAACCCCCATACCCATTCTCATGATTACTAGTAAATGTTAGTCTCTCAGGCTAGATGGTTTTATAAACCATCACCAAGTAAAAACTTGTAACTTTCACTTCCTGCAGACATAACATATCTAGATTGAAATTTTTTTGACAAGCATCACAAAATATATACTTGTGATTCAAGTCTGTGAGACCCCTCGCATTCCATGACATGTAATTCATGAGAAACAGTGATCAAGGGCCATACCACTTTCCTCCAATCCATCCAAAGCATCAAACTGATTTTTTAGAAATTGAGAATTATTGTGCTTCAAAAAATCCTACAACTCAACTTTCCTTCACCTGACATACTCTATATTATACTCCTCTATAGATTCCACACTGTGTGCTAGGATATGATCATAGCTAGTCATGGGGTGGCGAGAACTACTTTGGGCCCTTTTGGTTGGGCCTTGTGAACCAGTTATTAACAACAATTGTGAATTCAAAAGAGTTGAGGAAATTTGGATGGAGTTTGATGGTTCCAAAAAAATTGAGGCCACCTAGGGCATGTTAGATAACTTAGGAAAGGTGACTAATGACTCATTAGAAATCGACTCCTTGTAGGGATGTTGGCCAATAGAATATTCCTTAACATATGGCTCGGTCGAGCCATTGTAAACCGGATACATTGGGTTGCGTTGGATTTACTTTGTTTTTTCACCCTCTAACTATATTCCACCCTTCCTTCTAAGGAGGTTTGACATAATTAGAGGCCACCTTAGGTATTGGGTGATTTCATGGAACATAGAGAGGAAAATCCTTGATCTTATGATCAGGGGCCTAACAATTAAAATAAGTGTTAGGAAGGTTAATGTATAAGATACGATGGGGGTAAATAATGTCTCCCATTTGAATCTCCTTGAACTCTTTCAGTTCTTGAGAGATTTCCACTTCAACAAATACACACTTCTACGAAGGAGCATTTTAAAATCATTGAGGTTCTGTAAAAACCACTCTGCCCTACATGTAGGAGGCGATTTGATGTAGAAAATGAACACATGGTAAGGGGAGGCTAGGAAATTCCCCCTCCCCACATCAAGCACTTTTAGGGCCACATAACTCAGAGACCAAAAAATATTTGGTCCATGGAGAAAGGACCAAAAAGAGAGTTGCTAACACACCAAGTGGCCAAACGGGTCAAAATGGTTGGGGTGTGCGACGGGTCAGAGAAGCGGAAAATGAAAAATTCTTTGGTCATGTTTTGAACATTCTTGAGATGGATGCCATGAGTGGTCTAGGACGAGTTAACCCATGATTTTAGCATGCTTTCAGAGGGTATATGACCCAAAAAATATCCAATGAGACAGAATTTCTCTAATCAATGGCATGCAACATTAAACTCAAGAATAGGTAAAAAAACATCAAGGAGGAGATTCATTACCTCATAGAAATACCTTCGGGATGAACTTCAGGGGGCAGTTTCGGTGGTGGTACCAATGCTTAGAGATCTCCACATAGCGTCCAGCCATGAGTTTCAACATCCGGGATCAAAGTGGAAGGATGCCATTATATAGATGCACCTAGAGGGTGAGAAAAACCCTAGAGCTTACCTGATAGAGGTATTATCCCATAGCACCCAAAGAGGCTATGTGATATGACATGCACATAGAGGAAACCCTAATAGCAAAGATGAATCCAGTTCTGCACACTAGTTTTTCCTTCACCATATATCAAATTTTAGAATAGCATACAGATCTCAATGGATCTTCTACCAGAAGATTTATAAATTAACAAGAGATGTAATTTAATACCAGATTTAACATGGTTAATACATTGCGGGCTACGGTCCACCAAGTAATATGTCTAGGCTCTTATCCAAAGCTTTGACATGATATACAGGTGAAGATTTCAAAGAAAATCCACACCTCTAATGAGTGTTAAAGATATTTAAAGGCATTAAACACTCAGTTTGAACTTGCTTCTATAAATCGAAAAATGATGACTCATAACAATATATAGATGTTTAAGATATGCAAGGTAGCTTCTTTTGGTACTTCTATGAACCCAAGCTTTCATCTAATAAGCCATATATAGATACATAGGCTAGAATTAGCCATGTAATTACAATTTAGCAATCACTAACAAAACTATAAATTCCCAAGAGTTAAGTAAAACACTCCTGTACAGATAACCGATGTTGTTTAGCCCTAACTGCAGGATGGCGTGCATCCTTGAGTAGAAGAGAAACCAAGGTCGATGAATCCTTTGACAACATATCATGCACTACACACCTTGCATTGACCAAAATTTGCACAATTGATACAAACACCCCTCACCCAAGTGGTGGTGGAGAAATAACTCTAGCATACTCCATAGGAAAAATCTAACAAGAGGGATCATCACCATTTTTTCTCTATGTCAATTATAAACTCAACATCCCCTTTTAAGGAGTGAGGCAATAGTTGTTACTACGAGAAGAGTTGCATTGTTATCGAGGAGATGGTAGTGGAGAACCAAGTGGCGATGGGTTGTTGGGTGACATTCTAATCATCATGCCCAATAACTACTCCAATAATTGAGAATATTCACCAAATACTAAACCTTTAGCAAAAAAATTTCTACCCACACATGGATTTGATAGAAATCAAAGGTGAGCACATGAATCTTGTTATTTATATAAAATTATTGATAAATATCATCATGATTAAATATGTCAACAATATTATCTTTTCAAAGTTGAAAAGTTTGGTAACTATAAAAAATATTCCAAATGAAATCAATGTATAAATACCATTAAGTGTAATTTCCAAATAAAGCCACTCTTCAGTTGATGGGTTATCGGTGGAAGGATACAAGTACATTGTGGATCCATTTCCAAGCTTCCCTAACACAAGAGAACTTTATAAAGTATGCTTGAATGATTCAAGTCTGTGACATGTAGGGAACTTGGAATGCAGAACACCAAAATTAAGTGTATCTCTCCTCAAACTCCATTCCTTGATAAATTAGACAACAAAGAAAATGAGCAAGATTTGGCTCAAACTTGGAATTCCATACTCAGTTCAAACAAGAAAACTGAGTTTAGGGAGAGGAATTGAGATTCCATTCATAGTTAAACTTTCCAAGAGGTGAATAGAAGGGGATTATAAGCTATCATATAACAACCAAGGAGAGTATCTTCTAAAATGAGTATCATAGTTCCATTTCAAATCTTTCTACCAGGTAACTAGAGGTTGTATCCCTAGCTTGTGAACAAAAACATCTAGTATGAACTATTGAATGTAGATGATTGAAGACACATCAAAAACAACAAGTTCGAATTTCTTCTATAAAATAGGAAATGAATCCAATTGCAAGAAGAAATACCACTTTGAACTGCACGATTTTTTTCTAAAGAGCTGAAAACATTTTATGACATGGGTTTTGGTGAAAAGGAAAACTACTGGTAGAAGCTAAGGAGACAATCCAACTCTTATGCTCATTGAAATGAATACTATAATAAAAACCATTGGCAACCCACTTGAGAAAAGTTTTGACAACTTCAAAGGATTTTTACAACATATGGCCCTCAACTTTGACAAGGATGATGGTAATAAGAAATGTTTGACAACCTATATTTTTCAAAGAAACTTTTTAATAAGGCGATCCCACAATAATCCAGTGATGAAGCATGATTTTCCATGCTTCTTTCCCTTAAATAGAATGAATAACCCATTTAACACATATAGAAATATTTTATGTGGGCTTCAATCATTCCCATACCTCTTTTAGATTGTGGGAGACAACACACATCTCAAACCACCTCGCGAAATCCTCTAGCTTTCTTACATTGGACAATAGAAAATTCTTGAGGATTTTAGCAAGCTTGTTATAACAGATCTTAGAGGGAGCCCAACATGAATAGTAATTAAAATGAGTGTCAACTAAGACTTTGGTGAGGTTTAACAATCCAAAATGTTATCTTAGTTTCAATTCTATCCAAACTATACTACCATAACTCAGATGGAAAACCATCAAAGGAAAAAGGAATACTAAAGAGCTTGAACTTCTCCATTCTAATAATCCCAATCCCATTTAAAGGATGAAAGATAAGATGGTAAAGGAAGCATACTCTTGGAGCATTAAGTTTCAGAACATTGAAGGTTAGATCTAGAAAGCTTTGCAAAAAGTGTTAAGGAAGGAGATGGATTCATATAACTTGAAGCTTTATTCTTATCTAGGGTGAGGAAAAAATCATTGAAAAAATGACCATTAATGAGTTAAATTACTGTTGGAAAGCACACTACCTCTAATAAGATCGTGTACATCCATGAAAGATAACATATAACCAAATGATTCTCTAGCAAGGACATAAGTGCAGGTGCTAGTAAACAACCCTGTATAATGAAATGGAAAAGATCAAAGTTCTCAAACTTGTGGCCATTAATTTTTAAACAAGTAGAGGAATTTGAGAAGAGTATTTAAATCGTTAAGTTAAATGAATTCACTGAACATTGCAAGGGTAAAAGGCCATTTAATTACATCATAAGATTTTCTCAAATTCAAGTTTGAGTTAAAAAGTAGATTTCTGATGAGCATAAGCACATTGCGTCCCATCCCACACTATAATAATATTGTCAGGAATATATTAGCTTTTGTAAATATTGTTTTCTTAGGTCTAATGGTTTCACCTAAAGAATATAGTGGAGACGAAGGGCCATATATTTAGCAAGAATTTTGTGATAAACATTAAACAAGATAATGGACCTCCAATTGTTTATGAGCCTAAGATCTTCATAATTAGGAATGAACTTAATATTTCCTTGCTTAATTATTTTTTCTAAAGATCTATTCTACAATGCTTCATTATAAACTTGAAGAAGACTTGGTTTGACGAAATGTAGATGTCTTTGTAGAATTTACAAGGAAATCCATCCAACTCTAGAGCTCTTTCTTTGGCTATTTTTTGAATAGTTGCAAAAATATCATCTAAGGTAAGAAAAAAATCCCAAACCATATGAATAGAGGAGTCAAGCTTAAATAGAAAAACATCAATACATTCCAACAAGGCTTGCACATGCTCCTATGAGTTGTCCTGACCATAATAGAAAAGTTTATAGTGATCAAGGAAAGCCAAAGATATTTTAGATATTTTAGTGAGGTGACCATGAGTGGTTTTAATGGCTTTTATTTAATCTTGAGATTGTTTGGCATGCAAGGATTTGAAAAAATACTTCAAATATTGAACTATTAAATTTAAACCTGTAGACACCAAATTTTGGTATCACCCCACATTCTCTCTCTCTCTCTCTCTCTCAACAAATTTATCCCATTTCCCACCAAACCTACATTTTTGATTAATAAATTAATCTCCTTTAAATCCCGAAACATCGTTATGTGATAATAATATCCAAAAATTCCAATGAAATCACATTATCCCACTCAATCAAATCGTGTCCCCCACCATACAAATCATGAACCTCACTCAATCAAATGAAATCTATTATCTCACCTACCCAGTCAAATCATGTCCCCCCCACTCATCTGACAAGGGTTAATTTATCAAACCTTGGTTACTCGTTAGCCTCAATCTAACCTCACCTCCAAGCTATAAATATGGGTCTTCCCCCTTATTTCAAAAGAGAGGGAAAAGGGAGGAAGAATAAATATGAAATCTCTACTTATTGAAGTTTTTAGGAGAGGAGAAGAATGTGCTGAATTAAGTTCTGCAAGTTTGATGTCAAGGAAAAACCTTTTCCATTGTTAGAATTTAGAGGTGAGGAGTGTTGGAGAAAGCTTTGACATTTCTCATCATCTTACCATCCTGATGCCCATTTCATCTCCATACCAGAGCACCAGTTAAGTCCCCTTGTCATTCTAGTTACTTGGCATTTTGTATTTCATTATTTTTGCATGATATCTATTGTTCATCATTTATTGCTATCTTTCTAGAAATGGGGGTTGATATCCTCCAAGGGATTTCATATCCTCAAGGAACCGAAATTGTCCAAGAAACCCCTGCATATTGTTATCTAATCACATTTGTTTCAGTTTTACAAATATTATTAGAGATCTATCATATTTTTTCACAGATCTATCTTCGTTGCATAGATTCATATCTGCATCTGAGGTCCTAAGACCCTCCATCATTTTGCAATGTTTTTCCCTTTGCTCTGCATGCCCTGCAAACATTTTTCAACTTTTACTCAGATGGATGATATAATGTTTTACTCCATTTTTATGCCTTGAATTGTTTGCAAACTCATTTCTTCTTGCCCCTTTCTAAGAATAAATCTAATGACTTTAAAAGAATTGTTTTTTCCCTAAATGTTTCAAGTTTGTGGGCTCTCCTATTTTTCCCAACCATGAAGGCTCGAAATTAATCGATTTTTACTTGTATGCATTCGACAATCCTTTTCCATGGTTGTAAAATGTTTGAAAACATGTTTCATCCATCATTTATTCCAAAAATTCTTCATCTGCGAAGAAAAATTGAATTTAGGAATCTCTGGAAAATTTTGAGTTCTTTGACGGTTGTTCGAGCATCTTTTACCTGTCAAAGTGTTGTCCCCCCTATGCTAATATGTGGTAGTGTTTAGATCAAAGGAGAACCAGTGGGCCATAGGAGGTTTCTAAAACCTTTTACATTTTAGAGTAGAGGGAAACATTTTCAAATTGGGGCACAATCCCACCCGCAAATCAAAAGTGGACACGTGGCAGGTGGAAATGGAGGCCGGCGGAGGACTTAGAAGAATCTTGCTTTTTGGAAAAAGGGGACGAAGGTTGTGAAAAGGGCTGCGGGTCCACCAAGTGAATCAGAGAGAGACATGTGGCTGGGAAAGAGGGGAGTGCGGTCCGGTGGAGGCAAGTTGTGTTTTTAGCCTCTATTTGTCAAAGGGGTAAAAATGTTGAATGGACCCACAAGCCTAGAAGTAAAGGGTCAAAATTCATTTAAGAAGTCAAAGGCAGAGATGCGGGAATGCAGAAGGAAATGTTACAAATGTATCTCTGGAAAAATAAGATTAAAATATGAAAGGAGGAACACAAGCCCATGGTGAATCAGTGATAGACATGTGGCAAGGATAGAGGCAGAGGTGTGGGTCCACAGGAAAAATTGAGAAATTTTGCAAATTTCCAAAAAGAGGCAAAATGCATAAAATCAAACCGTGATTCCAATGGGGCCCACCTTGGGACACGTGTCAAGCTCGGAGGGGTAGAGAAAAATGTCAAATTTTTACATTTTTCCAAAAGTGTTGAAAAGTCAAAAAATGATCCCAAACCCATTTCCAATCGCATTTTGACATGTGGAGGGCTCAGATTAAAGGGAGAAAGGCATATCGAATGATAACTGTACATTTTTACATTTTTACCGCCATTTTGGCTCTAGGAAGTGTGGAAATGCATTTTTTTGCATCATTTTTTATCAAAGTTTTTGTGGATTCATGTCATTTTGGCTTGCATGATTCAAATCAATCATCTTGGAGGGTAAATTTGCATATCCAAGGCACATTTCAAAATGTTTTTTCTCTAGTTCATGCAAAACGTGAAATATCAAATCCAAATTACAGAGCAAAGTTGTAGAATGGAAATTTGAAGGGGAAAAGGATGAAATGATGGAAGAGGAAGATGTTGTGGGTGCCAAAAGAAGAATACATGCTCCCATGACAAGAAATGATGAAAATTTGTAATAATTTTTCTTTTTTGCATGCCTGGCATCTCCTCCTCGCAAAATTGGTTAAATGTCACTTTCAGAAAATCATGATGGAATTTTGTAACAAACTAAGATGCCATAGGATATTATTTTCTTGGGAAAGAAGGATCAATTGTAATGGAATGCTATATATTGCATGAATTTGTCATGCAAAGGGTTGGAAGAGTTTTAAAAGAAGCCTAGGGAACTAAAAATTTCATGGGAAAATCTGGGAAGAAGCCCATTCTCTGAGAAACCACTGAGAACCATTTCTAATTCCTTTTTGCATCAGATTTGTATCATGTTGAGTTGGTTTCAGTTGTAAATACCATCAACAAGCTCTGAGATTATTCTTGAAACATTCCCCTGCTGATAAATTTGATCATTTCTGGATTATTTTGTGTTGTCTCTTGGCAAAATTTGCATACACTTATGTTTTAGAATGTTTTCAATTTGTGTTTCTTGCTCCTATTGCAATATGGTGTTTGGAGTTTCTTTTGATCATACAATGGTCTCATTTCTTGTGATAGTTTAGTGGAATTTGCAATCTCACATTCAGAAGAGCTTTCATCTGATAAAGAGATAAACAAATTTAAAATCACTTTACCTTCCTTAACTTTAGGGATTGTCTATAAACCTTTGGGTGCACCTTAGGTCATGATTAAATAGAAATTTCTAGATACTTTGTTGGTTCATCTGCTTCAAGATTTTGTTGCAGGTTGTCAAAGATTGTGTGGAAGAGTGCAAATCTAGGCATCCATTTGGTGCACATATCCTGGTTAAAGGAATACATTAACCTCTTTGAAGCATTCTGTTGTTTAGGTCTTACAAGTTTTTTGCAAAGGTCCTCAAAGAATTTGGTAAATTCTAGTTAGTCTTGTCTAAAATCTCCCACCCAAAATTCATTCAAACAAACTAATCCTACCCATACTACCCCTGCATTGTATTGTGTGTCAAAAAAAGGATACAACCCATTTATAGAAATGCACAAAACAAATCAGGATCATACCATGTCTCTAGTAGCCTCAGCCTTGTCTTGAAAGCATTTCCATCATTTAGTAGTGACAACTCTGTTGAGTTTGAATAATGGGAAATTGATCATGTTTTCTCAAGGCCATCTCCATACAACCTGCACATTACAAGGATATTTTCACCTCCTTCACAAAACAAAGGCTACAATATAGGTTCTCTTACCTTGGTTGAAAGGCACAACCTAAAACAGTTAGGACAAGATCAAGTCCTATTTGAGTGCTATCCATCTCTCCACAAATCTGAGTGCTAGTTAGATCATATCCCCAGCTACAAAATGACATACATCATGATCTATCTACCTTCAAGCTTCATGCCATATCTTTGATGCTGCTCAGGCTAAAAAGGAGAACAAATTTGGGTACCAACACCAGTGGTGCCATTGCCGGGGACATTCTTGGTTCAATCTGATCCATGTGCATACATATTTGAGGTATTTGAATGCATATCAAACCCTGGTAATGTCTCTTACAAGTTCTACATGCAAGTACATTGTTGAAGCATCATTTTATAATCATATTTGTAAGGATTAAGTGAAGACATAAGTTCTACCTGTAATTTTATCAGTTTCCAGCAGTAGTTGTACTTCATTTGCATTTGTGGTTGATAAATTCAAGAAAAGGAAGGTCTGATCTATAAAGTTTTGCAAGATTTTCAGTGCTGATAGATATTTGACAGAGTATTTTAGTGCATTTGCACAACTAGGGTGAAAGTCCTTAGTGGCAACTCCATGCTGATTTGATCTTGATAAATACCAGTGTCTTAGCTTTCTGTCATTTATTTTTGTGTTGCTAATCTCTGCAAAACTGGAAGGAAGAAGATCTCTCTTCAGGAGGGACCCAAGTAGAAAGTTATTTCAAGAATTGGGAAAGAAAGTTTTAGAGGAAAGAAAAGTTTGGAAGGTTGTTGAAGGTCAGACATCAAGAAAAGGTATATCCATTGGTGAGAGAGATCAACCTTTAGTAGAGGATTATCACTCTTCTTCCAGTGATTCTGATTCAAGCAATCTTTTCACAAATTTGTTTACTGCAACTTGTTAAGGTCCTTCTGTTGTACCTAGTAAGTTCTCTTCTCAATCTGCACCTGTGTGCTTCAATTCAAATAAAACTTTCCAAGAAAATCAGCACCTAGAGAGCACCAATTTTGTGAATCATATTCTTGTGCCCCAAATACCTCTCACTCCTCATCATTTTGTTTCTCCTCCAAGATCACCACCTCAAAATCATATGGTTCAGCCTGGACCTAGACCATTTGTTGTTAACACCTTTGGTCCTATAGACTTTAGAGGAATGGATGGTTATCCTAATGTTGTCCCTCAAGATGTCAGAAATAGATTGCCAAAGTTCCAAGGTAATAATGCCATAACAGGTGATCAACACCTAAAACTTTTTTTTAACATGATGGAGGACTTTGAGATTGAGCATGAAGATGTGTATATTAAATTGTTCATTCATACACTAGAAGAGGATGCAAGGGATTGGTACAAGGCTCTACCTGATAATTCAATTGATTCTTGGACTGAGATGAAGAATGCATATAGGTTGCAATATGGTGATAGGACTGATCCTAGGTTTCTCTTGTTTGAATTTGAAAATATCAAGAAGAACCCCAATGAATCAGTTCATGACTTTAATACAAGATTTAACAAGACATTGAGGAGACTACCTATTAATCTGAGGCCTTGTGATGAATCTTGTTTAATCAAATATGCAGATGCATTTGACAAGAAGGCAGCCTATTACCTAAGAGACAAGAACCCTACCAATTTAAGGTAGGCCTTTACCATGGCACTGCAGATTGAAAATAACATTAAGGCCATTGGGAAACCTCTCAAGAGAGATGGTGTAAAGTTGATAAACCCTGAAAAACCTCAAGGTAGCAAGGGTGTAGATTTGGAGGAAGTTGTGAAAACTTTGGCAGGGGCTGTCAAATAAATCTCATACAAGTTAGCTCTAGAGTAGAGAAGGGAATTGGGAAGACTTCACAAGGTCAGAAAAGAAGCACAAAACCATGACAGATTTTCCAATCATCCTAGGGGTGATCAGATATCTGATGATAGAGGGAAAGGACCCATTGGGTCTACAAATAGACATTCTCAAGCACGTGAAGGAAGAGTGTTACCTAATCCCCTAACTGCTAGGGTTGCTTTGTTGAGGAAGTTGTTGATATTGATTGGTGTGATAGGTGTTTTCTAGCCCATCCTCCATGTGAAGTGGACCAGCAAGATGGTGAAGCTAATAATGAAGATGGAACTGATGATGATATCTGCATGGTGGGTTGTTCTTCAAGCTCACAAGAAGGAGAAACATCAATAGATGTAATAAGTGTAAGGATAGCCACAACCTTTTGGGATTGCATCAAATGGGTACAAGTCTTTCTTCCCCCTCATACTCTTGAAGTTGATGTAGTGCAAGCTTTTGAAATTCCTAACAATGACTTTGAATACTTAAGAGATTTGATGATTAAGAAGTATGATGGTGGTATCCCTTCAGAGGAAGATAGACAATTGTTAATGAATGTTGTTGTGGCTCAAGAGAAAGACTATAACACTAGGAGAAAAGTTGTTAAGGGAGCTGGGCCTCAAGCCAAACCTAAAACACCCTTGCTTACAAGCATTCCCAAAGAAGATTCTAGAAGAGAAACACCTGCCAAAAGCTCTGTTGTCCCAAGCAAAAATTACAGTCCTCCTCATGCCCAAGCTGCCAAGAATCCCATGCCATCTGATGAATCTGTTTGTCTCCCTTCCAATGCTGCTTTGCCAAAGAGTGTTCCCTATGACATAGCCCAAGTATTGAGCCAAATCAAAGTGAGTGTTCCAATCATTGAGTTGCTTAGGATTCCTGAGCACAAGAAGAGAGCATTTGAGTACTTGGGATTGAAAGAGGAGAAGAGTACCCCAAACAGAAATGTAAACATTGTTGAAACTCCTCCTCAAATCATTAAAGACCTTGAAACACCACCAACATTAGAGGATCTTGGAGAAACACCTGAGGTATACTTGGGGACATCCTTGGTTGATTCCCAATTGAATGTTGATCCATTCTTTACAACTTTGATCATAAAGGATAGACTACTTCACAATTGTATGTTTGATTCTGGTGCATCATGTAATGTCATGCCTCTAGAAGTCATGAATGAGTTGGATATCAAAGTGACAGCAGCCTATGGAAAGTGTACTGCCATGGACTCAAGAGAAGTGTCGGTAGTTGGTTGTGTGAAGGGTTTGGTGGTGCAACTTGCATCTTATCCTAGGAGGAAATTTAAAATTGGATATTGTGATTGTTGATTACCCTGCCAAATGGGGTATGTTATTGTCAAGAAAGTGGGCTGCAAGTGTTGGAGGGAGTGTCCAAATGGATATGTCTTTTTCCACCATTCCCATTGAGGGAAGCCTTGTCAAGCTCTATGGAGAAAAGAAGATGTTGCATCTAATTGAGGATCCAAACAATGCTTCGTATGAAGTATTATTTGTATGATGTTGATGTTGATAATTTTATTGGGTTTGCTGATGGTAAGGAGCACAAGATGGATCATTCAAAGTGCCTTGAATAGGTAGGTTCTCCTTGGACCTTGCTATTTGATGGAGCTTGCTCCAAATTTGGAAATGGTGCTGGTATAATTCTGATTTCTCCTAGCTTGGAAGAATTTGTTTTTTCCTTCAAGCTTAATTTTGAATGTACTAACAACATTGTTGAGTATGAAGCCTTGTTTTTGGGTTTGAGGATTGCATGGAAGTATGGTGTCAAGGAAATAATTACAAAAGGATATTCAGAGCTAGTTGTCAAACAAATAAGAAAATTGTATGCTACAAAAAATCAGCGGATGAAACAGTACAAACATGTAGTTTGGGATCTAATTGAGATGTTTGATTCCTTCAACATTGTGCATCATGATAGAAGTTTCAATGCTACTGCTGACAAGTTGGTAGTGTTGGGGTCAAGATTTTTGAAATTTCACATCATTTCACCTTATTGTGAGTACAATATTGAAGTGTTAACTAGGCCAGCTATCCCTGACAACATCAAGCATTGGAAAGTGTTTAATGATGATGCTCAAGTGCAAAGGTTCTTACAAAATCAAGGTGAGTTTACAAATCAGAATATTGATTGGGAACCAATGGTGTGTGTGACTGAAGGAAGAGAGACTTTGTTTGGAAAAGTATATTATCCAATTGAAAACTAACACCATTCCTAGAGGGCTGGTTGCACTTGAGTCAAATTTCAACAATGCTGATTGCATCATAAATAGAAACATGTCTACCTCAAGGGATGTGGAAGAGAATAACTTGGGAACAAAGGAAAAACCAAGGAAATTTTGGTTGGGCAGAAATCTAAGCAAAGAGGAAAAACAGTCCTATGTTCAACTATTGAAGAAATATCAGGATTGTCTTGCCTGGTCTTATTCAGAGCTGAAAGCATATAGAGAGGACTTATTTCAGCATGAGATTCCTCTTGAAACAAATGCCAAACCATTCAGACAAAAGAAGAGGCCAATTAATCCACTCCTCTCCATGAAAATGCAAGATGAATTGAAGAAACTGAAGGAGGGAGGGATCATTCAGCCCACAAGGTATTCATCTTGGGTTGCAAACCTTGTGCCAGTTAGAAAGAAAAATGGAGATATCAGACTTTGTGTAGACTTCAGAAATATGAATAGAGCTTCATTGAAAGACAATTATCCTTTGCCAAACATGGAAAACATGCTGTAGTTAGTGACTGGATCTGAATTGTTTTCCACCTTGGATGGTTTCTCCGGCTACAATCAAGTTGTTGTCAAGGAATCAGAAAGATTTAAAACTACCTTTACCACTCCTTGGGGGACATATGTTTATGTAAGAATGCCTTTTGGACTCATGAATGTTGGGGCTACCTTCCAAAGAGCAATGGATGTTGCTTTTGCTGGTTACATAAATGAATTCATTACAGTTTATCAGGATGATGTGACTATGTTTTCAAGGAGTAGAAAAGATCACTTGCAACACTTGGAAAGAATGTTGATCAGATGTAGAGAATATGGCATTTCTCTTAATATAAAGAAGTGCCATTTTGGGGTGCAAAAGACCAAACTGCTTGGTCATATTGTTTTAAAGGCTGGTGTCATGATTGAGCCCAGAGAGGGTAGAAGTAATCAACAAGGTTCCAATTCCAAGAACAAAGAAGGGCATCCAATCCTTCTTTGGGAAGATCAATTTCATTAGAAGGTTTGTGTCCAATTTTGTTGAGTTGAATCTTCCTATCACATGCATGTTAAATAAATACCAAGTTATTAAGTGGGAGGGGGCAGATATTTAGGCTTTTGAATGAATCAAGGAAGCACTTAAACATGCACCTGTCTTAGTAGCTCCAAATTACAAGAAGCCTTTCCAAATCTTCTCCTTTGCTTTTGAAAATACCATTGCATCTGTTTTGCTCCAAAAGGATGAAGATGGGGCTGAGAGGCCTATTGCCTTCTTTAGCAAGGCTTTACAAGCTGCTGAGTTAAAATACACAATCATGGAAAAACAAGCATTTTCCTTGGTGAAAGCAACAAAGGTTTTCAGGCCTTATATCTTAAGTTCAAAAGTTGTTGCTTATGTTCCCCACACCATGGTAAAAGATATCTTATCAAAGATGGATATCTCAAGAAAAATATGTAGATGGGTGAAAAAACTGCAGGAGTATGACATGGACATCCAAACCACAAAGTTTGTAAGAGGTTTGGGTCTTGCTAAGCTCATGGCTGAGAGCAACCTGTAGACAATTGAAGTGAATGAAGTAGAGGAAGAAAGGGTAGATGTTCTTGAGAAATGGGTAAGTTATGAGTGGTAAAAGGATGTAATATTTTACCTCAGACACCTATGCTACCCTGATATTTCAAATAAAAATTAGAAAATATCCCTCAAGTTGGCTTCTCAAAAATACATCATCACTGACTTTGGGCTGGCTTGGAAGAACCTTGAAGGTGTCCTCTTGAAATGTATAATTGAAGATGAAGCTCCCAAGATAGTTACTGATTTCCATGGGGGAGTTTGTGGAGGACACTTTGCTAGAAGGGTTACAACACACAAAATTTTGAGAGCTGGTTATTGGTGGCCTACTCTTTTCAAAGATGCAACCCTGTTGGTTATAAAATGTGAAAGTTGCCAGCATTTCTCTGGAAGAATGAAAGCTTTAGGCTCCCTTCCTTTGCAGCCTGTATCAATTGAAGCTCCTTTCAAACAATGGGGAATGGACTTCATTGGTGAGATTTTAGACCCTTCTAGTGTTAGACATAAGTGGATCCTTGTAGCCACAGATTACTTCACCAAGTGGGTAGAAGCAATCCCCACCAAGAAAGCAACACACCAAGTTATTATGGACTTCTTGTTGAATCATATCATATGCAGATTTGGTGTGCCAGTCAAGATTGTTGCTGATAATGCCATGTGTTTCAGAGCTAAGCCCTTGATGGAAATGTGTAAGGAGTATGGAACCAATCTGACTTATGCTTCAAAACTATAACCCTCAAGGGAATGGACAAGCTGAGTCCAACAATAAAAACTTATTGAAGATCATTAGGAGAACCTTGGAGTTGAACAAGAGAAAATGGGGTGAACAACTAAAATTTGTAGTTTGGGCTGATAGAATTACTGCTAAAAGAGCTACTGGTAAGAGCCCATTTGAGTTGGTGTATGGAACTCAAGCTCTACTTCCCTTACATCTGTAATTATCTTCATTTCAGTTTGTTCAACAACTTGAAGATCAAGAGGTCAGTCCATATGAAGCAAGGATTAATCAGATTGTTGAGCTGGATGAAGAAAGAAGAGCATCCCACCAAAGGCATGTCAGATTTAGAGAGAAGTTGAAGAGGTTGTTTGACAAGAAGGTCACTCCTAGGGCCTTCAATATTGGAGATCTGGTTTTGTTGTGGGACAACAAAAATGAAGATAAGGGTAAACATGGTAAATTTGATGCATTATGGATGGGCCCTTACTCCATTGATATCATAATTGGTGAAAATACATTTTTTCTCAAGGACTTAGATGGGGAATTACTTGAACTACCTGTTAATGGTAGGCATCTGAAGCATTTCTTGGATTAATCCCCAAATTTGAGGTATGCACCACTTGTACAGTGTATAGTGTTTGGCTTTTGCTCTATTTTTGGTGTTTTGTCAGTTCATGGTTTGCTTTGGTGTGTGGCAGCCATTTTTGTCAGTTTCTAAGTTGGTATTTTGGTGGCTTTGGCTCATGACTCCTTTGCCCAATGGATTATTTGGCACTTGGTCTACATTGTTCTTATGGCACTCACTGGGAATGCCCATCCCCGAGCAGGAGCCGATGTTGGTGCCCATTTTGACCCTCCATCATTTTGCAATGTTTTTCCCTTTGCTCTGCATGCCCTGAAACATTTTTTCCCTTTTGAGATGGATGATATAATGTTTTGTCTCCATTTTTATGCCTTGAATTGTTTGCAAAATCATTTTCCTTGCCCCTTTCTAAGAGAAATCCCGAGTTTGCTTGTTTTTTCCCTAAATGTTTCAAGTTTGCGGGCTTTGCCATTTTTCCCGACCATGGAGGCTCAAAATTGATCAAATTTTACTTGTATGCATTCGAAAATCCTTTTCCATGGTCGTAAAATGTTTGAAAACATGTTTCATCTATCCTTTGTTCCAAAAATTCTTCATCCACGAAGAAAAAATCAAATTCAGGCATCTCTGGCAATTTTTTGCATTTTTTGACGGTCGTACGGGCATCTTTTACCCATCAAAATCTTCTCTCTCCCTCTGCTAATACATGGCAGTGTCTGGATCAAAGGAGAACTGGTGGTCCATCCGAGGTTTCTGAAACCTTTTTCCTTTTGGAGTAGAGGGAAACATTTTCAAATTGGGGTACAATCCCACCCACAAATCAAATGCGGACATGTGGCAGGTGAAAATGGAGGATGGCGGAGGACTTAGAAGAATTTTATTTTTTGGCAAAAGGGGACAAAGGTTATGAAAAGGGTTGTAGGTCCGCCAAGTGAATCACAGAGAGACACGTGGCTGGGGCAGAGGGGAGTGTGGGCCGATGGAGGCAAGTTGTGTTTTTAGCCTCTATTTGTCAAAGGGGTAAAAATGTTGAATGGACCCACGAGCCCAAAAGTAAAGAGTCGAAATTCATTTGAGAAGTCAAAGACGGAGGTGCGGGAGTGCGGAGGAAATATTACAAAATTTCATTTGGCAAAAAAGGGGAGTTAAAATGAGAAATCAGCCTGCATATCCTCAACGATAGACACGTGGCAAGGACAAAGGTGGAGGCATGGGTCCATGGGAAAAATTGCAAAATTTTACAAATTTCCAAAAAGAGGCAAAATGTGTAAAATCAAACTGTGATTCCAATGGGGCCCACCTTGGGACACGGGTCAAGCTTGGAGGGGCGGAGAAAAATGTCACATTTTTACATTTTTCCAAAAGTGTTGAAAAGTTAAAAAATGATCCCAAACCCATTTCCAATCTCATTTTGACACATGGAGGGATCAGATTAAAGGGAGAAAGGCAGATCAACGACAACTATACATTTTGACATTTTTACCGCCATTTTGGCTCCAGGAAGTGTGGAAATGCATTTTTTGCATCATTTTTGATCAATTTTTTTGTGGATTCATGTTGTTTTGGCCTGCATGATTCAAATCGATCATCTTGGAGGGTAAATTTGTATATCCAAGGCACATTTCAAAATTCTTTTGCTATAGTTTGTGTAAAAAATGAAATATCAAATCCAAATTGTAGAGCAAAGTTGTAGAATGGAAATTTGAAGGGGAAAAGGGTGAAATGATGGAAGAGGAAGATGATGTGGGTGCAAAAATAAGAATACATGCTCCCATGACAAGAAATGATGAAAATTTGTAATAATTTGCTTTTTTGCATGCCTGGCATCTCCTCCTCGCAAAATTGGTTAAATGTCACTTTCAGAAAATCATGATGGAATTTTGTAACAAACTAAGATGCCATAGGATATTCTTTTCTTGGGAAAGAAGGATAAATTGTAATGGAATTCTATATATTTCATGAATTTGGTATGCAAAGTGTTGGAAAAATAAAAAAGAAGCCTGTGAAACTAAAAATTTCACAAGAAAATTTGGGAAAAATCCCATTCTCTGAGAAACCACCTGAGAACCATTTCTAATTCCTTTTTGTATCAAATTTGTATCATTTTGAGTTGGTTTCAGTTGTAAAGCCATCAAGAAGCTCTGAGATTGTTCTTGAAACATTCCCCTACTGATAAATTTGATCATTTCTGGATTATTTTGTGTTGTCTCTTGGCAAAATTTGCATACACTTATGTTTCAAAATGTTTTCAATTTGTGTTTCTTGCTCCTATTACAATATGGTGCTTAAAGTTTCTTTTGATCATACAATGGTCTCATTTCTTATGATAGTTTAGTGGCATTTGCAATCTCACATTCAGAAGAGTTTTCATCTAATAAAGAGATAAACAAATTTAAAATCACTTTACCTTCCTTGACTTCAGGGATTGTCTGTAAACCTTTGGGTGCACCTTAGGTCATGATTAAATAGAAATTTCTAGATACTTTGTTGATTCATCTGCTTCAAGATTTTGTTGTAGGTTGTCAAATATTTTCTAGAAGAGTGCAAATCTGGGCATCCATTTGGTGCACATACCTTGGTTGAAGGAATCCATTAACCTCTTTGAAGCATTCTGCTGTTTAGGTCTTACAAGTTTTTTTGCAAAGGTCCTCAAAGAATTTGGCAAATTCTAGTTAGTATTGTCTAAAATCTCCCACCCAAAATTCATTCAAACAAACTAATCCTACCCATGCTACCCCTACATTGTATTTTGTGTCAACAAAAGGATACAATCCATTTACAAAAATGCCCAAAGCAAATCAAGATCATACTACGTCGCTAGTAGCCTCAGCCTTGTCTTGAAAGCATTTCCATCATTTAGCAGTGACAACTTTGTTGAGTTTGAATAATGGGAAATTGATCATGTTTTCTCAAGGCCATCTCCATACAACCTGCACATTACAAGGATAATTTCACCTCCTTCAAAAAACAGAGGCCACAATATAGGTTCTCTTACCTTGGTTGAAAGGTACAACCTAAAATAGTTAGGACAAGATCAAGTCCTATTTGAGTGCTATCCATCTCTCCACACATCTGAGTGCCAGTTAGATCATATCTCTATCTACAAAACAACATACATCATGATCTATCTTCCTTCAAGCTTCATGCCATATCTTTGATGCTGCTCAGGCTGAAAAGGAGAACAACTTTGGGTACCAACACTAGCTATTAGGAAAATAACATAAAAATAAAAGTGCTTTAACTTCATCATCAAATGATATATCAACCGATTTTAACTAATTTACAATAGATATGAAATCACTCAAATGACTTGATGCAGATCCACTTTCATGCATCTTAGAACTAAATAGTTTCTTCATCAAATAAAATTTATTTTAAGCACTAGGTTTTTCATATAAATTATCAAGATATTTCATTAACCCTACCGTAGAAGTCACTTCTGTAATATTGGAAGCCACAGATGCTTCCAAGCTCAATCTTATAGATCCCAAAGCCTTTTTGTCAAAAATATTCCATTCTTCATCAGTCATCTTCATAGGTCTAGACTTCTCATCCAACGGTAAATATAAATATCTTTGATACAAATAATTCTCAATCTGCATCTTCCATAATTGATATTTTCGGTTGTCAAACTTCTCTACATTGTATTTGTTTTCTTTTACCATTGCTGTAGCTCCCACTCAATCAGAAAACCCTCTATGAGTAAATGTGTCAACATACAAAACCCTCAAACAAAGCTCTGATACCAGTTGTTGGGGTTAGGACATCGGTTGTACAAACAATATATCAGATCTAAGCATACATACAAATAAAAGTGAATATTCTACCAAAAGAAATATATAGAATAAGATATATAAATCAACACCAGATTTAACGTGGTTCACCCAGTGTGGGCTACGTCCACCAAGAAACAAACCAATATACTATCCAAAGCTTTAACCAGATATACAATTGAAGATTTACAATCTTCCACACCTCTCAGATGTATAGTACTTTCTTTCTCTCAAGATTTTGCTTCTTCTCCAAGAATTCTCTCTCTCACAATAATCATCAACTTTTTCAAGTTCTTCTTAATTCTTACTTCTAAACCCTAGCTTTCATGCTTATATAGGCATATATAAACTTAGGGCACTTAGCCATGTAATTACAGTTAATAGATCTTTTTTAATGCTAAAAATAGATCTAATTCCTGAGAGTTAAATAGAACACTCCCACACAGGTAACTGATGCCGTGATGCCGGTTAGCCCTAACCGATGACGGTTCCTCCTTATTTGACTGATTCTAGTCATAGGTGATCGATTCCGGTCCCTCCTTAGCCGATGACAATTACTATGTTTTCCAGCAAGTTTCACATTTCATGTTAATCCGAAGTAATTGAGCTCTACAACTCAACACAATTTTTAAAATTTTGAGATTACACTGACTTCTCATTTGAAAATTTGGAATATGAATCTTATATTTGATATATATAAATATATATTAAAATTGTTAAAATAAATAAGGTTATAAAATGTTAAGTATTATGGAAGTAAGTGTAATTTAGAGAAGAAATTTATGTATTTGTTTAATTGTGTTTTAGGCGAATGCGTCACCTAATGAAGTTATTCTCTTTATGGTGGTTATGTGCATATACATTTGGTTATAATAACACATATCATTCTTTAGCATTTGTTTTCAACATTTTTGTGTTAGTAATGATTTTAATATTCTACATTGTTCCAACCTGCTTTATGGTCTACTTGATATTTCACAATCTTGGCTATTAAATTCTCAAAGTTTTGTTTTTTTATGATAATTACAATCTAAAAATTGAGATTCTTAATTTTCAACTTTCAAGACCATAGTATTTAAGTTTGGACTGTTTAATCCTAATTTACATTTCAAAATATTATCAAACATTTGTTTAAATTAAAATAGGTAAAAAAAAAGTTTATAAGCGAGAGATCTCTTTATTTTATTAAGATCACTTAGAGAAAAATAGAGCAAAATTGGGTTATTTAACACTGAGTTTCATTACAAAACATTATCGAACATTTTTTTAAAGTAGAAAAGAGAATGACATGGTTTAAAACAAGAGACCTTTTTATTTTATTAGGATCTATAACTGCTAGTTTTTTATGTTGGATCCATAACATAAATTTGTTGACGTCGAGGTGGAAATGATCAGGAGAAACATTAAATCCAGTATGCTCATATTTCGTTACAAACCAAATAGAAATTATACTTGGATAATTTTCACTGGGATGAGGGTTTTGGGATCATATATTTTGGTCTCCTAATGATTGACTTTTCTTATGTTCATGGTTATACTTTAAATTTTAATATAATATAATTTTAATAGTGGATCAAGTTGAGGTTTTGATTATGCTTTAAATGTTAAAATAATATAACTTATGGTATGTTTTAATGCGAGCCTCATCTTAGACAATTTTTTGTGCAAATCTATTTTCAATTAATCGGACAAACAATAAACGGTGCATTGATTTTATATTACATGATGTTTTTAATGCCCTATTATGTATTGTTATAATTATAGTTTAAAGAACATGTTTTGTTGCCTCGTTTTTTTTCAAATAATAAAAGGAAAGGTTGTTTTAAAATAAATAACTTTTATATTTAAATATAAAATATTATTACTAATAAAACTTAGTCCAAACAATAAAATTGTCACATAGATGAAATTGATTAGAAAGAGAAAATAATTTAATAGAAAAGTGAAGGCAATGTAGTTGTCTTGAGTAGGATAATAAAAGCGCTCTCCATTTTATAAAATACTATTGTTGTGTATAATTTGAATGGCAATACTCGATAATTTGAAAGTATTTGATCTAAATCATAACCTTGAGGATATGCACTAAAACAAATGAAATAAGAAATTATAATATTGTATAGATGAAATTAGAAACACACACAAGTTCAATATAAGAAAAATAAAGTTTTTATTAAAAATCATGTTGCACTTTGGTATTCTCTCTTCTAGAGAATTCCTCGCTCCTTCCAAAAGTTAAAGGAATGTGGATGAAGTACGTAAATGTGCATATGGATATTATAGTAGGTATACATAAATGTGCATAGAGATTATAGTATATATACATAAAAATTTTCAAAAAGTGGTGGCCTTATTGGGATGATAAAATCTTTACAATTAATGAGAATATATTCACCAAAAAATATTGTGTTAACAAAACTTTTAATATTGAGTGTGGGTAGGTGAGATTACACATTTTACAATCCTCCCCCTAATATTGACTACCAAGGTATTTTTGGAATGATATGTCTATGACGCCTACGTAATCTCTGAAATACTCAAAATTATCGTAAGTTGTCAAGATTTTTGTGAATATATCAATAAATTAATCTTCAGATCTACAAAATCCAAGTATATTTCACCATTATTAACTAGCTCCATGTTTAAGTGATAGTTTGTGTCTATGTGTTTTCTTATTTTATTATAAACAATATTCTTTGATAGTTTTATTGTTGAGTCCCTATAAAAAAAAATTTGGAACTTCTTATCGCTTGTGGTTTAGGTTTGACAACACCCTTCTCATCTAAAATGCTTATGTGGGTGTTACATATTTTTCTTCTAATGATGAAAGAGTGACAATGAATTATTTGTTAGAGGCCCATAAAATTATACCTAAACCAAATAGAAAATATAACTAAGTTTACTCTTTCTATCATCTATGCTCCCTACACAGTCATTGTCCATATAAACAATAAAATTGAATTCATTAGATGTATATAAGATCTCGTGGTATTTTGTTATACTAACATATCTCAAAACTATCTTCCCATATTGCTAGTTAGTGTCTTTTGGTGACTCCATGAAAATTGAATTAAGGCTTACACCTCACACGATATCAAGCCTTGTGGGCTTCAATTACATTATACTATCAAAAAATTCTTTTGTATATTTTTGGATCAACATTGGATCCCTTATCATCTTTGACTAAATTTAATCTTGTGACAATTGGTGTTGATGTTGGCTAGTTATTTATAATTTGGAACATTTTCAAAACATCATTGGCATATTTTGAATGACATATACAAATGTTATCTTCTAATTGACTAACTTATATTCTAAAAAATACTTTCATCAACCCTAAATCAATTATTTCAAACTATTTCTTCATTATTGATTTGAATATGTCAATAAAAAAATCACCTATGAATATTTGTATACAAGGAAAAGCTCAAGAAAATGAAAGAAAAGTAAACAAAATACTACAAAACTTTCTCTAAGCTCTTCTTGCAACCTCAAGATGTGATAGTTGAAGTGTTTTAAAAACTTGTAGGATCTTGAGACAATTTAGTTGTGAATGCTCCAAGTTTGCTTCCAAATGGAGGAGGAATGCTACAAGCAAGTTGGTGATCACATGGACAGGATTTTGGTATGTAATTTTGAATGGAAAAAGAGAAGAGGTTTGTTTCAATTGCTTAAAGAAACTAAGATATTGTTTTATGAAGGATATAAACTATTATTTATACTGGAAGGAGAGATTATGGAGTGGATCAAGGTTCTTAATGAGATCATGAATGCATTTTCATGAAATAGCCATTAGATTTGGTTATGTCAGTTTGGATGAACTGGATATCCATTGAGGGGTAATGATTTTTAGGCTAGCAATAAGTTTTTATTCGAGAAGGTGGTTGTATGTGCATTTTGTTACTTCTACCTTTCTAGGATTCTAGAAGTGGAGTGGGGTGAGGTAGTTTAACTTGAGTGACTATGATAGTTAAAGTGAAGTGTGAGTAGATAAACAAATTTATTTCTATTTAAATAAATAAATAAATTAGCTAAGGGATGTGAGTGGGTAAATAACTATTTACTTAAATAAATATTTAATTAAATTAGCCAAAGAACATAAGATTATAGTTTGAGCATGATTAGAATTAATTAAATTAATTCTAGAGGGATGTGGGTGAATTTTAGTGAGATATGAGAGGATAGTACGCTAGAATACATTCTAGAACTAATTTCGGTATATTATGCAAAGGATAGGGATAATTAGGAATGGCTATAAATAGGTATGTATTTTTAGGGTGTCTACAATATAAATTCACCAACATATAGACATACATTCATCTTCACATACAATGTTAATTTGCTACTATTATTGCAAAAGTCATTCTTAAAAAAATATGAATCAATTCTATTATACAATGGTCTCAAAGATCATTTTCGACCATGCTGATTTAATTGAATTGAATTAATTAATTAAATTTGAATGTAGAGTAACTATTGTAATAAACAATGTTTGAATACTTAAATATAGTAATGACAAAAAAAACTAGCATGTAATGTGAAAAACCTAAGCAAGAGAGGGGGATAATAAGGCTTAGTTGATTTATGAGTGAACAAGAAGTGATCTGGAATGGTGAAAGTGCTAAACATACTATAGATAGGGTCATCACTACTCACTATAAATTCTAGAAATTTGTAAAAAATTTAGACAAGGGCGCCCAGTGCAGGGTAGAGGTTCCTAGGTGTTGGTGGCTGTGCAAGAGCTCAAGATTTGATTTTTTTATGTCACAAGGGATTCATTATTGATTCATGTTAGTTTCCTAATATTCACTCTTTGATCACTGAAGATAATTGTAACATGCAAGAAATAAGTTCACCTACACATACCCACAAATCACATCAAACCAAAAAAGGAAAATGCAGAATGGGAAGTTGGACTAACCCCGACGGTAACTCGAAGATTGAAATTATAACCAAGTGATTCCTTACATCTCATAATCCATGTAGTTCTTATGTGTGTGTGTAGAAATGATGCCATAGGATTCCCTTGTGTACGTTGCACCAAATAATGGGATAGATCTAGAATGTAGAAATATATAACATGTGTGGATGGAATAAAATAGATTTCCCCCTATTATGTAGTGCATGCAAAAATATGTAGCCCTTGTACCTTGAATGGATGTTAGATTGATTCCTTTAAAGTGTTTTAGTGCCTTTGGAATGCAAGCTTAAGTGATGATAGTAGTGCTTAGTTCTTGGTCCCTTATTTTGAAAACATAACCATGGATTTATATGATTCCCCTATTTGAATTTTGTAATTTACAACTGAAAGGCCAACCCATAAGTGAAAAATATGCCCAAAAGATAAAATAGACCCAAAAAGAGAGAGTAATGTAAGAAAGGGTCAGGGGCACCTAAGAGGGATGGGAACACCTAGGTGATTCTGTCCTGGCTAGGAATTGGCATCTGAAGCCATTAAAGATAAATAAGTAAGGTTTTGACTGGGCTATAGGGTGTGTAAGACCAAATATAAAATAAGAGATAAAGAAAAGAGGCCAAAGATAGTTGTCAACCACGAGTTTTCTTACTTAGGAATCATGTAAATGCTAGCATGTTTTTAGGACCTAGAAATCTACTCAAGTGTGTGATTTAGTGTCTACATTTCCCCCCACTTTATGTTGTTGAGTGAATTCTTGATAACATAAAGTAGATAAGATATGCATACCTTATGATCAAATATCATGCCAAGTGGACAAGTGAAGTGTGGAGTGATTGCAAAGTGAAGTGTGTATACTAGGAAAGGGAAGTGGACCCTAGGGATGAAGCGTATATGTTGTAGCGTGTTTAATGATGCTTGTAAAGATAGAATTTCTAAATAAGAGAAAGAAAGTATTCGAATTTCTGTATATGATAGATAAGAGAAACATGTGTATAATACATATGTAAAAGTGTGTAAAAGTGTGTAAAAAGGAAAGTGTGCACTTGATATGTGAGAGAGTAAAAGGTAGAAAAGTGTCTCGTTGCTTTAAGTAGCTACTTTGAATGTTAAAGGTGATTTTTTTGGGTGATATCATGCCAATAATGAGTTTTTTGGGTGATCTCATTCCAAATGCAAGTTTTCTTGGGTGATCTCATGCCAAATGTGATTTTTTTGGGAGATCTCACACCAAAGAGCAAGTATTGGGGAGAGAGGTATAATTTTACTATCCTTCCATGATTTCACCCAACAAGCACCACTTTAGATGGTACATCTTGATTGTCTTGATTTATTTCAAATTAGTTTTGATTGTATTGATGGTTCTGATTGTACTGATAGAATGCATTATGTGCTTGAAGGTCATTGGGTGTTAGTGTAGAATTGATCTGTAAAATTCTATAGACTGTGATGTAATGAGAAATAGTTTGTATGTGCCCCCAGAACATTAGCACCTAGGGGAGGAGATGCTAGTGTCTGGATCTGGGTGTTGGTGTCTACTATGTGTTTTGGACCCAAGTCATATTTTGGGAAGTTATGTGACTATGTTCCCATGTTTTTTCTGGGTTGTGTTGATTTGAACTATAGCTCTAAGCTGCTGTAGGGGTGAGTTTTTCACCCAATGTATGCCCCCCCTTGTTTGGGGTACATGTGACAATATAAGGAGAATACGACCCAAAAGAGAGTACCTAATAATGATTTGAATTGGATACCTACAGGGGGTGGGGGATGTGCATGGTAGAAACCAAGGAAAATACAAAAAAAATGGGCTAGTAGAAGTGTTAGTAGTGAAAGTAGTTAACATGCAAAAAAAGTTAATGTAACAAGACAGTGTTCATGCAAGATAGACCAGGAAATTTAGGTTTTAAACATGGGACATCACTCACAATGTCACAAGAAAATTAGGGCCGAAGTGGTCAGAAGAAAGACATAGGGGTATAGCCCGCAAATAATAACATACAATAGAAAACAATGGAAAGCAAGTAGTGACAAATAGCCATGTTTGGATTTAGTCCTATAAGGAAAATGTTACACACGAAGCACCCATTAGCATGTTAGAAAGATAAATATTATGTCAAATCATGTATAGATTAGTGAAAAGTAAAGTGACTGAAATGAGAGGTAGTGAATAATATAGAAATAGAACTTGTAATGTGTAGGGTGTGAGAGTAGTAAAAGTAGATGCCCTTAGGAGCCTCGATGGGATTGGTAAAAGGTACAATGCCAAACATCATTATAACATGTGAAAACCTGTAAGAGATTTAGATTCACCATAATATACCAAGTGAAACGATGACATATTAAGAATCCATCTAGCATGGAAAAAAAGTGTAACATGTAGATAGAATAAGATAGAAAAATTAAATGCAACCAAGATATGAAAATATTGTGTATAGGTGTGATTGTGTGGTATGTAAAATAGGAGAAACATGCCCCATAACAGATGTGTATGAGATGAATTTAATTTATAGGAACCCTCAATAGTCAAGAATGAACCATAGAACAAGAGTGTGTCATCAGGTAATGTGTTGTGCGAGGATAGATAATAGAAATATGTATCATGAAGCATGAAGCAAAAAGTGTGTAGCGGATGCAAGGTTCATTTCAAAATCATACCCTCAACATTCAATTATGAACCGTGGAAGTATAGTGCATCATAGGGTAATGAAAATATAATGTGTGTATCAAAGGGTGTGAGGGTGCGTAGGAAGATTAGTCATGAAGCATGTAGTGTGAAGTATGATAGTAGGTGCTAGAGACAACTGATAGTTTGAGAAAGGGGGTAAAGTGAATTTACCCCCAAGTGTTCTAATGATGGAGAGCTATGTGATGACGAAAGAGATACATTGCGATGTGGAAGGAGTTTGAAATGCATCATGAGAAAACTTATTGTCGTCAAAATGAGAGGTAGAAGCAATAATAGGGCCAGGGGTGGGTTTTGGGTTGACATGAGGAAGTTTATAGAGACTATTTATGACAAGGTGAATTGGTTGGTATTTCTTGGTTGGTGGCTATGAATTTGGAATCGGTAATGTTGTAGAAGACTTGATATGAGAAGGGGATAGAGGACAAATTTTGAGAGGTGGTTTCTTAGTTGGAATGGGTTAGATATGCGGTTCTTGACTTACCAAATAAGTAACTTTAGAATTAATGACATGATGCTCATTAGACATAGAAGGAGCAAATTTGGGAGTCCATCGTGATTTATTTATTGGAGATGAGGATGTGGCAAAATGTTGTGTAGAAAATGAAATAAAACCTTGACACTCAAGGTACTTAATTCTTTGTTTTAAAGCATAAAAATCATTTTCATGATGTCTATTAAGTCTATGATAATTAGAAAATGGGAGACCTTATTATTTTGTAAGTTGATAAGGAGGGTAACAATGAGTAGGTGGAAGATTGATCAATTGGTGATTGAGGAGATCAGGAAGAATATCATGTTGTTTAACATTAAGATCAAACTTGAGAGGTTTTTATAGTGTTAAGACTTGGGGTTCACTGACATGAGCAAATTAGAGGACATAGGATTGAGATGGGATATAGAAGAAGAACTAGTATGGGCCTTAAGATGTTGGATTTCAACATTAAGAGATGTAATCATGGTTTCCATTACTTGAAATTTGTCTTGAAATAAACAATGTGAAGTTTGAATTGGTTTACAAATAAATTGATTGGTTGTGGTATCGAGATCAATAGGGTCATTAGCGAGATGATCAAAGATGGAACTTACTTGTGTAGGTGGCGTATTGTGAGGGAGATACATAGTGTGTAGGGATTTTGGGAGAACATATTTGCAAAGTGGGTGCATTTGAAGTAAGTCATTCAAGGATATTTGAGGAATTTTAGGAGCCATGAGGATCAAATAGAATAGGCAAAAGAAGTATCCAAGTGTTTGATCATGAGTGGGGTTCACCAAATGATTAAATTAAATTAATTAATTAAATATGACTACAAAGTAACTATTGTAATAAATAATGTTTGATGTAGCCTAGAATTCACCAGTAAAAGCCCAGGTGCACTAACACATCACTCAGCCTAGACTGAGTGGTCACCTAAAGCACACAAAGGTACCAGGCCCATCTTTAGGGTTGTTATTGTAGGATGTTAGCATGATGAAGACTTAAAGCATTCAGATCCATGACTAATATATCATTCTACAGTGCATATTTAGATCTAGATCTAGAAAGTAACATGAATTAAAAGATAACCATGATGAAATCAAGCATGCAATAATCAATTATAACCATGATTTGACACCTTGATTCAGTCAATAAACTCCATTATATTAAACACATAAATACATAGAAGCTTCCTTACAATAATAGTAGTATATGCTCATGCGTGCATCATATTTGGCAGCATAATTCTCACAGTATCAACCTTACATTCTATCTCTGACAATCTCTCTGTATATGCTACATAGTTCACTACATATTTATAAGGGTGGGGGACTTTCCCTTCACTGCTTATCTAATCCCAAAATAGGTCACATGATATTATTAGCCACACGCCGTTACAATAGTAGCCACACATGCAAGTGTGCTAACAATAGACTTCTTCTAGTTAACTGATAGTAGTAAATCTATTCTCAGTCTATATCCATGCAAAGCAATTCATATCCAATCCTCCAAAAATAGCCAATGCGTGTCGCATAAGTCTCTAACCGGTTTGTGTGTTCGGCACACTATCTCCAAAAATAGCTCATCATTGTGAAAATGGCTAAGTCCTAAGTCTGTCTCTATCCTCAGCACATGATTCCTTCCCGATCCTCTTGTGGGTTTGAATGCACTCTAATCTTCCACACAAACCTTCTGCATGTTCTTCACTAAGTGCCAAATTTTGATAGACCAACATTACCCCACACTAATAGCATTACCACCCTGACAATGGTTGTCTCCAAAATGAATCAAATAATAAATAGAAGAATAAAAATAATTTTGATGAATAAAATAATGTCTTTACCCTGCAGTATCTTCTTCTTCAACTTGAAGAATCAATTCTGGATATTCTTCTTTTATTTCCACCTCTAAAGTATTCTAATCATTGAGTGTGGCCTTTATCTTTTCTAGGATATCCACTGCAATTGACTCTAACTCATGTTTTGCAATATCTCCTTTCTCATTCTGCAAGACCAACACAATGCTGGACATGGACAGTCATTCTTCCTTCTAACAATTCCATCCTTTGCGTGATGAGTTTCCCAAGCTCATTGAGCCTTTCTTTGTGTGGTTCTTGTACTGCTGTAAGGGCTTCATGCTTCTGCTTGACAAGTGCTAATCTTTCTACATGGCCCAAGGTCTCATATTTCATGGCCTTTAGGACTTCATTGTCTTCCAAAATGGTCATGGTTCTTATAACGGCTTCTGGGGTTGTACAAATATTCAGCACTTGATCTGCTTTCTTTAGTTCCTCCTGTAAGCTCTGAAGCAACCCCTCATATGATGCAATCTTTCTCATCACTGAATCCTTTTCTCACTCTACTTCCTACTCAGATTCTTTGGTGCTGGCATGTGCAGAGGTTCATCTTCAAGCACTAAGTCCACCAAGGTACTTATATAATGCATTACCGAAGGAAACATTTTGGGTACCTTTGGCTCTAAGTGTGGCTTTGCTTTCATGATGTTGTCCCAATATCCTCTGCCATGCTAATGAAAACAACATTCTTCTTTTGTGCCAAGTCTTTTTCTTGTCTTTAGGTACACTATTTCTACATCCTTATTTTTGAGTTATTCTCTTAGCATGCTAATTGTTGCAACCTTATCCATATTCCTCATGCCACCTCTATCGAGACTTTCACCAAAGCATTGCTCACTTTTTCATCTGACATAACAGTAGGCTTTACTGTTATGTGTCTGGCCTGAGGTGTCTTCTTCAACCTCCTTGATACACATGACTCTTCACATACATCAAAGTCTGGTTCATCCATGTGTGTGTGCATCGACCATGATAGTTTCTTCCTTGTGCGCATGGTTTCCATATCTTCATCCATAAACTCCCACCCATACAACTCCTTTGGTGTCATTGTGCTTTGAAAATGGGCATGGAAAATTTTACCTATGTCCTCAGCATAGCCCATGACTGGTGGAACATATTCTCCACTTGTTCTTTTTGATCTTGGCCCCTTACGAACTTGAGCATCAAGATTTGGAGCTTTGTTCTATTGTACCCTGAGTAGTCTCTTGATGTTGTCTCATCTACCTTTTTTCTCCTTCTTCTCCATCCTTCATATCTTCATCCTTTGGTTATTCCACATTCTCTAGAGGTGTAGGAGATTCAGGCACGCTTTCCTCAGACTCTTCTGTACCTCCTCATTCAACTTCAACTTTTCTTCTTCTCTTCTTAGTTGTCTCCTTCTGTGGAGAGATTCGAGGTGATCTGTGCACACTGATTGTGGAGTAGCACCTTGGGTTCTTGTTCTCCTAAATACTCTTTTGAAGTGATGCTCTCCTTGGACTGCATCTAGATCCTCATCATATCCTTCTTGTGGCTGGAGTGGAGTAATCATGTGCACTCAGCTTCTTCCTTATTTTTAGGCTACCTACTACCTCTTTGCTCTAAACCACCACTATCCTCATGCTCCTCTTCTTCATCATCTACTTGTATTATCTCTGTGGGCTTAGGTGTTGGAACATTTTCCATTGTATGCTTACCTTTTGGCGGCCCTGGGAGCGTGAAATCATTCTCCACATACTTATTATTCTCCAGCTTGGGCTTGAGTTGAAGGTACATAAGCATTGATCGAATGTCCCTAGCCACCAATATTATAGGCTTCATGCTTATAATATCTAAGATAAGCCTCTCAATGTAGGCAGTCCATCCTGGATAGACATATGTCTTTCTCAGTGTATGGTAGTCACAATCTACCTTGTCTACATTGAAGGTTAGGTGGAACGCATCTGAAAACTAGTGAACTGATGCTTGGAAATATCTTGTTGTGAAGGCATATGGTAATTTTCACCATGGGATCCAAGCCCCATCCTTCATCGTAAATCATGCGATGCAAAAAATGTTTGTAGACTGCAAACTGTACTACCTTACCCACCACCGAAGGCAACTCCTTGGGTATGTGCCACTCCTCTTCAAATGCCACATGGAGCCTATCATACCACATATCTACCCTCTATTTAAATGGCCCACCCATGGTCCCTTTGCATAAGTATTTATTAAATATTTTTTTCAGAGATTTGTGTACCATGGGGTACTCCCAAATCTTCTCCTTTGGCCCATCGGGCACTCCAATCTCCATAAACACCAAAGACAATAAAATAGCACCAAAACTAATTCTGTCACCTATACACACTTCTTCAATGATTTTCTTTACTATGTGATCTATGATATTGTAGATCACTCCTTGAGACATCTTCCTTGCAACGTGTAACCACATTGTATTCACCTGTGACCACCTTTCTTGGTCATTCAACTTTTTTAGAAGGTAGAAAGCTACTTAAACGATTGGGTAATTATTTAATTTTTCAATGTCCATACTATGCTGACCCTTGATATATCCCAGCTCCTTCCTTATCTACAAGATCATTGCTTTATCTGTTAAGTCACTCTCCAGATCTTCTCCTGAGACCCTTAGTCCCGTCACTATTGAAATCAAGGTAGTTGTGATTCTTACCCTCTATCGGGCGAAGTAGAAGAAGTCCTCATGGACTCTGCTCATCAACCATCGATATAATGGTTCATACTTTCCAAAGTATGGCAGCTCATACAACTGATAGACTCCAATTTTCTTTAATAACTTCTCACCAGCGTCATCGTACACTAGCATGTCTTTTGTTGTGTGCTTGTTTATTTTTGTACTCAACAATGCATCCAACTCCTTTTTATTATCTAATGTACGATGGTTTTAATCACTGATTTTACATTTTCAGATGTGGGAATCCCATTCTTGTCCCACAATCATGCCCTCTAGATACTACATTTCTGAGAAATTACTCTCGGGAGAAATTTCTTCTTCCACTTTGACCTTCTTCTTTCCTTTTACTCCTGTTGCGGGTGCTTTCTTTGGTGTCATTTGAAAAATCTCTCTTTTCTTCCCTCTATAGTTGAGAAAGTTGAAACCCTAGTTCAAATCTTCGTGCCCTAGTGGAAATTGTGTGCCCTATATATTTTTTAATGCATATGCTTTGTTCAAACCCTTCACCTATGGGAAAGCAAGCTTCTCTTGTGCACAAATCTTCTCTCCACATATGGTTTCACACTCTTCACACCTCAACATGATTTCTCAGCTCGTTTGCACTTAGCTCTTTTCAAATTCTCTCAATTGCAATGGTAAAAATGAACTCGCATCTCGTCCTTATATAGATTTTCAAAAATTTAGTGCATTTATTGCTCCTCACCTACCAACAATCCTCTCATTAATTGACCATTTTCATTCTTTCCATGTGGTACATCTTCGTGCCCAAGCTATAACCTTCTAGTGCACCTTCCTACCTCCTAGCCATGGACTTCTCTTCAGCACACCTCCATGCACCTGAGTACCTCACCACTGCACCTTCCCTTGGTAGTTTATCATGGCCTCTGCTTACCTCACATTATACTTGTTTCTTCATTCATCTCCATCTATGGTCCTTGTTTCCAGAAGCAATCTCTTTTTTTCAATTCTCCAACTTTGAATAACACCCGTAGTAGTTTGTTCCTTTCATGTGGACTTATTTTCAATAGTCTTGTACCTAGATATCAATAACCTACCCCACACTAAGGGTATGTGCAGTCCTCTGTGCATAAAAATTCTTCAAATAGTAATTAGCTTCTGGTGCATAAACGCGCTTATTACACAAAAACACCAAATAAATTGAGAAAGCATAGCAACAAAGAAGGAAACACATTAAGGGAATACAGAATTAAAAACCTAATCTAAATGGAAACACTACCTTATTACAAACACCAAGAAGACTTATTTATAGTAGGGCTTTAGCCTACTCCCGTTGAAGTATCTGGGTAACCATATTCCATCAAGTTCCTCTAATTGACAAGCACCTGTTTCAAGTATGTGAGTGATAACATATGGCCCCAACCAATGTACCTTGAGTTTTCCTGGATGGTGCAAAAACTTAGAATCATAAAGGAGCACCATCTGTCCAATCTCAAACTTTTTATCCCTGATGTGCCTATCATGCCATGCTTTCTTCCTGGCCTTTTCTTGTTTTTGAACTCCAACGTGCTATGGCTCGTCACTCATCCAACTTGATTAAATTTTCAATCCATTCTTCTAATGTTTTCTCATCAGCTAGACCTCTAGTGCACGCAATACACAAAGAAGGTAACATAAATTCCATAGGAAGAACTACTTCTGCACCAAACACTAACTGAAATGGTGTGGCTTTGTTCAACCTTTTATATGTTGTTTGATATGCCCAAAGTACTGCAGATAATTTATCATCCCAATCCTTTCTTCCAACATCATAGATTTTTGTCAATGTCTGGCTCAAAATTTTGTTGAAAGCCTCAGCAGTCCCATTTTCCTAAGGATGATAGGGTGTTGTCTTATGGTGTGCAATCATGAATTCATCCAATAAAATTTTGATTGTCTCATTAAGAAAATGTGTGCCCCTATCACTGGTCAAACTTAAAGGACATCCATACCTTGTAATAATATTTTCCCATAAAAACCTGGCTACTGTAGCCGCTGTATAATCCTTTGTAGGTGCTTATTTTTCCCACCTTATCAGATAGTATGTGCAAGTGATGATATATCATGATCCAGTACTATGCGCGGCTGGTGAAATAGGACCAAAAAAATCGATAGCCCATTTCTCAAATGGTTCTGAACTAGTAATATGTCTTAGAGGCATTTCATCTCATTGACCTAGTTTCCCTAGATGCCGACAATGGTCACAAGCCTTGACAATATGCCTTACAATATTTATACAGTGTTTCCCACCATAATCCAATGAGTAAAATCTTGTAAGTAGTGGCATCACCTGCAATACCACCATGAGATTCATCCATATTATATGTGTGCTCATGTTCCAGTACACAATGATGCAATAATTCATCCAGACATAACTTATACAGGTCATCGCTAATCATCATATAGGGTGCTGCATGTATAGCAAGTTGTTTCTTCTCTAAGGATTTCATTCATTCTGGTGCCATACCTGTTTATAGAAAGACAACAATGTTCTCTAATTCTAATGGTGATCGTTGTAACCTATATAACTATGCATTGGGCATGGTATCTTCAATGGACTATGGTTATTCTCTTAACTGTATTCTGGGTAGATGGTTGGGTCCATAATTAATTTTCCTTGGTTTTATCACAACTTTGAAATCAAATTCTTGAAATAAGAGTACCCATATGCATATACGCCCTTGTAAAATGGGATTGTTTACCAAATAATTCAATGCCATATGATATGTATAAAAGAAAAATGGTGTAGCTAGTAGGTACTATTTGAATTTTTGTAGCACATGGATCATTGAGAAAGCTTCGCACTCTGTAGTGGTGTAATTCTTCTCTACATGAGTCAAATTTCTACTAAAAACTAGATAGGATGATTTGTAATACCATCTCCAGGACGAGCCAATACCATGCCAATGGCCATGCTAGAGGTGTCCACATGTACATGAAATGGTTGGTCCCATGAAGAAAAACATAGAAAAGGCATGGTAGTAAGTTTATCCTTTAATGTCTCGAATGCGAGCTGCTACGATTCTCCCTAGTAGAATGTACCTTTTCCTTTCAGTAACTCCTCCAAAGGTGTGGAAACCTTGGAATATACCTTTATGAATTTTCTATAATAACCTATGTGACCCAAGAATCTATGCACCTCACCATGACTGATAGCCTCTTTCAGAACTATAATGACCGCAACCTTAGTTGGATCAACCAACAAACCTCCCTTATAGATTATGTGTCCTAATAGTATTCCAAATGGTGTAAAAAGTATGCACTTTTTGATGTTCAAAGAGATACTCAATTGCCTACATCTTTCAAATAGTAAGTGCAAATTGTCACAATGATCTTTACCAAGTCCATACACTTTCCAATCGTCTAAATAAACTTGTAAGAAGTTGTGAATAAAGTCCTTGAACGCTTGAACAACTATACACGAAAATACAACATGCACATTTTTCAGACCGAAAGGCATCATATTATAGGTGAAGGTACCCCATTCAGTAGTAAAAGTAGTCTTTTCCTGATCCTCTTGGGAAATCCTAACCTGACGATACCCAGAGAACTAATCTATAAGTGATTAGATTTCATTCCCTACAACACCTTCTAGTATTTCCTTAGTGAATGACGTAGGAAAGGGATCAATCACACATGAAACATTCAACTCCCTGAAGTCCACATAGATCCTAATCCAACCATCCTTCTTGATGCTAATCACCATTAGACTAAACCATTCTGACTCGTCCAGGGGGTTTATGATTCCAGCCTTCAACATCTTGTCAATCTATTCCTTGAAATTTTTGCAGAAGTTGGGGTTCATCTTGTAGGGTCTCTTTCTTACTGGGCACACACCCTCTTTAAGATTTATCCTCATCTCCCCTAATGATTCATGCATGCCTTTAAGTTCATGGTACCCCCAAGTGAATAAGTCCTGCTAATATTGTAGTAACTCTATGCTTTTTGCCACTTCATATTCTGACCAATAGTCTCCAATTATGGCCTCCTTAGGCTCATTATTTGATCTAATATTCATTTTATTTATCTTTATAGGTTCATGATAGGCACACGTGGTCTTATCTACACTGTCTAACACCTCACACCTACCTGTTGAATGGTTTACATCTAGATTTTATAGTTCTTCGTCATCCACTAAGTAGACCATTTTTCCTTTTTCTTTCTCAAGGAAAGTGCGTTGAAGTAGTGTTGCATCGACCTTTGTTTCTTCAAAAAAATGACCTCCTGAGTCTCCTTCATCAAATAACTCTTGAATGAGTTCTTCAGCCTTGGAACTATCTCCCATCCAAAACAACATTCAAAGTGATTTCCTTGTCATAATCTAGGATATGAGGGGGAAGATTCACATGCAGGATTTTCCGTCTAGTCTCAATACTTACACGCAGAGTGTTTCCCTTTAACCAATTCCCTAATAGTGGAATGATATTCTCCTGGCACAACATTTTTCAAACTTCTCTCAAGTCATCCATATCAGTTGGGGCCATCTCTGATGCTTTACTTTGCTCCATCTTCTGTGATTTCTCTTTTAAATACTGTATTCCACCCTGAAGATTTCTGAATACCTCCTTCTAATTGGCAGGATCTAGGTACCGTGCATGTAGAACCTCCTCCCTAGTGATGGTAGGATTCTGATATAATGCTTCTCTAGCACGTGTTTATTTAGCGTGGGTTCTAATACTTACCTACACTACCTCAGATTTTTCTTCCAACTTGGGCATCCACTGATTTTCCACAACGCACTGTATCCTAACCATTCCCGCACCTTTTTTCTCTTGTTTATACTACTTGCTAGGATGCTCATACAAGTCTGGTAATTCCTCATAACTATGATTCTTTCCATAGAAATAACATGTAATATTCTGAGGACATTAACGCATGTAGTGGTCAGGATATCCGCATGTATAACATGTTCTACGAGGGAACTCGCTTCTTCCACCACCACGGCCTCATCCTCCAAATACACCATGGTATCCTCGACCTCTCCCATGAATGCCTTCAAAATGCCCTTCATTACGATCATAGCATGCCTGATTTTGATCCCAATCTTAATGCTCATTCTTTCCTTTAGAGTTATCTAAAACTTCTATCTATCGTACACAAATATCTATAACATCCTAGATCTGACCAATCACCCGGTAGTATTCTGTGTCATGAGTCATGGACCTGTAGATTTTATAGTAACAAGAGATGTTCTTCCTTATCATGCATTATAGTAATGGACAACAACTAGGATCATGATTTAAATGGCATATCTCACAACCAAACAGTGAGCACACCAATTTACGACGACAACTATCCTTTGTGTGACCTTCCACTTTGTAATCTGTGCACCAAATCCCTATGTGCATCTCATGTGCTGAATTTTCTGATATTTTCTCTAACTACTTTGTCATAGCTACAATCTGTGCTTCTAAAAATAGGCTCACCCTAGTGTCTATACTTCTAACTTCCTCAACATGTAAGGCTTCTTCAAGTGCTTCACATGGATTAGTGTATGTCTTATGTGATAATGCCCTCTAAAAAGGGGTAATCAGGCCTCCAATGAACCATTGTGTCTGCTAGCTTGAGTGAATATCATAAGAAATCTTGGATAATAGTGTTTTAAAATGGGCATAATACTATCTTACACTTTCAATAGTGCCTTACTTGATATCCTTTAGTGCACTTATACTCTTTTGTTCAAACTCAAGGATGTGAAAATCTGTCAGGAATGCATCTTTTAAAGCTGTATAGTCTACGAAAGTCTGATCAGGGTCAAAATTTTTGTACTAGCTATGTGTGCACCCTTGTAATGTAGTGGAAAATTGGCTTTCCCTACAATCAGAAGTCATGATTCCTTTTGCACACTACTATATTTCACACATGTGTACATGTTTAGGAGCACCTTCTATGCCCCTATAATCTGGAAGATGAAGAGACATATCCATGTAAATATTCTAGGCTTGGTGTGGACCTTTCCCACACGATCCAAAACCTCTTGTGTTTCCTCTGCCCCCAAATCCACCAGATCCACCAGAACTAGATCCACCTATGCCTCTTGATCCTGACCCTATAGCTAGAGTTAGACTAGAAGATGTACTTCCTTATGTCCCAATAGTATAATTAAACTATACCCTGATAGTCTGTGAAGTGTTACTACTTTCGGAAGAGAGTCTAAAAATCTACACACTTGAATTATGTGCAGATGATACACTTGAAAAGGTACTCCCATATAGCAACGAATCCATTTGTTTTGCCATCATGTTGCCTCTTATAAGACTCTCTCCTACTCTCCCACTACTTGAAGTAGCTTGCTGACTATTTGTTGTACTAGATGCTGGAAAACCAAGCGCAAGGGCAAGGTTGTCAAGTGGATTCAAATGCACACCCATGGCCCAGGTCATCTCTGCTGGCGCGCTTCTGCGTGAGGTCGAGGAGGGTTTCCTGTCATGATTTCCCAAATGGGGGAGTTCTTGATGCTTGGGTTCCATGTCTTCTACGTGAACTTCGACTCCTTCTCGAACTATCTTTCTCCACAACACCATTTGCTCTACAACCTCCCACTTCTTCTCTACCCCCCTCTTGCACATCTCATTATACTTAAGCCACCTTTCCTCTCTCTACCTCTCTGCTGCTAGGTCTACCATATTTTACCAAACCTGCTCCTTCCCCCATGCGTGGCGGGGTTTAGTTTTCCATTAGTTTACTCTCCAAGTTCAGGGTTATCATCAGGATCTTGATCACTAGTTGAATGCCTTGTAGGTAAATTCCCCTTGGATATCGTAAAAACTGGAATTTAGCTACCTCTGGGCATGATTAAGTGGAAATTGAGTATTCCAAGATATAATTGTTCAAAACACCTTAGAACCATGTATCTAAAGTGTAAGTCCAAATCAGATCAACATTGTACAGGGTCTAAAATTCTTCCTACATCCAGAAAAGTGTGCGATACCTCCAATTCCATTTAGACACATAAGAAATCATCCACTCATACAATTATACTGGAAAGATAGAGAAGAAGCTCTCATTTAAACTGTCATATAGAATATGTTCTACCCATACGCGTGCATTAAACTCAGATTTGATGTTGAACCTCCATGGGTATTATTCTTGCAGGTCATGTATCCACTCCTCAATGCTTACTAGGGTCAACCGATAGTTCTTCATCATGAACCATCCTGGAAACAACTAAAAAATAGGTCCCAGAAATGGAACCAATGATGCAGCCTAGAATTCACCAGTAAAAGCCCAGGCACGCTAACACATCACTCAAGCTAGACTGAGAACTCACCCAAAGCATGCAAAGGTACCAAGCCCCTCTTTAGGGTTGTTTTTGCAAGATGTTAGCATGATGAAGACTTAAAGCATTCAGATCCATAACTAATATATCTTTCTACATTGCATGTTCAGATATAGATCTTAAAGTATCATGAATCAAACAATAATCATAGCGAAACCATTCATGCAGTAATAAACTATAACCATGATTAACACCTTGATTTAGTTAATAACCCCCATTGTATTAAATATAGTAATACACAAAAGCTTCCTTACAATAATAGTAGTATACGATCATGCACACATCAGATTTGATAGTAAATTCTCATAGTAATCCAATCCTTACATTCTATCTCTGAATATCTGTATCTCTATATTTATATGCTACACAGTTCACTACATATTTATAAGGGTTGTGAATTTCCCTTCACTTCTTATCCAATCTCAAAATAGGTCGCATGCTATTATTAGCCATGCACCATTACAATAGTAGCCAAACATGCAGGTGTGCTAACAATAGACTTCTTCTAGTTAATTTATTAGTAGTAAATCTATTCTCAGCCTGTATCCATGCAAAGCGCTTTATAGCTGATCCTCCAAAAATAGCCAATGCATGTTGAAAAAGTATCTAACTGGTTTGTGTGTTCAACACGCTATCTCCAAAAACAGGTCATCATCGTGAAAATGGCTAAGTCCCAAATCTGTCTTTGTCCTCAGCATATGATTCCTTCCTGATCCTCCCGTGCATTTGATTGCAATCTGATCTTCTGCGTGAACCTTATGTATGTTCTTTGCTAAGTGCAAAATTTTGACTGACCAATAATTTTTGAATACTAAAATATAATAATGACACAAAAAACTAGTATGTAATGTGAAAACCCCAAGCAAGAGAGGTAGATAATAAGGCTTAGCTAATTTCTGAGTGAACATGAAGTGATATGGACAAGTGAAAGTTCTGTAAAAAGGGTTGTCACTACTCATTGTAAATTCTAGAACTTAGGAACAAAGCCAAACATGGGTTCCCAGGATAGGGCAGAGGCCCTTTAGTGCTGATGACTAGATCTGGGCACCAATGGCTATGCAAGAGATCATGATATAATTTATTCTATGTTGCAAGGGCTTCACTATTGATTCATGTTAGTGACCTGATATTCACTACTTGGTCGCCAAAGGTACCCGTAACATGTAAAAAATAAGTTCACATGCAAATACTCATAAACCACATCAAACCTAAAAAGGAAAATGCAGAACAGGGAGTCAAACTGACTTTGAAGGTCACCTTAAGAGTGAGCTTATAGCCGAACATTGAACTACATCTCAGAATCCATGTAGTTCTTGTGTGTGTAGAAATAATGCCCTAGGACTCCCTTGTTCAAGATGCACCAGATAACGGGCTAGATATATAATGTAGAAATGTATAACATGTGTGGATGGAATAAAATAGACTTCCCCCTCTTATGTAGTTTATGTATAAGTATGCAACCCATGTCCCTTGAATGGATGCTATATGGATTCCTTTGAAGTTATTTAGTTCCTTTGTAATGCAATATTAGGTGATGATAGTAATGCTTAGTGCCCATTCCTTTATTTTGAAGACAACCATGTATTTATATGATTCCCTTGTTTGAATTTCGTAATTTAAAACTGAAAGGCTAACCCATAAGTGAGAAAGATGCCCAAAAGACAAAAGAGACCCAAAAAGAGTGAGTAAGCTAAAAAAGGGTTAGGGTTGCCCAAGAGGGATGTGAGTGTCTTAGCACTTATGTCCTGGCTAGGAGCTAGTGTCTGAAGCCATGAAATATAAATAAGTAAAGTTATGAATGGGCTGTAGGGTATGCAAGAGCATATAGAAAGTGACAAAGAAAAGAGTCCAAAGATAATTATCAACCACTAGTTTTCTGTCTTAGGAAACATGTAAATGCTAACATGCTTTTAGGACCTAGAAATGTACCCAAGTGTGTGATATAGTGTATACACATGAAAAATATTTCTTTAATATGCACACTCTATGTTCTTGACCCAAATTTTTACATTTAGGTGGTTGTTGCACATAAAATTCTTCTTCACATATGCCATTCAAAAATGAAAACTTGATATCCATTTGAGATATTTCCAATTATTCTGAGCTATTATTGTTAATACAATTTTTATAGTGTAGTCTAGCCAATGGGGAATTTTTTTCATTAGAATCAATTCCAATCATTTTTAAACATACCTTTGTAACTGTAGACTCAAAATTACACACTTGGGTACAATTCTAGGTCCTAATCACATACTACTATTCATATGATTCCTAAGCGAGAAACAAAATAATTGACATCTATCTCTGGCCTCTTTTTTGTCTTTCTTGTTTCCTCTTTGGTCTTGTATGCCCCACAACCCAATATGATCTTCTTTTCTTTATCTTTATTGAATTTGGACACTAGTGCCCAATCGAGATGTCAGTGCCTAGGAACCCTCATCCCCTTTGGGCACTCTGACCTCTTTTTATCTTACTTGCCTCTTTTGAGGATCTATTATATTTTTGGCATCTTTTTATTTATGATTCGGCCTTTTAGTTATCAATTACAAAATTCATAAAACAAAATCATAGAAATAAAAGATATGTGGCCATAATAAGGGACCAAGATCTAAGAATCTATTGTCATCACCTAATGTTGCATCCAAAGGCATTATAAGAGCATTAAGGCGTCCATCTAGGATTCACTCAAGGGATAAGGGACTGCATTTTCTGCATACATGCATATCAGGGGAAGTTCATTTTTTCATACAGACATCTACTTATATTGGTAAATCTAGCTATTACTCGTTATCAAGTTCATCTTGCTCAAGATATTCCTAGGGCACAATTTCTACACACGCGCACAAGAACTATATGGAGTCTGAGATGTAGTACAATTCTTGATCATAGGTTCACTCTATTGGGTGACTGTTGGGGTCAGTCTGACTCCCCATTTACATGTTTCTTTTTTAGGATTTGATGTACTTTGGGGTTTTACAGGATATCATTTTTTTCAGGTTAAAGGTGAATACATCAATCATAGTGTGACATACATATGACCAACAATGAATATTTGTGACACCCTTCTAACCTAGAAAAATTTAGAACATGAGTACCTATCTAGACACTAGATCCCAGAGCTGGTTACTATCACTTGGGCACTCCTGTCCTTCCATGGGAACTTGTGTCCGCCCTCATTCTCGCATTCTAGAATTTATACTAAGCATTTATGACACTATTGACTTCCTGTATATTAGTTTTCCCAATCCAGAGCACTTCCAGATCAAGCATAAATCATCTAATCCCTTATTTCCCTCTCTTACAATTAGGGTTTCATATTTATCTAGCTTATTGCTTGTGTCATCTTGTATCCATTTGTTTTTTATCATAGTTTACATTTGTTACTATGTAATTAGGGTCTTATAAAAAGGTATATTTTTTGTTAATTCATTTGGTGAACCCTACTCATGATCACTCTTTCCAATCCTTCTTTGGCACATCATATTTTCCATCATGGCTCCTAAGGTTCGTCAAATATATTTTCCTGAATTACTTTAAAATCATTCACCTTGTAAAGAGGTTCTTCAAAAATCCCTAGACACCATGTTTCTCCCTAAATATATGTCACCCATTCAAGTAAGTGCCATTTTTGATCATCTCTTTGATGATCCTAGCCTTCATGATCCTCCATCTAATCAGCCCATCTTAGAGTCAATTCAAGCCTTACATTATTTATTTCAAGAAAACATTCAGACTATGGAATCAACTATTACATCTCTCAAATATGAAATTCAACATCGCAAGGATTCTTCTCAAGCCCATGCTCATTCTTCTTCTTCTACATCTCACCCCACTTATATGTTTTCTACATGTGCTCATATAAGTGAAACTTAAGTCTTAGCACTACCAGGACCTCTTTGGTTTTATTATAATGCTAAGAAACATAACATTCTTAATGTTCTCCCTAATCATTAATTGATCAATTTTCTAGCTACTCATTGTTATCCTCTTTATCGACTAGTCAAATATCAAGGTATCCCATTTCGTGATTATCATAGAATAAATAGACATAATGAAAATGATTTCTATGCTTTACAAAAACTAACCAAACATCTTGAGCATCAAGGTTTTATCTCATTCATTGTACAACATTATGTTACATGCACATCTCCAAATGCTGCATCCAAATGGGTTCCAAAATATGATTCATCTATGTGTTAATGAGAATCATGCTATCACTTTTAATGTTCCTTCTTTGGTTCATCAAGCATCGCTTATCCAACCCATTCCAACTAATCAATCACCTCTAAAGGTCCATCATCCATCACCTCCTCCTCTCAAGTCTTCTATAACATTTCCAATCCCAAATAAGTAACCATTTACTAAGTAAGACCAAAAACTCTAGGTGGCCTCTTTTGACTTCCGCCATTTAATGTACCTCTCCAATCTTCACTTCAGTGTCCAATCACTTTTTTCAAACAAACTATTCCTTAAATTTATCCCTTTAACATCATCGACTAGATCTCTATCATTGGTACACTTGTGGGGGATCATGTTTACTTCTCTCCCACTTAGCATCACTAGTTGTCTACGATTTCTACTCATACGCTGTGTGATTCATAATTCATATTTGTGAGAATCATTACACAACTTGATACATGTATCATATTATCACTACCCTATGATGCACTCTAGTTTGACAGTTCATACTCAACTATTGAGGGTTTAAATCTGAATTGAACCTCACCAAATTCACACTTTAATCTCTTCACTTCATGATCTATCTTTCAATCATCTCTTTCAAACCATTTTCCGATGAGGAACTCTTGTTCTATGGTTCATTATTTTCTATCGAGGGGTATTTTATAAATGAATCTCATATCATACTCACCCACATCCACTTGGGTGACACATTGTTCTTATCACATTCACATTGTATACCATTCCATCTAACTCATTCATAACATATTGCATATATTAGTTACACATACTCTTGCTTTCTTATACTAGTTACATGTAAACTTTATTTCACATTCTAGACAAATAATTCATGTGTCATTATCTTTATCATATACACATGCAAATTTTTCTCCCTAGTTGTGAATGTAAACTTTCTACAGATCCTTACACAAAGAATGGATGCTTGACACTATACCTCTTACTAGTCCCACCGAGGATCTTGGGGGTATATACTTTTGTATACATTACAAGTGATATTATTTCATTTTATACCACTTCCTATTTTGACTAACACGCTATTATATTGACATATACAAATTTTGACATAATTTTTATCTTTCTAACATGCTAACGGGTGCTTCATGTGCAACATTTTCTTTGCAAGACTAGTTGACACCATGGTTGTCTTCTACTTTACTTGTCACTCTGCCATTATTTTCCATTGTATGCCATTATTTGTGGGCTATGCCCTATATATTGCTTATTCATTGCTTGTCTAATTTTGGCCATTTCGTCCCTAATTGTATTGCAACATTGTGAGCGATGCCACATGCTTGAAACCCTCTTTCCGCAGTCTACTTTGTCTACACTATTACTTGTTTCCATTGTTGTCTATTACATGCTTGTCACTTTTTCTAGTAACACATGTTTCTAGCCACTTTGTTTGCATGTGCCTTAGTTTATACCATGCACATTCCCTCCCCCTATAGGGTATCTGTTTTAGATCAACATCTAGTCCTCTCCATTGGGCCGCATCCTCCTTTTGACATCACATGCACCACAAATGAGGGGGGGCATACATTGGGTGAATCCGTTACCCCATAAAATATCTCAGAGCTTCACTATAGGCCTACATAATATAGGAAAAAAATAAAATTATAGTTATAGAAATGGCCTAGAATATTACTTGTGTCCTCATTTCAACACATACATCAACACCTAGATATAAACACAAGTGCTTGAGCTCTCATGACCTTTCCTGGGTGCCCATGAATAAGAGGTAGTTAGAGTTATTTTCTCAGATCAATATAGTTTTCAGTAGTTCACAGAGGCTTCTTCAAAGTACATATACAATCCTCTAGCAATCAAAATGCATTCTATCTCCTTTTTCTATTTCCTCTGATCAAACTGGAACAACACAAAAAAATCAGGATCACAGTATCTACAATGGTGTATAAATTTCAGGAAGCAGTCAAGGATGAATAATAAAAATTGATCTTTCTCCCCAAAACTCTTCTTTCGTGGCATGAGATCACCAAAAATAATTGCACTTGACATGATATCACCCAAAAAAATTGTTCTTGGCATGAGATCGCTAAAAAAACTCACTCTTGGCATGAGATCACCCAAAAAATCATTCTTTTACAACAATTTAGGACATTTTCTATCCTTTTCACTTGTCACAGATCAAGTGCACATGTTCCTTTTTACTATTTTTTCACACTTTTTCATACTTTTACATGATTTTTATAGAGTTTTCATAATACATGACTTTGAATACTCTTTCACTCTTCTTTTACAGGTCCATATTTAACAAACAAAAAGAAGTAACCCCACATAAGTAATCACAAGTGACAATAATAACATGTACAACATGGTATGACACATACGCTTCGGTCACTTCCTATTCTTTAGCTTCCACAATTCATTTTTAATCACCCTGCACTTTTTCTTGTCTCTTCAATATGATTTTTTCGTCGATAAACATGGTTATCAAGTACACATATGTTATCTACTTTATGTTATTGAGTATTCACTCAACAACATAAATTGGAGGAAAATGTAGACACAAAAATACGCAATTGGGTAAATTTCTATGTCCTAATGACATACTACTATTCATATGATTCCTAAATGAGAAAAATAATAATTGAAATTTATCTTTGGTCTCTTTTCTATCTTTATTGTTTCCTCTTTGGTATTGCATGTCCCACAACCCAATATGATCATCTTCATTTCTTTATATTTATCAACTTTGGACACCAACACCCAGCTAGGATGCCAACACCCAGGTGTCCTCATCTCCTCTAGGTGCACCTGACCTTTTTCTATCTTACTCACCTCTTTTGGGCATCTTTTATCTTTTGGGCGTCTTGTTTTCTTATGGGCCGACCTTTTAGTTGTCAATTATGAAATTCAAACAAGGGAATCATATGAATAAAAATATATGTGACCATAATAAGGGACCAATCTCTAAGCATCTATTATCATCACCTAAGGTTACATCTAAAGGAATTTTAAGAGCATCAAAACATCCATATAACATTCACTCAAGGGAAAAGGGACTACATTTTCTGCATACATGCATAGGAGGGGAAGTTCATTTTACCATCCACACATCTACTGACATTAGTACATCTAGCTATTTCTTGCTATCAAGTGAATCTTACGCAAGACACACACGTATAAGCACTACATGGAGTCTAAGATGTAGTGAAATGCTTAGTCATAATTTCACTCTATCAGGTGACTGCCAGGGTTAGTTTGAATCCTCATTTGCATATTTATTTTTTAGGATTTGATGTAGTTTTGGGTTTTACAAGATATCATTTGTTTTGTAGGTTACAGGAGAATATGATGATCATATTGTGACATACAGGTGACCAAAAATGAATATTTGTGACACCCTTCTGACCTTGAAAAATTCAGAACCTAAGCAACTATCTGGACACTAGAGCCCAAAGGTGGTCACTAGTGCCTGGGCATTCCTGTCCTTCTATTGCTGCTCATATCCACCCTAATTCTCACATTCCATAATTTATACTAAGCATTTGTGACATTGTTCAATTTCTATTTAGAAATTTTCCCTATCCAGAGCATTTCTAGATCAAGCATAAATCAATTAAGCCCTTATTTCTCTCTCTTGCACTCATGATTTCATATTTATATAGCTTATTGCTTGTGTCATATTGTAACTAGCAGTTGTTTATTGTAGTTTTTATTTTTTACTCTGTAATTAGGTTTTTACAAAAAGTATAATTTTTGTTAAATCAACAACCAACCTTACTCTTTGCTTCTCAACATTTCCATTTAACATTTAATTTTGTCTTATAGATCAAAAGTTCTGTGATTAAATCCTTTCCTTATAGAATGCTTACAAGATCTTGTGTATGATAATTTTTAATAGAATAAATTTCTTCATCTATTTTTCAAACCCAATTTTCATCTGTAAAATATATGAGATCAACTTGGGAAAATAATACAAAAATATAAAATAAATCAATATTTTCATCACCTTAAGTTTCATCATAGATATTCTTTAAGCTCCTTGAATTTTGTAAGGTGTCTTTGGAGTGAAAAATTTGAGAATATGGATTTGAAGTTTCTACTAAGGTGTCTCTTGAGATATACCTTGGAGTCATTAAATTTGGAGTTGACCTTAAGGTATATCTTGATTGATACTTTATAAGATATTAAAATGGATCTATCCTCAAGGTTTCTCTTGAGAGATACCTTGGAGGTGTTGAGGCTGAAGTTTTACAAAAGGCGTATCTTATGCGATACCTTATGGGAGATTGATTTGAGGGTGTATCTTAAAAGATACCTTAGAGGTGTCTCTTCATAGATACCTTGTGAAGCTGGGATTCCACTTGATGGAGGCATGCCTTCAGAAATACCTTGTGAAATTGAGTTACCATTTGATGCCACATTTCCATTTAATGATTCATTTTCAATTAAATGGCTCACTACCATGATAATTGAATTTTTTTCAATGCTTCCATCCCAAGATTCTTCTTTAATGAATTCAACATATTTGTTTATAATAAATTTATTTATGATGATATTATATAATTCATAAAATTTGGATTGCTCGTTATAACCCACAAAAATACATATTTCTCCCTTATAATTGTAGACACCTAATTTTGACAATTTATCATTTGGAAATGACTACTTTGTATTTTCACCTTAACCATGAGTTACACAAACATTCCAAACCCAATTGTTGTATTATTATCTCGCATGGCCACTCCTATCCTTCCGTGGGCACTCATGTTCATCCTCATTCTGGTATTCCATAATTTATAACGAGCATTTGCAACACTGTTCACTTCATGTTCAATAGTTTTCTTAGTCCATAACACTTCCATATCAAGCATAAAGTAGTTAAGCCCTTCTTTCCCCCTCTTACACTAAGGGTTTCTTATGTATCTAGATTATTGCTTATGTCATCTTATATCTAGCAGTTGTTTATCATAGTTTACATTTGTTACTCTGTAATTGGGGTATTACAAAATTATAATTTTTATTAAATCAGTAATCAACCTTTATCTATGCTTCTCAACATTTCCTCTAAACTTTGAATTTTGTCTTATACATCCACTTTTCTCTGATTACATCCTTTCCTTCTAGAAGGGTTACAAGATATTGTGTATGATTATTTTTAATAGAATACATTTCTTCATCTATTTTTCAAACACAATTTTCATCTTCAATTGCAGATTTAAAATATATAGGATCAACTTGGGAAAATAATACAAAAATATAAAATAAATCAATATTTTCATCACCTTAAGTTTTATCATAAATATGCTTCAAGATCATTGACTTTTGTGAGGTGTCTCTAGAGTGAAACCTTAGAGAATATGGATTTTAAGTTGTTATAAAGGTGTCTCTTGAGAGATACCTTGTAATTAAGAAAAATATGGAAATATATGCCTAATCTAATTGCTACTATAGCAGTAAACGAATAATCAATTAAATCCATAAATTAACCCAAGAAAACTAAGACAAAATATATGAAACCCTAAATGCAAAGAAGAGGTAAGATGATTTAGCTGTTTAAAAATTATTCCTAGACTATGTGGTGAGTGCTGAATGGGTGAACAGAAAGGGAGAAGCATCACAAGAATTCATCAATTTTTGTGCGAGCTAATGATCTTCCTAGACTGGGGCACCTATAGAGGGATAGGGGAACCTGTGGGTGCCGTAGACCTATTTATGGGTGCTTATGTTTGCGGAAATGCTTAGAAACACCTCCTATGAGTGGTTGCGAGGTATTCACTGTTGTTCACCTTTGGTCAATATGAGATCACACAATGATCGTACTGAAGTCACTAAAAACCTGCAATGAAATAATGACTTGAAAAATCCTCAAAGAGATCAAATCCTAAGAAATAAAGATGCAAAATGATAGGTCAGAATTTCCTCATATGTCACAATGGTGAACTTACAACTGAGCACTACACTACATCTCAGAACCAATGTAGTTCTATGTGTGTGTGGAATTGTGCCCTAGGTGGCTCTTGTGCGTGTCACACTTGATAGTGAGCAAGTAAATATATGTAAAGAAATGTAATATATGTGTGCATGGAATAGAATGAAATTACCTCCTATGAAGTGTATGTAGAATAAAAACCCATTATGTCCCTTAGATGGTGCTAGATGGATGCAATGAAGTTTTTAGATGTTTGATGGAAACAACCTTGGGTGGTGATAGATATTGCTTAGTTCTTGGTCCTTTATTATGATCACATAAATTTATATTTATATGATTCCTTTTCTTGAATTTCATAATTAACCCCGAAAAGGCAGACTACCAAAAATATAAGATGCTTAAATGGCTATAAAAGATCCAAAAGATATGAATAAAGTATACTAAGGTCAAGGGCGCCTAGAGGGGATGAGGGCACATGATGTTGACATCTTGGTTGGGTGTTAGTGTTCATGATGATAAATACTGAGATATAAAAAGGTAGGCTGAGAAAATAAGGGTACAAGACCAAAAGTGAAACCAGAAAGTAAAGAAGGGTGGCCAAATACATGGGTTACTTAGTCCTTTTCTTACTTAGGAATCATACAAATAACATTATGTAATCAACACTAAATAGATACCCAAAGTGCATGATTTTGTGTCTACATTTTCCCCCACTTTATTTTGTTAAGCAAAATCTTAATAACATAAAGTAAATAAGAGATGCGTACCTGATAACCATGTAGATCAATGATGAAGGTATGTTAAGGGACAAGATAAAGCGCAAAGTGATAAAAATGTGAACCATGGATGCTAAGGAGGAAAAAGTGCTAAAAGTGACGATGAAAGTGACCCTAGGGCATAAACACATGTATAGATGTCATGATGTACCTATTGCTGATGTAGATCATTGTTGTGATTGGTGTTGTTGATGTCATGATGTGATGTGACTACCACTTTCCATAAGGACCAACTTGAAAAAGAGAAGAACACACAAGGAATCAAATATGCATGTATATGATCGAAATGTGTAAAAAATATGTAAGGAAATTATGTAAAATATGAAAAATGAAAAAGGAACATGTGTACCTTATCTGTGATGAATAAAAGGTATAGAAAGGATCCTGGAGATGTACAAGAATGATTTTTTCAAGATATCTCACACTAGTTCCGTCAGCTGCGAGTTTTAGGTGCGATCTCACACCAAGTCATGGAAGAAGTGTAGGGAGAAAAGTATGGTGTCATCCTAAAACCTTTAACTTCTTCTCTAAATGTAGAACACCAATGCAGATGATGTATACAAATTTAAACAATTCGATCCAACGTGAAAGTGAAAATTATTGTGTAGTGCATGCGTGCAAAATGTTAAGGAATGTGTGCCCTATAAAAGCTGCCATGTGGAGTTCTGTAGACTATGCTAAACTATCAAATGCTATGTAACTACCTCGTGGTCACATATGTCTAGGAAGGGTCAGGGGTGCCCAAGTGCTACTATCCTTTTTTGGGATTTGGTGTCTGTGTGTCAAGGACCCAAGTCTAATTTTGAGCCCTGTCTGATATCGACGACTATGTTGTACCAATACTGTGGTGTGATGAATTGTGACTATATGACAATATATGGGGTGATGGATTCACCCAAATTATTCCCCCCCTTGTTTGGGGTGCATGATACTTCATTAAAGGAGTATGTGGCCCAAAGGAGGACTGACCATTGTGCTGAAAGTGTGCCCTATAGGGGAGAAGGAATGTGATTAGTAGAAACCAAGGCACAAAAAAATAAATTGGATGGGAGACAGGTGTTAGTACAATAAAATACAAACACACATGTAGAATACAATGTGTAAACTAAGATGCAAGAAGACAATGTAAACACAAAAGAATATAATGTAGACCGCAAAAAGTGGGTTGTAAACATGGGATACCACTCACAATGTTGCAAGAAAATCAAGGCCAACAAATCTAGCAATAGACAATGTGCACACAAGACAAATGGAAAAACCTGTAAAAAATGGCATACAATAGAAGACAAGGGCAAACACTGTAATAAACAACCATGGAAACAAATAGCTCTACATAACAAATGTTGCACATAAAGCACCCTTTAACATGTTAGAAAGATAAAAAGTATGTCAAAACATATATAAGCTGATAAATTAATGTGTTATAAAGAATGAAACAATAACACCTGCAGTGTACGAAAGTGGATGCCCCCAAGAACCACTATGGGACTAAGAATAGGTGTTGCACTAAAAATCTATGTTACATGTAATAGATCTATTTAATATGGGATCATAACTAGAAAGGAAAGTGAACGCGCATGTGTGTACGATAAAAATAAAGACATACAAGATATCTATCTAACACGTGTAATAAATTGAACATGTAAAAGCATAAGTAAGAAAGAGTAAACATGACCAATATATGCACTATGCCATGAAGTGTAAATGGAATGAAATGTAGAGTTAGTGTGATAGGATCCACATGCCTCCCAAGTGAGCATGGATGTGTATGAATGTGATGAGGCTGATTTATATATGCCCCCTTAGTAGTTAATAATGAACCATTAACGAGAGTGCCTCATTAGGAAATGAGTCGTATGTGTGTATGAAAAATATGTGATCATCAAGGCACAAAGTATAGAGTGTAATCACACGAGTGAGTAAGTGAACGCATGAATGTGGTGAGGTCCGTTTGAGATATAGAACCTCAACCATCAAGTATGTAACATGTAACTAGAGTGCGTCATAGGGTAGTAAGCACAAAGTGTAACAATAGATGTGAGAAAGATATATTGTGAATGTGTAGTGTGAATAACTTGTGATGTGTGAATAGTGTATGGTGTGCAGTGTGTGAGGTTCATGTATATAGTATACCCTCAATAGTCAAGTGTGAACCAATAACATGAGGGTGCATCATTGGGAGATGTTGATGCAAATGTATTGAGATGTGTATGATGAATGTAAAAGACTAGATGCGATGTGTGTAAGTTATAAGATAACTGATGATGTGATAAGAGGGGGGATGAATTATGATGCCCTTCAATTGTATGGTGATGGGTGTTTTATTTGATGAATTATGTTTAACAACATATGATGAGAGAGTGTATTGTATGCACAAATAGATGGTGATAAATATATACATGTATGAATGAGTATGTAGTAGAGAGATATAATGTGAAGATGAAATGGGTTCTTATTGTAAGAGATCACTCAATAGTGATGTAAGAACCATAAGAACATGAGTGTGTCATTAGGAAGTGATAATGGGAAATGAACCATGATGTGTAAGATTTGTGTGAAATACTAAAGACAAAATGCGCAAGATGTAAGAGAGTTGTTAATGGTAGAAGATGGGGGGATAAGGTAATGACCCTCTCAAGTGCGTAAGAAGAAGAGTGATCAAGTAATGTCATCTAAAAGGTCATCATTGTCATGTTCAAAACCATATGTTGAAACATATGAGACTTGATATGTAATAGTGTCTGGTTGGTTGAGCAAAGAGCCATTGAGGCATAAATTATACATTCCCATAACATACTCTTTGTCAGTGAAGGGTGGTAATGGGAATCCATGTGCATACCAATGAGTAAGGTTTTTTGAATAATCAAGGAATTAATCATTGCAAATGAAGATGATGCCAAAGGGCATGGGGAATGAAATATCATTGTGATCAGGGTCTAGTGTGCCCCCAATGTAATAAAGCCAAGACTATTCGAGCATAAGTAGAGAAGGGTAAGGAGTGCGTGCAAGAAATAAAATGAGGTAGAAGAAACGAAGACCATAATATGGAGTGATGTGAATGAACCCGTGATAGAGATGAGAAGAGTGAGGTGGTGGTATAGGATCATTAAGTGTATACCTGAGCTAAGCTAGACCATCATGTGTGCAAATAATTTCATACAAAGTGGGATTGAATGGAATGTGTTCCCAATAAGAGTCATTCATGAAAAGTGTACATGTGAAGGGAGGTAGCGTAGATATCGTCTGTGCATAAGAAGACACTAAATATGGTATGTCATCCAATGTTGGGACATGCCCATGTGATAAAGAATCATAACAATAGTAGAAGTAGGGGGAGGCTCCAATGTAGCTGGGACATAATCTAACATACAAATAACACCTTCAAGTGGTGAAAAATGAGATAGAGTATCCATAGGTTGTTGTTCATCGGTAGTAGAAGATGTAGGAATAGGAAGTGTAGTGTTGGGATCATGGTCACAATATTTGAATGGGTGAAAATCACGAAGAATTGTATATTTGATTCCTTCATGTATAAATTTGATAGAGTGGTGTACTGTAGAAGGAACTGCTTGTATGGCATGAAGCCATGGCCTACCAAGTAAACATTTATATGAAACCGAGAATTCAATGGCAAAGAAAACCATATTAAGAGTTTTTGGTCCAATGGTGATAGGTAGAGTAATGTGACCTAGGTATGGATGAACAAAGCCATCCTATGCATGAAGAGAAAGACATGATGGACTAGCATTAGCACCAAAAAGATCAATCTTTTCAATGAATGACATATGACATAGATTGAGTTCAGATCCATTATCGATTAGAGTGAATTTGATACCCACATTATAAATGTGAATTATGATGTGGAAAGGTGTGTTATTATAAAAAATAATAAGATCAATATTAGGATTAGATAGAAAAGTAATATGCTGAGAAAATGCATCGAAAAATGTTTGATATACTATATCTAGATGAATATTAGCAAGAATGCAAGTGGTATCTAGGATAGTTTTGATTCTGTCTCTTAATTTTCATGATGAAGATGTATTAGAAAGATAAGAATAATGGAAGTATGAGGATCCTAAGAGAGTTTAGATCAAGTTTGGGTTCAGCAAAATGATTAAGAAAAATATGGAAATATATGCATAATCTGATTTCTATTGTAGTAGTAAATGAATAATCAATTAAATAGAAAAATTAAGCTAAATAAACTAAGTCAAAATATATAAAACCCTAAGTACAAAGAAGAGGTAAGATGACCTAGTTATTTTGTAATTATTCCTAGACTGTGCCAAAGTGCTAACCGGATGAATAGAGAGGGAGAAGCATCACACAGAGCCTCTAAAAACTATGCGAACTAATGGTCTTCCTAGACTAGGGCACCTGTAGGCACCCTAGACCTATTTATAGGAACCTATGTCAATGGACATGCTTAGAAAACCTCCCCTAAGTGGTCATGAGATATTTGATGTTGTTTTCCTTTGGTCATTATGAGGTCACACAATGATCTTCGAAGTCATTGGAAACCTATAATGAAATAATGACCTACAAAACCCTCAAAGAGACATAGATCCTAAAAAAGAAAGATGCAGAATGAGGGGTCAGAGTTTCCTTAACTATCACAATGGTTATCTTACAACTGAGCACTACACTACATCTCAGACCTAGTTTAGTTCTATGTGTGTGTGTGTGTGTGGAATTATGCCCTAGGTGGCTCTTGTGCATGTCACACTTGATAGCGAGAAAGTATCTAGTTGTAAATAAATATAATATATGCGTGCATGGAATAGAATTAACTTCCCTCCAATGAAGTGGATGTAGAATAACCAGCCACTATGTCCCTTGGATGGTGGTAGATGGATGCAATGAATCTCTTAGATGTTTGATGGATGTAACCTTAGGTGGTGATAGCTAATGCTTAGTGTTTAGTCCTTTATTATGATAACATAACTTTATATTTATATAATTCCTTTGCTTGAATTTAATAATTAACCCTGAAAAGGCCAACTACCAATAATATAAGATGCTCAAATGGCTAGAAAAGAACCAAAAGATGTGAACAAAGTATACTGAGGTCAGGGGTACCTAGAGGGGACGAGGGTGCCTGACACTAGTGTTTTAGCTGGGTGTTGATGTACATGATGATAAATGCTAGGATATAAAAAGGAAAACTAAGAAAGTAAGGGTTCAAGACCAAAAGTGGCAACAAAGAGCAAAGAAGGGTGGCCAAAGACATGGGTTAATTAATACTTTTCTTACTTATGAATCATACAAATAGTAGTATGTAATTAGGACTAAATAGAAAACCAAAGTGCATGTTTTTGTGTCTATACCTTAGAGTCATTGAAGTTGGATTTGACGTTAAGATGTATCTTGATTGATACTTTATAGGATATTAAGTTAGATTTGTCCTCAAGGTGTCTCTTGATAGTTACCTTGGAGGTGTCGAGGCTGAAGTTTTTCATAAGGCATATCTTATGCGATACCTTGTGGGAGATTGATTTGAGGGTGTCTCCTAAAAGATACCTTAGAGGCATATCTTCATAGATACCTTGTGAAGTTGGGATGCCACTTGATGAAGGAATATATTCAGAGATACCTTGTGAAATTGAGTTACCATTTGATGCCACATTTGCATTCAATGATTCGTTTTCAATTAAAGCGCTCACTACCATGATAATTGAATTTGTTTAAATGCTTCCATCCTAAGCTTATTCTTTAATGAATTCAACATATTTTTTGATAATAAATTTATTTGTGATGAAATTATACAATTCATAAGACTTGGATTGCTCTTTATAACCCACAAAAATACATATTTCTCTCTTATAATTGTAGACACCTAATTTTGACAATTTATCATTTGGAAATGACTACTTTGGCCTTGCACCTTAACCATGAATTACAAAAACATTCCAAACCAAAGTGTTGTATTATTATCTCAAAAAGGGTTTACAACTAGGGTTAGTCCAACTCCATCATGAGCAAACATTTATCTCCTTTAGTTATTTAATCGTGCCCATAAGTGCTATTGTAGGAATATATGATTTTCATTTGTCACAAGTCACTATATGATGTATCACACATTTTTAACCCTAAAATCAAATAAGTACATTTCTAGGCCACTAAAAACCATAATAAATTGCACTCCTGTAAATATCTATTTGAAATTATAAAGTTCTTGACTAAACTGTATTGTGCTCCTAAGTAAGTCATATAATTCCATACCAAATTAGTTTATACTCATTATTGTAGATACAAAGCACCTTCAGGTCATTTCCAGTCTTCTTAGTCACTATGCACTCCCAGATCACACCTTTATCACTATAGTCAGTAAATTACACTTCCCCTCTTATGTTTTAAGAAATTGTTTCTATTGTTATATCATGAATATTGATTTGGGATTCATATTATAGTTTACCCATAAATTTTTATTAAATAATTAGAGTATACAATTTGTTCTACCATTACGCCTTTAAATAAATAAGAAACTAATCTATACCCAAAACCTTATTTATTTATATATTTAAGGTATAAACATTTGGCGAACCTAATTTTTTCTTGAACTTGAACAACCTTCCCCTACCCCAGGGTTTCAAATTTCTCAAGCTTTTATGGTTTATATGTATATTTATATCTATTTGATGACTTAAATATAGTTTTCACAATTCACCTTAGGGATCCAAGCCCGGTTCTCCCCTTAAGGCCTCTTTTTAGGGTTTCCTAGTCACTAAATAACATTTTATGACATATCTAAAAATTAATAAATCTATTTTAATTTTTTTTTATAAGTGTTTTGTCATATTGGTAAATTAAATTTTTTTTTCTTTTTGTTTGTCATAACTTTTAGCATAATTTTCAGAATTGCAAAATATTTATTTTCCCGACTTAGGGCATAATAGGTGAAATACATAATTGTTTGAAAATACCTTTAATATTTTTGTTCATCACATTGGAGTCCCTAAAAATATCTTTTGGTTTCATAAAATTCATCTTCTATTTTTATAAAAAGTTATTTTACTAATTCAACAAATATCAAATTTTTAATAATCATTTTTGGGCCTACCTCCCTTATTACCTTTGGGATTACTCTTATTCACATCTAAGCCTCTAATATTTGTATACATCCTCTATGATAGTTGGCCTTGCATTATTATTCATATATATATCATGTTTGAATAAATTTTCAACCAATAATGACTTAATAGACCCTTTTAGGTTGTCTCTTAGGAATACTTTATCCACAAATGGTCATGACAATGACATTTCTCATAAGGTTATCCTATAATATATTTAACCATTATAAAGTGATTTTCAAATGAACATTAAAGTTGTGACTACTACTATCAAATTTAACTCAAGGATGAGGTTGTATACCTATGAAATATGATACACACCCATCTAAACCATGTCTTTATGCACCATGATCAATCTAATTATGAGGTTAAAGGAAAATAATGAGATGTAAACGATATAAATTATACCTATATTAATTGAATTCATGTGAAGGTCGTACACATAGGATTTTTTTATATTTTTTGAGGAATTAATCATGAATACTAATGCAACAACATCATAAATTACTTCTTTAGTTTGATAAGAATGATACACCACATGATATTTTATACAAGTTACTTGATAAGTGATTTTATCACTTTGTTATCTAATTATTATTATCCCCTTCATATGTGTGATAAGATAAAAGGCCAACCATTTTACAGTTTTCATGACATCAATTAACATCATGATAATGATTTTTATGATTTTAGATGAAAGGTACAATAACTTGAGCATAAGGGTATTCCTTCCTTCAATACACGATGTTCTAATATATATCCTTCTCCTTCCTGAGGCATGGATTTGAGGAGGTTGCAATCTACCATGAGGGTATTTCTTAGGCTATATTGGTTTTTTAACCTCCTATAAGCAATGTCTCTTAGAGAGGAGCCTCTCATAGTCATTTATCTCAAGTTCCTCAATCTAAACAAGTACCTAAGACTAGCACATCTCTATTAGATGAGCATAATGCAATATGAAATGATACAATTTCATCTATAATACAAGGGCCATTTATTCACAATGAAGATATAAAAAATGCATCATTTTGAAAAGTCTCTCTCAAGACAATAATTACATCATACTATTGTGCAAGATGAATAGGACAAAATATTCATCACAAAAGAGAAAATTGTACTAGAAACATTGCAATGAGAGAAAATTGAGTAAAAAAATATCAAACAAGAGAAATTATGCATGGCTATGTAGAATCATTAAAAAAACTATAAGGGGGTAACACAAATGAATTCCAACGATATTCTTGGTTACTCTTAATAGTCAATTTTAAAAAACAAGATGTATCAAATAATGATTATTATAAGAATGATAATGATCAATTTGATTTGTTAGATGAGCATCAGTCCAAATTAATATTCAATCAATTGATGATGATGATTCATGTCTTATCTCTATGGGACATGAAATATACTGAATTGATCATTCAAATATCAAATCTATAAAATTGTGTCATATTACAAAGCTAATCATAAAGTTAAAGAAGTCCTAGTGTATGACACAAAAGACACTATTATACACAAACACTTTCTCAACAAGGAAACACCACAACCATATATACCTATAGAGGATGTTATTTTAATATAAACATTACTTATTTCTCAAATTCTATTTTTTGATAATTGAGATACATAAAATGTTAAGTATTACATGCAACCATTTACTATGCTAGATAATTATAAAGTATTTTTGACACGAAATTGGGTGGTCAAGCTCCCATTATTATGATAACTCATATATTGATCATCAACACCTTTTCAGGAGGAGGAAACTATCGTATTGTCACATATCTTTCTTCTCTTGATATTGTCAATGTAATCATTTATCATGTTTGACTATTTTCTTGAGTGTAAGTGTTATCACCACAAGTTAGAACCCTTTACATGTTTCATTTCTTAACAACTTAACTTTGGTGTAACATGGATTTGTCTCTAAGTGTGGGACCTTGCAAATGAGAAAAATCTCTAGAGAAGGCTAATTCCTTTCTATTTTATCCTACCAAAACTAACCTACAACCAAAGAATGTAACTAATCTAATCCTAAACTACATTTTCATAGGATCCAAGGTTGAGAGGGAAAGGGAAAGGATAATAAAAACTTAAGAGAATGGGATGCACCAAATTAAAACAAGGCTCAAACTTGACTCATGGACATAGTTAAAAATATCATGTGAGAAATCAAAACAAACATAGAGCTTTGTAAAAAATGAGTATTCAAATTTAAAGAGATACAAGAGGGCCAAGATTTACATTCAATACGTGACACATGAAGGAATATCATAGTTGCATTTCATTCAAAAATATCATTTACATTTGCATAACATAGGTTCAACAACTTCCCACAATTTAGTTATAGAGGTTTGAAGCATGAAATCAAAGAAAAGATTAAAAATCCATAGGAGTGAACTCTTTTTCTATGCCATGAAACTTATATTTATATATTTTTAGGAGAGGAGAGAGAGAGAGAAGGTCACAAATTATGTTTTTAATGGTTTCAACCACCCAACGTCCCAAAGGAATGATATGACTACTCTACAGAAGAGGAATGTCCATCTAACATGTCCCAAAACATGCCATCAGAAAATATAGGTGAAAATGTTGCACCCATACTTCATTAAACTTTGTTTGGTGAAGAAATGAATGCACTATGCTTTGGTTATGAAAATCTTAGTTTTTTATGATACTAGTTCTAAACTTCATCAAACCATCCATTTTAATATTACAAAATGTAGCCCATGATAAGACGTCTTGAATTCAACAAATATGATGAAGAATAGAGCTTTGAATTGAAAGATATGGTGAACAAAGATGCATTATCAAGGGTCTGGTATATATTTGTAATTCGTAGGACTATAATTTCTACATTTTGACCATTGACCTCTGACAAGGTGATATGTGTTATAAGGTGGGTGTTGAATTTTTTATTGCACCTTGCATATTTATAGGAATGTGCTAATGTGAAATACCTCCCTACATTTTATACTTTAGCATATGAATGGCCTCCACATGTACAATATGTAATGATCTGGAGGAAATTTTGAGACGTTTAGGAGTTATGTAAATCTCCCTAAACCATGACCAAGTGATAGAATGTTTTGAGAGATTTCCGTCAACAGGTGGAACTTAGAAAATGGATCTCATACACGAAAGATATGGTCAGTCAAAGTTTGGCATAAAATGGGGTAAAAAATGGTCAACAGTCCAATTCGAACGTGACACTTGACATATTGGAAAAAGGTGGAAAGGTTGAAAGTTTGTGTTTGAGCACCTTCAGTCTTCAACGAATGAAAAAATTAGTGGGCCCCACTATTTGATGGCCGGGGACCCTAAGCCAGGTTTGACACACTCTTTTATAAGAGGGGTTCCTTTACTACCTATTTCATATTGCAATTATCAAATTTTTGATTATATATGCCATATATCTCTCTAACATTCCCAATGTGGGACTATTTGGTATTGGAGAGTTGATCTGTGTATTACAGGGTCTAGATTGAGTTTGGTGGGCTCAATGTTTACCTTAGGTCGGCAAGCTACCCACTATATTGGGTGAGCTAATCATATCTTGGTTCATGATTGTATTACAAGATGAGCCATTCATTTGAAGGGTGACTTAATAAGCCGAGCCAGCTTGGCGTTTCCACATTACTCTCTAGAAGATTAAAATTTGCATTGGATTCACCACCACATATATGTGGCTTTATACATGGGATCTATGGGTATAAACGATGAGATATATACCCCCACCACCCACCTTACAACTTGAGTGAGCACCAAATGAATCAGATCAAACCATTGGGCTTAAAAACCATTGCAACCACCACAACGTGGCAAGTAAACTATCAACACACAACTCGAATGGTTGTTAGAGTAGCTATTTACCTTAGCTCATGTTCATCTAGGTACATTATTTACCTTTATTGTATTTATCCTCACCCACTTATGTGTGTGGATATTTATTTTATCTTATTTAGATATTAGGAGATATTATCTAGTTGTTAGGTATAGTTCTTTCCTTGATCTATGGTATTCACTAGATCCTTGATGTCTAGTTCTCTCCTAAGTCTATGGTCTTAATTAGTTCTTTGATGACTAGTTACTTCCTTGATTTATGGCTTGATCTACAACCTTGACTTGTTCTTAGATTGTTATTCCTTACCTATATAAGCAAGGCCCATTCTCATTTTATTTCATTGAGTTCCATAATAATATATGATATTCTACTCATTTGTTTGCAAAGGTTTTATGTAAAGTTATTCTGGACAATTACTTTCATCTTATTGATCGAGGTGTTTGATTAGCATTTGTGTTCTTATCTTGGTACAATCTAGTTATCGCCCCTTTTACCACCCACCTTACAACTCGGGCGGGCACCAAGTGACTCGAATCAAACCATTGGGATTAACAACCATTGAAACCACCACAACATGGAAAGTAAACCATCAACACACAACTCAAAAGCGTGTTACCACAGCTTGACGAGTAGATGTGTGGCCTGGAAAAAGAAAATTAAAACGTGTCTTGAGCCACATATTTACTTGGTCAGCTGATCCTTTTTAAAAGGCTTCTCCACCCTATCTGCCACCCATGTGGGACAATCCCACAGTTCTCCCACCGAACTAGAGGAGGCCAAGGTGAAGATTGGGATGAAACATCCTAATAAATAAAATGTTTCCCTTGCCAACATGAAGGTCCACGTGGATGGTGGTAGTGAATGGAGTGAAGCCGTGTAGGAGGTGGCATTTGTAAATGCAAGCATTAAGAAATGCGAAGGGGCTAATAGGCATTGTTTTATATGCCTTGGTGAATCCACAAAAATACGGAGAAGGAGGTGGATTTATTGATGGGATTTGAATCCCCACCACTCACGTTAAAACAAATAAACCCCACCAACATACCATTGAGCCTGAAAAGAGTATAAAGGGAGCTCATTTTATTTGAATGGTAAGTCACAAACTAAGTAGAGCCATAGAGATTAAGAGGGTAGTTATAGAAATCCTCCATTTTGGAGCACTTAGAGGTGAAATGAGGCCATAGTGTAAAAATGAAAAATGTTCATTTTTCTAAGAGGAATATAGCAATGGGATTTGTCTCCATGTAATGCGTATGATTCTACATTTTAGGTGCTTTTAGAGTACCATTGTAGGGAGATTGCATTATGAAGATACTACAGAGGCTTTGGATTGACTTCAAAACATTTTATGATAGATTGTAGAGTTCCATTGAGGTCTGTTATCAGCCCATTCGAAGGTTTTGTGATCTATTTGTCATTATTAAAGGGTTATTGTACTTCATTAGAAATTAAATAAATCAATTCTCTTTTCAGAAATCTAGATACGTAGCCCATTTGGGTGAACTTTGTTATCAATTTTGTGATTGTGGATGTTTTATTTCTGTTTTGATAAAGATTTTGATCAGATAAGTTCAGTGATGGATTTTTATTAATTTGATTAAGAAATCATCTTTAAAATGGGAAAATGGACTTAGGTATCCATAATCCATAATGGAATGAGGTATGCACATTTCAATGTTGTGATTGAAAATCAGACTGAGGTGCATGTTTTTAAGGGAATTAATCAATTTTGGGAGTAATTAAAACCCACAAAATTGATATTAAGTTCCTAGATCCTTATGAATGGTTAAAGTTTGAAAATTATGAATTGTGTTTTCAAATCATGTTTGGTATCAAAGATGGTTTCATGATTGCTTCAGTTGCATGTGGATACCAATTTGTGATTTTCTAATCCCATCAGTGCATACTATTTGGCTTGATTTTCTTACTCGACAGTTTTTTCAGTATTGTGGAAGATAGATGGTTTGTAGGATATAATGGGGAAAGCATTAAAGAGGGAAATACTAGAAGATCTTGAGATCATCAATAGAAAATACAGGAGGAAAATACATTCCTATGATGCAAGATCTACTCCCTCAAAGAGAAAATGGATCAGTTGAAAAAGGAGCTAGAATCAAATGATGAACTCTTGATCAGTTTTCAGTGTGGTGATTAGAAGAAGGAATTACCTTCTATTTCAGATGTAGAGACCATGATAGAGTGCACTATAATTTACTCACCATAGGAATATTATTCTTTCTCCCATTCAATTTTGGATTCAGGTAATGATGTCTTTGGTTCGTTTGAAAAGCATAATAGAGTCATTGGATCCAAATTGTTATTTAAGATGGGTTTTGATGGAAGAGGTCTTGGAAAAGATAGCTAAGGCATTGATAACCCAATACAAGTTGAGGAATGTCCTCATTTTGTAGGATTGGGTTTTACTAGTGTGGGAATGGATATTGGAGAATGATCCAAGTACACTGATGGGAGACAAGATTTTGAAAACCAAGAGAATACCCCTCTAGATTTATCGGTAGATTTAGTGCAAGAATCATGTGCTTCATCATCAGAGGATGGATTTGGAAATAAGGTTCAATGAAGAGGTATTGATATTCCACCTCCATGTTCTTACCATAATCATAAGCATGATAAAGGTTGCAAAACTTCTAATCCACTTTTTTCATTTGAAGAAGTATGGCTTTGATATTCAGAAAATGATAGATGCCTATCATTGTAAATTTTATGGGATGCATAACCATTGTGTTTCTATATGTTGGAAGAGAAGGAAATTTATGAATAATTTTATGTCGTTCATTAAGAACACAAAAAATGGAAAATACCAATCTCGTCATTCATAAGCGAGAAATGAAAACAACATTTCCTCATCTCAGAAGAAGGACAAGAGGCCATTTTGCACTCATTATCACATGAGTGGACATCAGGTTGGAGAATTCATCTATCTACCATCAAAGGATTGATAAAGTGGAGATGGAATACAATTCTATTGCAAAGGTAAAGGAATTTCCTACTCCACCACCAGTTGAAAATTCAACCTCAGATTAGGTAATACCTGTAAATGAAATTCCGTTAGCATGGGTTGATAAATTTTTTTTCAAATTTATTTTGAATAGATCTTGATTGTTTATAACATGAAATTAATTTAGGTCTTGTGTTATGGGATTCCAATTGATTGTTGAATGGAATAATTTTCCCATTTAGCTTTGAAGGATTTAGAGTTTAGATTTTGTGAGAAAAGCTGAGAGACAGGTTTACCATGCTCAGTGTATTTTCTTACTTGGGAAATTTTTTATTAATACTCCAATAATATCTCCTAATCAGATTTTGAGTGCCTACTACAACTTGGATACATTATTTAACTCATATTTATAAGCTTGGAGATTTTTCAGCCATTTATGCAGACAGTTGAGCCAATGGTGTCAGCTTAGATCATCGTTTTGTGTCAAGGAATTGTGACCATACAACAAAATGGTACCTAATCATCATGGATGTGACATATTTTGAAGTTTAAGACCTCTTGAAGGGAATATTTAGTAGTACATGTTTTTGGGTTTTGTCGAAGTGTAAGACCCCAAGAGGGAAAATGTGGAAATATAATTCCATGTAGACTATATGTTGCTTAAGTGTAAGACCCGTAGAGGGTAGATGTAGTAGTATATTCTTCCTATGTTGCTGAAGATTAAGTAGGGAAAATTTTAGTGGCAAATTTTTGTAAACTCAAGAATATTAGGGATTTTGGAAATTGGAAATGGCTAATTTTCAGTTGTTTGTTCCCGCCCAATTCACCTAAAATTTCCACCAATAAGTCATTTATATGGGTGATTTTGCCTACTATTTATATGTTAAATTAAATTATACATGTATTTTACAAATGTTTCTTATCAGTGTACCTCATCCAAGAAAATTACACCCTACCAAATCACCTTTACCATGAAACATTTTTCAGAAATTTTCCATCGATTCAAAAATCAATTTTGGAGATTCGCTACCCATTCTAAACTAATTTTTTGGGGGGAGGTCTTGAATGAACCTTGAGATTAAGACCTTAGCATGAAATGTGGCATTAAAGATTTTAGGAATTGTCGAAATGTAAGACCCCTAGAGGGAAGATGTGGAAATCAAGACAAAGGAAGAAGCATGGTGGGACTATAACCCATAGAGAAAGGATCGGGACCAGGTTTTTAAAGTGAGAAGAATGCATTACATTAGACTAGAGATTCCACTACAGTAGTACTTCTGATGTGAAAATAGAGTATTCAGATTCAAGATACGGTGACAAAAGTTCTAGTGAGATTTTGGTGGAACAAAATCCTTTCCCATTAGGGAGGTGTGATCCAGAGGAAATTTTGGGATGTTTAGAAGTTCCTTAAATCTCCCTAAACTATGACCAAGTGGTAGAGTGTTTTGAGAGATTTCCGTTGACAGGTAGAACTTAGAAAATGGAGCTCATACGCAAAAGATATGGTCAACCAAATTTTAACATAAAATGGGGTCAAAAATGGTCAACAGTCCAATTTGGACGTGACACTTGGCATATTATAAAAAGGTGGAAAGGTTGAAAGTTCATGTTTGAGCACCTCCAGTATTAGAAAAACAAAAAAATTGGTGGGCCCCATTATTTTCTAGTCGGGGACCCTCAGCCAAGTTTAGAACACTCTTTTATAGGAGGGGTGCCTTTGCCACCTATTTCATATTGCCATTATCAAATTTTTGATTATAAATGTCATATATCTATCTAACATTCCTAATGTGGGACTATTTGGTATTGGAGAGTTGATTTTTGCATTGTAGGGCATGAATTGAGTTTTGCGGGATCAATTTTTAGCTCACATCAATGAGCTACCCTCTATACCAGGTGAGCTAATCATAGATTGGTTCATGATTTCATTACAAGATGAGCCATTAATTTTATGGGTGAGTTAATAAGCTGAGCCAGCTCGGCATTTCCACATTACTCTCCAGACGATTAGCATTTTCATTGGAGCCAATGCCACATATACATGGATTTATACACAGGATCGATGGGTATAAATGGTGTGCTGTCAACCCTGACTACCCACCTTACAACTCGAGTGGGCTCCAAATGACTCAACCCAAACCATAGGGCTTAACAATCATTACAACCACCACAACGTGGAAAGCAAACTGTTAACAAAAAAACTAATAACATGTTCCCACAGATCGACAAGTAGATGTGTGGCATGGAAAAAGGAAATAAAAACGTGGCCTGAGCCATGGATTTACTTGGTTAGAAGATCCTTTTAAAAAGGATTCTCCACCCTATCTGCCACACATGTGGGACAATCCCACAACCCTCCCACAAAAGTAGAGGAGGCCATGGTGAATATTTTGACGACACGTCCTTAAAAATAAAATGTTTCCCTTGCTATCATGAAGGTCCACGTGGATGATGGAAGTGAATGGAGGGAAGCCATGTAGGAGGTGGAATTGGTAAAATAAATCATTAAAAATTGCGAAGGGGCTGATAGAATTTATTTTATATGCATTGGTGAATCCACAGGAATCTAGAAAAGAAGGTGGAGTCAATGGTGGGATTCGAACCCCCGTGACTCAGGTTAAAAAAAAAGCCCCATCAACATACCATTGATATTGACAAGGATATAAAGGGAGATCATTTTATTTGAATGGTAAATCCTGGCCTGAGCAGAGCCATAGAGCTTAAGAGGGAAGTTATGGAAATCCTTCATTTTCGAGCACTTAGAGGCAAAATGAAGCCCTAGTGTAAAAATGAAAAATGTTCATTTTTCCAAGAGGAATCTAGCCATGGGATTTTTTTTCCCATGTAATGCTTATGATTCTCCATTTTAGGTCCTTTTTGAGTACCATTGTAGAGATATTTTATTATGAAGATACTACAAAAGCTTTGGATTGACTTCAGAATGTTTTATGACAAATTACAGAGTTCCATTGAGGTCTGATATCAACCCATTTACAATTTTTGTGGTCCATTTGTCATTATTAAAGGGTTATTATACTTCATTGGATGTTAAATAGATTGATTATCTTTTTGAGAAGCAAGAGACGTAGCCCATTTGGGTGAACTCCATTATCAATTTTGTGCTTGTGGATGTTTAATTTCTATTTTGATGAATATTTTGATCAGATAAGTTCAGTAATGGATTTGTATTAATTTGATTAAAAAATCATATTTAAAATGGGAAAATGGACTTAGGTATCCATAATCCATAACAGAATGAGGTATGCACATTTCAGTGTTCTGATTGAAAATCATATTGAGGTGCATGATTTAATGGGAATTAATTAGTTTTGGGAGTAATTGAAACCAATAAAATTGATGTTGAGTTCCTATATCCTTATGAACGGTCAAAGTTTGAAAATTATAACTTGTGTATTCAGATCATGCAATCAGGCCTCAGACCTCAAAATGCATTTTGTAGTTTTACTGTGAAGCTGCGAATTACAACCTTTCATGTTGTCTCTATATCCCCACATAGATGCCACATGGTGTCAGGCGACAAAGTTTCGGAGGTAGTTTGTAATTTTACAAATTTTGTGAAAATGAACAAGTGTTAGATAAATCCCCGAGTCTGATAAGGACTCTTTTTAGGGCTTTGGGCCTATCATGTAATTTGATACCTAAAAAAATGCAAATTAACAAAAAATCCTGCCAAGTCTTAAAAAGAAGATCTAAGTCCAGATTTATTTCTGCATGTTGTAAAATAGCCCAAAGGGGATATTTTAGACAATATTTTTGGTGACTTTCGTGGGTGATCTTCTTGATATATGTAGATAAATGGCCTATCATGCATCCATTTGGCATGGAGTCAAGACTGATAAAATTTGAAAACTGATCTTGAATCATGAAAATGTTGCCCCCGAATCTATATGGATTTAGTGTTGTACTCGAATTTCCAAAATATTATTGAGAAGATGATTTTTAGGATCTACTTGATAATTACTTGTGAAATGGTCCTAAAACATTTATTTTCTAGGAGAAATTGAAGGATTCAAAGTTTTTGGTTTTAACGAGAGTGTAAAACTATCTTGAACTAGAGCAAAACACTTTAAACTTGCTAAAGAGAGAACATAGAGAAATCTGATTTTTAAGTTAATCTTAGGGTTGCATGATTGCATTTTGAAGACTTACCCATAGCTGATTTATGCCTTAATCCATCTCTATGGAAGCACAAAAAAAACAAAAGGAGATCCACACACAATGTACAAAAGGAAATATCACACATATTCCAAATGGAACATGTAGAGTGTGCATAAGCACTTCTTTACTGAAAACAATCCTACTTACCTTATTTTAACCAAAGGAGAAGGAAGCTAAATGAAACTTGATATAATCTGGTAGAAGTAGGTTCCTCTCCTTACAAAATGAGGCCATGCAAATAATTTGGAAATGGACATGGCCTTTATTGACAGTGAAAAATTGTTTAAAAGTTGGGTTTCCCTCCCATCGCATAAAGTATGAACCAAGAATTAACTGAATATCTCCTCATTATAATTTGCATTTTTTTTAAGGAATTGCACCTGACCTTTGATACTTTGAATCTCTCCCTCATGCTTTGAAATGAGAATTATTAGTGGAAAATATGTTTGTGGCTCTAAACTAGCCAGATACTTGATTGGAAAAGGGACGATTCTCTTGGTTTTCACATTTTCTTTACTTCCCTCTCCATGGTGGGTGTTTTACAAGCTTATTTGGGCTTGATGTTTTTTTTTCTTGCACAAATATCCTTGTTTCCATCCTTGTATTTTCATGTTTTTCTTCCTCAAACAATAAGTTAGAGAGCTCAAACTCATCCTCCTTAAAATCTTGAGGCCCTTTATGGTTCATTGCAGTAACACATGATGCTCTTGGTGTATCACTGCAATCCTCCAAAAGTGAAGCTAGTTATAAATATGTAAAGAAATGAGGATCATTGCACTCAAATGAAATATCTTGCTCACTTGGAATCCCTTCTTCCTCTCTTTCTTAGATGGTATAAGTGTTCAAAAATACTTTCTTTTCCGCACTAGTTCTAATTTGATTATCCTTCACATCTGCCTAATTTTTCTTGAAATTCATCTCCTCTTTTTACACATTTTGAAAATTCTCATCCTCTCAATCTGAATTAAAAAAATATTCAATAGATATGGAGATATATTCTTCTGTGAAACTAGTTGGAGATGAGACATAAATAAGGGGCTACTAATTTGTTTCTCCTTTAGGAATAGATGATTTGGGCTCATTTGTGGGGCTACAATTGTGAAGGTCTTATCGATAAAATTGTCATTTCTCTGAGATCTAGGCATAGTCAATTATAAATTTTAGAATTTCCTTCATTCCTCATATAGAAATGATCCCATGAATAAAATGATTTTCCAACGCACAATAGCATAATTAAATGGATTTCCTTCTGATCGTAAATATTCTGTATATTAACCTTATTATTTCTATCGTTTTCTCCCAACTCACTCAATAGGATGATCTCATCATCCCACAACCATGTTGTATTTACGTGATAGAGGAAATAAAGTAAATAAAACAAATATTGGTATGGGAAAGGAAAATCACATTGTTATGTAACGTACAGAGAGACAGATGTGCATGAATCGAATCCCTCCTTTTCATTCTCAATTTAAATTCGACAGGAATAATATTCTACGACTAACAATTCATTAATCTTCAAACTGATTCGTTTAATCAATTGGAGAAGCCAAATGATCCTCCAAAACATGTTCCCTTCTCTACTGATCTACCCTCTTTAAAAAAACTATACTATTTTGCATAAAAACTTGTTATTGGGAATGTTGTATGGGATGATCATCTATAAAAATATAAAAAACATCCCGTTATACCAAAATTTTAGGATAAATTTATCTAGTGAGTGTTAGGTAGAAGGTACAGATAACATGTGGAATACCAAAACTTCTAAAAACATTAAAGTAAGATTTTATAAAGTTGGGTAGTGCCTTGTGTGGATATACAAGGGAGTTATGTAAATCATAAGAAGTTATTTGGGCATGATAAACTTGTGGAGAACCAAAATATGAAAAAGGAAGAAAATTATCTTCCTATTTTTGGAAAGAAATAATGGATTGCTCAATTTTAGCATAAGGGGAAGGAAAATTTTGAGATGGAGAGGGAATATTGGAAGCAGTGGAGATGGGTCTCCTTTTTCCAACTTGAATGAGCATCCTCTCATCTTGCAAAGCAATTACAAAATCCTAAGGAAGATAACTTCCTTTTAAAGTTTGAATCAATACAAACAAATCAAAATCCAAGGACCTCAAGTAATACATGAATGCCATACCTTTTGAGGGTCTGAATTCTTAAGGAATTCTAAGCCATGTCCTTCAGAATCTGATGTTGAAATCTAAGATGAATTCTATTGAAGCTTGTTGTATTTTTTTGAGATGTTCCATGAGAGAAATAACATCCAAATTCTCCTTGAACCAGTTGTGTAGTTTCTCTCCCAGTTGATCCCACATGGAAATGGATTGTGGAGTCAAACTGCTATACCAATATTTTTCTTTACCTCTGAATTATGAAATAAGAAGTCTGAGGTAAATATTATTTTCTTTGATGTTGTGAATAACACAATGGTTTTCTATATCCTTATTGTGATCAATGGGATATTAATTTCCATTTCTATGGAAGAGAGGTAAGTTTTTCAGGGCTGTTTTGGGGGGATCATTCGAGTGTTGCAAATGGAGGGGGATAACATTGAAATGAGAGAATACAAAAGCTCTTTGGAGAGCCATGAGAAAATGGGGACATGGAAATGAATGTAGGGGTGGAGGAAAATGTCTAACACCTGATAAAATGAGTATTTTGAATAAGTAGAGTTACCAAATGTGTTTGAGAAATACGGCCAAAGGATGGATACCACCAAGAACACATCAACTTTTCTAGTATGAAGTTATAGATCACTTCAATCTTATCCAACCAGGCATGCCAAAATTGTTATCAAAAAAATTTAATCCCCTCTACATGTTTCATTTCCTAACAGTAAAACTTTGGTGCAACATGTATTTGTATCCAAGTGCGGGACCTTGCAAGTGATAAAAACATCCAGAGAAGGCTGGTTCCTTTGTGTTTTAGCATGACATAACTATCCTACAACCTATGAATGCAACTACTATAATCCTAAAATACGTTTTCATAGGATCCAAGGTTGAGATGGAAAGTGAAAGGAGAACAAAAACTTAAGAGAAGGTGATGCACAAAACTAAAACAAGGTTCAAACCTAGCTTGTGGACGTAATTAAAACTATCATGTGAAAAATTAAAAACAAACACATAACTCTATAAAATATGAATATAAAAATTTAAATGGATACAAGAGGGTTGATATTCACATTCAAATCATGATGCATGAAGGAAAACCATAGTTAAATCTCATTAAACAATATAATTTACATTTGTAGAGAAGAGGCTCAACAACTTCCCACAATTTAGTTACAGAGGCTCAAATCATGGAATAAAAGAAAAGCTTACAAATTTTCAAGAGAGAACTCTTTTTTCTGTGCCAAGGAACTTACATTTATAGATTTTTAGTAGAGGAGAGAGAGAGGAGGTTGCATACTGTGTTTTTAATGGTTTCCACCACCCATCATCCAAAAGGACTGAGATGAATGCTTTACAGAGGAGGAATGGGCATATGACATGTCCCGAAACATGCCATTAGAAATTTTACATGAAAATGTGGTGCCCATACTTCATTAAATTTGGTTTGGTGAAGAAATGACTACTCTGCAATGTAAATCCTATTTTTTACAATATTGGCTCCAAGCTTCATCAAAACCTCTATTTTAATATTCCAAAATGTAGGCCATGAGAAAACGGTTCAAATGAAATAAATATGGTGAATAATGAAGCTCTAGATCAAAATATATGGTGAAGAAATATCCATTGTTGAGGGTCAGGTATATATATGCAAAATCCATAGGACTGTAACTTTTGTATTTTGACCATTGACCTACAACAAGGTGACACGTGTTCTAAGGTAGGCGTCAAATTTTTGATTGCACCTTACATATTTATAGAAATGCACTAATGTGAATCAAATCGCTACATTTTATACCTGAGCATCTGAATGACCTCCACGTGTCCAATATGTAATCCGACCTCTAAATCCATTTTACAGTTCTACAGAAAACTGTAAACCTACATGTCAGTTCTACATTGTGTTAAGCGGTGGAGTTTTGGAGGTAGTTTGTACTTTTGAAAACACTATGAAAATGACCAAGTGTTAGATAACTCCCTGGGTCCTATAAAGACTGCTATTGGGACTCAGAAGCCGTCATGAAATTTTACACCTGCAAAACTACAAATTAATAGAAAATTCCCACCGAGGCTTGAGAAACATCTAATTGTAAATTTATTTTTATAAGTTATAAAATATCCCTACGGGTATTTTAGACAACAGTAAGATTTTATTTTTCCATCTCCTTTCAAGGTTGATATAAACAAGTCTTGATCAAGATCCTACAAGCCTTAAATTAATATCATATGATATAATACTCAACCTAATTTATCGAACATATCACTCCTAGTATTTAGAATGTAAACGTGAGTTTTAAATCTCCCACCCATACAAGTTTGGATCATCATCCTCTTGATAGTTTCATATGGTAGCTCTTTCTTTTTATATAAATATTTTTGTTGCCAAAATATTTTTTACATGACAAAATATGAATTTTACAGCAGTTTAGGGGACAAAATTCCCCCCTATATTATTTGGGGCCTTATTTTCCCTCCCCAAAAATGTGTGTATTTTTGGGGGACATTTCAAAATTTTTGGGTAGCTTGTTTGTTTCCAATTTTATTTTATTTTTCCTTTGTGAAGTTTGAATGGAAAGAAAGAGTCTTCGACAGTTAGTTAATATTTCAATTTCTTTTGAGTTTGGGAATTTTCCTTTATATTGTAGGTATTTTGGGTTTCTATGTCCTGTTTGTCCCATGTCCCTTTGGGCCTCCTATTCCTCAATCTTCCGCCTTCCCCACATTCTACTATTTTTTCTTGTTGTGTGGATGTTTTGGATTTATGGGGAACTCGTAGTCCCAGTGTCCTAAGGGCCTTCTGTGCGCCATTTCTCTAATTTTCCTAATTTGCATTAAGTTTCTTTGTACTGCAGATACATCATATTTTCCCATCCCAAATTGTCCCAAGTGTGTCATAACCATCCATTCCCCATGCAAACCCATATTTTCCGTAGTGAGGTAGTTTTCTTTATATTACAGAGACTTCATGGTTATTAATGTCTTGGATGTCCCACTGGCCTTTTGTGCTCAATTTCTCAACCATATCTACATTCTAAGGCATCTTGAGTCTCAATATTTCCCATTCCCAATAATATATTAAAATCTTCATTCAATTCACTTAGCTGACTATTTCAAAATGGGATGTCTATAAATACATAAGGAAAACTTGTTATTTCACCACAAAACTTGTAGTATGACTCTTGTTTCCCATTCTCGCACCTTCTCCACTATTTTTAGCCATAAAAAATAATTTCTCATCCATTTTAAAAAATTCCAAGTGCATCTAAGTTCATGAGAAGGTTGTTGTTCATCTAGAAGTGGAAATTCAAGTCTTGGGAAGCTTATTATGAAATTTCGAAGTGGGATTTACTCTTGTCCTATGGTTTTCCTATGGTTATGAACTTCTATCTGCTTGGGTGGTTTCTCTATATTCCATCTACTATGAAGATTCATTTCAAGGGTCATGAGCATCTTTCTTATCTAGAGACTACTCTACCCAATATTGGAGATAATGACACATAACATCTTGACCTTGATGGATTTTTGGGCATGAATCAATTGTGAAAATCCTACTCCCATTTCCTAGCTGATCAAAGAATGTGGAATAATGCATGTCGAAGGTTTTACTGATTTTGTCTAGTGTGTCGACGTTGTTTTAGCTCTTGGATCTTGATTCGATCCCAACACAAGGGAAATCAGAGATATTCAAGGACATGTAATTGCTCGATTGGATTTTAATTGAATTAATGTTGCCTTCAAGATTCTTGTGGTAGAGGACTCAAATAATCTCACCAAATCCAAAAATCAGGTCTTGTTTGATCAAGAAAATGAATAGTACAAGAGCAGGATAGCCAAATATTGGTTTAAAAATCCAAAAAAAGGATCCTCAAGACCACCTAAAACTATTTACACGATTTATTTTAAGGAAGAAATTTCAACTATCGTTACTCTTCTTGATAGGATAATGGGTCTTCCCTCAACCAATGAGTTTCAATTCTGGATGTGTCCCTATCTGAACATCATCTATGAAGGGAAGAAGAACCTAAATTAGGGAGAGATCATTTGTGATAGTCTCAATGAACAACTAGCCAATGTACAAAGGACCAAAACTTTCTACATGAATTCTTATTTGATGTACACCATTGCAATATATAGAGTATGGTTGGGCATTTATCCCGATGAGGATAAAAAGGGTACTCCAATATATGAATACTATCCACAACTGAATATGAAGAGTAGAAATCACCATTTCAGAAGGGTCAATGATAAATTCAATATGTATATTATTAGATTATTAGAGGGAAACATAGATGAGAGATTATATGATGAGGCCAATCAGTTGATTTCCATATATGGGAGCTATTTCATTCAGTTCAAGAAGTTTTCTTACATCAGGCTAGTTGATTTCAAAGGAACACCCTTCAAACTTAAAATATATTGCAAGGATAAGATTTTCTAGGTTGAGATCTGTAGACAACTTGATAAGCTTTATATAACCTCAAGAGATAAGAAAATAACATGCATTCAATTCCTGATCACTTTGGGTAGTTATAGCTACAAGACTACTTTAGATTCTAAAAATGTTGATAGAATTATTTCTCCCCTCACTCTCCATTATTTCAAGCTAAGAAATTGTTTTGATCTTAAGGGTTTTGTTGCTAATAATTTTAGAATGGGCTTCCATTATCTTGTTGACCTTGAAGAATATTGGGCTGACTGTTCAGATGACTATGAAGCTAGAAGAAATTATTATGGTAGCTTGTCTCTTCAACAGATCAAGGACTTTGAAGTTTATAAAGTACCATATGAACTACAAGATGATGAACAAGATATAAAATCTCTTGAATTTTAAAGGTCTATAAGGCATACTCCTATTTAAACCATTGATTGGTTCAATAAGGAAAGAGATGATTTGAAAGAACTCATAAATCCTTTCTCTTGATTAGAACTAAGGTTTTTTCGACAGAAAAATGAAGATATTTAGAGAAAATAGGTCAAGATCTTATTCTCAAGAAACTTCCACTCTTCAAAAAGAGGTTCCTATAGTAGCCCCTGAGGCACATGCATAATATTTCTCCTCTCCTCTTGAATCTTCAACTTTGGTGTGCATTAAAAAGGGGAAAGATACGAAAGATGAAAAGGTAGAATAAGTGATTGAGGAAGAAATTATACCAATGCCTTCTCCAAAGAAATTGGAAATAATGTATGATATTGAAAATATTGTAGATCTCTATGGTGATGATGATGTTGAAAAATAAACAGAGGATCATGAAGAAATAAATCTTGAAGGAGGTAGCATAGAAGAATAAGAAGAAGAAGAAGGTGATAAGAAAAAGGATCACACTTTAGAATCTAAGAAAATGGTTGTTCTAGAATCATATGTCAAGGAAAATATTGTTAAGGAGATTCCTATTTATAATGTCAGAATATCTATTTTGGATGTATTGGATACACAAACGTTGAGTGAAATGGGCACACTCTCACTAGGTTCCGTTGTTCCCTCTTTTTCTAGTAGCTCTTTTAGTTAGATTCAACCATTTGTGGATAAAAAGAAAATAAAATATTCATATCATATTGTTTCTCCAAAGTTTGATGTTGTGGTTACTCTCCTAGGTACAACTCCTACCCCACCTGCTAAGAAAGCCAAAACTACTTCCTGGTTGGTATTTGATTCTAAAGGTTAGCAGTTTGTAGAAATTTCTAAACCCAAGGTTGAAAAGGATGAGAAATATTTTGATTTGAATGATTTGGAGTTAGCAAGGATCCCTTTGGGAGAATCTACCCCTAAAATTGAAGTAAATAACTTGAAAGAGACAATATCAAAAGTGATTGAAAGGTATGAGAAAGATAAGAAAACACATGAACAACTAGAGGAGAAAAATAAAATCCTTTCAAATTTCATATGGTCTCTATTGGTAGAAGATAAATTACTCGATCCAACCCCACTAGCTTCAATTCCACCACCTACTCGTTTGACTAGTGATGAATTCAAAACTATCAAGGATATCCATATACATGTTGTCTATGGGGAAGAAATGGAATCCATGGTGAATGGAATGATAATCAATGGATTGAACTTCATAGAAGAGACATACAAGTCATATGATTGAATCACTATGATACAACTGAAGTTTACCATAACACTCAACAATTTGGAAAGGGAATTGAAATTATGGATTAAATGTATCCAAGACCTTTGGATCATGAGTGAGACACATGTGTAGGTTATTTTATCTAAAAAAGTGTTTGATGATGCAAAATTTAATCTATCTAAGCAATGGATGTTCAACATTGATTGGAAGGTAAAGGTCTGCGAAGAAGCCATTGATTAACTCAAGAACATGCTTCAGAAGGGAGAAGATTTCAGGACTTGCATCTTTTTTGCTTTTCAAGACCTTCACTACCATCTCCTCAAAGAGAACTTAGAAGAAAAATTCAAAGTTAAAGAAATCAAGTCCAAGTTCAAAGAATTCATCAAGGAGGATTTTTTTAAACTAGATAACCTGTCTAAAGAGAAAATGGGAGAAATATGTGTACTCTAAACCATAATCATAGAAGCAAACAAGGAATTCTTGGAAAATGCAGAATTTGGGAAAGACATGGAGAAGTGCCTAGATAACTAGACTCATACGACTTCCAACACCACCATTACCCGAGGCATGGAGATAACAAGAGAATTAGTAAGATTCAGAAATCAAGTACTCAAGGGAAAGACCATAAAAACTACTCCTTCAAATGTTTTAGCACCCAGTTCTTAGAATTTTCTTTTAATCAATGTATTTTGTAAAGTTGGCCAGGCCAATGTGATATTATAAGAACTTGGTTAGATATTAACCTTTTGATTAAAAGAAGAGAAACTAATAATAATCATTTATAAATACCCTTGGGAATATTTAAAGGGATATATTTTCCATTCGAGGGGTGGGATTTTAATGCTTTCATATAGAGACATTGAATTTACAATCAATACAGAAGAATTCTTATTCTCATATTTTCTTGTGTTCTATCTATCTCTTCTTTCTATCTGAATCATGTGGGTTATATATGTTTGAATAAGAAACTTTGTGTTCTTCTAGTTTATGTTATCCTTAGAAAGTTCTATCTATTGCATAAATGTCCTGTGTTCAAATGAGTATGATTCAGGATTTATTTTCATGAATGCATGAGTAAAATATCATTTTTAGATCTATATATCTGAAAGTGCTTCCTTCCTTTCTAAATCATTAATTTTTTTGCATCCTTTTCTTCTGTATTGGGGATCTTATGATATGGAAACATTTAAAGAATCAAAATCCTCATTAAAAGATTGATATTTTGTATATTTGTAAATAAGTATATTTTCTTGTTTATTTGTGTGTTCAATAAGGGAACCTCTCCCATAAAGAGGAGGGATTGATGTCCCCTAACTGTTGCTTTTTTTAAAGTCAGATTTTACAACCAACAGGCCTATTAAAAACTAAAAGGAAAATAATAAAAATATTTACACTATTCTATCTTGGTGTTAGGGTTTTAATCCCATTTCCTAGAATTTACATAAAAGGGAAATAAGTAGAAGAGAAAAGAGAAAAAGAGGGAAGGGAAGTATGCTAATTTTTTTAAAGAGAAAATTCAGATCTTAAACTACTCATATATGTCAGATATAAAGGAAAAACTACAACATCTCATAATTATTTAAGAAAATTAAATCCTTATTAGATAACTAAGATCAATCAGATACTATCAAAAATATGTAATATATGACATGTAATGGCAAAAAAGTGTAATCAATAAGAGGATGAGAGTGAATTAGCTAATAATTTGTTGTATGTGCTGGATCTAGGCTAGAATACTGATGGAACATGTTGGATGTGGGTTGCATATGTTTCATTTGTAAAATAGAGATATGTTAATCTTCTAGACAATAATGCCCATAAGGGGAAAATACTCCCCTAGGCGCTAGTGTTTGTCTTGGACACTAGTGTCTTGACAATGAGTCTGGATCTTATATTTTTAGGGTCTAATAAGATCTCCTTCACTTCATTCTTTTTCACTCCAAATTCACTGTAGGATTTCCCTATCACACCTAAACCTAAAAAAAACCCTAGCTACCTACACAAGGATCAAACACACATTAGCTATAATAAAATATGCATATGTTTGAGTCATACTAACCTCAAAGGTCACTCTAATGTGATTTTAAATTAGTACTACACTACATTTAAGACTCAATGTAGTTCTTGTGTGTGTGATTGAATTGTCTTTATTGAAGCTGGGTTTCCATTGTGCCAGTTGCACCAAGATAATGAGATACAACTAATTTTCTTCCAAGATGAATGTGTGTGATGGAATTTAGAAATTTCCCTTCCTATGTGTAGTGCCCACTTCCCTTTGACACCTTTTGATGCTGATCATTACACTGCCAGCTCTATTATGGACATTATTATAATTTTGATTTAGTATGATGTTAGATATTTGATCATGGATTATTGTTGACTTTGATTCTTATATGATGCATGGTGATTATTAGGGACACTTTATTTGTTGATGATTTTATATTGTTGCACATGGTTATATGATAGATGTTGTTCGGACTTGTAATATTTGGATATTGTGATTAGCCCTAGAAATGGAAAATTATTGGATGATGATATAGATGTTGATAAAACTATAATGATATTGTTAGATTGCTTTGATGTTCTTGTGATTCATATATCTAGATAATTTTTGAAATTTAATTATATTTATATTATTTTGGATGTTCTGATATGACCACGAGGCTGAAGGAGGTATTTGTGTTTTGCAGGTTAAAATATCACAACAAACATCGGGGGATTGGAGACCAACCACATTGGAATTCTAGATGAATTCAACAAGGTCACCATGGAAAATAGTTTTGTTTATGTGTGTGTTTGTTATTGTTAGGGATTCCCGTGGGGGTGGGGCACCACCTTTAAATATGACCAATGGATTTTATGTATTTATTTTATTTTTGGTCCCTTTGCTAAGTTTTCATGTGTTTATTTTGTGATGCTTTTACCCTTTCATTAATTATTAAATGGTGTGTAAATATTGTGAGTAATCATATTGTTTAGTTAATTAATTAAAATATGTCATAAGAATGTAATTAATAGAGTTGTTGGCCATGTTTTAAAGTGTTGTAAGAATGTGTAAGTAATATTTAAGTGATGTGTAAGTTAACCTTTAAGTTTGAAACACTCCACCTTCTTGGAAATTCGATTTTTTCCTTGGAGGCTGATTTTGGAGGCTTGTGGGACAAGTTAAACTTGTCCCATACCTCTTAAATTTACATACCAACCTTGCCTATGGTTGGAGGGTTAAACTTAAATCTTTTTGCTTCATGTTTACAAGTCAAGTTGAATGCTGTAATTGCACTTTTTTTACATAATTTAATTTTAGTCCTTATGGGGTATGGAATTGTTTAAGTGTGTAAGTAAATCTGTCATATTATTCACCCACCTATTTTTTATGCATTAGAGAATAAAGTTGACTTTGTGTTTGGGGTTGAGGATGGGTGATGTGGCATCCTACATGGATCCACCTCATCCTCTTCTCTTCCCTCCTCTATAAAATTTGAATCCCTTGTCTTTTTTTGGGTTGCTTCACTTTTGGGAGACTGCTTCTGGGTGAATTTTCATGTTATTTTGGGGGCTATTGCTTGTAGAAGTTTTTGGAAGATTATTGCATGCTTGTATTGGGTTGATTTTTGGATTGCTTGCATTGGAAGGAGCTTGCTATTTTGAACGTGGAACAAACTCCATCATGGAGAGGTAAGAGCTTGGATCTTGGAAATAGTCTTCTTTCCCCTTGAATGAATATGTAAATTTTGGTATGTTTTTTATTGTTGTGGGATGTGGGTAGCTGGCTTAAAAATGGTGTAGGAGAAGATTATGGGGTTTATTATGTGGGAGGAACAAGTGTGTTTTAGGGAGGTAGAAGGGTGGAGGGAGTTGGGATTTGGGTTCCACTTTATAAAGAAATAGCTTCCATTTATTTACTCATTATGGGGTGCCATCAGAGGTTGGGGAGACATAAGAAAATGTGAGGAATAAGGGGTACTTGGGTGAGGCATAGGGAATGTCAGGGATTTGATGTACTATCCTTTTTGGTGGTTTGTAACTCAGGTGGTGATACCCATTTCCATGTTTGGGAGGCATAAGAAGCATCCCCCATAGTTATTTTTCCTTTGGCTTTCTTGGTGAACCCTTAGTATTGTTTATCATGTGTTATTGTAGTTGTAAAAACTACATTCTATTTTGGACTGTGTTTTATTTTGAAAATACTGTGTGTATGTTTTTTTGAAGCCTTTTGTTGCCATGAGTTAGATCACATATTTTATTGCATTGTGGTTGGGGCTCAGGGGATAATGAAGAAGGATGGATTCTCCTTTCATTGGATGTCTTGGTTGGGTGGAGAGCGTTACCCTTCCCCTCCCTTTGTTGTTATCAAAATTGGAAGAAAGAGAAGAATGCATGTTGCTGTTCTGAAGCTGAGAAAAGATAGTTTGGCAGTCCCTTTTGAAATGAAATCTCATTGTACCCTTTCCATCTTGAAGTGGATGACCTTGTAAATGTTTTTAATGGAAATATTTTTTATTGACTGTAAGTGAAATTGGAAATGTAAAAGAGTTATATTTTGTATGTTGTTTTGGGAAGAATGTGAAAGAATGATACCATTTTGTATACTGTACTTTGAAATCAAATGGAAAGGAAGTTATATGAATTTCATTGGAATTATTGGAAGTGTTTAACTTGTTCATATGACATTATTTAATTGGAAATTTGTGTTTATCATGCACTAGGAAGACCCTGTTTTGAAAGTGAAAATGTGCAACACGTGAAAAGAAAATGCATTATTCTGCCCTGTGTCGATAAATGATTTTTGGAAGGAATAAAAGAAAGAAGTTGTAAAGTTTTCTGTTGGAACCAAAAAATGAATGTAATGATTTTCTCAAATTTCATTGTAGTATTGCATCTGATGATTTCAATGTACTGGAATCTCTGTTTGAAAGGAAGAAATGCGTGTGAGAAAAATACAATTTTTTTGTCTTTTGGAAATGTGTAAAATTAGAAATCGGAATTGCATTTTGGTCTTGGATGGTTTGTATTGAATCAACTAAAATGTCTTAGATTGGAATTGGAATGAATTTTAATAGTTAGAAGATGAAAATGGCAAATATATCCTTTAAAATTTGATCCTTGTTTTTTTTTGTAATTTCAAATTGGCAATTATCTAAACCAAAAATGCACAGTTCAAACCTGCAACAATAAAATAAAATAAAAAATAATGAAATTTAAGTGGTAGGCTCTAAAAAAATTTGTCTAGACATTAATAATCAAGAAAATTTCTTAGAAAACTTAGTAAAATCGGCTGGAACTGTTTTACTATCATTTCACAGTCGTTTTTTCTGTCAAATGTTGGAAATTTCAAATTAAGCCTCAATCAAACAAATTAACCCTTGTGATCTATCCTAAATTACTCTAAGATCAATCCCCCATGTCTATTTGACATGTTTAGAGAGGAAGAAGATCAAATTGAATAGATCTAACAAATTAAAATTTATCAGCTTGCACTATAAAAGCCTGCAGGCCGTTTTCTTAAAATTGACCCTTAAATTTTATCAAAACCAAAAATTAATGAGCTTTGTGCAAAGAGGACATTGAGATATTTCTAGAAAGTCCTCATTTGCCCCAAACTGAGTGGATCCTCTTTTCAACTTAGCATTTTTGGAAATTTTTTAAATTTTTTTCTAAACTTTCCCAGCCAGCCCGCAACCAATCAGGTGATGCCACATGGCATCATAAGGCATTGATGGGGGAACAGATCCCTTTTTGTCTTTTATGTCTCAGAAATTTTTTGGAAAATTTTCCAAGTTTTTCCCGCTGATCCACTGGCCCACAACCATTCAAGGGCTACAATGTGGCATTACGAGGTGTCGACGGAGGAGTGGGTCTATGTACGCTCTTAGCCCTTCAGGGCTTTAAGTCATTTTTCTCCCTGCCACCCTGCCTTTCCCACATTGGCTTAGGAGATGCCACATGTTCTTTACAGACTCACAGGAGCATGGGCATAGAGCCAACTTTTCACCCACATGGGAGAATTTACAAAATGTCTCTCACTACCCAACCTTTCCTCATTTTTCCCCGCACTGCCTTAGGGAGTACCACGTGTCCTTCGCGGACCCGCAGGAGCCTGGGTGCAAATGTGATTTTTGCCCCGCATGGGAAATTTTTTACAGAATTCTCCCTGTAGCCTGCCAACCCACCCTTTGGGAAAATTTTCTCCCCTGGGCCCGCAGGCCCGCCATTGGGAAAAATATTCAACCCAAGACCCGCCAACCCATAACTTGAAAACTATGAGGATTTAGGAGGACTTCTTTATATCACTGGAAAGGTGAGGAAATTTCTTATCTAATGGGAGTGATTTAGGAAAATTTTGAATGTATTAAGTATGAGAAAAATCAAGTTAAAACTATAATCCTGTTAGAGAATGGGTATGGTGAGGAATTTTTCCCTCTGAACCTAATTGGAACTTCTAACCCCAAATTTTAGACCTTATGACCTCTAATAATTATTAATAAAAGGAAAGTATACTCTAGTAGATTTAAATACTTTCAAAACCTGTTAGTGATAATTTTTTCCTTGTAACATGATTGTAGATTCTTTTAATAATAAAAATTTATTCCATAATTTTCCTAACTAATCCTAGGTTGTTCTTGGGTCTCAATTGGGTTATTTTAATGGGTGTTACACTTGGTATCATAGTAGTGGTTCAAAATCCTAGACCATTGGGAACAATAGAAAATTGGACACATGAAACTTAAACCTAGCACACTTTTAAATATAGAAAACAATTTAGTTCAAAAATTATATATTCTAGTAAAGATAGGAATTGAAAAAAACTTAGAAAAATGAACTAACTCTCGCATTGGTTTGTGCAGGAGGCGCAAACGAGATGAGGGGAATTTTCACAAAGACCCAGACTTAACACCACTAGATCATGCTGTAGTAACCATCCTCCCCCAGATTTTGCACACTCTTAAGGATGTTAATGCCACTCTATGTAGAGGATTAGTAGGAGGACATGCAGATAGACATGACAGAGTCCCTTCCATTGAGGGTCAGGTATCTCCTCAACCCAGCGAGGAGCATGGAGAAGAGAACTCCGATATACAGTCAGCTAGGGAAGAATCACCACAAAGGGGACAGTGTGACTGAGTTTCAGAGCATAGAGAGAGGTCTCGAAGCCCTAAGCTTAGGGATGAGCATGCAGGGAGACCTAGAGGCTGTTAGACCACAACTGTATATCACATCAGGGAGATCTTGAAGCTTTGACAATCACATTATTCTAGTGACATAGGTGGATTTCAGGTAGAGGCATGGTTAATGAGCTTGAGCAAATGCTTCAAGCTCTGTCCTTGTTCTAGAAACATGAAAGCTCATGTTGTGATCCATCTACTGAGGGATGGAGCTAGTGTCTAGTGGAGGATAGAGGAGTAGAAGCTCCTTGTTGATTTTGAGACAATTACCTGGGAGCTCTTTGAGGAGAATTTTTAGAGTAGATATTTTTCATGAAGGTTCATACAACAACAGATAGATGAGTTTCATGACATCTAATAGGCATCTCTAACAATGGTTGAGTATGAGAGTAGAATTTTGGATGTACTCCAGTATATTGAGTACATGTAGGATGAGCAGGTGTGTATCCATAGGTTCATCCGAGGCCTGAATCTAGACATTGGAGGTGTAGTGCAGATCCATTGTCCACAAACATTAGCTAAGGCCGTCGAGAAGGCCTATATAGAATAAGAGACTTGGGGAAAGACACATCAAGATAGAGACCGAGTCTGGAGCCACATATAATAGATGTAGGACATTAGATCAAGGGGATCATTACCTCTTCCTCATGGTGGACAAGGTTCAACATAGTCATCTTTTAAACCCCAATAGTAGCAACAGCCATCCTGCCCACCCTATAGACCTCCTTAGAGGTTTGATGCAAAGAGAGGTCAGAGTATGGGGCCTCCTCCTAGGGGTCCTATTGAGATCTCACTCAGTAGGAGATCACCAGTAAAGACCTCAATAGACTATAGCCAGATCATCAAGATCCACACCACAGACCTCCAGAGTACTAACTGGACTTGCTACATAGGGGAGAGGATCATGTGGTTGTTTTGGTTGTGGTGTTACTAGACATTTTTGGAGAGATTGCCCATAGAACCCTAACAAGAAGTGTAAGACATAGATCTCAGAGCCTACTGTCGGTGATATGGGGCATAGTCATATGATGTATGTAGCAGTTGAGAACCATTAGGTAGAGCATCAGAGTATAGTTATTGAGACTATTGGTAGCATTGGTGGTATTCCTACCTCCATCTTGTTTGATTCTAGTTCTTCTAATTCTTTCATTGCACCATCTTTAGTAGAGCGATGCAAGCTAGTGGTAGTTAGGCAGGGTCATAGTTGGGATGTTGAGATGGCTTCTAGAGCCAATATCTCTGTAGACTCCTTAGTTAAGAATTGTGTGGTATATTTGGGACCTTTTGCCACTACCACGGATCTTCGTATCCTTCATTTGGACTCTTATGGAGTCATCTTGGGTATGGATTGGTTGTCTACACACAAGGCTAGAGTGGATTGTTACCACAAGATTATATCTTGTGCGGATGACTTGGGAGTTGAGTCAATGATTTTAGGGGTCAAGAGACCCATTTCTATTCACACCATCTCTACTATGTAGCTTAAGCAATGTGTACGATGGGGTTACCAGATGTATGTTGTTATAGTCAGTGATAGATCAGAGGATGGGTCTAGTAGACCATCGCTAGATGATCACCCCATTTTGAGAGAGTTTATAGATGTATTTTCAGGGGAGCTACTGGGGTTACCACCCCCACGTGAGATTGATTTTCATATAGACCTAGTTCTGGGAGCAAAGCCTATCTCACGAGCACCTTATCAAATGACCACATCAGATCTCTGTGAGCTCAAGTTGCAGCTTGAGGGCCTTTTGGAGAAAGGCCTTATCTATCCTAGGTGCACCGATGATCTTTGTCAAGAAGAAGGATGGATCCTTGTAATTGTGTATTGATTACTACCAGCTGAACAAAGTAATAATCAAGAATCGTTATCCCCTTCCATGCATTGATGATTTGTTTGATTAGATGAAGAGAGCCACATTTTTCTCTAAGATTGATCTTAAGTCAGGTTACTATCAGCTGAGGATTTCGGAGGTGGAAATTCATAAGACTACCTTCCATATGAGATATGGCCACTATGAGTTCATAGTGGTGCCTTTTGGTTTGACTAATGCCCCCATAGTGTTTATGAGTTTGATGAATGGGGTATTCAGGAATTTATTAGATCACTTCATGCTCATCTTCCTTGATGAAATTTTGATTCACTCACGTATGTGTGAGGATCATGAGGGGAACCTTCACCAAGTTCTTCAGTGTCTTTAGGAGTAGTAGATTTTTAGGAACTTGGAGAAGTGTGCATTCTTTCAGACAAAGGTTCAATACTTGGGTCACATAATTTATGGGGAAGGTATCACCATTGATCGTTCCAAGATTAGAGCTATTATGGATTGGCCAACACCCACTATGATGAATGAGGTGAACAGCTTCATGGGATTAGCAGGTTATTATCAGATATTTGTTTAGGACTTCTCTCGGATTGCAAACCCCATCACTTCCCTTCAGAGGAAAGTGAAGATTTTTTTTTGGTTATAAAAATGTGAGCAGGAATTCAATACACTGAAGGAATGTCTCACTACAACACCTATTCTTGTAGTTCCGGATCCACAGGGTGAGTTTTTTGTTTACACGGATGCTTCTTTTACAGGGTGAGTGGAGGCATGTTGATGCAGGAGGGTAGAGAAATGGATTTTGAGTCTCATAAAATCAAATATTACGAGCTTAATTATTTGACTCATGATCTTGAGCTTGTGGCAGTTGTGCATGCCTTGGTTTGATGGAGACACTTTCTTCTTGGTCAGAGATTCACACTTAGGATAGATCACATAAGTCTTCTCCATCTCTTCATGTAACCCAATATCAATGCTCGTCAGCAGTGTTGGATGGAGTTTCTTTATGAGTATGATATGGAGATAATCATGTGAAAGGGAAAGAGAATGTGGTGGTAGACACTCTTAGCAGATAGAGACATGTGGCTATGGCCACCTCAGTGAGCATAGATTTACAGAGCAGGATTCTTCAACAACTTCCTCTTCACAGCTTATACATTACAGTTTGAGTAGAGATCGAGTCTTAGAGACCCCTCAAGGGTAAGTTTGATGGTTTTTCTTTAGAGGCAGATGGTATTCTTAGGAAGGAGGCCAGATTTATGTTCCTAGAAATGGAGGCTTGAGGTAAGACATCTTGGCAGAGGCACATCATGCACCCTATTCAGCCCATCCCAGGCTGAAGAAGATTCAAACCACCTTGAGAAAGTTATATCATTAGAGAGGACTTCGGAGAGATGTGGCCCAATTTGTGTCATGATGTTTAGAGTGCTAGAGAGTTAAGGTTGAGCATCAGCATCCATCTAGCATTCTCTTTCCTCATGCTATACCAAAATGGAAGTGGGACACCATTTCCATGGATTTCATTATTGGGATATCGATGTCAAAATATCACCACGACGCCATCATGGTCATGGTTGATAAATTGACAAAAGTGGCTCAGTTTTCTCCGGTGAAGACCACTTATATAGCTAGAGTAGTGGCACAGGTATATTTGGATGAGGTCGTCAGGTTACATGGGATTCTGTAGAAGATCATTAGTGACCACAATCCTTTGTACACTTCCTATTTTTGGACTACCATGCAACATGCACTCAGGACGAAGATACATTTCAACACAACATATCACCTAGAGACAGATGGAAAGACTGAGTGGGTGAATCACATTTTAGAGGACATGCTCAGGATGTATGTGAGATGAATAGTCTAGATGGGAGGAGTAACTGTACTTGGTGGAGTTTTCCTACAATAATAGTTTTCAAAGTTCTATAGGAATTGCTCCTTTTTAGGATTTTTATGGTAAAGAGTTCATGACACCTCTTAGCTAGGACAAGCTAGAGGACAAGGTTTCTCTTGGACCAACTTTGTTGTAGGACATGGAGTAGTAGGTGGTATTGATCAGAAAGAGATTACAGGAGGCACATGACAGGCAGAAGAAGTATACGGATCAACGTAGGACTGACTGTAGTTTTGATGTGGGCATGAAGGTGTTCCTTCATGTCAAGCCACATAAGATCCCTATCTATTATGGAAAAGGTTCTAAGTTAGCTCCTAGATTCGTGGGTCCTTTTGAGATCTTGGAGTGTATTGGCCCTTTGGCCTACCGTCTAGCATTGCCACCTAGCTTATCTCGCATACATAATGTGTTTCATGTTTTAGTTCTGAGTAGATATGTTATAGATATTTCTCATGTGTTAGATTGGACATCATTACAGGTGTAAGATCAGGGAAAGGTGATGGTGGAGCCCATTCATATCCTAGATCACAAGACCCTGGGCCTTCAAGGTAGAGAGGTTGATCAGATTTGGGTGTAGTGGGACAGATATGATGAGACTGCAGCTACATGGGAGGATGCCACTTTATTATGAGTTCGGTTTCCACAATTGTTCCAGTGACTTCATGGAGGAAGTCGAGTCTAAGGGGAAGGGGATGTAGTGCCCACTTCCCTTTGAAACCTTTTGATGCTGATCATGACACTATCGACTATATTATGGACATTATTATAGTTTTGATTTAGTATGATGTTAGATATTTTATCATGGATTATTGTTGAATTTGATTATTATATGATGCATGATGATTATTAGGGAAACTTTATATGTTGATAATGTTATATTGTTGGATATGGTTATATGATAGATATTGTTTAGACTTGTGATATTTGGATATTGTGAGTAGCCCTAGAAATGAAAAATTATTAGATGATGATATAGCTGTTGATAAAACTATAATGATATTGTTAGATTGCTTTGATGTTGTTGTGATTCATATATCTAGATGATTTTGGAAATTTAATTATATTTATATTATTTTTGATGTTCTAATATGGCCATGAGGCCGAAGGAGGTATTTGTGTTTTACAGGTTAAAATATCACAACAAACATCAGGGGATTAGAGACCAACCACATTGGAATTATAGATGAATTCAAAAAGGTCACCTTGACAAATAGTTTTTTTGTGTGTGTGTGTTTGTTAGTGTTAGGGATTCCCATGGGGGGGATCACCTTTAAATGTGACTAAGGGATTTTATGTATCTCTTTTATTTTTAGTCCCTTTGTTATGTTTTCATGTGTTTATTTTGTGATGCTTTTACCCTTTCATTAATTATTAAATGGTGTGTAAATATTGTGAGTAATCATATTGTTTAGTTAATTAATTAAAAGATGTCATAAGAATGTAATTAATAGAGTTGTTGGCCATGTTTTAAAGTGTTGTAAGAATTTGTAAGTAATATGTAAGTGATGAGTAAGTTAACTTTTGAGTTTCAAACACTCCACCTTCTTGGAAATTCGAATTTTTCCTTGGAGGCTGATTTTGGAGGCTTGTGGGACAAGTTAAACTTGTCCCATACCTCTTAAATTTACATACCAACCTTGCCTATGGTTGGAGGGTTAAATTTAGACCTTTTTCTGCATTTTTACAAGTCAAGTTGAATGTTGTAATTGCACTTTTCTTACATAATTTAATTTCAGTCCTTATGGGGTATGGAATTGTTTGAGTGTGTAAGTAAATATGTCATATTATTCACCCACCTATTTATTATGCATTAGAGAATGAAGTTGACTTTGTGTTTGGGGTTGAGGATGTGTGATGTGGCATCCTACATGGATCCACCTCATCCTCTTCTCTTCCCTCCTCTATAAAATTTGAATTCCTTGTCTTGTTTTGGGTTTCTTCACTTTTGGGAGACTTCTTTTGGGTGAATTTTCTTGTTATTTTGGGAGCTCTTGCTTGGAGAAGTTTTTGGAAGATTGTTGCATGCTTGTATTGGGTTGATTTTTGGATTGCTTGCATTGGAAGGAGCTTGCTGTTTTGAACTTGGAACAAACTCCATCATGGAGAGGTAAGAGCTTGGCTCTTGGAAATACTCTTCTTTTCCCTTTTATGAATATGTAAATGCTGGTATGTTTGTTATTGTTGTGGGCTGTGGGTAGATGGCCTAGGAATGGTGTAGGAGAAGACTATGGGGTTTATTATGTGGGAGGCACAAGTGTGTTTTAGGGAGGTATAAGGGTGGAGGGAGTTGGGATTTGGGTTCCACCTTACAAAGAAATAGCTTGTATTTCTTTACTTGTTATGGGGTGCCATAAGAGGTTGGGAGACATAAGGAAATGTGAGGAATAAGGGGTACTTGGGGGAGGCATAAGGAATGTCAGGGCTTTGATGTACTATCATTTTTGGTGGTTTGTAACTCAGGTGGTGATACCCATTTCCCCATTTGGGAGGCATAAGAAGCATCCCCCATAGTTCTTGCTCCTTTGGCTTGCTTGGTGAAGCCTTAGTATTGCTTGTCATGTGTTATTGTAGTTGTAAAAACTACATTCTGTTTTGGACTGTGTTTTATTTTGAAAATGTTGTGTGTATGTTTTGTGGAAGCCTATTGTTGCCATGAGTTGGATCACATATTTTATTGCATTGTGGTTGGGGCTTGGGGGCTAATGAAGAAGGATGGATTCTCCTTTCATTGGATGTCTTGGTTTGGTGGAGAGCGTTGCCTTTCCCCTGCCTTTGTTGTGATCAAAATTGGAAGAAAGAGAAGAATGCATGTTGCTATTCTGGAGCTGAGAAAAGACAGTTTGACAGTCCCTTGTGAAATGAAATATCATTGTAACCTTTTCCTCTTGAAGTGGATGACCTTGTAAATGTTTGTAATAGAAATATTTTGTACTGAATGCAAGTGGAAATTGGAAATGTAAAAGAATTATACTCTGTTTACTATTTTGGGAAGAATGTGAAAGAATGATATTGTTTTGTATATTGTACTTTGAAATCAAATGGAAAGGAGGTTGTATGAGTTTCATTGGAATTATTGGAAGTGTTTACCTTTTTCATATGATATTATTCAATTGGAAATTTGTGTTTATCATGCACTAGGAAGACCCTGTTTTGAAAGTGGAAATGTGCAACACGTGAAAAGAAAAATATTATTCTACCCTGTGTCAATAAATGATTTTTGGAAGGAATAAAAGAAAGAAGTTGTAAAGTTGTCTATTGGAACCAATAAATTAATGTAATGATTTTCTCAAATTTCATTTTAGTATTGCATCTGATGATTTCAATGTATTGGAATCTCTGTTTGAAAGGAAGAAATGCGTGTGAGAAAAATACAGTATTTTGTCTTTTGGAAATGTGTAAAATTGGAAATCAGAATTACATTTTGGTCTTGAATGGTTTTCTTTGAATCAAATAAAATGTGTTAGATTGGAATTGGAATGAATTTTAATATTTAGAAGATGAAAATGGCAAATAGATCCTTTAAAATTTGATCCTTGTTTTTTTTGTAATTTCAAACTGGCAATTATCTAAACCAAAAGCACACAGTTCAAACCTGCAACAATAAAATAACAAATTAAATAATTAAATTTAAGTTTTAGGCTCTAAATGAATTCATATGGACATTAATACTCAAGACAATTTTGTAGAAAACTTAGTGAAATCGGCTGGAACCGTTTTACTATCATTTTGCAGTCATTTTTCTGTCAAATGTTGGAAATTTTGAATTATGCCTCAATAAAACAAATTAACCCTTGTAATCTATTCTAAATTCATCTAAGAACAATTCCCCATGTCTATTTGACATGTTTAGAGAGGAAGAAGATCAAATTGAACATATCTAACAAGTTAAAATTTATCAGTTCGCACTATAAAATCCTGCAGGACGTTTTCTTAAAATTGACCCCTTAAACTTTATCAAAAAAAAATTAATGAGCTCTGTGCAAAGAGGACATCAAGATATTTCTATAAAGTCCTCATTTTCCCTAAACTGAGCTCTCTATCAAAAGTTATGGCCTTCTAAAGTTTTCTTCACTTGGCGTTAAAATTTTGGGAAAAATTTCCTTGGCAGGCCCGCGGCCCGAATTTTTCCCTTGGGGCTTAGGAAAATTTTTGGGAAAATTTTCAAAATTTTCTCCACCACCCCGCCGGCCTATAGCAAATCAGAGGCTACCACATGGCACCATGAGGTGACAGCAGAGGGGCGGATCCTCTTTTGAACTTAGTATTTTTGGAAAAATTTGGGAAAAGTTTCCAAACTTTCCCCACCAACTCGCAACCAATCAGGTGATGCCACATGGTGTCACGAGGCATCGGTAGGGGAACATATCCATTTTTGTATTTTGCATCTCAAAATTTTTTTGGAAAATTTTCTAAGTTTTCCCCATTGTTCCGCTGGCTCGCAGCCATTCAGGGGCTGCCATGTGGCATCATGAGGTGCCGACAGAGGCGCGGGTCTATGTACCTTCTTTTCCCTTTGGGGCTTTAAGTAATTTTTCTCCCCACCACCCCGACTTCCCTATATTGGCTTAGGATATGCCATGTGTCCTTTTTAGACTTGTGTGAGCATGGGCATAGAGCTAACTTTTCACCCACTTGGGAGAATTTGCAAAATGTTTCCCGTCGCCCCACCTTTCCTCATTTTTCCCCACATAGCCTTAGGAGTACCACATGTCCTTTTTGAACCCATAGGAGCATGGATGCAAATGTGATTTTTTCCCTACATGAGAATTTTTTTATGAAAGTCTTCCCACGGCCCTCTAACCCACCCTTTGGGTAAATTTTCTCCCCTGGGCCCGCAAGCCCATCCTTGGGGAAAATTTTCACCCCAAGGCCCGCCGGCCCATAACTTGAAAAATATGAGGAGTTAGGAGGACTTATTTATATCACTAGAAAGGTGAGGAAATTTCCTGTCCGATGGGTGTGATTTTAGAAAATTTTGAATGTCTTAAGTATGATAAAAATCAAGTTGAAACTTTAAGCGTGTTAGAGAATGGGTATGGTGAGGAATTTTTCCCTCTGAACCTAATTGAAACTTGTAACACCAAATTTTAGACCTTATGACCTCTAATAATTATTAATAAAATGAAATTATACTCTAGTAGATTTGAATAGTTCAGAAACCTGTTAGTGACAACTATTTCCTTGTAACATGATTGTAGATTCATTTTATAAAAAATATATTCCATAATTTTCCTAACTAATCCTAGGTTTTTCTTGGGTCTCAATCAAGTTGTTTTAATGTATGTTACACTATGCAATGAATTATGTAGCCCAAATGCATTCCCTAAGTGTTTCTCTTTTCCCAAGTAATAAATCAAAAGTAATAGCCCGAAATTGTCTAACCCCTTAAAATAACAAGTAAGTCATGCATATATATGATTCCCTTACTTTAATTTTGTCATTAACAACCCTAAAATCCAACCCAAAGTGATAATATAATTTTTAGGAAAGATAATGGTTGATGTTGCATTTTTAAACATAAGAGAAGAGGGAAAGAAGAAAGAAGCACCTAAAGGGGGAAACAATGCCTAGTAACTCCTGTCCCTTATTAGGCGCTAGTGTATGAAGAGATCCAAAGTTAAAATAAGGAATACTAAGCTGAGTCACATGTTGTGCAATCACCAAAAGTAAAAGGTGTAGTTACAAAAATTAAAGGACGTAAGTATAAAAGGATAAAACAATGTAAAGAAAAATAAGTGTTGTTGATGTCTAGTTTTATTATTTAGGAATCATGCATATAATGACATCATAGAGGCGTGATGTAATAGTAAGAAATGTCTAATTTTTTGTCTACATTTCCCCCCATGTTACAGTAGTGAATGAATATTCGATAGCATAAAGTGGATAAGAAGAGTGTACCTTGTGGAGAGCCAAAGAAGGTTGTAACTAATATCGTGCCAAATGGAGATTGTGACTGATAGTGTGTTGAATGGAGATTATAGTATGTGTATAGTGGAATCTAAGAGGGGATGAGAACCCTAGGGGTGATGTTGTGTGTGTAATCAAAATTATGTCTACATTTGTAACTTGGATATTTCCTTTTGTTAAGCATCTTATGTTTGAGATTTCTCCTTGTTCCATTTGGGTTACCTTTTGTCAGGATAAGGACGGACTTGAAAAATAAGATAAGAGTAGTCAATTCTTGTGGTATATGAAATTAAACTTTAACTTAGTGAATGTGAGAATATAAATGCATATGAAAAACAAGTGAATCAAGGATAAAATACACCTGAATGTCATGAGAGAAAAAATAGAATTGTTCATGTGTGTTCATTACCTTGGAGATGGTTGGAATATCTGAGAGTGATCGATTCCTAAATTAGTTTGAAGATACTGAGGATTTAGGTATCTTGTTGCCAGAGAAAGAGTGTTGGGAGAGTTATAGGATTTTCCCTCAATGCATTAACAATTCCCAATGGATAAATGCTACTGCAAATGATCACAAATCCAATAGAAACTAGTCATGAATGAAACATTATTATAGGCGTATCATTGTATTGTATATGCCCTAGGTGCCACTCCTTATTTGATATCGATAGAAAATATGTAAATTGGGAAAGAAGAGTAATTAGTTCCGTTACACAAAGTATGAAACTTGCCACTAATTGTGTTATTTTGTACTAGATAATAACCTATAACTAAGTATCTGCTATCAGATTTTGATAAAACCTACCACTAATAATGTGTTCAACATGTAAGGTACATTTTTTCCCCAAAGACAAAACCACCTAGGCAGGACACTAGCACCCACTATTCCTATCTATATTGGGAGCTACTGTCCCTACGATTTTTTTGGCCAAAGTCTGATTCTAAACCATTTTATTAGCTCTTGTTTGGTCAGATTTTGTTTTGTACCATTTTGTGTCTTAATTTCTATACTACTAAGAGGGTTAAATAATCACTAGATGATTTCACCCACTCATTTTGGGTATATGGGATAAATGAATGTTAGCGCAACCCAAACGAGAAAATTTGAAGCTATTATGTATATCTGAAATGGAACTATATGGGGGAATAAGTAACGTTTATGGAAACAACCATGACACATGCAAAACAATGAGAAAATCTAGTATAAAATGTTGGTGAAAAACAAACATGACATGATGTAATAAAAACTAGTCAAAACATGTAATAACATAACAAACAAAACAACAAGTAGCTAGTTGAATACACGGGACACCACTCAGGATGTCACAATAAACTCAAAGCATTCAAGGCCATACAAGTAAATAGAAAATCAAGTATAGGGAAAAGCACACAAATAAGACACAAGAATAGAAAATAACTCACTAGTAAATCAGATAATTATGGTTAGAGTAGTCCTGTAAGACAAATGTTACACATGAAGCACCCGTTAGCATGTTAGAAAAATATATAGTATGTCACAATGTATATAGCTAAAAATAGGAATGAAAGTAATGGATATTGCAATGATAGAACTTGAATATGGAAAGGTAAGGAAATTTAGATGTCCTTAAGAGCCTCATAGGGACTGGTAGAGAATAATGTCAAACATCGTACATTGTGTAATAACCTATGTATAGCATGCATTCACCTTAAAGTACCATGTTAGAACATACTATGAATCAAGATAACATGATAGGTAAAATGCAACATGGAATAGTATAAACAAGTAAGGATATGTGCAACCAAGATCTAAGCTAATGTTTTTATATTTTTCCAATATTTGAATGTTTTTAAATTATTAGAATATGACATATTATGACTAGGGGAGTAGATCAAGGTTTTTATATGGTTTACGCGTGCAAAGTGAGGTTCATGAAGTAATTTTTCTGTCAACAATCGTGTTTGAACCTAGAACAAGAGTGCATCATTGGGTAGAGAGGAGGAAATAGTATGCCCCAAGTGTGAATGTCTTAGGTTTATCTAATGAAGACAGGGGGTGAGGGCCCACCATTTTATAGTGTGAAAGAGGCATTCCTGTGAACATGATCTAAGGACCTAGGATAATGAGAAAGTGTATGTCAAATTAAATGTAGGATATGACTATGTCGTGCATGTGGAGAATGAGACCACAAAGTGACCTTAGATGTATCATGTGTAGTATGTGTCCTACGTGTAGACTTATCCCTATGAGGTGGGTAATGAGATCGATAGATACGTCATGGGAGGAAAGCAAAGTGCACATGTGGAGGAGATCTAGGTGGAGCTATGGAAGTAAAAAAAAGTGATAGGAGTTATAGATTATTTAGTAGTATATTCTAAAGCTATGGGACTATCATCAATGAATATAGAAGTATGTGAACTAGTTGTAGTAGCCACTGAATATGTGGTTGTGAGAGGTGCCAAAGTTAAATGGGCTTGTGGTGGGGTACCTTGAATAGTGATAACATTATGCTCATGTATGGACTTAAGGAATAAATGAACTATGTATGGGATGGTTTTGATATCCCTAAGCAAAGGAGTTCCTAAGACCATGTCACAATGTGTAACCTCATATCCAACAGATAAAGGCATAGAGATAATAAGAGGCCCAACAGTGATTGGGAGAACCACATGTCCATGAGAATTAGGTGATCTAAGTGTCATTTGGGGTAATGGAAAACTAAAAGCTCGTAGGAAAGATAAAGATCATGCATTACACTTGAAATTAGGATGCACCATAACATTGTTAATAACATGAGGACCAATAAAAGCATCAACGTGTAATCTATGTGATGAAAAGGAAACATGAAAATTAACATCAATAAAAGTAATGAAAGGTTAAGGAAGATCAGTAATACCAACAAGAAATATGAGAGGATGATCTAAATATGACGGAGGTGAGACCGCATGATAAGCATGATTTGAAGATAATTAAGGAGCTAGTTTTTCATATTCATGTAATTGAATATTTTAAGCTTTCCATTGTCGTTACTATATTTAAAAATATAAATAATAGGCTCAGGAAACTCAATTTCATTGTCATTAATAAAATCTTGCATCAAATGTCTAATCTTAAAGCATATATAAGTAGAATGACCATTACATTTATGATAATCACAATGTGCATTTTCATCAAAACTCTTGTCATGAGGATGGTTAGGATCTAGCTTAAGAGGAGATGGAAGATAAATCATATTGTTTTCAATAAGATGAGGCAATAAAATACAAGGTGGATATGAAAATTTAGTAAAAGTGTGTTGTGTATTTGTATTTGGAGATTTTAAAATTTAGATATAATATTAACAGTAGGCTTAGGCTCACTAAGATTGCATTTAAAGTCATATTTAGTTTGAAATTTGTTAGTAGATTGATTGGAAATATTAACACCATACTTAAGCTTTCTATAGATAGTAACTTATTTTCTCGTGTTTTAAGAGTGTGACATTAATGATCAAAAGAATGAAAAGAATCAAAGAGCACATGTTATATCAAAGGATTCAATAGACTTTGGATGAATATATCTTGCAATTCAAATTCAGCCAAGAAATTATTCATTTTATAAAGATTATTCTTATAGCACAAAACACAGTCACTAAGATGCTCATTAGATCCTTGTTTCATTTTTTCCATTTGTGTAAATGATATTTTATCTCTAATGTTCATAGAAAAGTGAACCAAAAATATATTTTCTAGAGGAGTGAAAGATCTAATAGAGTGTAAAGACAAATCATAAAACCATCATAAAGCATAGTCTTGTAAGCTCATAGGAAGCAACTTAGTCAATAATGTATCCCCACAAGCATATTACAAGCATGCAACATGAAATTATCTAAAATGATTTTGTGGATCTCCCTGGACGTCAAAAAGAGGAAACTTGGGTGAAGTAAAATTTGGTGGAAGTGGGTAAGATGATATTTTGGGTACAAGAGGACTATATAGGAGAAGTGAAGAATCAAGAGGTGGAGAAGAAGAAGAAGAGACATGTTGTAATTGATGAATTTCAGGTTTTAAATCATGGTACAAAGACTCTAGGGCATGAGTGTATGAAGAAATGATAGGTAGGATATGAGAAATGAGAGGGGAAGAAAAGTAAGTAGTGGGTGTGAAAATAGGCATGTAGATGGCTGATATCCCTGCAGTGGTGGGGGGAGAGGAAAGTGGAATAGAGGCGTGGTAAAAATAGATAGCTCTAAGGTGAAAACCATAATAACATGAACAACATTGTCACAGATGTGTTGGGATACAAATAAAACATTAAGAACATGTGGTACATGAGTGAGATTATCATGTAATGCAGAATGAAAATTGGTGAGAGCATCAAGTTGTGCCTAATACATATTAGTGTATTCATCATAAAAATGCTCACTATCAGAAGTTTCTATGTCCTTGAAGGTGATTTAAAGAAATTTAAATATTTATCTGAGGAGTGGGATCAAACAAAAATAGAAATATTAAATAAGATCTAGCATGTAAAGTACAAGTAAGTACACAAGATAGGAGACGAGAGTGACTTAACTTATATCAGAAGATCTGGGCCAATTTTGGGTTGGAAGATGATTGGAGTAGGATAGATCTGAACCATGTAAGACCTATTTGAGAAAATTAAATCTAGAACCTCTTCGGATATGACCTCCTAGATGAGGATAGGACCACCTAGGTGTTGATTTCTGAAATAGGTGCTAGTTTCCAGGAAAGTGCTCCACTTCTAATATTTTTAGGGTCTGAACTTGTCTCCTTTATTTCACTCTTTATCACATCCACTTCATTATAGAGCTCATTTTTCACACATGTACCTACAAAACAAACCCTAGATACCTACACAAAAACTCAAGAAAACATTAGATGAAAAAAATAATGTATATTTTTGATTCAAACTAATCTTGATGGTCATCCCAATATGATTATCAATGAGCACTACACTATATTTCAAACTCTATGTAGTTCTTGTGTGTGTGTGTGTGTGATTTGAATTGTGTGCACTAAAGCTAGTTACCCTTGTTCTAGTCATACCAGGATACAACTTATTTTCCCCCAAGATAAATGTGTGAGATGTAATTTAGAAATATTCCCTCCTATAATGTTGCAATATTCCCAACTAGCAGATAGTAAGTATTAGCCATAAAATTTATCCAATTCCTAATGATAGTAAGTAAGTCATGTGTGTGTGTGTGTGTGTGTGTGTGTGTGTGTGTGTGTGTGTGTGTGTGATTCCCTTATTTTTCCATTAACAACAAGAAGAGATGATCAAAATAAATAAGAAATATTTTAGAAAAGGTACCAAATGATGTGGCATTTGAAAATCAAGAAAAGGAGGGAAAAGGAAAAAAGTACCCAAAGGGGACAATAACAACTGGGTGTTCCTATCCCTAATGGGTGGTATTGTCTGGGATGCTCGGAGGATATAACGATAAATACCGAGTTGGGCCATATGTTGTCTAATGTCCAATAGTAAAGTGGTCATGCTAAAAATAAATAATAAGATTGTGTAAGAGGATAAAGCAATGAAAAATTAAAACACATATTGTTAATGTCTAGTTTTTTCACTTAGGAATCATGCATATAAAAACATTCTTAGAGGCTTGATGTAAATAGAAAGTGTATGATTTCATGACTACATTTTCCCCCCAATTTATGCTAGTGAATGAATATTCAGTAGCATAAAGTAGACAAGAAGAGCGTACCTTGTGGAACTTCGAAGGGAATTGTAATCAATAGTGAGACAAATGAGGAATGTGATTTATGCCATTTTGAATGGGGATTGTGAAGCGTGTACTGTGGAATCTAGAAGAGAGGATAAAAAATCCAAGGGATGAACTTTTTTACGTAGTAAAAGTGATGTATGTGTGTGTTCCTTAGATATTTCCTTTGTCGAAGCGTCTTGTGCTTGAGATTGCTCCTTGTTCCATTTATGTGTCACCCTTTTGTTGGAGTAAGGTTAGACCTGCAAAAGAAAATAAGTGTAGTCAATGCTCATGATAAATGAAATTGAAATTTAACTTAGTATATGTCAAAATAGAAATGTATATTGAAAAATAAGTGAATCAAGGATAAAAGACACTTTTGTGTCATAAGATAATAGATAGAATTGTTCCTATATGTTTTTTACCTTGGATATGGTTGGAATAGTGTTGAGGATTTAGGCGTCCTATCATTAAATTGAGGATTTGAGCATCTTGTCACTGAACTGAGGATTTGGGCATCTTGTCACCAAAGGAAGAATATTGGGAGAGTGGTTAACTCTTCCCTCTAATCGTTAATGCTTCCCCATGGATAAGTATCACTACATATGGTCACAAACCCAATAGAAACTAGTCACAAATGATCCCATAGAAAAATTAAGTGATCACTTGCATTGCTCAAAGTGTGTAACATGACACTAATTTTGTTCCTATTTTTCCTGATAGTAATTTGTAACCAAGCATGTGTTATTGTAAATTGGAGGATACTATCATTGAGAAATATTTGATTCCGTACTATATTTTTTATGCCACAAGGATAAGAATGCCTAGGTGGGACACTAGCACCCATCACTTCTATTTGTGTTGGGTGCTTTTTTCATGTATGTGTTTTAGGCCCAATTATGAATATGAACCTATTTATTAGCTATTTTTTATCACGAATTTGTTGTTTACCATTTATTTTCCTGGTATTTGAACAACTGAGAGGGAAAAATCATCACCTAATTATTTTCCTCATTTGTTTGGGGTGCGTGAGATGAAAAAAGGTGAGCATGGCCCAAATGAGGAAATTTAAATATGATGTGCACATATGAAATATAACTCCTACAGAGGGAATAGGGAATATACATGGTAACAACCATGCCACATGAAAAATAATGGAAAAGGCTATCTGAAAGTTTTAGTCACAAACAAGTATACATGATGCAATAGAAACAAGTAAAAACACACAATAACATGGAAAATACACAATGAGAAGATGGTTGAATACATGGGACATCACTCAGGATATCACAAGACACTAAAAATATTTAAAGGTGATAAAAGAAAATAAATAATCAAGCATAAGGCATAACCTACCAACAATGACAATCAAGACACAAACAAAGAAGACAAGATATAAGAAAATCATATAACCATGGTTGGGAGAATGTCTGCAAGTCAAATGTTACACATGAAACACCCATTACCATGTTATAAAATTTTATAGTATGCCATAATGTATACAAATAAATAATAGGAATGCAAGTAGTAGATATTGCAATGATAGAAATTTAATATAGAGAAATAGAAAAGATAAATGCCCCCAAGAGCCTCGGTGGGACTGGTACATAAAAATTCCAAACATCATACATCATGTAGAATCCTGTAAGTGATATGTGTTATCAAAGAATCACAACACCCTTCTATTTGCACATACTTGAGCTCATGGTGTGATTGGATAACATGGGTACTATCTCCAAGTTATGGGACCTGCTACTTGAGATAGACCTCCAGAGAAAGCTGGTTCTTACTCCTAAACTACTTGCCACAATCTACTCTAATGCAGGGAAACTAACTATTTTAATCTAGTCTTCCAAGGGACCAGTGAGAGAGAATGCATAAAATGAAAGCCTACACTAAAGTGGTGGTACACCAGAAAAGGAGGGTGTGAGAGTAGTCTCCAAATGCGTGAAATACAGAAGTAAAGTGCACACTAGAAGAGGTGATGACAGTTCTCCATAATCTAGCAAAATGCATTTTACAACAATATTTCAAACATACACAATGATAATGGATCCTTGCAAGAACATAATAATAGATGCAATATTCTTGTAATCAAGGTTGAAGGGGCAAGAGGAATGCAAGAAAGCACAGCAGAGGAAGATGCATCCACAAACTTATATTTTATTGCTTCCTGATATGCACAGTTCAATCGGTTACAAGATAAGGGCCTGGATCACCATGCAAGGAGTCCACAACAAGGGCCTGCAGCACATTGGCTTCACAAAGCAATTTTGGCAGAGCTTTGCTACCAAAAACTACCTCCTTTACAATGAGCCCAACACTCCAATTTATAAGAAAATGAGAAGAGAGAGAGAAGGGGAAAATGGAAATCCTGAAATCTGTCCTTCAACCACTTGTAAGAGACATTAAATGGAGTAAAATGATTTTATATTACTTGCAAAAGGCTCCCCATACTGTCCCAGGTGCTGCAACAGAGAAAGAATGATGACCATGCCTCTTAATTGCACTCCCAACTACCAAATAAAACACTGTTATGAACCCGTCCACATTTTGTGAAAAATCCCCACCAATATCTCCTCAAATATGGAATTTCTTGATTGCTATGCGTTAGGCTCAGAGCCATGATTCCAACGGTACCAATTTTGTGTGATTTCATTGAGAAGTGCAAAAGTTATGGCCTTCTGAATGCAAGCAGCTATTTTGGGTCTGGCGGGCGCTTTTTGTCATTTGACGGGAATGAGCATTAACTGACTAGAGCCGAATATGTTTATTTTATTTAAATGTATCTACCCTTGTTAAAAATAATAAATCTAGTTTTTGTGGCATAGAGGACATCGTGCTCGTTCCACAAAGTCCAATTTTGTGAAAATTGGAGCTCGGAGTCAAAAGTTATGGCCGTTTGAAGTATCATGAGTCAAACGTTGACTTTTCTTCTTTGAGTTGGCAGATTCAGATTTTGGCAAATCCCTCGCATCCCACGTGTACCTTTGCTTCCCGGATGAAACATCTCCTGCATCGGCCAATTCAAGGCTTCCTTGTCCCTTGTTTGCGGCTTTTTCAGCTTTTCGCGTCACCGTTTCACATACTTTTGTCCCAACTCTCCCATGGAATGCCTGGGAAAAATATCTCCAAACCACCTGAAAATGGACTGTCTGTCGAAAAATCAGCCGATTCGTGTCCCACACGTACTTTTTTCCCAGCTGTCCCAAACCGCGTGAAACAAAAACTTGACGATTTTCCCTGCTTTCGGCTGATTTGGATTTTCGCGTCCCTCGCGTCCCGACGTCCCAACTGTCCCGCAGACGGCCCGGGACAAAAATGTCTGACTTAGCCAATTTTATTTATTAATTTCAGTTCTGGCCCCAAGCTTGGTACGAACCTCGAACCTCACATTGGTACGACGAACCCTTCAGACCCGAAATGCTTTAAAACAATCCTGCAACCTTATTTTTGCATTTTTTCCATTTTTTCCAACTCGTTGGGATTTCTTCTTGGATGGGAGAGTTAGAGAGAATCCGAGGGGACCCCAAAAAACATGATTTTTCCCTTGAATCAATCTACTTTCTTGGGACTGAATAATGTGATGCATGTTATCAAAATTACCTTAAGGGGTGAATTTTGGATAACAATATGCATTCACCTCAAAAAGTACCATGTGAACGCACACTGCTTGGGCACATTGAACACACATTATGGAGAATACTATCCCTCCAAGTAACTTTTTAAGTAATGTACATCCTATGATTAACCCTGTTAGTAAGCAAGGATCCATTCAATCAAGATCTGAGATAATATCATTCCTGAATTTTCGTGATATGTGATACAGGAACTATAGAAATAACATATGGAAGAGTGAAAGGTTAACCCCCATATGTATGTATGCAAAGCTTGTGATACATGATTTGTAAATTCAGGGTCAATGATGGTATGTATCTCAACATAGAACAAGAGTGTGCCATTGAGTAGTGAGGGGGGGAGAAATTTGGTGTGGCTCACATAAAAGCTTGTTCTCATGCAGTTCACATGTGATGTATCCAATATTTTTCAGGCATTTAATTCCCCACCCGCTACCTATCAGTGTGAAATGTATTCAGATGTGATCATGATAAAAAAATTCAATGGAAATGGGGGGGGGGGGTAAATTGGAGAAGGCTGACCAAATGAAGAGTCGGGCCTAAACATGTGCCATGGGTACTGTGTGTCCTAGGAGGAAACCTAAGTCTTGGTCATTTCCATTATCATGCCTTTATGAACATCTATTGTTTACACGTCACTACTCTCTAGATGTGGATGAGATCTAGGTGTATGTAACAAGAACCCCACAAAATGGAAAAGAAAATTTAAGAGTATTATATGTTTAGTAAGATTGAGAATATATTGCATGAATCCATAGGGCCATTTATAGAGGATTATGTTAAATGTATCTCCACAAGTGATAGAAGTAACATGATAGTGTGGTAGATTATGATATTATTTTGTCTCCATTACATATCTATTATTCATTTCTTGGTATGCCTCAAATAGTGATAAGGTTGTATGTTTTATGTACAAACAATCATATTCTTGTTTTTTCTTTGTCGATGTAACAATGCACAATTATACATATAAAAATGATGATGACACTTGGATTAGTGAGAGGTCTAAAATGTATCGATCAAAACATATACACATTTAATCCATAAGAAGTCAGGTGATCTACGGGTCAATTTCATGATAATGGAAAAATAAAAAAATTACAACATAAAAAAATGTTAACATACATTGAACTTGTAATTATTGATGCGACCATTACATTCACCGATATCTATAAGTTCTTCTTAATATTTAGCATCAACTATTTATGGATCATGTGATTATTAGAAGCATTATTATCAACACTCATTGGTTTAGATTATCCTTGTTTTTGTGTACTCACTTTATTGAATCATGCACTTTGGGTCACCATTTTCTATTCTCTGATTACTATATTGAGCTTTTTATTAGTAATGTCCTAAGTAAGAAAAGTACTAATCAAGACCATGTATTAGAACACCTTTCTTTGCTTATCAATATAATGAACAATTTAGAAAATCAATGTAGACACTAAAATATACAAGTTTATTAGTATTACATTATATTATTAGTATGACTTATTATCATACATTGTTTTCTAGTGCAAAAACATTAGGACGCCATCGCACAGATGTCCTGGTCCTCTCTGGGTTACTTTGATTTATCTGATTGTCACTCTTTCTTATAGTATTTTGGGTTATTTCTAACCACTTTGAGCATCTTATAATTTGGTAGTTGACAATGTCGGGGTTAATTACGAAATTCAAGCAAAATTGGTCTTATTGAGCTTTCCAATTTATGTGAAGCATAGAGAATGAGACCAAACATTAAGCATTAGCTATCACTACCTAAGGTTGCCATCCCATTCAAGTTTCTAAGTCCCACCTTAGTTTTATCCATCTGAACACCATTTGCATTAGACATTCTTCATCACTACTTATTCTTATTTGAACTTTATATTTGGGGTCGGCATTTTGTGTCATCCAATATTAAAAATTTGAACAAATAAACTTATATATATATATATATATATATATATATAGCTTATTTTATTGGTATCAAGAGTGACAAGCTAATAAATGAGCCATTTAGTGGCACCGATTTTCCTACTCGTACTTCATAGAACCAGATTCCACGTATTAGATGTAGTGCAACGCTTAGTCACTGACCTCACAATTGGATGATAGTTTTCTAGAGTGAGCAATATGAATTTGTCATCCTGGGAGACTCCTACTCGATTTCCTTTTCGAATATTATGTTTATTTAATGGCGGCCCTGTGGTCACACCCTCATATTTCATTGTAGAGAAATAAAGTGACCTCGGAGATAAATGATACGATGTCTTCTACATGAAGCCAAAAGTTACTAATAATGAGCTTCAGTCTGTGAACACTCAAATGGAGACAATTCCTCGGATTTTTGTCAAGACTAATCAGCTTATGGGTGCCTCTCCTCCACCTCTCCTAAGACCCCCATTCCAGCCTATCTCTTCATATATGCATTTTCCTAGAAGAAATAATGTGCATCTGGTTTTAGCATTCTATTCAGATATCTCATAACTTCGGTACATTGTGGGAAGCACTCTTCCCAGATGGATCTAAGTACATTTTTCTCCTTGTTTCACTGAATTAGGAAGAAACTTCGTCAGCCTTATTTGACCTAGAATTTCTTTGGTGTACTTTTTGAACTTAAGGTTGTGTCCAAAGCCATTTTAGCCACTGCCAGTGTTAGACATGCAGAAATCATAGCCTAATATTTAGGGATTCACATGTAGCTTAGCATTTAGGATTCTGATAGCTAGCATTTAGGGAAGTTATTTTGTAATTGACAGCACTGACTAGAAATTGATATGTGTATGATGCTGAAGATGTTGTAGAAACATCATGATAAACCTGATTGGAAGAGTATTAAGATAGGTTAGTTTTCATGTTTGAGTTTGAATAAGATCTTTGTTCTATTGTTATTCTATAAAGATTGTCATTCTTTGATTTAGCAGAGCACAAGAAATAGTAAGAATAAGGAAAATCAGATCTAATGACCTTCAATCAGCATCTTGAATGATGTTCCTAATCTTGAAACAGTGTATCAATATATTGGCCATTACATATATGATCATAAGCAAAGTGTATGGTGATCAAATGTTGCTGCCACGAGAAGCCCATCAAAATCTAGTTCAAGAGGACGCGGAAGAGAAATGGCCACATTACTGTTCACAAGAGATCCTCACAGGATGGCAAGAACGATTTGATGGTAGATATGGAAATCTCTGGATGCTCAGAATGAAGATGTGGAATTCTACTGAACAAGGATCTACTCAATATAGTTGAAAGGGATTGAGCTTAAAATTACCCTAAGGATGTAGATCTGATCAGTAACGCTTGGGCAGTTAAAGGAAGGTATTGGGATCGTTCCTGTATACTTTTAAATTTGAGTGATAATGTGCTTTTACATGTAGAGTCCGAGGAATAATCAATAAAGGAAGCTTGGGACTCAAGCTACATCACATGTGTATATGAATCCAAATGATGTTAGCACAAGATGTAGTATCTTAGAAAAGAAGATTTTTTTAGTATAAAGATGATAGGAAACAATGTAAAGATATCAAAGTGTTTACAATGTCAAGTTTAAGTCTCTCAAAAATCAATTAGGCATCATGTGGATACAGTGACATACTAGAAGCTTGATGTAATAGTTATAAGTCGCATAATCTTGGGATGTTTACACAGAATCCTAAAGTAATCTGGACATGGATAGTAGCACTAAGTCACCCAATCTAAGTTGGATTTGATCAAAAGTACATAGCAAAACACAAAGTTCAATAAGAAATCAGAAGGAAGGAATGGGGCCCTGAATTTCATGAGAACTTCCTTTACAACATAAATAGTTTTCAGTAGGATATAAGAGCAAAGAGAAAAGAGAAGAGTGACAACAAATCACATCCCTCCTAGTCTAATATGTCTCAAAGACATGGTAATATTTTATTTTTCACAAAGGAGGAGAAAAATAAGGGAAATTGCTTTTATTGTGGAGCTCTTGGGCATAATTTAGAGAAAACGAAATGTTGAAAGTGGCAATGCATGGGTAAAAGAATTCCACATGTACAAAAGAAAAGGAAGGCTGACAAGAGGCAGGGAATTTTAGGTTTAAAACTTGTATCTTGAACCTTGTGACTTCTCACACCACCTCTCTTTCCTTTGAAATTACAATATTAGATATGTTGGTGTGCCAAGTCCCTATAATATTTAACATTTCAACATTAGTGCCTTCAAAATGTATCAAACCCTTGGAGGCTTCCACTATCAAATTATATTTTTTACAAATCTCATCCTTATTATCTTGGATGAAGATACCAATGTTGAATTATTATTCCTTGATTAAATTATTGAATTTTTCTTTGATTTTGAATGTTGTGTTGAGTTATGAAGAGGTCAAAATAGAGATCCTTCATATTTGTAGAAATTTTACCTTTCAAAGCCTCACCTTTTTGAATGTGTGATTGAAGGTACTTTGCATGTTAATCTAGCACTATGATCTTCCACTCAACACTATGGAACCAAATCCGAGATATGTTATTGTTTGAAACATCAAAAATATTCTCTTAGAGAAGAATTTTCTCATTATTTTAAGCCATGATTCTCAAGTCTTATATCAAACTAGCCCACAAGTTGGCTTCATTCTCAATATTCTCAATTTAGGTGTTTAAATATATTTGTGCTTCCACTATATACTCATAAGCCTTATGGAATTTATAAATGAACTTCATGCCATTTACTAATAGCTTTTCTACCCATGCCTACATTATTTCCCCCCTATGACCATGCTTATGAATTTCGGTAATGGCTTTAGTATAAATTTATTTTACCAAGGTAGAGGATGGAAGAGATGATATTAGAGTAGGGTCTCAAGATATAAAGGCCTTGATGTAAGTTATGAGAGTATGTACCTATTCCTCTAATTACTCATGTTTGCTTCCTTTCTCCACTCTCTCAATTATCTTTGAAAATTATTATTAAGATTGTTTATATCCCCTTTTGGAGTATTCTTTCTTAATAAGACTCTTGTAAGTTCATAAATATACCAAATTGATCTCGATTTCAATATTTTAAATAATAAGCTTTACAATCTACACAAATTGGAGTCCATAAGGATACTATACAAAGAGAGAAGTAGTTTTATCTTTTTTGGGAGCTGAAGTGCCTTAGATTGTACATGCTACAACATCACAATTTTGAATAATGACCTTTGGGTAAGATTTTCTTTCTTCTCAATAAGATGTTGTACCCACATGAATGAAATTTCATTGATAAATATTTTAGTTGATTTCAATACTGACACATTTACAGTAAGAGGACAAGTAGGAGTTTGTACAATTATGATATCAATAGAAGGATATATATAACTTGATACCTAGGGAGATGTAGTCTAATTCTTCTAACAATCAAAATTTGTCTTCAACTACTCCTTCCATCCTTTTATTTGAAGGAGATTCTATTGCATGATTTTTTTATACTATTATAGGATCAAATTTTGGAGTGCGAGCTTAAATTTTGGTGTTATAAGGATATTGAGTTGAGGAGGAAGGCATATATTGTTGACTATGAGGAATAACCTTCTCTATAGCCTTAAATTTTGTTAATTTCTTTTGATGTTACCTCTTTGTAATTTTGATTACAAGTTTTGTGAGATCAACAATACTATTTTTTTCTTTATGAGACCAATCTATGATAGGAAGAGTGATATATTTAATACATGTTTCAAACTCAAGTTCACACAAGTCATTCCCATCATCAATCATGCTTTCTGTAACTTAATCTAATTTTAAAATTTGGATATGATGCAATGTCACCCTTGCCTATTCTCTCCTTATAACTTTAAAGTAATCATTGTAATCATCTCAATAATATTTTATAATGGGTATATGTGAGTAGGTTGGATAGAATTGAATATTATTTTTGACCCTTTTGAAGTAAGTATGCATATTGAAGGGAACAATTGTTCTCTCATAATTATGTGCAACGATTCCTAATTTGCACACATAATTGCCTAAATAAATGAGGAACTTGATTCCATGTACCTTCTGATCCTGAAAAACTCCATGAATCATATTTAATTATCTGCATAGTTAAATAAGAATGAGTTTTTCTCTATAGAAGATGGGAATTTAATAAGTAATACCTTCAACTATTGTAATCCTAATGTAGGATAACCTTTGGAATCAAATGAATATTTTTCCATATGTCCTCACTAACTATTTAGTCTCTTGAGAGATATTGTTTATTGGGAAACCTTTTGATAACCTTAAAATGAACATGGTGAATGCATCATTCAACCTCCTGAAGTGGATCTTAATATTATCATATGTAAATTGATTATAATAGTCATAAATTGGATTAGATAGGCTTTGTGTTCCTGGTCTTGAAAGACCAACCCATATTATATATCCTACAATTTTGTAATATAGATAAGGATTCATATATAATGACTTAGTGTTGCTCAACTGAGTGAGTTGATTTTTCAAAATTTCACAAATAATTTCTCCCTAGATTATGAATTATTTTCCTTCGCATATGAGGTTAGTAAAGATACACATATAACTATGTAATTCCATAGTGGAGGGAAGTCCCATAATTCTAGCCAAAAATTGTATCATATCTGAAAATTATTTTAAAAAATCATTTATGTAGAGAATTTTGACCAATTTTGGCAGGCATTTATTCTTCTTGTCTAACCATGTTTTGAAAACCATTGAATGATATTTGTTTGGTATGATATAATATTCTTTTTATACCACTTTACGTGCTATGACCTTGACATCTACTATAAACACAATCCCAAGAGCCAAGTTGATGTGATGAACATCTAGTTGAGAAATAACCTACCTTTGTGGTTATTTTAGTTATTTTGTGGCACCAAAACACCTAGCCATGTCAGGACTGTGTTTGAACATTGTAATAAGGTGGGAAATCTAGCTACATGAGCCATACCCTCCTAAATTATTTATTTTTTCCAATGTAGTTCTCTTACCATCTCCCATTCTCATAAAAAAACTTGGGTAAATCTATGTGTTTGACATGACTATCACCAATCTCAAGGAAAATGGTTTTCAAGGATGAAATAAGCTCATACCCATCATATTTAAAATTCATTTTTGATAGTTTAATAGTTTAATTAACTAGTTTAGAGGAGTGGGAAAAATGGAGGTGAATTAGAAAATAAAAGGGGAATTACAACATGTTAGGGAGATGGTGCCACATGCTTCTCCCTCATCTGGTGGATTTACGCCAAGTGGTTATCTAAACATCTGTTACGTGCCACCCTGTGGGGGTGGGTGTTATCCCGGACTTAACATCATTTGCACTTGGGTTTATTCCTCAGACTTGAAATCCCTGGAACACTTTGACATGGGCCTAGAGTGGAATACCTCCATGTGTCCCACTGCTTGGGTGGGAAATTTTATAAGTGCTATGGTCAAAGTGATTTTGACAGGTGTATGGATGTATGACGGTGTTTTTGATGTAATTTGTATTGTATCTAAGTTTGATTTTTTGTTTAATCTTCCTTATTTGTATAACGGTATATATCCTCTATAAAGGATATTTCATATTATATGGGGAAGGGACCCCTTAACCCTCTTTTACAATTAATAAAAAAACAGGTTAGGGAGAAATTCTCATTAAAGCAAAAACAATAGTGGAATTAGTTACCTAATACCATGAAAATGGAGTTATTAGATAGGTGTTCTTGTTCGTGCATTAAAACTTGAAATCCACTGGCTAAATGTTTTTTTGGAGGCAAGAAAATGAGTAGAGCAAGAAGATGTGTTAGTGTGTAGAGCTCATTTCACATTTAGATAGTGTAATAATTATTTGAAAATGGCTTGTTATTTATTTTTATGCTACCCAAAACATTATCTAAAAATGTAAAAAGTGTGGAACTATTTATTTAAAAATCCTTTGCTTTGGGTTTATACGAATCATCAGTTCCTAGGTAGAACTATGAAAGGGCTCAGTGAGTTTTATTCAAAGGCAATAAGACCGACACCCTTTACTTTAAACATTTTATTTTCACATCATTGGTGTAGGGAAGGAATTAAGGAATATTTCCAAGGGTTTCAAACATAAATTAATTTTTTGATGAAAATGCCTAACTCCCAAATTCATCAACTAATTTAGTTGATCAAGGAACTGATGTAAATATGGAACTATTACTTATGTTCCACTCACATTCAACATAGCTTATGTAAGCATAAAAGTAATTCCCAAATAACTTTTAAAACATTTCAATTGGATTATCGTTACCAATAGAGAACAAGGGAATAAACATAAATATTCTACTTGTTCCTTCTAGAGGCAACAAAGCTGATCAAGGGGACCAAATCGACTCAATGAAGTCAATTTTAAAAATTTGGACAATTTTTTTTTTTCATCTTTTCTCCTATGTGACAGTAGTAATAAAATATAAAAACATTCAAATAATCAAATAAACACAAAACATGAAAATATTTTTAAAAGTAAAAAAATCAAGGCATGTATATGACTTGGTTTACTAGCTTATTACTTTACATATGTTGGTTTTCATACAATTTTATAAATACCATATTTTCTATATAATTTTTTACATATGTGTGTTCATGAGATATGTTGAGCTTGATGTAGAATATACACAAGATAATAAATTATTACAAGTGTTTTCCTAAGTCTGACCCAGTGGCCTTGCAAATGCAGGGCATCTCCTAGACTACTCAGGTGATTTTGTTTCAATACAATTAATTTTACTTGCTCATTATGCTTAATTTCTTATATTGTGCAATATTATATATTTCAAACTAATATGGCTAACCCACATGTCTTGTTTAACACTAGCATATCATAATATATTTTCCTCTAGGCTAATGTTTATTATGGTATTCACTCACTTGATTATTTGTATGCTTGATTTTATGTATGTAGCCTAAGGCCTTTACTCTACATGTCTTGCAAGACTTGTTTGTGGCTCTATGCATTTTTTATGACTAACATGTGTGAAATTTATTTTGTACTTGTCTATTTGATTGCCTCTATGATTTTTTAATACTATACATGATTGTATTTTGTAATTGTTACTTATTTTTTTGTTTTCTATCTTTGTGTGTCATGGTTTCTACTATTTTTTTGTTTTCCTTCTTTGGATGTCATGGTTTCTACCGTGCACACACTTGCAAGAGTAGGATGTCAATGGTGGCCACTGAAGGTATCCATCCTCATGTGATCTAATGTATATTATCAAATAGATCTAAGATGGATATGCATCTTTTCTTTTGAGTCATGTGTTTAATTTTCAAATTTCACTTGCCTTAAAAGAGGGAACATTTGGTAGGTTTATCACATAGATGTCTATGCACATCAAACACACGTACAAAATTCATAAATCAAGAAGAGAATGAAATTGGGTATAGATACTTAAGAACATGTTAAAACATAGAATATTAACAAATTTTACACAATTATTGAACCATCCACCAAGGACGATTCCACAAGACATTATGGTCCGAGGTGTAAATAAGGAAAATCATAGAAAATAGAAGATAAATAAAAAAATACCATATTACCTTCATTGTAGACCTCTTCCAAACCTCAAGATAAGACCGTAGAAGCTTTAAGCTTGTTTGATATTTGTATAGTTTGGATTTTGGATGCTCTTTGATATTAATCCTCTAAAGGGATTTGTAGATGTTAGGAGAAGATTTCACAAGGATGTGGATCTCAAATTTTTAGAAGTTGGATGTAATTTTCTCAAAGACCTAGGGATGGATTTGCAAAGGAAATGGATTGCTGTTATAGTTGAGGGTAGAGCCATGAAAGGTGGATGAAAGATTAACTAAGCTCCAGGTTGATGGTTGAATCACCCAGGTTAGCAAGTAGACTTGGCAATAATAGTTGTAGATTTACAGGGGCAATAGACATTCAGAATGGAGGAAGTTACATCTGGAAATTGAATTGTTTGTACAATCCAATTGTCTCCACACTTCTAGGAATATAGAAGTGCAGTCTAAGTGGGATAGGGAAGTGTAGTTCAAGTGTATTTTATTGGAATAGGTGGAATTAAATAACTAAATCTAGTTGTGAGGAGATAATTAACCATTTAAATAAAAATGTTTAATTATATTAGCTAGAAGGTATTATGAATTAATTTAATTAATTCCAAGAGCATGGTAGAATTAAATTAATTAAATTAATATTAATTGTTAGGAGACAATTAACCATTTAAATAAATAAATGTTTAATTATATTGCCTAAAAGGTGTTAGGAATTTATTTAATTAATTCCAAGAGCATGGTAGAATTAAATTAATTAATTAAAAAAGGGTGTATTTAAATGATGGAATTAATTCCAAAGGGGTGTACTGTGGAAAGATAGAATTAATTTAATTAATTCTAATTAGATAGAATTGAGATAGAAATATGTATGTATTTTTAGGGTGTCTACATTTTCCCCTCTTTAAAGTGCTATTGCAAAGTAATAGTTCTTTAAAGATAGCAGACAAATGTAGATCACTGAGCAAAAACCAACGAGTAGAATGGTAGAGGGAATGCCCCCTCAAGTGGGTGGATGATGCAGTAAGGTGGTGGATGGTCACTTGATAGGAAGAAAGCATATGCATTTTGGAAAAGGATGGAAATAATGGGAAGGAATGTGCTTGTAGCATGAGCGTCATTTGGAGAGTTTAAATATATAAGAGAAACCATTATTTTTATGTTGCACAATAGGATTTCCACCAAGATTATGAAAGCATTAAGATGGTTAACCCAAATGCGGGTAAAAAAACACATACACAAAAAAGAAAAAAGAAAAAGGAAAAAATAAAAAATATGAAAAAATTAGGTGAAGACATCATGGTTTAAAAGAACCAAGATGTTGTCACACTACTTGCAATTAGTCCAAGAAGTAAACATCAACAATGCAACACGGCGTCAAAAAAGAAGACAATCAACTACGCCCCTAATGCATGCCACAATGAATGATTATGTAGATGAAAATGATCCCAAGGTGGGAATAGGATAAGAATGAAGAGATGAGAAAAGGTACTCCTCATGACACTCTTGTTGGATATGGCGTATAAATGATCTGAAATAAATTTCCCCAAATGAAGTTATATTGTGAAGGAAATTGTTTTTTAGGACTTGCATCAAACAAAGTTAGTTATCATGCAAAGGGAAGAATGTGATAGTTGTAAGATCAGAATGATCATTAGGGTAGTAGATAAAGGTATGAATTTATCAAGATTGTGTTGAAATGTGGAAAGATTCACTTCAAGGGTTTTCCAATTGTAGGATTTCTGTAATAAGTGAATGTTTGTTAAAAAAATTTAATGATTTTTTTTGAATTTTTTGAAATATTTGGTGTTTGGATGTTTGCAAGTTTTTAGAAAACTTGATGCACCTCAATTATTATAGAAAAACAATGATGGTGAAAGAATAAAATAAGCATGTAAAACAAACCCAATATGAATAGAATGGAACCACACCAAAGTTATATGTGAACTAGGATGCACAAAAGTTTCCTACAATTGGTATAAAATGCAAGTAAGAAAAATGTAATAAAATAAAAAAATAAGAGAAGAAAAATAATCATCACAATGTTGAAAAAAAGCAACAGTACAACACAATTTTGCAAAATAAACGTCATCTAATGACACTCTGAATGTGTTCCACATTGTAAAACTAGACAAATATGAATTCCCCCGAGTGATAGCTTAGAACACAAGAGGATTAGATTGATCTGAAGAGCATATTAATGCTTAGATACTCCAAAAAAATCTTGTTGGATCCTATTGAATTTTGATCATTATTGGATTTAATCCAAGTATGCACCATGCAAAGTTATATTGTGAAAGGGTTACTACTTGTCACGAGAACATATATACACCACGAGAAAGAAAATTGATTAAAAAAAAAATTTGGAATGATCATGAGGAGTGTCATCAAATGGTGAAATTATTTAATTGTGCTACCATTTTCTGAAAGTTGGTCAAAAAATTTCTGAGTATTTTGATTTTTGACAGTTTCATAATGTTTTTTTAAATTTCTGGAACAATTTTATATTGTTTTTGGAGTTTGGAACAATTTAATATTGTTTTTGTATTTTTTGAAACATATTTGAATGTTTTTGTAGTTTTGTGAAACATATTTGAATGTTTTTGATATTTTTGAAAACATATTTGAATTTTTTTATATTTTTGAAAACATATTTGAATAGTTTTGGATTTAAGAACATTTTAAAAATGTTTTTGTATTTTTGACTCAATAAAAGGGGTTGCACAACTTAAACACAAATGAAAAAAATTAGAAGCATTTCATACCATTTACATAAATTTCAATGTTGTAATGATAGGATGTCTCACTCCATTTGTGACTCCACGCAACTAGGAAGATGTGAGGGCTCATCACCGAGAGCCAAAAATGATGTGAAAATGAGGTGAATAGTTATATGAAGGTGAAGATATTGGATGATAAGACATAAGGTGTAACAATCCATGTAAGAAGAATGTAACTCATATTTAGTCAAGATTATATGATAGATTCTAAGAAGATTCCACGTTATAGGTTTTGACTAGAATTAGATCCATAGATGGCATACTGATTGGCGAAATATGGTTGAGGAATTTTTGAGTCTCTTTAACTTGAATGGATAAATTACTTCTTGGGATATTTTTTATTAAGAACTTTTGATTTAGATTTGATAAAAGGCTTAATTTTTAATTGAGTTTGTGAAGGAACCCCTACATGTTGCCCCATTTCACTAGTAAGAGACAAGGGCTTAACACCAAAAATAATATGTAGACAAACTTAAGGGCATCTTCCTCCATTCCAAGTCTCATACTACTAGTGAGAATTATGGGCTTACCATCGAAGACTATGAAGGGAGAAAGATGTAATGATTGATTTGTATTTTCTTGTATTTTTATATTGATTTTTCATTTTTTATTGATGTTTTTCTTATTGGGAAGAAAAATTCTACCCCAAAGTCTCAGCCACATTAGATTGATTTTTCCTTGTTTATTGATGTTTTTCTTATTGGGAAGAAACATTCTACCCCAAAGTCTCAGCCACATGTGAATAATAAGATGTAAGGATTCAACACCGTAAACTGAGATTGATCATAAAAATGTTTGGGTAACAAGTTTAGTGATTTTTGTTAAAGAGAGAGCTTATTTAAAAGGAGGAGTTGCCATCAATAAGATTTGAGAAAAAACTGTAGATAAAATGATCTAAAATGGTAGAAAACATAATAGGGATGAGATAAACAATGATCAAGAGAAATAATTTTAACCTGTGTTTAATAGGTGAAGAATGAAAAGAAATGATAATGGCATGATTAATAAATGTGCCAACATATGGAATGCTTAATGTTATTTGCACTTGTTTTTATGCCTTTTGTTTTCAAACAATTCGTTAACCAAAGGTTTAATATAGATTTTTATTTTATTTTTATGCTTTTTATTTGTTTTGAATTTCAATGGATGAGATATTGCAATAGACTCATCACAAGAGATGTCCATGTTTATTATATTTGAATGGTCTTGACTTACGAGACTTTGGCGGATGAGATCTAAGTCAAAGGAGTAGTGAGAAGGATTTTCGATGAATGATAGATGTAAGTAGTCCTAATTTATGAGACTTGGGAGGATGTGTTTCCCACCTTGTGTCATGTTGTCATTGATGTCCCTGTGTAATGTCCCAATACTTCTTTGTCATGGAAATGGTGTGTCTAGGGAGTCACAAAGTGTTGAGTTCATGTCAGTCCATGTTGTGTCAAATATATTCTTTTTAGGTGCATGTGAGTCATTTTGGTTGGTTATCTGTGGTGAAAAGTGAAGAAGTAAAACACTTGGAACATGTTTTGAAGGAAAATGTAACCTCTAGCCAAAACTGCCCTTGAGAAACCTATTGGTTATTGCATGAAAATGGTATGGGATAGACCAATTTAGAGATAATTTTTTCAAATAAATATTGGGATATGGTGTAGGTAGGTGTCTTTGAACTCCATGTAAAATTTTAGTTCCTCAAAAGGTCATTTGAGCAAGTTATTCAAGTTTTTGCAAAATTGGTTCCTTGAGAAGTTCATTTTGAGTTGCCTAGTTTCTTAGCACTCAATAATTAATATAAGGGTTTCTTATGATAAATCATAGAAGGAATTTTTGTATATTAATCCAATATTAAAATAGGAAAAATATTTTTAGGTCAAGTGAATATGTTTTAAGAAAGTTATGAGCATTCTTCTATTGGTGTTTGGTCTCTCTTCAAGGTAGCTTCTTGAGATAAGTGGGAAAATTGGAGTTGTTCAACTCTAAATAATTTGTGAAAGTAAGAAATATTTCTTAGAAGAATAATGGATCTCATCTAATACAAAATGATGATACTATTTCTTTCAAGATGTATTGTGCCACATAAGCATGCTTGTGTTGTGAAGAACTAAGTGTGAATAATCATGCTCTTTAGCCTAAAAACTTGCAATCCTTCAGGAAGATTTATTTCAAAGGATTTAATGGAGTAAAAATGGTGTCTTATTCCTTTTCATGAGCTTAAGATTTTTTTTTTAATTATTTCCAGTAATATGGTGAAGTATGGTTTAGACTCTAAATGTACTTATGCTTGAATTGGTGATATCAGTACACTGCTACATACACAATTCCTTGAAAACTTCATGGTTCAACAAAGTATGACCTAAAAGGTGCTTAAAAATTCATGGTACTAATGTAAAAATTATTATTCACAAGTGGAGCTGGTGACAAGGTGAGTGAAGGGAGGTTTTTGTCTTGAAAAATAATTAAGAAGCAAAATGGGCTTCAATTTGCTAGTATGAACAAAAAAGGAAGTGTAAGTTCTAGGTCTAAATGTGATATTTGTGATATTTTCTCAAGATTTTATACTAATATCTGATATCATTTCAACATTTATACATTGAATAAAATTATCAAAGGTGGTCTTTTTCTCAAAAACCATTGTATTGTCATCCTATACCCCAATGTACCTGCAAACTAAGCTTGCTGGGAGGAAATGGAGCTCATTCAAAGGTGAGTTTTAGTTTGAATAAGAGGAATTTGGTCTAAAAAATACCAATAAATTTATTTATTTTTATTTCATTTTTTTTGGAGGAAGAAATCTAATTTTATAGAGCTCTCGGGCCCTCTCTATCAACAAACATTGATCTAGGGTTTTTAGACATTCTTTTTTATCGAAACTAAAAAATCCTCTACTCAAAATTTAAGAAATTAAGGGAAAATTCTGTGGGGTATTCAAAATTCTGATTCAAAAGGTTTAAATACATTTCATCGAGTATGGAAGTACTATTACTTGACATAAATTTTTGGAATTGTGCACAGTCGATCATTTGGCAGTAAAACATGTTTTACTTAAGTTCCTCTCATTTTTTCTTGCAAAAACAATTTTTATTTGGTGTGCATCAAGTTCAAAAGGTATGAAGGAATGTTTTATGTCACCCTTGGTGGTTTAATACTCTAAATAATTTGAATGCGTCAAATTTACCTGTAGTTTCCCATGACATTGCTCATATTTGAAAATTGAAAGAGTGGACAATGCGGTAATTGTAAGAGAGTCTCTCAAAGCATGTTTGAACTTTATGTAGATAAAAGAGACATAAATAAAATATTCCTCATGTTTGAATGCATGTTTGACATACTCAGTCTTAAAATTAGTGGAGACTTCAAAATGGTAGACTGTGTTTAAGAACATAGATATGAATTTATTTCTCCAAATTTAACTTTAATTTGAAGGGTGAATCAAATTTTATGGTCAAGATTTCAAAAGGAAAGGAATGACTCAAGTCACTAAATTGTCATCAGTTAAATGCACATTTAGGTATGTTAAATCCTGAAACTTAGGGGATTGTTAAATTTTTCAATTCTATCTCACATTTTTTTAAGGAAAATGATTTAAGGGCTTCTCAATTTGAGTTGAATGTTTTTTATTGGAACTAAAAACTCATGGAATACTCTCCAAGAAATTTATGGGAATGTGGAAAGACCTTCTTTTACTTTTTATACAAAGTCAAATGTCAAAATACCTTTGAGATTTCAATTATATAAAGGGTTAAGTGCTCAAAGTCTTGAAGGGAAGGTGAAAGGTTTGAAATATTGACAAGAATGTAATGATGGTATAAAAGTTAAAAAAGGTGTGAGTCTCAAATTCCTTGAGGCATTGGACAATGGATGTGGTGAGAGATAGATGAAAAAAATAGAGAACTAATAAATAACTTATGTCCGTGATAGAAAAGCAGAGAAATGTGTGCTATTAAAGAAAATAAAAAGGTATGAAAAAGATAACAAAGGAGAAATACACACACACACACACACACACACACAGATGACTGATATGTGTGACGTAGAGTGATTGATGATTTTTGAATTTTGATGAGACAATGCTAAGAAAAGAAGAGGTGTGAGGTTAAGAAAAGGGAAGGTGTGAAGATACTATGAATATGAGAGGAAAATGATACAAAACAGTGATCTAATTACTCAAGAATAGAGTTGCAAATCTGATAATTAGAGAGATAGTGATATAGTAGGTGAAATCAAGGTCAATTATAAGTTGTAAAATCAGAGAAACATGTGAATTGTGAATTCTTGAATGAAGTGAAGTAGTAAAGGGATCATGATCTATTGATGGAGCAACAAGGAATCTATATGGTCAATTGAATATTGTAAATATTATCTGAGCAGGTGCTTAGAATGAAGGAGTATGTGTTTCTTGTATAAATCCAACTGAGTAGGTTCTTAGCATTCATCAAGGAGGTGCTTGTATAAAATTTTGAAGTTGGTGCTTCAGTGATTAAGTGGGTGCTTAATCAGTTGTAAATCAATGCATTAGAATTGGTGTTCTAAATAAAGAGGCTAGTTTTAAAGTGGTTTTTCTCCCTTCTTGGGTTTCCCACTATAAACATTATGTCATGATCATTCGTGTTTCTTTATTGAAGTTTTTTTTATGTTCATAATCTAACTTATAATTCAAGTTAAGTAAAATAGAAAGTTTTAAAAAACCTTAATTGTGCTAAGCATTGATTCAGCCCCCCTCTCAATGCTTGTGATATCTAACAATTGGTACCAAAGAAGAGCCTTCATTGAAATATTAACAAATTCAAGGTGATCCTGTATTGGCAAGCATGGAAAAAAATATAGAACTAGGTGGAATGTCAATGTCAAGGTCACCTCTCATTACAGGAACACACTATGAACTTTGGAGGATAAATATGAAACCTTATCTCATGTCCCTTGGTTTTAACATATGGGAAAGTGTAAAAAATGGCTACAATACTCTAACCACTCCAATTACATCTATAACAGATAAGAATTTTTTTGAAAACAATTCAAAATCCATGAATGTAATTCTATATGGGTTGAATGAAACTAAATTTGTGAAGGTAATTGTTGGTTATTCAAACTTGCACCCGCATCTCAGATATGGAAGAGTCAAGATGTTTGAGACAAAAATAGAACCATATCCAAGCTATGGGACCTTGTGCGCTTGAGATGGATCTCCAAAGAAGGCCAGTTCCTCTATCTTTTTCTACTGCTACTGCTACTCCTAATGCTAGAAGGAAAGAACTAAGCTAAAAATTCCAAGGGACCAGGGAAAGAAAGATAACAAAATGGAAAACTAATCTAAGGAGATAGCACAAGAAAAAGAGGTATGAACACCATCCATACTGAGTGAAAATGAAAGGAAAAGGCATGAAATAAGGCTAGGCATGTGTAACAAGCTTAAAACACATTTACCATATTATTTTCATGGAACACAACTAAAAATGTAGGTGCAAGGGATGTAGAGTGACACAAAAAGCATGATATGTAAAAGAAAGGAAAGAAGAAAGAATACAAACACACTTAGGACATAAAATAGTCACAAGATGATGCTTCCATTACATCCAAAAATGCATAAAACTATTACAATATGAAAGAAGCTGATGTACACATGCACGAGCCAAATCTAGAGGTTTACGACTCAGAGTACAGAAATATGAGGTCCTTAGAAAAATGTGTAAGGATCCAAAGTGCCCAAAATTAAGAATGAGCCTAAATCTTACATTTATAGATGAATTGATGGAATAAGAAGGAGAGAAAGAGAGAAAACCAAAATTTTAAAATACAACCACAAAAAGCATTCAATTCCTCTAAATCTGCTTGTAAATTTGTTAAATGTGTTTCCCCAAGTCTATTTGATGTTTTGGAGAAGGAAGGAATGAATATTGGATCAAATTGTGTGGTTGGAGCAATCAGATCTACTCATAAAATCCCATAAAGATGTTTTCCAATTTCTCACCTACCAGATCCACCAAGAATTTGATTTTGAATATCTAACATTAAAGCCTACATCAGCAGCTATCAATTGAGACTAGGTATGCACCGATTAGAGCTCTGTAGAAAAACATATGGCCATAAGAAGATTGTTAGAGATATTTGCAAACACAGGACATGTGGGGCATGATTTTTGATTGAAAGGATGATCAACTACATGAAGTCTTTGTCATTTCTACCACGTTTCACTTATTGATTTGTTGCAAGGATTTGGCACCTAGCTGGCGCATTTTGATTAGTTGCGTAAAACACACTTATGCTTCTCAGATGATGATGTGGCATAAAATGGTGCATCATAAGGTGCAAAGGCATGCACGTGGAAGAATAAGGTGTATGAGAAAGATAAAAGGAAGGGGATCATGTAAAGGTGATGCGCACGGTAGAAATGGGAGAAATTCCCAAGGAATAAAATGCATGGTTAAGCCACAACTATTAAAAAGTAATGTGATTGGTGTGTGAGAGGGCTAGGGACTTAGCTAATTTTGGAGCAAGTGTAAGGCACACACAGGATGCGTGAACTGCTAGAATAATGAAGGTGTGTAGAAGGTGTAAATAAGGGAAGGGTGGAACACAGAGGGAAAGGAAAATGGAAGGGAGAGAAGTGTAGAAGCAAAGCGCGCTTGGCACATGAGGAAATTCTGCCAAGGAAATGTGCCAAGTAGATAGCTGGAGTGCATGCAACCTGCAATGAAGGTATTAGAGCTATAATATGTACATAAGTTATCCAAATAACTAGGAGAGTTATTTAGATAACAATTTTCATGAATTTCAGGGCCATATACCTACCATATGAAGGAGATCAGTAGCATGTAGCATCCATTGGGCATGGAGTCTGTTGTGTAATAATGTAATTTTGATCTTCATCTTTGAAGAAATACCCTTAAATTCACTTCCATAATTTCGTAGCTCTGCTCTGAATCCTACAAAATTGCTAAAAATTGCTACATAACTGACATCCTGGAAGAAAAACAATATTGCACGCACAAAGTACACGAGAAGAAATAAATATGTACAAAAAAAATGTGTGTGCAACACACTTAGAGGAATTAAAATGACTCTAATGATATGAAAAAATCAATGGAAGGGTTTGAGATAGATATCATTGATTGGAATTTGTAGCACACCTCCATCAAGATGAGTTAACTCAAAAGAATTAGCCACCTTGCATGAAATAATGATATATGGGCAACTCCAAAGTGCATCAAACTTTGAATGACACCATGGTTTATCTTTGTTAGCATCCTATTTTAAGACCAAGTCCCCAACTTTGAAATCTTGAGTCCTAACCTTTCTATCAAACAATTTATTTATTGCTTGTTGATGTTGTTCTATCTTGATCATGACAAAGTTCCTTGATTCTTTAAGATTAACCAGATCTTCCATTTTGATTTTTCTATGGTCTATGCCTTCAAATTCTAGCTACTGGGAAAGTGCTAATGAGTTCAAATCAAGTGTCAAAGGAAGAGTAACCTCCTTTCCATAGACAATATTGTAAGGAGAGTGCCTATTTCCTTTTTAACTATGATTCTATCTACCTAGAGCATGCAAGAGACCTTTTTATGCCACTTTCTTTTACTCATGTTCATTGTGCACTTCATGATCCTAATTAGGTTCTTGTTTGTTGAATCTCCTAGACCATTTCCTTGAGGGTAATAGTTGGATGAAATCTTCATATAGATGCCCATATTTAGAGCCCAATCAGTGATTTTAGTGCAAAGGAAGGATTTTCCATTATCATAGATAATGGTTTGAAGAATACTAAACCTTTTGATTATACCCTCAAGAAAGTCAATAATGATTGACTCGGTTGATTCCTTGATTGTGAAAACTTTTTTCCATCTGGTGAAGTAGTCTATAGCTATTAACACCCACTTGTGTCCAACGTTCAAAGGTGGATTGATCATGCCTATGAAGTCGAGACCCCATTGTGTAAAAGGGTGGTCTACTTGGATTTGTTGGAGGGAAAACAATGCCACTCTCTTCTCTCATGCAAAGAAAGTGCATTCCTTGATTTTTTTACCCACTTGTGCACATTTGAAAACAATTTAGGCCAAAAGATACCTCATTGTCGTAGTCTTGGGAGAGAAGTGTCCACTAGAGAATCCATCATGAAATTATACTAACAATTTTTGAGTCTACGCGCCATTGATACACCTTAACATCACACCATCAAGATTAGTTTTGAAGAAGAGATCATAAATCAGAAAACAAGGGATAGATTTTAACCTTAGCTTTCTTCTCTTTAATTTATTTAACCCAGGAGGGTATGCACCCTTGGAAAGGAATGTAATCATGTCCTTCATCTAATTGCGCATGTCAGGATCTGTATTCTGTTCAAGTTCTACATGTGAGATCTCTTCATCTAGAAATAATGAAGCCTCATTTTCATTATGTACATCCTCAACAAGATGTTTACAGAGTGCACTACCTCTTACAATATTTGTGGCTTTGATAGTCACATCATACTTCATGATTTTGGTTACCCATCGCGCTCTCTTTTTGCTGATTTCTACTCCCATGATGAAGTCTCTAACAAAAGAGTGGGATACTAACACCTTGATATGATTTGTGGAGAGCATGCTATTTAATTTATTGAGCATGTACATTATGTTTTAGACCTGTTTCTCCATGTGACTATATTTGAATTCATAATTCTTCAGTGTTTGATTGAAGAAAGATACTAGTTGTTCCAGCCCTTGTTTATTTTCTTGTGTTAGGAAACCAACAAAACTCGCATCAATGCCATAGGCATAAAGGATAAAATCCTTAACATAATCTGGCTTGATGATTGTTGGTGCAAAAAAAATCTATTGCTTGATCTTGTTGAAGATTTCCTTTCCTTTTGTTGTCCATTTTAAAGCTATCTTTCTTGAGCAATAGAGTGATTGGCCTTACTATTCCTACAAAGTTAGGAATAAAAAACCTAACAAAGTTAATTTTTCCAAGGAAGGGCTATAAGGATTTCTTGTGCACTCACAAGGAAAAGGCCAGGATGGCTAACACGAGCTCTGGATCAATTTTGATGCCATATTTTGAGACCACATGGCCTAGAATATTACCCTGAGCTACTGCAAAATTACATTTCTTAGGGTTAAGAGACACCCCAAACTTTCTACATCTCTCAAAGACTTTATCCAGGTGTGTCATGTTATCTGCACTTTTCCTTGAGAAGACTATGATGTCGTCAAGGTAGACCAATATGAACTCATTGATATATCCTTGTAATGCAACATCCATGGTGCACTAAAATGTTGCACCTACATTTGACAAACCAAAGGGCATCTTTATGATATGCATATGTCCCCCAGTTGGTTGGAAACACAGTTTTGAATTGATCCTCTTCCTTGACCAGAATCTGATTGAATCCTGAATATCCATCAAGCATAGAGAACCTTTGCGTGCCAGCAACACTCTATAGAACTTTCTCCATAGAAGGCAAAGGATAATTATCCTTTAGAGATGTCTTGTTAAAATCTATGAAGTAAACACAAATTTTTATTTCACAATTTTGCTTACCTACCAGAACTAGATTCGCTACCCCGGTAGAGTACTTGATGGGAAAAATAATCTTCAACTCAATGAGTTTGGATAACTCCTTCCTCATGAGGGGTTCTATATTTGGATTGAATGGTCATTTCTTTTGTCTGTCAAGCTTGATATCAGGATCAAGGTCAATGGAGTGTTGAGAAACACTTGGATCAAAACCTTTGAGTTATTCATACTCCCATGAGAAGATATCACTATATTTTTGGTAGAGAGATATGAAGTCCTACTTTTCATCATGCACACAAGCTTCAATGAGTAAAAAATCCTTCCCGTGCATGATAGAGACTATGGATCAGTCTTCTTGTATGGTGTGTATATAAGTTTCTTCACCCTTGAACTCATCATCAGGGCTAAACATTTCTTCTAAGGTTTATCCCTTTAGGCAACTTGTTTGTATTCAACTGTATTACTTGGTCACCATAACTGTCATGTAAATCAGCTTGCATGCTTGATGAGAAATCAACTTCATCATGGATGAAATGGACAATCCACATGTCATTTTCAAACACTTTCTAGATGATGTTGTTGTCTAGAATGGATGATCTAATCACCATTTTGATGTGTTGAGTGTTTCCTTTGAAAAATTCCTCAACAGGGGAGAACTGGGAACTGAGCACCACCATTTGATCAGCTTCCTTGTTAATTTTTCATGGCACCACATGTAGATTTAGAGCATCAAAGATATCAAGGAGATCCCATACTTTGTATCTATAATATTTGAGAAGCTTATTATTTTCCACGCACTGGTTGGTGACCTGATGGAAAACCAATTCCATGTCCCCAAAGATCTGTAACACCTTAATATTCTTCTTTTCAGTAATAAGCAGACCATGCACCAATGCCTCATATTATACCACATTGTTAGAACATGTAAACTACAACCTGTGCATAAAGAATAATTTCTCATCCTTAGGGGAAATGAGAACAACTCCTTATCCCACACCATTTTTGCTTCTGGATCCATCAAAGTATAACTTCCATAGATGAGGGTTCTCTTCAATTTTCTTGAGTGAGTGGTAGCATAAATTATTCTTCAATAATGCAGTAAGTACCATGCCTAGTTTAATAAGCTTCCAAATCTTTAGCATATGGATCAAATTTTTGGTTCCTCTCTATCCACTCATCAAGTACTAGATTAGGAATAGAAGGTGGAAGAGGCTGCTCTTTAGAAACTAAAACTTGTTCTTCTTAGATTAAATAGTTGGCTTGGAGAGGGGATGAGAAATATGACTTTATATGATAGGAAAATATTGGCTCAACTTGTATGGTAAACTGGGTATCATACCTTGTCTTCAGTAACATATGGGTCTAATAAGAAGACAAGTCACCACACACTTTAGCAGTAGAATCTATTGACAGACATAAGGCAAACAAAGGAGGTATGTCAATGATTGAAACATCTTGAGTTATTGTGAGGCTTAGACATGCATGGAGGGTTAAATCAAGATCCTTGATGATTCCTAGGGTAGTGATAGTTGAACCATAAAGTTACAAGAATCCTTTTGTCAAGGGGCTATGCTTAAGACCTAAGACATAAAGAGTCTTCTTAGTCATGACAAAAGTACTAGCACCTGAGTCAATCATGCAGTTATGGAAAATATGTTTTCCTATGATCAAAGACATATAGAAGGGTGGGGATTTAACAACCTTAATTACTCACTTCTCCTCTTCTTGGAAGATATTGACTAAAGCATGTGACTTTTGTATAGCTGGGTTAGTGTGTGAAATTTGAGTTAAAGCTTCATACAAAAAGTCACACTAAGATGGAATGGCTAGGGCATCCCACATTGTGACATTATGTTTTTATTATTCATATGATCCAAAATGCTAAATGGAAGACCCACTAACTTGTGCATTTGGGGCACAATAACATCCTTTTTCTTTTGTTCAGGTACAAAGGTAGGAACTTTAGCTGGCGTAGAGGCTTGACCTTCTAAAGGAGGGGCACACACCACTTCAGTAGGTGTTTTACATGGATTTTCGTGTGTAGGAACTTGAGAAATTTTACTGCTAGATGCCGTAGTTACATCTCTCTACTTGTGAGGATCAACGTGTGTTTATGGTATTGTGACCTATGTGCCAGACTCAAGTATTCTACATTTATACCTTGTATTGTCTACAACCTAGTCATGCGGTCTACTTACATCATCTGCAACTTGATTGATCACATAGAAGTCCTCAACAAAAAATAATATCAATTTGGCTTCAGAAGGAGCCTTTGGAATTTCTTGGTTCTTTGGCTTGATTGTGATAATGGAAGGCTCACAATTAGAAACATTATAGATCATGTAGGCTTAGACGTACGCAACATTATCACAATGATATTGATTATAAGGCATATTGCAAGGAAATCATCACTCAGAATCCTATGCCATGTTTTTTTAATAGGGACAAGTGCTTGACTTGTGATGGGCGCTAGAAGAGGTTATGCAGGAGGAATAACTTGCAAAGGAAAGTGCACATTAGAATGCCATCTATCATCCTGTTGGTTCTACCCATATCTCTTATTTCCATATTGATTTCTCTAAGGTTGATTGCTTTGGATTTACACCTGATTAGAACTTCCTCTATAGGCTTGTGCCTTCTGTTTCTCTAATGATATGATCTTATTGGATAAGTTTATAATCAAGGCCTTTAAATATTCATCTTCTTTCTATTGTGCGGGAGAGTAGGATGTAGATGCAACATGTTGCATTCTCTACATTGGAACAAGGGAAATAAAATGTTGGGGCATTGGAAACATCTTTGGGAACAAGGGTGCAAGAGGCCTAGGCACTAACTTACCAGCTTGAATGAGATTGTTTTATGCACTTATTGTAATGTTGTATGTAACACGTAGGGTCCTACCTCCCATGGATTGAATCATGACTGAAATGTCACTATTCAAAGCCCTTAGATAATACAAGAAATCATGCTGGGTTGTATGCCTTACTACTTGAAGAGTTCTATCCCAAGTTATCTGGAATCTGATGTTTAAATGAGTCATCTTCTTGTTGGGTGTCCTCTTTGTTGTAGTCAGTTGTTCCACCAAAGACAGGTGCTATGACTTGTCCTCAAATTAGTTACATAGAGTTATACTGAGATCATCCCAGGTGGAAATAGATGCAGGTCTCAAGCCTCGGTACCACTGGAGTGATTTACCTTTGAAAGAGGATGCAAACAACCTAACAACAACATCATCATGTGTAATTAGATAGATAGAGGACACATTGGCCACATATTGAATGTTCTCAATAGGGGTAGCTTGATTTTATAGCATGAAGTATTAAATACTCTTTAGTGTGGAAACTGACATATCATTATGGGCATTAAGATTGAGTAGGTTTCTGTCAGTGAAACTAGAAAAGTTCCTTGGAGGAGGAGGAGGTTGTAATGCCATAATATGGAACCCTTTTCTATTTTGACAAGGAGTAGAGTGCATGTGATGTGCTGGAGATGGGGATGCATGTGTGGAAGATATACTTCATGTGATTCTTGATGAAAGCTAGAGATACTTGAAGGATCCTTCAGCTAAAGCACTTTTTCTCATATGCACTCTTCTCATAAAAGGTGTTCTAGCTGCTAAAATAGTAGATACGAGTGTTGGGAGTCACCAAATGTGTTGAAATGAGCCTCCAAATGCCGTAAATTGCTAACTCACACACCAAACTTAGCAAATGTTGAAATCTAAGATTTCAACATTAGTCCCACCGGGCGTACCAGAAAATGTTGGTTGTTCAAACTTGCACCTGTGTCTCGGATCTAGAAGATCTAAGTTGTTTGAGAAAACAATGGAATAGTTTCCAAGTTATGGGACCTTGCATGCTTGAGATAGATCTCTGGAGAATGTCAGTTCCTCTATCTATTTCTACTAATACGAATAATCCTAATGCTAGAAGGGAAGAACTAAGCTAAAAATGCCAAGGGATAAAGGATAGAAGGATAAAAAAATGGAAAACTAATATAAGGAAGGTGATAACACTAGGAAAAGAGGGATGAACACCATCCATTTTTGAGTGAAAATGAAAGGAAAATGAATGAAATAAGGCTAGGCATGTGTAACACAAATAAAATACATTTCCCAGACCAGTTTCATAGAACACAACTAAAAATGGAAATGGAAGGGATGTAGAGTGACACATCAAACATACAATGTAAAAGAAAGGAAAGAAGAAAGAATAAAAATACACTTAGGATAGAGAATAGTCACAAAACAATGCTTCCATTACTTACAAAAATGCACAAAACTATTATAATGGAAAAAGAGGCCGATGTCCACATGCCTGAGCCAGATCTAGAGGTCTGCGACTCAGAATATAAAAATATGAATTCCTTAGAAAAATGCACAAGGATCTAAAGTGTCCAACATTAACAATGAGCCCATATATTACATTTATAAATGAATCAATGGAAGAAGAAGAGAAAGAGGAAAAAACTGAATTTTAAAATACAACCACCAACAAGAAGCATTCAATTCCTGAAAATCTACCTGCAAATCTATCAAATGTGTGTCCCCAAGTCTATTTGGCATGTTGGAGAAGGAAGGAAGGCAGATCAAATCAAATCAAATGGTTGGCGCAATCAGATATGCTCATTAATGCCCAAAAATATGTTTTCCCATTTCTCACCTAACAGATCTACCAATGATTTGAATTTGAATATCTAACACTGTAGCTTGCGTCAGTGACTATCGATTGAGACTAGGTGTGTGCCAATAAAATATCTATAGAAAAAGATATGGCCATAAAAAAATTGTCAAATCCGTATGTGCAAACAAGACATGTGGTGTACACTAATTGATTGAAAATATGGCCAACTATGCAAAGTGTTTGTCATTTCTACCATGTGTCACTTATTGATTTGTTGTAAGGATTAGACACCCAGTTAGCGTGCTTTATTTGGTTGCATGAAGCACACTCAATCATCCTAGATGATGATGTGACACAAAATTGTAGAGAAGAAGGTGTAAAGGAATGTACGTGGATGAATATGATTTATTGTGTTAATGGTTGATTATTGTATGCTTTGTGGATGTATAATTCCTTAGTATAAGTGGTTAACTTGCCTTTATTTGAGAATATCTTATTTCATTCTATGGGAAAGTGATATAATTGTTGAATATCAGTTGTGGAAAGGTTATTTTTCCTTCCATTATAAAATTTGTATTATCATTAACTGTCATAAGTGGAATAGATGTTTGACATGTGCCTATTTTATATCATCGTGGTGATTGATTTCATTTTCAATTGAAGTTGGTCTATCTGTTATGTGTAATTTGAGTTTAAAAAAGGGAACGCATGCTTCCTAGAATGTGGTACTCTGTATCCTCTCTGAGTTTCAATAGGTGAAGGTGAATTGTGGTAGACACACCCTCTTCAAATTAATCCTTCCTGTGTTTGACAAAACCCTTTATTTGGTGCATCACCATAGTATAGTTTCATTTCTTACAATTATCTTTCCCTAAAACTCATGAAACATTAGAATAGATCTAAATAACCATTTCATTAAACTAGGAGTAGTGCAACACTTAGTTTAGGAAGAGGAATCTGACCTTCTCTGGAGGTTCACATCTAGTCCAAGTCCCACAGCTTGAGAGGCGATCCCATGTTTCACAGTCACACTGAATATCCTATTCATAGTTTGGCTATTTGGAGGGTGCAGTGATTTTGTGACAAAAAATTTTTGCACACTCGGTGGGAGGAGTTGGTACTTCTCTTCTCACATAAGTCAAAGTACCTGGAAACTCTATAGCTCTTGAATTCAAATATACTTGCACTAACTTATGTAAATAATTCAAACAAGAGATTATTCAAAGAAAAGAAATTATCAGGATATCTAACTTTCCTTGTCTCCTCCAAAGAGAAGAAGAAGAGGCATTTCAACATCACCAGTTGCAGCTTTACCTTGTAGGGGTCATTCAAATCCTCCATACAAAAGGTTTCCTCCACCAAGGAACAATCAACCTCTTGTTGTTATGGCATGAAACCAAGTTTTCCCCCTTTCAATGCAAGTAGTCCTCTTTTGTTGGCTCAACATGACCCTATACCTGTTGCGGCACTCAAAATTTTACCCTTTTACACAGGGGAAACTCACGTTACTCCAGTGGAACACATTCTTGATGTATCCAACATTTTTGCAGTACATAATATCATGGAGGACAATGTTGCGGTTAGACTTCTTTCTACCTCTTTCAAGGGAAAAACACTTTATTGGTTTTCAGGGTTAATTGTTGGCACTATAACCACTTGTGAAGAGTTAGGAGAAAATACCTATAAAATTTTTGAAGAAAAGAGTGATCACCAATCACTTTTGGAAAGACTCACTACCATGAAGAGAGCTCCCCAAGAATACATGAGTGATTTCAACTTCCAATTCCATGGGACCTAGAATAGGATTCTAACACTCCAAAATCCTTCCCCAAATAATACATTATTGTACTATTTGTGAGCCTTGAATAGCTATGTATTAGTTATGATCTATTCCATGGGAGGGACTACATTACCCAATGCTTACGAAGTAGCTATAAGAGTGAAAAATTACTTGATTCAGGATAGAAAGATAACTCCACGACTGCCAATACCATTGTCTCCATATCTTATGAATAATTAGCCTATCATTGCTCCTATTCTAGAAGCCTCTAATCAACCATATCAATCTACGCCTTCCTCTTCAAATGATCTATTTAAAGTTAATTCATTGCTACAAAATTTTGGGAATGATCTCATTGCACTCAAGAGGTAACAATTTCAGTATAATCATCCATATCAGCCACAAAATCAGTAGTATCAGGCTAACTATCCTCCTTTTCAAGGGAATAATTAGCCTCCAAATCAAACTACAGGTCAAGATACAAATGTCCAATCCTTTGAACTTCCAGATCCCTCTTGTTGCTAGCTCATCTAGAGCGATATTACTTGTCTAGAATAATCTAGTTCAAGATTATAAATGGTGTTATCCTTATTATCAACCCCACAATCAAAATATTTGTCCCAATGGAGTTATTATTCAGACCCTTATTTTTCAAGGCGTATCTTTCCCCTCATATTTAACAAAAAATTCATCTATGCAATAAATAGTAGATCAACCACAGGCGCCTGAAGAAGCGACTTTGCTAAACTCGCAAGATGAAGATTTTTACGGGTTAAATACAAATTCCTCATCAGTGGTGGTCAAAAACTCATTCCAAGAAGAGAGAAATGAAATCTCAATCTTCCAAATTTTATCAAGCATCCAATTCACAGCCTAGAAAGAAGTGTCGGTTGATAAAGATGTGAGGAAAGAAACCACTAGAAACACCTGTCAGCCAAGCTTCAAGGCGAGAAGGTTATTCATGTGCATCATGATACCCAACAAGCATTTTCCAAAGGAGGATCCCAATGCTCAAAGAAGTGTCTAGAAAAGTAGGAGCAATTCCCTTCAGCATAGTGGGACAAATGAAAAAAACTAACCTGAGCATCATGATGTGGGATGCACTCTCAATTCCTTCTCAACGAAATTTTTTGCGGGAGGCTTTGAAAAATTTTGGTACAACTGATGGATCATCGGGTTGTAAAACAGACAATAACAACAATTTTGTGTCAACAAAAAGGGAAAGGCACTCCTAAGGCCAACAAACCACCACCATTATATATTTCCCTAATCATTGGTGATAATTGGGTGCATAATTGCATGATCGACTCTGAAGCCAGTAGTTCTAGTTATTCTTAAGCATATTGTAGATGTACTAGGCATAAAATACATGTTGGTTGCAAAAGGAGTTGTTTAGCTAGATGGCACAACCGTTAATATTATTGAAGTTATTAAGGGATTCCATACTTACCATCCATGCATGTCCCATCTTGTAATTTACACATGACATATCCATTATTGATCTTCCTAATCTCTTCACCATTTTCCTATCATGAGAATTCATTGCTAAGATGGGAGGTTACTTGTCATCAGATTGGTCACATATGATTCTTATAACTCGTTATGGGATAAAAGTGACAATAACAGTAGAGATAATTTTCCATAATCATGTGGATCCATACAATACTAATTACATAAATGGGAATTATGCTATTTGTGACCTAGAAGAGGAGAACATTGATCATGAACTAACTAATCTCATAGAAGAGGTCCTAGATATATTGCTTGATGAGGTAAGTAAAAATCATCAATTTGATCCCTACGCTGATTTATTGGTGGATGAAAAATCTGGACTACTATTTTTAGAGGAAACTAGATTGTGTACATACTGCATCCATGAAGAAGGTACAATCATACCTCAATTGGTTAAAACATCAAATTTTTTTGAGGGACTATGGAAATTTTTCTTTGATGTTTTGAGAACTAGAAATGGATCTGGTGTAGGAGTTATGTTAATTTCTCCAGAAGGAGATAAATACTTCTCATCTTTTTGGTTTCAATTTAGTTACACCAATAATTTCAACAAATATGAGGCCCTCATACAAGGGATTCAACTAGTTCAGAAAAGAGGAATTAAGGCTCTTACTGTCTTCGAGGATAGTGACTTGGTTATACATCAAGTGAAAACCCACAATGCATAAAAAATGATCTCTTAAGATCATATAAGAATCGAGTTTGGGACTCGATAGAAGGTTTTGAAGATTTTGTAATTCATGTAGTTCCTAGAAAGAAAAATCAGGACGTCAATAGGATTTCTTTTATTGGATCATAGTATGACATACCTATAGATATCATGAAGGAAGGGAAACCAATGGTTAAAATGGTGGTCTGTCTCGCAGTGCCAAATAATTTAAGTAGCTGACAAGTGTTTGATAGTGAAAAAAAAATTATTCTTTTCCTCCAAGAAGAAGCGGAAGTTTCTACCAAACACCAAGATAAATTGCAAAACTCATATGGTGATCAAATTATACAGTTTAAGGGAAACAAGATACCAAGAGGTTTAGTTACTCTTGAATCCATCATCAGTTTAGATGATCAAGCCAAATAACAAAACACAAACATGGTGGTCAAAGAAGAATATTTTGAAGAGGTTAAGGTGGCAAGTGAAAAACTTTTAAAGATTGGGAAGGTATGTACTATTGGAGAGAAGAAATATTTCATCAAATTGTGTCAAGAATATTAAGATATTTTTTCATGGAGCTATAAATACTTGTGTGGTTTTGATCCATGTATAGCACAACATACCATTGAAATGGATCCAAATTCTAAGTCAGTTCACTAGAAATAGAGGCCAATTAATCCCAAATTTGAGTAGCTTATGAGAAAAGAGTTAACCAAACTCATCAAGGCTTGTATAAGTTTCCCAATTAAGCATTTCTCATGGGTATCTAATTTGGTGCCCATAAGGAATAATAACGGAGAGATCCGGTTGTGTGTGGATTTCAGGGATTTAAACTGCACCTCATTGAAAGACCATTATCCTCTTTCATCAATGGAGAAAATCCTTCAAATGATTGCAGGAGCTCAAAGATTCTCATTGCTCGATGGATATTCAGGTTATAACCAGATTCTAGTATAATAATTTGACGAATTCAAAATAGATTTCACTACTAAGTGGGGCACGTATTCTTACAAAAAAATGCTATTTGGATTTTCCAATGTCAGGGCTATTTTCCAAAGAGCCATGGACATGGAATTTAGAGGACTAATAAATGATATCATCTTGGTTTACCTTGATGATATAACTATATATTCTAAGCATGTTGAAGATCACATCACCCATCTAAGAAAGGTTTTTGGAAGATGTAGAGAATTTGGGGTTTCACTTAACCCCAAGAAGTGTATTTTTGTAGTATAAGAAGGAAAGTTACTGGCACATGTTGTTTCAGTGGAAGGACTATCTATTGATCCAGCCAAGATTCATTCAATTATGTCCTTATCTCTCCCAAGTCATAAGAAATATCCCCAGAGTTCCTGGGAACCATAAATTTTGTACGAGAATTCATTCCTCGATTTGCAACATTGGGTAAACCACTAACAACCATGTTGAAGAAGAACATTCCATTATCATGGGAAAAGGAAGGGAGGGAGAGATTTGAAGCTATTAATATGGCCATTTCCTAAGCTCCCACACTGGTAAATCCATTGTTCGATAAATATTTTATACCTTATGCTTTCGCAGGTCAAGGAAGTATTTCAGGGATTGTCACCCAGCAAAATGAATATCTGATGGAGCAACCAATTACCTTTTGTAGAAAATCCCTCAAAGAATATGAGCTCAAATATTCCTTTGTTGAAAAATAAGTCTTTACAGTTATACAAGCTCTAAATAAATTCAAACACATATTGTCCAATAAAAAAATTCACCTGATGGTCTCTCATCCTAGCGTAAAATAATTTTTGTTGAATAAAGAGATGAATGAGAAGCATGCTGAATGGATCACAAAGGTGATGGAGTATGATGTATGAATAAAATTTACTAAACTTGTCAGATGTAAGGGCTTATGTTATCAATAGGCTACAGACATGGAGATCAGCGATAATGAGGAGGTTATGCTCTTGAATACAGACGAAGGTGGTGATCAATTTGATTGGTTGTCCAAAATGCAAAATTTCCTTCTCTCGAGGGCTTATCCTTAAAATATGGATGAATTCCAAAGACGTACTATCCATCTCCAGTCTATTCCATATCTCTTAGTGGATAATATTCTTTTCCAAAAAGTCAAAACATGTGGATAAAATATTAGAAGAATTCCATAATGGTCTATCCAGAGGGCATTACTCTGTGCAGCCAAGTACCACCAAAATTTATGTGAGATGGTTACTATTGGATAGATTTTTTCAAATATGTTCATTTTTAGCTGAGGAAATGTAAGGAATGTGCCCTTTTCATAGGTAAACAGAAGCTGCCAGCTCTTCCCCTTCATCCAATTCAGGTGGATCAACCTTTCGTTCAATGGGGGTTAGATTTCATCAGGATGATCAACCCTCTATCCAGTGATGAACATAAATGGGTTCTTACTGCAAATGACTACTTCATGTGATGGATGGATGAAGTGGTACTGAAAGAAAGTAACAAGAAATTATTCCTTGATTTCTTGGAAAATATAATGACAAGATTCAGTGTCCCATTTACATTTATTTATGACAATGCAATGGATTTTCTCGGTTTGAAGTTGAGTGAATGGGTAGTAGAGAATGGGGTCTACCTCAAGATGCCATCCAATTACTATCCACAAGGAAATGGATTGGCTGATTTTAGCAACAAGAATCTCATAAGAATTATCAAACATGTGATGGAGGCTAATAAAATAACCTGACATACACAACTTAAGACTACCTTATGGGAAGATCAAATTACACCTAAAATAGCCATCAGAAATTCACCTGTCATGCTTGTATATGGAAGGGAGGAAAATCTCCCACTCTCCTTGGAATTACCTTCTTTGGAATTGGCTCATCAACTTGAAGTTATGTAAAAGGACTCCTTGATGGTGAGGTTTTCTAAACTCATGGAGTTGGAAGAAGTGTAAAACACGACCATGTAAACTTTAGGAAAACATCAGGCTTAGGTTAAGATATCCTTAGATAAGAAATATTCTAATAGGAATTTTTGAGAAGGAGATTTGGTTCTCAAATGGGATGAAGAAAGAGCCAAACTATTTAGGCATGCCAATTTTGATGCTCTCTAGAGCAGACCGTATATCATCACAAGTTGTAAAGAGACAAATTCATTTTGTCTATCCATAATCAATGGAGAATATTTTCCCATTCACGTGAATGGGATACATCTCAAAGCTTTATTTTGAGATTGTTTCACCCCTGTGTAGTGATCCTTGTCTTTCTCTTCAAGTGCTTTTGCACATTGTTTTGTTTTCATTTTTTATTTTTCTTTTGTTGTGTGTGCTTTGATGTAATGTTTCTTTCAAGACTCCTTTTCCCAATGGTTGGTATAAGGCTACTAGCCCAAAATATTATTAGGAAAGCATTCCTTAGAGATCACCAAAAATGTTAACTTTTAAATCTACCTTAAAATGTTTTTTAATAAAATTCTCCAAATTCTGAAAGTTTGAAAATCCAAAAATTTCAGACTTCAGATTTCAAGGATTTTCCCTTTCAGAGATTAAATGGAAAAGAATCGAAATTATGATTTCAGAGTTCCGAAATCCAAAAACCCGAAAGTCTAAAATTTTGGATTTTCAGAATTCAGAGATCTCCTTTGGTGTTTTGAAATTTACTAACTTGGAGTTCTGAAGTCTAAAAATCTGAAGTTCCAAAATTTCGGAACTTCAGACTTTCAGGTTTCAGAATCCTAAGTCGCATGTTTTGAAAAAATCCTCTTCGGAGTTCTAAAGTCCAAAAATCCAAAGTTCCAAAATTTCAGGTTTTGGAACTTTCTCAGCCATTTTTTGAATTTTCACTTTTGGACTTTTGAAGTTTGAAATTCATAAGTTTCAAAATTTCAAAACTTCAGACTTTCAGATTTCATATTTTTTTGACCTTTTCATGATTTTCACCTCCTAATTTCTGAAGTCTAAAACTCTGAAATTTCAGAATTTCAAACTTTCACAGTTTTAGACTTTTGGAGTTCTTCGTGCATTTAATTCTCACCAAATTTCGTACGTGTCAAATTCTAGGCATTAATGTTGGGTTTTTTCTATTTAAACTCATGATTTTACCTGTCATTTTTACTTGACATTTTGCTCTGAAAATCTAATTTTTACTGTATCTTTTACTTTCGTTGCATCATTTTCAAGGTATTTTATCTAGTTTATTTATTTTTGGTTTAAGATCTTCTTTGTTTGTTTTTCTTTGTTCATTTTATTTTTTGTTCTTCCTTTATTTGTTTTGGAGATGAAACCCTCACTGCTCACCATGCTTTCTCTGAAGGTGCTTCTGACCTCAACGGTTGACAAATTCAATTTCTTATGGGCATCCATTATAGACTTCATCATAATTCTCAAGATTCTCCCAAAAAATTTGATTGGATCTCCATGCCTTTGATGAAGTTGGTATTTTTGGAAATTTTTATTTTGTAATTTCAGAGTTTTTTTTAGTTCAAAGTTTTATTTTTAGAGCTCAAGGGTGGGAGTTTCAGAACTTTATAGGATTTCAGGACTTTTTCATTTCAAAATTTTGGAGTTTTTAGTTTTGGGTTTTCAAAACTTTTGTGTTTTAGAATTTTTCTTGTTCGGGTTTTGGAAATTTTCCTTTCAGAGTTTCAGAACTTAGGAGCTAATTATTTTCATGCTTTCAGATTTTTGAAGGCCTTTAGATTCTAGAAATCAAAAAATTAATGTCAAATTTTACAACCAAAGGTAAGGAAAAGATGAAGTATACTTTCCTCGGAGTTGCTCCTCACTCTTGTCTATCCTCAGACTTGGGAAATATAGGAGACACTAATCTCAAGAAGATTTATCTTCCATACTTCTGCGAAAGGATGAAATCCCCAAACAAGAATTCCTGGATGCAAGCCATATATGACAGTGGACTTGTTCTTGTTGTTGGCTTTCCCGCATCCATGCATTTCTATGAGTTTGTCTTAGCTGTAGAAACTCACTTTAATGAAGAATCCAAGACACTAAAGGATGTTGATGGAAATATTGTAATTCGTTTGGACCTATATTTTTTTGAGGCTTTTTTCAAACTCCTAGACTTCAAATATTATGCAACAATTTCACCAAAATTTGTGGTAGAGCATTAGGACTAGGAGACTAAATTATGTGAAAAATTTACGTTAAAGATCTATCTAGCCAAGAGTGTCACCAAATTTCCCAAGACCATGTATCGATCAGAATTCATCCAAGAAGTCAATGAAATTATTGTGTTACTGATTAGAGTTTCAAGACTTTCCTCTGTAAAGGAATTTTAGTAATGGATGTTCCTGTATATTGCTACCATCAAGAAAGACAAGGAATTTATCAGATGGGGGGAGCATATCAATAGTTCCATATTATTTCAGTTAAGCAAGGTGTTATACTCTAAGAGTTTCTACATGACCTATTTCTTGGTCTATGCTGCATCCACTATGGGATATTTCACTGGTTTGAACAACAAGGGTATTTGAAGTGCTTCAAAAAGCTATTATTTTTATCCTTAGCTCACACTGGATGAGGGAATCAAACACTTCTGCAGGATTAATGATGCCTTCTTTGTTGTCATTTTGTATTGTTTTGAAAAGATTTATATAATCGAAGGATTTCTGATGAAGCCTTCAAGGAAGTACGTGAGTGGGGAGATATTTACCTACATTTCCCTACGTTTACATACATTTGAATTCCTAGTTTTGTAGGGGCTCTTAGTAAGCTTCCAAGATGCCCCACCGACAAGTGGGTTTTGCTAGAGTTGGTTTGGAAATTTTTAGACTATCATAAGATTCAGAATAAACAACACAAGGCAGGAGTTCAATTCCCCATTTCAATTGGTAGATACACTTGTTCAAATATTCATAAGGTGAAGAACGTAGATGTAGAAATGTTAGAAGTAACTTTGCAGACTTTCCATCCTCGGACCAATTTTGACTACTAGGGTAAATTTAGTGAAATAGGTCTGTCTAGTTCCCATGTGCCCCAGTTGGAAGATATTTGGATTCATTTTTTGGATGAGTTCATTATCCAAAAAAGATATTATGAGAGGCTAACCCTGGATGAGGTTTGAAAATTTGGTATTGTAGAGATTCCAAAGGAAATGAATGATGAAGAGGAAGTTTTGGGTGCAACATATAAAAAATATAATGTTTCCAATCAACCAGTGTCATGGATTGATTGATATATAGAATAATGTTTCAATACCAAGGAGAGGGCAGGTCCCATTCTACAAAGAAATTGTAATTGGTTAGTTAACATGGGAATATCACCCAAGGGGTTAGATCAACCTATAAGTATAGAAGCCCAACCAACCATGAATCTACCAACACCTACAAAAGGAAAAAACTCCATCCAAAGGGCCCATATAGTCCCTAAAAATATTTCATTTGTTGTCAGTAACTCCTCTCTCTCCAAATATCCTACTTCCAAGGCCATGTCTCCAGCAATGCCAATGTAAGAAATAGTTGAATTTACTAATTCTCCAAGTGTCTCACAAGACCTGTCTTCTCTTGTTTCTCTTCCATTGTCACTTCCTACATTGTTTCCTTCCAATTCCACAATCATTTCTTCTTTTCCATCTCCTTCTATGGCCTAGGTGTTCTCATCTCTCCTAGTTCTCTCGGTAGGGTAAACAATTGGGTCACCCATTTCTACTTCATTCTTTCTAACACTTTCATTTCCTTCCATCTCATCTTCTAATCCTATTGTATCCACTCTTATGGTTGTCCTCACATCCACCCCATCAATTATTTCCACCTCTGTTCCAGTGCCAACTAATGTTACTAGTGCTCTTGTATTTTATTTAGGTATCGAGTTAGTTGTTTCACTCCCATCAGCATCTACCATTCCAGAATGGTTATTTTATCAGACTTTGAAACATAATAAGAAGGTGCCTCTGGTGGATGTTATAGACCTGAGTGTGTTGGAACCAACTCCTAAAAGATAGGCCAAGTGACCAAATATTGTCTCCATCTTATTAATTAATCAATCTAGAGAAAGGATCATAGAGGTTACTACTCCCATCGAGGGGAAAACCAAGGAAACCATTACAAAAGCTACTACCGAATTTCTATATTTTTTTCTAGGAAAAGAAACACATGAAGGGGCCAAAAAAGATGTGCAAATTTATCTTTGGAATCTGTTGGAGAAATACGAAAAGGATAAGGCTTCTAAGGATGAACTAGAAATAAAGGTTGAACAACTCACTCCATTGTTGAGAAAGGTAACACAACCTTCTCCATCTACCGAGGCTTCAAACACCACTTATTTAACGGTTTCTTCCACTCTAGATGATATTTCCTATCATGAGATTGAGAAGATCAGACAAAAGGGAAGATCAGTAAATGGATGGATGGATTGTATATTGCAAGAATCCAATCCTTTGATAAAAGAAGTAGTTAACATATATAATGATCTTCAGGCTGATAGAGCCTCAATTCGTAGAATGGATGAAGCCTTCTCTGAAGATAATAATAATTTGAACTTGAATTTGACTACGTGGAGTGAGATTAGAGAAGAGGATCCAGATTTTCTTCTCTAAGAAGATGTAATAGATGATGCCTCTAAATTGTTTGAATATCAAAAATATATGGAATTTTGGTTCCACGTCTTAAAAAATCTAATTAAGAAATTGGATTGAAAGCGCATAGAGATAATGGATGCTCTAAATGACATCTCAGAGGAGTTTGATAAAATTAATTGCAAGTTCTTCAATGAGAACATTGATGCTCTTTTTGAAGATCAGATCAAGCTGAATTTCAAGGATTTGGTAAAAAGGGATGATGAAGTGACTAGAACCTTCTGCAGTGACTCCATCGACAGGTTGGTTTCATGCCAAAATTTCACTGGTCGATTAAAGAAGGTAGTAAGTAAACTCAAAAGAGTTCCAGTAAAAGTAGTAAGGGAGATCGAGATGGAATATGTGGTTAATCCCTACGCATGTGGGCCATAGGATGGAGAATTTTTGGGATTATTAAGTGTTTCATCAAATACAAGCATAATATGGCTACTTGGGAGAAGGAACAAGAGAAAACTTGGAGCTGGAGAAGATGTTGCAGAGCAAGACCAAAGCTAAGTGGCCATGGGAGGATGGATCCAAGCTCTGGATTGGTCAAGATTTTAGGGTTGACCGAGTCAAACCCTTGTAACAAACTTTTCTATTTTTATGGGAGCATGTTCCCTAAACTTAATGACATTTCTATTTTTAGTAATTTTTTTGCTAAGGCCCAGGTATAATGGCTTAGCCTAAGGAACTTATAAATAGTTAAGAGTGGGAGATTGAGATTGAGATAGATATAGATTTTTGGTGAAGTTTCTCTTCAAGCTTGGAAGAGTGCTTTAAATATTTTAAAACCTTTCAATTACATTCAGAGTGATATGTTTCCATGAAGAATCTGATTTATTGTGTTAATGGTTGATTAATGTATGCTTTGTGGATGTACAATTCCTTAGTATAAGTGGTTAACTTTCCTTTATTTTGGAATATCTTATTTCATTATGTGGGAAAGTGATATAATTGTTGAATATCAGTTATGGAAAGGTTATTTTTCCTTCTGTTATAAAATATTGTATTATCATTAACTGTCATAAGTGGAATAGATGTTAGACATATGCCTATTTTATATCATCATGGTGATTGATTGTGTTTTCAATTGAATTTGGTCTATCTATTATGTGTAATTCAAGTTTAAAAAAGGGAATGCATGCTTCCTAGTCTGTGGTACTATGTATCCTCTTTGAGTTGCAATAGGTGAAGGTGACTTGTGGTAGACACACCCTCTTCAAATTAACCCTTTATAAGTTTGACAATACCCTTTATTTGGTGCATCACCAGCCCTAGTATAGTTTCATTTCTTGCAATTATCTTTCCCTAAAACTCATGAAACCCTAGAATAGATCTAAATAACCATTTCATTATTTGGATTTTTAGAATTCAGAGAATTTTATCAAAAAAAATTCAAGGTAGATTTGAAACTTAACAACATAAATGATGAATAATCTAAGAAAACTAGTGACGAATCATCTAAGAGTTAAACTTTTCCCAACAAAGAGAACAAAAATCCTAAGAATGATGGTTCATCATCTATCTTGCAAAATGATGCACCATTTGCTCACAAATGAAAACTAATGAAAGATACTATCTCAAGTATGCAAAAATAACACAACAATTCAATTTTGATGAATTGTGTCCCTACCCTTTCAAAATGGACATCTTATGTAGAAATTTTAGAAAATATTTCGAAATTCCCAAGTTTGACAAATACAATGGCAATAATGACCCAAGAGATCACATCAAGGAATTTTACATGGCTTTCCAAGAAGTGACATACAATAATATTTTCCTATTACATCTCTTTCCATGTGGTCTTAGGGGACAATCCTTGAACTAGTTCTTACACCTCCCCAAGGGTTCTATCCATACTTTCACGGACTTCTCAGAGAATTTATTTAAACATTTATCTTTCAATGAAGACTCCAAAATAACCATGATGGAATTGTGCAATGCTAAACAATGTTCCAATGAAAACTTTGCATAGCTCTTACAAAGATGACATGGAATTGCAAGATGATTCCCATGCTCAATTCCTGAAAAACAAATAGTGAGTATTTTTGTCCTAAATCTCACTAGTGAACTAACCTTTCACATGAAAATTTACTTCCTTAATACCTTTAAGGAAGTTATTCAAGGAAGGATCACAAATTGAAAAATCCCTTCTCACAAAATATTTGATTAAACCTCACTCAAAGGATAATGGGAACCAAAACAACAATAACATTAGATCTCACCATGATAAATCCAAAAATGTTAATTATAATTGCAACATTGTCAATGATGGTGTCAAAGATAACCAAAACATGCACAATGTTCAAAACAATCAAGCTAAGCCTAACAAATCCAAACATCCTTTCGTTTTTTCAACTAAAGAGGCTTACTAATCTCATGACTAAAAATGATTGTATTTCATTCCTTTGGGAGAACCTCTCTTAAATTTTCTATGACAACTTAAGAATTCCAACATGGTAGTGTATCCTATTACAAGACCTTGGGTTAAAGGAGAACCTAAACCTGCTTGGTATAAAACTGACACTTACTATGAATTTCATCGCATTAAAAGTAACCAAACTGATCTATGTGTATGATTATGTCATTATGCCTAATACCTCATCAAAATCTAGGATATTACCATTAAATAACATTCATCGAATAAAGCACCGAATGACAATCTCAAAGTGTTTTCAAACTCATTTCCTAAACATGGTGTTGATAATAAAAACATTGATAAAGACCACCTTTTTAATAATTGTGATTACAATTTAATTATTTCATTTATTGAGGAAGTGCCTCTTACAATCACCACCATCAAATTCAAACCTTTGACTAATTTTGTAACCACACGTCAAAATAAAATCTAGTTTCTTATGGCAATACAACAATCTACTCTACAGAGCCTCAAGTGTCTAAATCTATGACTCCTTAGAACCAAAATTCAACCTCCAATGTTATATATTCTACTTCTAGTCAGTATAACATCATAAAATAATTAAATACCATGCATGCACATATATTTCTAATGGATCTATTAAAAGAGTCACCTAGCTTCTAAGACATCCTTACTCATGATATTTATAAAGCATGTGTTCCTACTACCATTAATGTTCAACAACTCCAAGATATGATTTCCAACATTTTATCTAAAAGTCCCATATTTTCTTTCAGCCCTTAGGATATGTTTAACCCCAATCTTCTTAAAAAAAACTCTATGTACATCAAAGCCTACATAATGAGCCATAAGGTCAAAATATTTCTTATAGAAAATAGATCAGCCCTTAACATACACTCTATGAAAATACTACATTGTCTTGGTCACATAGAGAACAAATTAGATGCCAATGTCATTACCATTTAGGGTTATGAAAATAGAGAGCATCAATCCTTTGGTAATGTCACCCTTCCTATACAAGTTTTCCTCTAACTTCTTGACACCTTTTTTCATGTTGTGGATGTAAAAACATCATATAACCTACTTTTGGGTAGACCTTGGATACAAGCTACCATTCCCACACAATGAAAAAGTGTTCATAGTGCTTGTTGATGCTAAACCCTTTGAGTACTATAAAATTCTACGAGGAAGGTATAATACATATAATTATTGTCCATTCGCTAATAGCTTAGCCGAGCTTTGAGTCATCCATGTTACTAGAAATCACATTGATCTTGAAACTCTATTGCACTCGCATGCCTCCACATATTCTTTAGAATCATATATGTCCAAACCATCACCTGAGATTAAATTCTCTCATAAAGGTCTTGAAGAATACACACTTGAAAATGAATTTCTTGTTGGCCAACTCCCATTATCACCTTGCAGTTATGGGCACCCTAATCCTCCCCACTTATGAGAACCTCTAGTTTACTATATGGGAACTAATATTTGGAGATGATATGGATATTTATAAAATTAACACATTCAAGGATATGATGAATCTCGTTTATACAAGGATTGGATGAATGCTACGAATCCATGGATTAAACGAAGACACATTGAATGATGAAAAAATATGAACTGGAAAGGAAGAGGAATTGGCCCACAAGGAGACAACACTCTTGAACCTATTGAAATTAAATATAATATGTACACACATGATCTAGGGTATGAGACATTTGAGAAGAATCCATTTATATTTGGTATATTAACTAGCAATGAGGACTCAAACTTCAAAGTTGAGACCGGTTCCACATATATCCTCTTTGAGAACCGTATAAAAAATACCATCTGTCTCAAACATTTATCTATCCATACCCTTGATGTTGTTCACACTTCAATCATTGATTACAACCAGAAATGTCACATTTATATGGACCTCTTTAAAAAGGATGAGGCCATCTAGGAGTTCCTCGGGGTTTAATACACTTTTCCCTTGTCAGATCATAATAAGGGTTTCGATATAAACCTTAATGCTACTACTTACTTCGGTGAGGAACTTGAAATATCCAGTCCAAAAATAAAAGATGTAAAAAATAGGAAAAGAAAAATCATATCTTTCATAGTGAAAAACTTTCTGAGGGGCTATGCGAGTGGAAAAAATTTAAAAAGAAGAAGCAAAAAAATGATGTATCTCCTAGTGAAAACCTTTCAGAGGCACTATAGAGAGGATATTCTAAACCGAAAATGTCTAATGATATACATAAAACTATAAAATAATTTCAAGATAATGACACTTCTAAGTTATTGGTTGAAGAAAAAACAACTATCAATATCAAAACAAAAGACCAACCTAAATTGTTACACCTTAGTGCTAGTCTCTCAGAAATTGAAGTCAAGGAATTCACAGAGCTTATAATAGATTTTAAAGATGTATTTTGTTTAGTCTTATAAGGATATGCTATGCCTTGACCCTTCTTTTTTGGTTCATCAGCTTGTGTTCTGCTCAGATTGCAAGCTTATCAAGCGAAATTTGCGTAAAATACATCCCAAATTTGCATTACTTATCAAGGACAAACTTCAAAAACTACTATATGATTGCTTCATAGGTCCATCGAATACTCATATTGGGTATCCAACATGGTACCAATTACAAACAAGACCCCTAAAATTACCATTTCCATGGACTTCTGTGACATCAATAAGGCATGTCCTGAGGATGATTTACCTCTACCCAATATCAAGATGATAGTTGATTTCATTGTGAGCCACGAGATGTTATCTCTTATGGATATATTTTTAGGATACAATCAAATTAAAATTTCTAAAGAATACTAGCACAAGACAAATTTCACAACCCCATTGGGGAAATTCTCTTATAAGATTGTGCCTTTTGGACTTAGGAACATTGGTTCTACCTCCTAATGTGCCATGACTATAATTTTTCATGAACTTATTCACGAAATTACAGATGACTATATCGATGATATTTTTCTCAAATCAAAGACTAGAGTTGATCATCTAGTAGTTCTTAGGTGCATCTTTGAGAGATTAAGGGAATACAAGATTTTCATTAATCTAATAAATTATGTCTTTGGTGTCACTTCGGAAAACTTCTAAGATTCATCATCTCATGAAGGGGAATCAAAGTGAACCCTACCAAAGTCAAATAGTATATTCTACCTCCTCAGAACTTCTAGAAGCTACATGGATTTTAAGGTAAGATTCAGTCTATTTGGAATTTCATCTCTTAACTTGTGGACAAGTTCCATCAATTTAATCAATGACTTAAGAAGGATGTCTGATTCAAGTGGACACAGGACAATCAAGACTCTTTCACCAAGTTGAAGGAATATTTATCCACTTCACCAATGCTCATACTGCTAGTACAAGACAAGCCTATGTTTTTATACACTTATGTAACAAAACATGTCATTGGTGCATTATTGGTGCAACAAAATGACAAGGGTTAGGAAAAAATAATTTATTATTTGAGAAAAACCCTTGTTGAACATGAAATTAAGTATTCACAAGTCAATGAATATTTCTTGGAAGTCACTTAAACTTTTGGAAATTTACGAAACTATTTGTTAAATCATAAAACTAAGTTAATTAAAAAGATCAACCCTCTTAAGTACCTAATTTCAAGACTATTGATAACATGAAGAATGTCTGGCTGGATTGTAATCCTAAGTAAATTTGATATTAAATTTGTCAATCAAAAAGCTATAAAAGATCAAGCATTGACATATCAAATAGATGCAATGCCACTATTAGGTTCAAAACCATTAAATTTTGAATTCCTAGATGAAGAATTTATGTTCATTAATGTAGTACCTTCATGGAATCTATTCTTTTATGGTTCTTACAACATTCATGGTTCAGGAGTCAGAATTGTTCTATGCACACCTGATGGGGATCTCATTCCTAAATCTTATTGCATCGGAATCCCTTGAAAAAACAACATAGCTGAGTATTCAGCATTGATAACATGCTTTGGCTTTGCTATCTCCTGATGTCTACAAGAGTTGAAGGTCTTCGGAGACTCCCTTCTCATCATCAAACATGTCAAGGGTGAGTATCAAGTAAAATATGAGAATATTCTACCCTATAAACTCATGGTTGATAGTATCAAAGGGTATTTTTTTATTATCACTTTTTAACAAGTTCCTCATCTATAAAACAAAGCATTGGATGCCATGACAACTATTAGATCCCTTCTTGTGTTTGACACTCATAAAACCCACAATGAGTTCCTCGTTGAACATATTTTGGTGCCCGCATATGATTTTACAGATTCCACCATGGTCTATGAATATGTTGGTCCTGATCACCCATGGTATCATGATATATACACCTTCATTCAAACTAAATCTTATCCTCCGAACATGAACTCAGGAAACAAAATATCCCTCGAAAAATGTGCCTCGCACTACACTATCCTTGCTAACACCCTATATCAAAGAGGCTATGATGGGAATCTCTTAAGATGTCTCAATCAGGACAAATCTAATCAAACACTAGTTGAAGTACACTCAGGAATATGTGGTGTACACACTAATATAATGGTCCTTGTAAATAATATCTTATGCATGGGATACTACTGGAATCCAATGGAAATGGAAGCATGAAACTATGTAAAGAAATGTCAATCTTTCTAGAAGCATGGTAATCTAATTCGTGTACCTTCCCAAGCCTTGCATCCTATTGCCTCACCATGGCATTTTTCTAAATGGGGGCTTTATCTAATCAGTCAAATAAATCCAACCTCTTCTGATGGACATAATTTCATCATAACTACCATTGAATATTTCACCAAGTGGGTTAAGGCTATGCCTCTTACCTATGCTTCTAGGTGCAATATTTCTAAACTCATATTTAACCATATTATCTGTCGTTTTGGAATTCCTACTGCCATTGTCACTAAAAATGGTGGCTCCTTCAAGAATAAGAATTTAAAATCAATAGAAAGAAAATATCATATCCACTTGCAATGGGCCACAACTTACGACCCATAATACAACGACTAGTATGAAGCCTAGAACAAGAATATCAAATCTATCTTCGAAAATAACATCGATAAGTATGGATGTAATTGGCATACGTAGTTGTATCCCACCCTATGGGCCCACCACACATCTTTCCACACTCCAAAAAAATCTACCCCATTTCCCCTAGTTTATGGCTTTGAAGCCATATTACCCATAGAAATCAAACTTCCTTCCCTTTATGTTTCCCTCGAACACGTCATGCATGAAGAGGATTACTATTGTGCTCACCTTACAGATATTGAGTTACAAGATGAGATATACATTCATGCTTTAGATCATCTTCAAGTATAACAAAATTGACTACATCACAAACTACAACTACAAGATTAGACCACAACAGTTTGAGATTGGTGACATAGTCCTGAAATAAAATCAAAAGAACACAACTAAGCTAAGTGAAACCCGAGAAAAATTTGAGCCTTATTGGATGGGTCCTTATATTTTCATTGCTAAATTTGGATTTGGTGTATAAAAACTATCTACAGAGGATGGAAAAGAGTTGAAAGAGCCTATGAATTCCATTCATCTAAAAAATCTCTACACTTGAGTCTCTAAAGAGTAAACTTGGTGTTGGGGGCATATCAGTGTGCTCACTTGCTTCACCATTTTTCCTTGTCTCCTTCTTGTTCCATTCCACCTTATTTCATGTGTTATACTTGTCAGGTTGTCATGTCCATAGTCTACTACTTTTTGTGCCTCTTTCCATGCTTCCATTCACCTTGTTCATGTGTAACATGTTGGTTACGTCATGGGAATCCATTTTCCCCGTTATTTGGTGTGGGGTATAAAAATTCATTAAAAAAAAAATTAAAAATGTTCAAAACTAAAAAAAAATCAACTATGTTTGACAAAAACCCAAAAACCATATAAAATTGTTCCAAAATACAAAAAAATGCAAAGCATTTCAAAAATGTTTCAAAACCTATTTGAAGCTGTATAACTCAGTTTGTCAATTTTGTCATCTGATTGTTCTAAATAATTTACTTTCTGTAAATCAATCATTTCACCCTTCATAATATAAATTTACTTTGGGGCACACTTGGCTTCAACCTCATATAGATCGTGCTTCAATGGGATTCAATAAGAATTGTTTAGAGTATCTAAGTATCACTCCTCTCTTCAGACCAATTCAATCCTCTTGCACTCGAAGCTATCACCTAGGGGCAATAGAAACATGTTTATATATTCACTATGGAACAAATTAGGGGTGTCTTCGGATATTTTTATTTCGAATTATGTTACATTTTTTCTTAATAGTTAAACTATAACTTCTTGTTTTCTTACATATTTGTGGCTAACTTGTTTGTTATTTGTACATGTAAAATGTTGTCTTGTATATTATTAGATCAATCTCTTGTTTAAATTAGTTAGATTAATATGGAATGTTGTTGCGATTATAGACTAATTGTAGATGAATTACTAGCATCTTAGTTCATATATAAATTTGGGGTGAATTAATTCTTGTTCATATTATGTTTGTTTGTCTGAATGTATTTCTTTTACATGTTTGTGTTTTGGATTTTTTAACTTTTTCTTGTACATGTAATAATTAATTGTGATTTTTTTTGTTATCATCTCCTCATCACATCTATATATAACATCATCACAAATAAATGATAATTTATCAATAAATATGTTAATCTACATCATCATCATCATCAAAAAATAAAATCATCATATATTCTATACATCACACCATAACATACCATCTACTCATAATAAAACACATGACAAATAGAATATCTCATAATCAAATTGAGGTATAACAACTGTCCATAATATATAAAACAATAAAAAACAATGTTCTTATACCAATGTATCTCAACAAACTCATATAGATGCTAGTATACAATCATAGACATTTATAAAAAAATGTTCCTTCATCACGAGACATATACATCGTATATAATATCACACGAGTCATCCTTGAATCTCCCATACTCCAAGACTACCTGGTCTATGACTTGGTGGGGGCATCTGTACTGATCTAGCTGATGTGACCTTATAGATCTGTTCTCTGATATATGAATGAATGCAAGAGCTCTCTATTTCTCTAGTACAATGCCTAATATAACCCTCTATAGTAGCCTACCTCACCAGACGCTACCATAAGATTGGTTATAACATCCCCTAGGCTGTAAGGTATCACCATACCCTATAATGCATCCCACTGTGATGTAATATATTATATATAAACCCTCAGTTGGTCCTTCTATGCGGTCATCCTATCTCATTTTACACTCACCTAGTCTCTCTCTACAGTATGCTGTTATAATTTTTTCCTAAGGGAAACCTAATATGTGGCCCTCTACTCTAGATTTCGTTGCAATGTTTACACTGTGATAAGTGTTACATCCCCAAAAACATGGCCTTGTCCCTCTATAAATATAATTCAGCCATTGGCATCCCACATACTGGTCCTTACAATACTCTCTGTGGAGGTCCTTGTAATATAAAAATTTCATCATCTCCATCTCCTAAATCTTCTCCTTGTCTTCAGCTGTATTGGTGCCTGTCTAGGTGCCTATATCTATAAACCTGGCACCATTTGTACTAAATGTCAAATGAGAACCTACTAAACAACATGTGCCATTGGCATCTGCACTACATGTGCCACTAGAAGGCAAACACCCTTGCCTGGTGGCCCCTTTTCCACCTGAACCTGTACCTGAGGACATGTTGGCCCATTCTGGTCCTGTCTCTCAAATGTTGTCCACCACCCCCTACTACTTCTACTATACCTACTGTTATAGCTATTTGAGGAATAGTGACCCTCCTAGGCATGATCACTACATACCATGCAATCTAGTTTGTGGTCATCTCAGGGTCCACTACCTACACCCGAACATCCCATGCCGATGGGATAACTCCAAAAATATGTTTCTGGATATGGGCACTCTAATATAAGGACCAAGATCAAATGTCTCGTGCTGTACCCTATCCACCCCATATAACTCCATAATGTGGCTATGAATGTCTATAATGAAGTGGTCCACTTCTATCATGCTCAACTCAAATGCATATGTAGGCCATTGATATAACCTGTATGGCCTCCAAGTCACCATCGGTAACTTTAAATAATCAAAAGCTTACCTATAAAAGGTGATATCTCCCAAATTTATTCTATGGTATACTTCCACTATCTCCCATCCTCTACATGATGGCTCATCTAGTAGTCTGGCCCTCAATACACCTAATGGCCATCCAATGGAAATGTGATCCCATGACCAAATCTGTAATAATGTAGCTGGACTCAGGCTCCTCATCCTCTTGTATGCATTCAAATGGAGATATTTATATAAATGTGTCAATATACATTGTCCCAAAAAAAAAAACTCTCCCTCCATCAAATTGCTACCAATCCTATCAACTTGAGCTGAAACTATGTACCCATATTATCAGGAACTAAGTAGTCATTGATAAGCACCATCAAGTATACTAGAAAATGTGCTACTATTCTATTATAAAAAATGGTACAAGTGTACCACAATCACTTCTCTGGGTATCCTTGTTACAAGAAAATATCCCATATGTATCTATGTATACGGGCCATATTCCCGTCATACTCCACCAAACTCCCCTATATCGGTACCTACAAGATCTGATACATGTCCTCCAATGTCACAGTCATCTCCCCAATCGGTAGCCAAAATATCTATCCCTTTCTATGTCATCACTCTGCTAGTGTAATCAACAAGCTCTGATCGATTATCATATGAGGTAACTCTGTAATATAAGCTAACATTGTCACCTACAAAAATGCATCTAATCCTCTCTCCTCATGTCAAGAGAATTTCCTCTGAAAATCCTGCATCCTCCTATGGAACTCTCACACATCCAAAGCTAGTGTTCTATCATGAAAATCACTCAAAAACATCAATTAACACTCATTTATTCCTTCCTAAACCTCAAAAATCTTCCTAAAAATCCTACATTTATGCTAGTGCGCCCTTTAGTATGCTAACATGTGCATTCTGATGTTAGCACATCTACTTTGATGCTATCACATTCAACACTAGAGCACTCACTTCAATGGTAGCACACACGCCTTAATACATGCACTCTAATGCTAACACTCTCACATTGACGCTAGCACATGTAACATGCTATCACATAATCTATCTACACTCACACTTAAATGCTAGTGCATGCACTTACATGCTAGCACATTCTTATGGGTATGCTAACATGCACAAGTGCATGCACTAGTGTTAAAATTTGATTTTTTCCTACTTAAAACAAACAATAAATGTATTTAAAAGTGAATTTTTTTGAGGTACTCATGACGGGACTGTCAACTAGAGTCCACTCATACTCACAAACTTGATTTGCATGATATTTCCTTTGTTTTTTTTGCCATATCTCAATCAAGTCAGAGCTCAAATCTCTCACAAATGACAGAAGGAGTATAACAACAAAAATGGGTCGCAATGATTTCTAACCCTCCCCCTTTCTATATATACCATATCTAACCCTATTTACTCATTTTTCTTGGCTCACGTGGTCATTTTTATTAATTTTTCTCTGTTCTTTCTTTTACCTCTACTTTCTCATGCACATTATAGGTTTTTGTTGTGATGACCTATTTGTTTAAATGGCCCATTTTCACCAACATTTTGTTCTTACTGGGGCATATCATTGCTTCCCCGGGGAAAGTTCAGTGTTACGAATACATCGCTTTCCTCTTTTTACCGCATTCTTCTTCCCAAATGCCATAAAATCATAAAATCGCAAAATTACTAAAAATTACAAAAAATCAAATATTAGTAAAAATCCTAAAAATGGTCTATTTTCCAAAATTTCAACATTTGACACAATTTTGCAAAAACTATTTTTTTATCTATTCCCTGATGCTCATTCCAATCTTATGACCATTGTTCAAATAATTTATTCGTGATATAACTTTGATTGGGGAAAATTCCTTCATCATATTTCTTTTTCATTGTGGTTCCTATAAGAGTGTCACGAGGCATTTCTCAATATACTTCGCTCTTCGGACTGAACCTATTCCTATGCATTGCATACATTTAGTGTTTGAGAGTATTTTCATCTATTTACTTTTCATTGTGGCACATTTTGGGGCATAAATAAATTGTATTCTTGTACAATATTGTGTTGCATTGTTAAAGTTTACTTTCTAGACCAATTATAAGTAGTGTGATAACATCTTGGTTCTTTTATAACCATGGTTCCTGCACCTACTGTGTATATTAGGCTTGTGTTCATTTTTCTCTTTTCTTTTCTATGTGTGTGTGTGTGTGTTTATGTGCATCTGGGTTAACCATTTTGATTCTTTCATAATCATGGTGATAACTCTATTATGCAACAATAAAATACATGTTTCTCTTATATTCACACTCTCCAAATTTTCTCTTACTACGAGCACAGATCTCTTTCCTATAATTGATTCCATTCCCTATTTTATTCCTATCAAGTGGTTGTCCATTTCCTTATTGCATCACCCAACCACTAGAGGGAGCATTCCCTTACTATCTTATCTTGCTAGGGCATCTAAATGCTTCACTGCTTTCCACTCACTAATCTGCATGCGTCTACTATATTTAAAGAACTATTACTTTGTAATAGAACTTTAAAGAGGGAAAAATGTAGACACCTTAAAAATACATACATATATCCAATTTTATTGTATCTCATTATAAGTAATTAAATTAATTCTATCCCGCTGCAATACACCCCTTTGAAATTCATTAAATTAATTCCATAATTTGAATACCCATTTTTGAAATTAATTAAGTTAATTCTACTGCCTAAATCATATTCTTACCCTTTGGAATTAAATAATTTAATTCCACCATGCTTTTAGAATTGATGAAATTAATTCCTACACCCTCCTAGCTAATATAATTAAACATTTAATTAAATAAATGGCTAATTATTCCCTTACAATTAAATGTTAATTAATTTATTTATTTAATCAATTTTTCCACCTAGTCAACTTACCTTTAACTCCACTTCTAGATTCCTTAAAATTAGGGGGCTATAGAGTTGTACGTGTAATTCAAATTGCCACATGTAAATTCTGCTATACCAAATGTTCATTGCCCTTGTAAATTTACTGCTACTATTTCCAAGTTTGCTTGCTAGCCTGGATGATTCAACCATTAACATGGAGATTAGTCAAAATATTTCATCCACATTTCATGGCTCTACTGTTAGATATAAAAAATTAATTTCCTTTGTAAATCCATCCCTAGTTCTTTAAGAAAATTACATCCAACTTCTTCCAATTTGACATCCGCATCTTTGTGAAATCTTCTCGTAGCATTTGTAAATCTCTTTAGAGAGTAATATCAAAGAGCACTCACAATCCAATATTCAAAAAGATCAAACAAGTTTAGAAGCTTCTACTGTCTTACTTGAGGTTTGCAAGATATCTACAATGAAGGTATAATTTATTTGTTTCTTTATTTCTCTTCTGTTGTTTATAAATTTCCCTTCTATATAGGAACCAAGTGAACTTCCCTTCTATTTGAGACACGGTTCCTTTGTCTAGCCTTTATAAGAATGATTTATTCATGCATGAAGGTTGGTATGAGTGAGGTATGGAGAGGATGAACAACCATGACCATTTTGATAATTTTTTGGACACATACTATTTTTAGTAAGTTCTTCCTAGGTGACTAGTTTTGGCTATTTTGTCAAATTGTCACTTTTGAGAACTTTTCCTCTTGGGGAATGAAATAAGTGACTTAAATCCGTTCATAATTTGGACTTAATATTATTAGTAAGTGTATTGAATAAGAACTTAATAACAATAAAAATTATTCAAGGAGTGAAAATGGTTTCCAAAAATTCTCTCTCACACCAGGATGTTTTCCTCTAATATTCAGGGGTTTCTTTCATCTGGATCTTCGTGAAAATGAAAATTTAAAATTATAGGCCTGTGTTTTCTTCTTCAGATAGGAGATAATGTAAAAAATATATTCATCCATATCTTCAGGCATACTCATTTTCATGGGGAAAGGAACTACTCTTTGGAAAAAAATATTTTTTGTAGATTACCATCTCTGATTTTGAGGCAATTTGGATTGTTGCAACTCCATAGATATGAGAAGAAATTTTTCATGGATGAAAAATTTATGAGGATGTAAAAAATGAATTATATCATTAATTAGGTCTTTTAAACACTAATTCCAAATTATTTCTCATGGGTAATCCATAATCCAAGTTTCAAGGCCATTAGAGGTGGGGTTTGCAGGCAATGAGCAAAAATGCATTTTGGTCATGGTGGATGCGTTATTTTTCTTGACAGCCATAAAATCAATATAGGGTGGTTTAAAATTTTGGATAAACATGGAAAAATTTATAATTATTGATCCATGTTTATATTTAAATTCCTTGATCCATTTTCAAATCAAATTTCCCTCCCATTTGCCAAATTGACTCATCCTTCTTAACTCGGGTTAGCTGATACTCAAGGGTGGGGTTAATAATTTATAAATGGGTCTCAGAACCCATTATTTCCCTTAAAAAATTTAGTAAGGGAAAAATGGACATAATATCTTCAAAAATGTGCCATGGGTCAGCTCATCATGGGAAGGGGGCACTGGGATTTGAGTTGTGAGGTTGAAAACACATTCCTAATGCACAAGTCATGAGTCTTAAGTGACGGAGGAGGGGATCTTCATGTGAAGGAATTTTTTTTATCACCCATGTCCCCATAGAAAAGGAAAAAAGGGATATTAGGGCATCCTAAGTGCGTATAGGGTCATCTTTTCATGAGGAAGGGGCCAGATTTAAGAATGAGGTTGAGAACATCTCATAACCACCCAGGTTGTCACTTAAGTGACACAACTCATCCTATCCATGTGGTGGAGAATTATAGTGTCCACCATGTACCATTAGTAAATTGAAAAGGTAAATAACTCCCTCATAAGTGCACATAAGGTTTTCTCAATATGAAAAAGGGGCCAAGTCTTCAAATGAGTGGAGAACAATTTTATAACACCCTAAATTGCAAGTTAAGTGACACAACTTAAAACTAGGAATATATATATATTGTGTCTAATTATTGTGTCCCCAATTTCCCCTTTAATTTTTTAAAGGTAAAAAGGGACATTAAGGTTCTCCAACTACACATTTTCCACTTTTCGAACCTGGGTGTCACCATTACACTGCTAAAAATAGCATGCAGGAGTTCCTTTTTGCCACGAGAGATTCTCTTAGTATTTATTAATACAAAATTATATATATATTTGTTTAAAACTCAAAAGGAATCTAATTCCACAAATCTTAGGACCCGATTCTGTGTCATATTTGAAATTTACACTCCTTTTCAATTATGGTCACAGGTGGTTCCCAAAAGGTCAAACTGCCACCAAAGAACAATATGATTTTTTTTCTAACTAAACCTATATGAAATATATATGGTCCCCTATTATCAAGTTTTTCCTTTGAATCATCTTCCAAATATCCTTTTAACTCCCATAATATTTAGTTGAATCTTCACCTGGATCGAAGGTCTTTATCTGCATTGTCATGCCAATATCTGCAAAGCTACTCCTCAGGATATCTTGAAACCTTTTGTAAAATAAATTAGAAACTATTATATTTCTAATGAGTATCTGATTATTTTAAAAATTCTCCCATGTCTCCTGATATTCCTTAAACATTCCAAGTAACCTTTTCACTACTTTCATTTCCTTATACCATGCTTAAGAATAGCCCAATATTACATAACTTGTTCCTTAACTTTATTTTTTTTCCAAAACTTTCCTAAATCAATTCAGTGCATATTTTATGTCCTGTACACAACTCTTAAATGGTTTGTGCCTCAACAGTCAGCTTCCAAGGGGTGTCCACCAGTATGAAAATGCTTGAAAATAAGCCTTTTTGGGCCTCCAAGAGCAATTACTTCTGAATGGTCTTGAATTAATCCATGAATCATGTCCTTGCACATGAAACACACTTGAAAATAAAATTATCACATTCCTCATGTACATTATGAGAGTAACACAATAACTGAGTTTGCCGAAGGACAAGTTTACATTGACTGGGAGAGGGATTTTCTAATGTGGGCTAGGTTGTCATGATTTATTTTTGATTTTTTTATGATAAATTTTTTCATGAAAACACCACCAAGGTCACCCAATTGCACCACACATAGATGTATCTCCTTTTTAATTTGATCATATCCATAAATCACTAGTGTAGGGATATAAGGTTCTCATTTATTACAGATCACTATAAGAGGTGTCATATATTTGTATACCCAAACATTAAATAATGAAGTACATTTGTAGGCCACCAAAAACCATAAAAAGTGTCAAGAATATCATGTTAGTGTTAATATGATAGTGAGTGGTGTGATGAGTTGTAATAAAAACTCACACACACACACACACACATCTATGTGTGTGTCCGTGCACGCATGTATGTGTGTGTGTGTGTGTGTGTGTGTGTGTGTGTGTGTGTGTGTGTGTGTGTGTGTGTGAGTGAGAGAGAGAGAGAGAGAGAGAGAGAGAGAGAGAGAGAGAGGTTTATAGGAGATATATGAAGGATTAAATATTGGTGTTTACTCCTTTGTAGGAGAACAATAAACTATATTTGTAATTGTATATTGTTAAATGAATGATGAATTAATTATAGTATTATTGTTTAAATCTACTCTATAATTTTCATTTGGTATTAAAGAAACTTGAGGTTTTGTTCATGTGATGGAGGGATAAATTTTTTCTAGGGAAAACTATACGATTCTTTGTTATCCTGGTATATGAAATTTAGATGTCGATAAAATTATTGCTAGTAGATTTTAATATCTATTTACTGTTGTCTTCTTCGAGGAGGATGTGGTGGATTTGAGCAATAGTTATTTGTGGTAGTAGGAACCACTTAAAATCATATGCATAGCTATATGGGCGTAACATATTCGAGTATTCCCCTGTACTCTTCATCTTAAAAATTAGTTACACTAATATAAATAAACTCTCAACATAATATGTGATCTGTAAACTCTTCAACTTTGGAGTTATTCAAAAATCACAAATTAATCGATGTTGTTTACTTCCTATTATAAAAATAACAGAGATAGCTAGTGAATGAATTACTATTGTGTTTAGAATCAACAATTGTAGTAAAGGAAAGAATATAAGCTCATAACACCAACAATTTTATCCTGGAAAACCTCCAATGGAGGAAAAATGAGTCGAAAAGGGAAATTTCTCTTTCTTCCCACTTCTATTAGCTAATTCAAATCAATAGGGTACAAAATTTACAATAAGTAAGAAAGAGAAGTAGATAATATATCAACACTTCCTTTCAGTTACTTGTTTGCTCTATCTCAACACTCCTTTCTTCTACAAAAATATAATTTCTAGCACAAAAATTCATGCTCACTTGCTCCCATGCTTCGATGATCTTATAAACTTCTTCAATAATGTATTTATAGCCTATCTCATGTCCTCCCATGCACTAGAGAATGGAAAAGGTCATGAAGGAGAAGAGAAATGAACATCCTTTCAAATTTAGAGGTTGTTTGTTTCAATTTTAGTTTTCTATCTGTAGTGGCCAAGACCACCGCCCTGTGCAGATCGGTGGTCCTAGGACCACCACCTTGGCTGGGTAGTGTTTCTGTAACCACTTCCCTGTGTAGGGTGGAGATCCTATTACTTAAAAGATAGAACGTCCATTTTATTTTTTTCCTTCTTTGTGATGATTGTTTCTGATGAAGTAGAGTTATTTTAGATCCCTATGGATCACACCTCCCATTATTAGGAGGATTTTGATCCCACAAAAGATTAGTGGGGGAGTAGATGAGGGAATAAATCCCTCACTTTCTCCTTCAAGTACCACCGGGCCTACCTTGGTGTCTTTCCTTTTAGTCCAATCTGTCAAGACTCCTGCGGACCTCTTCTAATTTCTCTGACTTTCTGTTATAGCACTACATCCTCCTCCAATTCACCTCATGATTCTAAGATGAAATATTAAATAGAAGGAAACAACTATAGTTCTTCATCTTCATCTAGCATGGATGACTCATACAGGTGCAAGTTCTCACAGTTTACTACAGAGTATATCCTCATGAATGATGGCAAATCAAGTCTAAAAGCATTTTCCCCAACCTGCTCCAATATGGTGAAGGGTCCATATCATAGTGGCTTGAGCTTCTGTGCTTGACCTTTTAGTCTCTCCTTGCTCAAGCAAAGCTAAAATTTGTCTATACCATAAAGCTTGTATTCCCTCCTATGCTGATCATGCCTAGCTTTGTACTTTGTTTGATATTTTTCTAGTTGTTCTTTGAGCTTGAGATGGATTTTCCGGATCCTCTCAATGAACTTGTTGGCTTTAGTCACCTCTATATCTCATGTATCCCCCCCATCCTGCTGTCCAACTATAATGTCTAGAGGATTTGTAGGTAGATATCCCAAACATGCTTTAAATGGTGACTTCATAGTGGATGTGTGTGCTACCCAGTTATAGGAATGTTGAATGTATGTAAGGACTTGTCCCAAGTCCTTGGCTACTAACTGTTATACCCTATGATCAACTGTACCAAAGTTCTATTTACCACCTCGGTTTGTCCATATTTCTGTGGATGGAAATTTGTGCTCCTCTGTAACCTGGTATCCATCTTGTCCCAAAAAGTAGTCCAAAACTTCCCCAAGAACCTGGAATCCCTGTAAGAGACAATAAACTTTGGAAAACCAAAATGCACCCATACATTAGCAAAGAAAATATCTGCTGCCTCATGTGCTTTTAATTTCTTTTTACATGCCATAAGAACACACATTTTACTAAATCTATCTAAAAAAACATAGAGATAGTCATGGCCATTTTTAGACATAGGTAATCCTCCTACAAAATCCATACAAATGTCCTCCCATGGATGAGTAGGTACTAGTGGAGGCACATACAAACCTTCCTTCCTAGTTTTAGGATTGCTAGTACAACAAAGTTTACATCCATGAATAAATCTTAATACTTCTTCTTGTATGTTGGGCCAATATACATACATTTGCAAGTGGGCTAGGGTCTTACCAACACTAAAATGTCCTGCTACTCTCAAGGTATGTGCTCCCCTCATCAATATAAGTCTTTCTTCTTTAGGCACACAAAGTTTCCCCATTGGTAGAGCTTCCCATCCTTGAGATAATAGTCTTCAATCCCCATCTTTTCATCCCCTTGGGACTGTAACTTCTGAAATGTTAGCCCAAAGTCTTTGTCTTGGGCATATGCTTCTCCGTAAGCTTCCTTCGTGAAGGGCTCAACTTGAGAGATAGTGACCAACCAGGAGAAATTTTCCTGTTTGGGTGGCCTAGATAACATGTCTGCCACCAAATTTTTTCTACCCTTCTTGTATTTTATCACTAGATCGAAATGCTAAAGAAACCCCATCCATTTGTAGTACCTTGACTACTACAATTTAGACTGTACTTGAAAATACTAGAGAGGTTTGTGGTTAGTGTGCACAATAGTTTCTTTACCCAAAAAATAATGTTTCCATTTTCTAATTTCCTGAACTAATGCATACGTTTCTTTATCATATACTAAATATCCTTTAACTACTGAATTGAAGGTTTTAAAATGATAACATACGAGTTTACCTCCTTGAAGCAACATTACGCCCATCGCATAATCACTGGCATCTGTCTCTACTTCAAAATGCTGTTGTAAACTAGGAAGAGAAAGTACTAGAGCATGAATAATCTTGTATTTCAATAACTCAAAGGATTTTTCTTGTTCCTTACTGTAGTCAAAACCCTTACTCTTTGTGGCCACTATGTGTAGAGGTGTTGCAATTGTCGAGAAACTCATAATGAACTTCCGCATGTATTGTACTACTTCAACAAAGCTTATAGTCTCTGTGGCTCCTATTGGTGTTGGCTAATTTTTGATGGCTTCCACCTTCTTTGGATCCAATAGTAGCTCTCCTCCTCCAACCATGTGCCCAAGATAGAGAAGTGACTATTTGGAAAATTCACATTTCTTCATATTACAAAGTAGTTTTTTCTCACTGAGAACTTGCAAGACTTGCTACAAATGTGTTAGATGTTCTTCCCATGTGTCACTAAAAATCAAGATATCATCTAGATACACAATGACACATGAATCTATGAAATCCCACAATACATCATTCATCATTCTCATAAATATAGCAGGTGCATTGTATAATCGAAAAGGAAGTACTAACCATTCATATAAACCCTATTTTGTTTTGAAGGTATTCTTCCATATATCCTCCTCCTTCATCCTGACTTGGTGATAACCTGACTTGAGATACAACTTCGTGAAAAATTTGGCATGCTAAAGCTGGTCCAAGAGATCATCTATGCGGGGAAGTGGAAGTTTATTCTTTATGGTGATCTTGTTCAAAGCACAGTAGTCAATGTACATTCTCCAAGAACCATCCTTCTTTGACACCATCACAATAGGAAAACCATATGGTGAGGTGCTTAGACGTATCACTCCTTGGTCTATTAGTTCTTGGAGTTGTTTCTTTACTTTATTACTCTCAAGCAAGGATTTCCTATACAACTTGATGTTTGGTAGAGGTAACTCTGGCAATAGCTAAATCTTGTGCTCTACTTCCCATTTTGGTGGTAATCCACTAAGAGCTTGAAATACTTCCTAAAGAGATTGAATAATACTATCCAAATCTTGTTTTCCTTGGTTAGAAATCTCTGAAACTTCTACCCCATCTTGTTTATCCTTTAATAAAAGTAAAAAAAATTGATTATGATTTGACTGAATAAGTCATTTTGCTTGGTTAGCACTTACCATAGTAACCCGTGTCTTATGTTGGTGTGCCTGGATGTTGTAGCTGATCCCATCCTTGACCCATCTATACTGGTTTTCCCTTCTCATAAATATAGAATCCCTAACATTCAAGTAAGGGATTCCGAATACAACATCAAAATCATCAAGTGGAATAACGTCAGCTTTAAAAACATCTATATATTGGGAATTTATCCCAAACTTGACCTTACATCTTCTTATTACCTGAATTTAAACACCCTTCTTCACCCAACCCAAAGGATAAGAGTGCGGATGCTAGTAAGTCTGAAGACCAAGCATATTTACAACTACCTCAAAAATCGAGTTATATTGAGAATTGGTATCAACCAAATCATTTACCTTAGTCCTCTTGATATTGATTTTGATCTTGAATAGTGTACTCAAATCCTCTTTGCTGTCCATGTTGGTGGTCATGCATCCAAGCCTTTCGTCTACATCAGATTCGTCTTTGATTTTCACCTACCCTTCTATCTTTACAACTGTCATGGACTTCTTGGAGTTCTTGGTTCATTTCTTTGGATGTAACTGTGGATGTAACTTCCAACATGTAGTGTCAGTATGACCATTGATATCACAATTCTTGCAAAAATTATTGGGATCTTTAAAAGTATTTAAAGTAGTGGAAAATTGTTTACCTTTCCCTTTCCACTTACTCTTGCTACTTTTTTTCCCATAATCCTTTTTCTACTAGTTTGTTGATTGATTTACCCTCAGCTCTACTTCTCCTTGCTTTTTTTCATCATCTATATAATATGCCTATACACATGCTTCATTGAGATCCTCAGGCTTTGTGGAGATGAATTTTCTTGAAAGGTGAGTGTGAAGTCCTCCCAAGTAGTTGGTCAAAATATCCTCATCATCCAAATCCATGTTTAGCAACATGGCTTGCCTCCAAAACTTCTTGGTATAGTCCTGCACACTTTGACCACTGCCTTGTCTAAAATACTGCCATTTAATCATTTGGTCACTTTTATGGCCAATAGGATAGAAGTTATTTCTAAGTAATTCCTTAAATTCTTGCCAAGACTTTACAATAGGATGCTTCTTCTTTTCACAAGTAGTTAGGTGAGTTTCCCACTAAACTAGAGCATGTCCCTCCATTTTGAGACGTGGAAAGGTGATCCTTTGCGCCTTAGTGACATTATGGATGCTAAAATAGACTTCTAACTATTTCAACTATTTATCAAGTAACTCTACATCTACTTGTCCTTCAAAGATTTTTATTTCAACTTTAGTCTCAACTTTAAAAGGAGTATGTTCATATTTTACCTTTTCTCTTGTGTTAGAAGTCTCTTCTTCATGCTCTTCCACATAATATTCCTCATGGTGGCTCTTTCCTATACCAAACTTTTTGGCTAAGACTCGAACCATCGGGTCCATGGAGTCTTTCTTGATCAAAGTTGTCTTCTGAAAATATGCAAGTTCCTCTTGCCTTCTAAACATCCTATCCATCATGGTCTCCAACATCTCAATTCTACAGACCAAGTTCTCTTCCTCCATTTCTCCCTGAATTCTTTGTTTCCACTTCTTTGTAGAAATCTCTAGATCACAAGGTAAAGCTTATTCACCTTTAGATCTTGTCATTGTCATAAAAATTCAAGAATGAAATACCATATTCATGGATACTTGTTATCTTTGATACCAAAATGATCTATAAACTCTTTAGCTTTGGAATTATTCACAAATCACAAATTAATCACTGTTGTTTACTTCCTATTAGAAAATAACAGAGATAGCTAGTGAATGAATTACTATTGTGCTTAGAATCAACAATTGTAGTAAAGGAAAGAATATAAGCTCATAATACATATAATTTTATCCTGAAAAACCTCCAATGGAGGAAAAATGAGTCGGGAAGGGAAATTACTCTTTCTTCCCACTTCTATTGGCCAATTCAAATCAATAGGGTATAGAATTTACAGTAAGTAAGAAAGAGAAGTAGATAATATCTCAAAATTTCCTTTCAGTTACTTGCTTACTCTGTCTCAACACTCCTTTCTTATACAAAAATACAATTTCCAGCACAAAACTTCTTGCTCACTTGCTCTCATGCTTCGATGATCTTCTACACTTCTTCAATCACGTATTTATAGCCTTTCTCATGTCCTCCCATGCACTGGTTAATGGGAAAGGTCATGAAGGAGAAGAGAAATGAACATCCTTTCAAATTTAGAGGTTTTTCATTTCAATTTTAGTTTTCTGTCTATAATGGCTAGGACCGCCGCCCTAGCTGGGTGGTAGTTCTATAACTACCGCCCTGTGTAGGGCGGTGGTCCTATTACTTAAAAGAAAACATTTGTTTTATTGTTTTCCTTATTTTTGCTAAGTGTTTTTAATGAAGTATAGTTATTTTGGATCCCTATGGATTAATGTGTGTGTTTACACCCTTTTAAATATTTTTTTTTCTTTTAAATATATTATGGAATGCACAAGAATAAAAAGGAATGAAATGTTTGAAACTAGGAGCTATTATGATTAATTAATTTCCACCATTAACTATATAAGATCATAATAACATATTGGTACTTGTAATTGATGATTGCAATATGATACAAACAAAAAAACACAAGAGGGAAGATACACTTATCTACATATTATTTTACAAGAGATATCTAGGTGCACCAATTAGAGAATTTGGGAGATAAGAAACTGAAAAAAACTTTTTTATTGAGCCTGCAACTGGGATATCACCTTGTTCAGGAGTGTACAAGTCTTCCTAGAATGAATGTATGGTCTTAGAACCAATTGATTTTTGGTTTAACAACTTGTTATGTCCTTTAGTGACCTATAAATGTGTTTTAATGTCAAACCCTAAGTGTCACATAATCCTAAAACTATTTATAATCATTTGATTCAAACTCAAACCATAACCACAGGTGTGAGACCCTAAAAATAGGTTAGTGTTTATGTTGAATTTCAATCAATGCACCACCTAAGTTGACACTATTCCTAAGAGGCCTCAAACCACACGTAGTTATCCACCTAACATGTAATATTTATATGAATGCAACGAGCTGGAAAATTGAACCACTTTGAACAGACTTGATATGATTGTGCTCTTGCTATTAATTTGAGGTAGGGATGTTGGTGTTTATGGAAGTAAGTGAAGATAAAATCCTTAACTTGGTTGATTGTTTTATAAATATAGTAGTGGCTACCCTAATAGATGTGTATTATCTTTAAGAAGATTTAGGGAGCCTTAAGTGCCTTTGGTATGTATAAAAATGAGTGTTCAAAGTGATGTCCTATATGATTTCTAGGTGAGTGAATGAGGTAATATTAGCTTGCTTACATAAGGGTTTGAAGGTAAATAATTATGATAAGGCCCACCTAGGAAGATGAAAATACCCAAAAAAAATTATGTCATCAAAAGTATAGTTAAAAGACATGTCAGTATGAGACTGTATAGGTTTTCCAAGACTGGATACGACATCCTAACCTAGTTGTATGGTTTTATACGTGATTGTGGTGAATGAGATATAGATTTTTCATAGTAAAAAGAAGAGTTTAAGTACTGATATTATAAATTTACACCCATATTTTTATATGCAATGAAACATGCTTAAAGGAAAAGATACTTAAATGTGTAGACACACTTTGTATTATATTGAATTTTTTGTTGTGTAGACATGTTGGTGTTGGCACACTCCATACTGAAACCTACAACACATAGTGTAGTCAATTTCCATAATAAAAATTAAATTATAACTCACATGTAAATATATAATTTGAATTTTCATAAATTGAAAATCAAGAGATGTAAAACATGGAAGGAATACTCCTATTTGATTTGTGGAAGGAAGATCTTCCCATTTCCTTTCTTACATTTGGAGATTTTGATTTTTTTCACTAAACTTGTTAAATGATTGAGAGTGACTAGTCTTTAATTGTGCTTTAGGATAAACTAGAGTATTGGGTGCATGCAAACCAAGACCAAATAAGAGGTAAAGAGAAAAAGAGATAGGTACCAGTGCACCACATGAAGGAAGAAGACAATGTATCCAAATTTTTAGTAACCTTGATATCTTCCCCTTTGAAAGAGGATAAGGAACATTGCCTATGAAGAAATTATATAATTTGATAATTTTCATACCCCCATGACCCTCACCACTATATACAAATCTAGGCATAATTTTATATATACAACCTCAAGGTACGAAAGAGAATGAGTGCCCCATGATCTTCAAGTGTGACCTATTTTTGAGTAAGATCATGTAGTATGCTGGAATGAAAATGGAGAAGGAGACTCATGCCCCAAAAACACCTGTATTTTATAATCATAACTAAGTACTAAAGTGGAGAAGGAGTTAAATGTTCACCTCCCTACAAATGACTAATAATTGTGTCAAATGAATATGAAATTATGCCAAATACTTGTATCCCTAAGTAGAACTATAAAAATAAAGATAAATATGGTGTAAGTAACTGTAGGGTAGAAACATATGGTAGAGTGAAGAACATCTATATATTCCTAAAAAAAATTTAATGTCTTGTACCTATGTATTTTCTACAAAGTTATGGTATTTGGAGATGTTTTTGAGGAATTATTCCCTGTAAAAATCTATCCCTAAACTTGTAATTGTGTATGTAAGTGTAGAATATATCCCAATGAATTTCCCCTCTTTTGACACATGTGTGATAAGGCATTTAATTATGTGACCCAAAAGAGTATATGTATGCCTATACACTATATTTCTACGAATCTATAAGATAATGTGAAATTATGAAGTTGTGGCCACTTGTGAGACGTGTACTTAAAAAAGGGTTATATATGATGGTAACCATGCTGTGTATAGAGAAAAACAACAAGAGAAACAATAAGATTAGTAATAACGTAAATGTAATATAACAATCAGAGATAGATAATATAAATTAACTGATAAAAATGAAGCAAAAAATTTGGAGAAAACTCACATCAAGGCATAGACCCACAAAAATGGGACACCCAAGGTGTCAAAAGATAATCAAGGCACTTATGTCACATACAAGAGAAGAAATTTTAAACAAGAAAGGTATAAATCTATAAATATGGGACACCCATAGTTTCACAAGATAATCAAGGCACTTAGGCCACATATAATGAAGCAAACAAGTAATAACAACAACAATTATAAAATAGGTTATAGAAAGTAGTAATGTTAAACATTGATAAGAGAAATACAAGTAGTAAGAAAGCACATGAAGCAATATACGTCAACGCTACACAAGACACATGTGTTAGTGATGTTTATTCAAAATATAAAATGTACATGATATATGTAATCAAGCATGATAAATAAGTAGGGAGGAACTATAATGAAATAATATCACCTATATAATGTGGATGAATGCCCCCAAGAGAAGTAATGTAAACCACAATATCTCCTATTAACATGTAACAATCTATGTGTCCTACATCAAGTTCAATATAACTCATGAATGCATGTGTGTAAAGAGTATAAAAATATGTTATAAGTCAAAACATAATGATAAAAAACATATGCAATGTAAAGTGCAAGTAACTTAACCCATTTGTATAGGTCTTGGTTTTTTATTTTTGAAAATATGAGAATGTTTTTGTATTATTGAACATAAATATGTATATTGATATGGATGAGATTAAGCATAATATTTTTAAAAATGCATGATATTCATGGTAGTTTTGATAGTTTTCCATCAAGTGTGGCTATACGATAGACACTCAATAATAATATATGGACCTAACAAGTTAGGTTTAAATTTTCATGTTAATGCCTTTTATGCACTTGTATTTTTCCAAATTTTTATAATAACGAGATCACCAAAATGAAATCCATGGGCATGTACCTTTTTATTACATGCACACATGATACATTCTTGATATATATATTGTAATTACACAAAGAGGGTGGAGCTTGATCAATATTATTAATCTCTGAATGAATCATTACAAACACATGAGAGAGATACATAGTTTATAGGCTTTGAAACAATTCTATACATTCCATATAAAGTGTATTAAATCATTATAAAATTGTCACACCTATATAAATAGTATATTTATCCTAACTTCCCCCATTGGAATACATCCAATAATAAATAACCAAGGATAGACTTACCACACAAAATCATAGGGATATAACACTATCACACAACAACTAATAGACAACTAATATAAAGTTAAAATAAGAAAATAAGTAATTTTAAATTACTACAATTATTATCTATTCACCACCATGATTAATCAAACCTAGTTAATCCTAACATTCACCATATTAATTTAACCTAGTCTCAAGTGAACATGAGATAAATTCTCTAAAGCCCTCAAATTTCTCCTGATTAAGTGACTTTATGAAGACATTTGCACGTTGTATATTTTTGGGGAAATATTGGAGCTGGATGTAGTTGTTCTGAACATGTTCATGAATGAAATGTACTTTCACCTTAATGTGTTTGGTGTACTCATAAAAAACTAAATTCAAAAAAAGTTTCACTAATCCTTCGTTATCAATATGTAGGATGGTTGGATGTTTATATGAAATTTCCCATCCTTCAAGTATGTCAAATCCATATCATTTCACAAATAAATCCACATACTATATGATATTTTGATTCTAAGGAGGACCTTCGAAACATAATTTTTCTTCTTTTTGCCCCATTATATCAGTCCAGATCCCAAAAATAATATAAACCTTGAAGTGTATTTCATGTCATATATGCTCCCTACATGATTTCAATATGAATATTTTTTCAAGAATAAGTTATCATTTTTTATCATAGATCAAAATAAACAGTTCCTATGGTGCACCTTAGTATATGTTTTTCTACTTTCCAGTGACACGGGTTCTTTCATGAATTGAGAAATATAGCTAGGTGTATAGTTAATATCCGACCTATTATAGGTCAAGTAGATGAGACCCATAATTAACTATTAATATAGAGTTGTATTACTTGTGGTGATGGATATGTATGAGAAAACTAGTCTTGTATCCATAGGTGTAGTCATTGGTTTACTATCCATCATATGAAACTTATCATGCGTTGTCTTGGCATATTTCAATTGTGATACAAATATATGATTGTTTCTTTTCCAAATTTCAAGTACAAGAAAATAATGCATAAGCCCAAGATATGTCATGTTGAATGATTGGGTTAGATATTTATTTTTTGAATAAACCATCCCGATTAAACCTCCAGTGACTAAATGATTGACATATAATATAATGATCACTATCTCTCCCTTTATTTTTGAGATATATATTAGGATCTTATGGACTCTCGTTGAATCCATGATGTAATATATGCTCATTAATTTTGATGTACTATGCTCTGGGATCTTGTTTGATACCATACATTGGTTTCAAAAGTTTACATACCTTTTCCTCTTTACCTGGTTGAGTCGGGTAAAATTATTTGTACAAGTCCCCATTAAGAAATAAACTTTTCACATTTATTTGGTGGATCTTCTAGCCAAATTGTGCAGCTAAAGAAAAAATTATTTTGAATTTTTTTATCTTAGCTATTGGAGAAAAAATATCCTCATAGTCAATTCCTTGTTTCTAAACATATCCCTTAGCTACTAACCTATCCTTTTGTTTATCAAGTTTTCCATCTACTTTGTACTTCAATTTGAAGATCCATCTACATCTAATTGGCTTCTTCCCTGGTGGAATACACACACACACACACACACACACACACACACACACACACACACACACACACACACACACACACAAACACACACACACACACACACACACACACACACACACACACACACACACACACACACACACACACACACACACACACACACACACACACACACACACACACACACACACACACACACACACACACACACACATAAAGTTGTCATGTGTTATTCTTTATTAGTGACTTATATTCTACATCCATAACATCTTTTCTAAGGTTTATCTTGTAGGTATTTTGAAATTTCTGATGGTTCAGTAAATTTAACAACTATTTGACCTCATTCTAAACCATATTGTGAGTTATCATTCCAATGGTAGATGTGTCAGGGACACCATGAAATTTTTGCATCTCGTATCATAATTCTATACCACTTAGGCATACATTGAGTGGTTCCTATGGGTGGTGGATCTTCACCATATTCCACATCATTACTATCCTCTTCAAAGTGATTATCATATTATGTTTTCAAAACAAGTTTGATCTGAACATCAGGTGAGTGTATGAAAGGAACATCTACTTCTTTCTTCTCAAAGAATTCAATATCCATATTAATGTAGACCATTATAGTTTTTGGATCCATTAGTTTGTAATCAAGTGCCTCATCCCTATATCGTTAGAAGATATAATTTTCTAATTTCATATCAAGTTTAGTTCTTTGTTTTTTAGGAATGTGTATACCAGTTTTACATCCAAAAACTATCAGGTGTGAAATTGATGTATTTCACCCTGACTATGCTTTGTGTGGTGTTTCCCTATTAAGATATATAGTGGGAACTGTGTTTAGTAGATAAATTATTATTTTTTATTCTTTGTCCAAAAATGTTTTATTAACCATGCATCGTCAATCATACATTGCACCATTTCCATGATAGTTTTATTTCACCTTTCAAAAACACCATTCTACTGAGATATATGGGGAGGTGCCATTTGATGATGAATGCCATGAATTTCCAAAAATATTGAACTTGTTGTTGGTGTCTTCTCCCCCTCGATCTAAATGGAGTGTCTTTATAGTTTGGCAAAAATCAGTTTCAATTTAATAATATTTATGAGGATCCCAAATATGCTTAAATATTAATTTGCATTTACCATCCATTCATCACCCATTATTTTCTAATTAATAATTTTCTTTAAAAAATTAGATTAGCACATCATTATCCCTCTATTTCATAACCTAGAGTGATATACACAATACTATAAAATTTTATCTTTCAAATTAATTCTCATATTCATAAATAGTAAGGGAATCTTATTAATCAATCTAACTACTTAGATATGGTGTAGGAAATTATCTTCCTGGAATTAAAAAATTATAAGAAGAATAATATAAAATATTCAACAAGCATTCTACAGTTAGCCCTCTTAACTAGGTCATATATAGGGCCCCAAGTCGCTCATAATTTTATTTCAATCGAGTATCACCTCAAGGTTATATTGATTATTTTTTTTAAGACACACAACTTATTCCCTCTTGTTTCAATGAATTCTTGATAAATTAATGAAACAAATAGAAGGTCATAGGCCAAGGAGGAATACATGTTTTTGATGTCAATTAAAGGTTCTGTGTGCATTATGGTTTCCTGATCCAATGTTGATTGTGAATACTCCCTTTTTGCTATGAGGAACTACCTATGAAATGCAAAACAACACCACTATATAGAGTTAAATAAAACAATGAGTGGACTTCATAGTGGAAGCTAGATCTAGGAAGCGTCATGCTCCCTGAATAGGTTGTCAATGCACTTTTAAAATAACAATATTAATGCTATACAAAATGAACATGAAACAACAATATTATTAGAATCGAAATGATTTAGTTATCTCATAAAAACAATAAAAAAATAAGTTTTCAAAGGTGATTTAAGATCAAAATGGGTCAAGTGATGAGCTGGTATTGGGTTGTAGGTCTGGTATAGGTTTTAGATAGGGTCTGATAAAGATTAGGAGTGATTTTGGGTTGTTACGAAATGGGTATAAGCTCGCTGGTTTGAGGTATGTTTCTAGACATAGTAACCGATGTCGGATTTGTGACCAATGCTGATTTTTCAGGATGGCCAATGTTTGTTGCCTTACTTGCGTTAGTAGGGGTAGTTAATAAAAATCTCTTAGAAATGGTCTTCAGACTCTCATTCATTGCACAGAGGCTAGAAATGGTGAGGGTGAGGTCGTAAAAAGGTATTAGTGCCTTAGAGATGACTAAGAGAGGGCAAAGATAGGTAAAAGGAATATATATATAGTAAGGTGATGGGTTAGAGGGAGGAAGGAGGTGTACGGATATACATAAGAATAAATTACTAAGAGGAATGCTGATCTTAATGAAAGACAATAAAGATAACTGAAGAGCTATTAGGTACTCACTGAAGAATGGGACCAGAGAGTGCAAGTGATGAAACCAATGATGGTAGAGATCCAGAGAGAAGGGAAGTTGTGTACATTCCACAGTAGTTTGAATACCCATGCTTCTCTGTGTGGATCTGTGATGAAGAGGAATGTGATGGATGTCGATGGTTGTTGGTAACGCTCGTGGGTGCTTTCCTTTACCTGAGTGCTTCATAAATTTGAGTGCTCCAAGTATCTATTTGTGTGAGATCCTAAATCGAATGACAAACCTCTGAAAATATTTTTAGAAATGTATTCAACATAACTGATGATGGTTAGGGTACCAATGTTGGTTGCGGTCTAACTGGTGTCGGCTAAGGCAGGAATATCTAGGTTGCAAAAAAATAGCCTGATTGTTGTTATTTTTAGCATGATCTTCAATCTTCATCCGAGTCTTGAGAGATAGATCACAGAAGGATGAGTAAGAGTCCTCTTAGGTTTGTTAATAGGAGTTAAGTCTAGGTTTAGACTAAGTCCTAGTTGGTTAGGATATGCTTAGACTTGGTCTTAGGTCATTAATGGGGTTTGAGTGTGTCATTGAGTGAGGTGGATAGGTGATTTGGTTGGGTGAGGTGGTCAAGTGAGAATTTTAATTAAAATAATTAAGGTACTTAATTTAATTAATCATGTGCACTATGGGATATGAATAAATAAGGTATGGTTAAGATAATTAATAGGGTTATAAGGGTAGTATGACTTAATTTTGGTGTCTACATTTTTCCCCTTTTTGTTGCGTAGCTTGTATTCGTAAGTGATGCTGACAAAAATAGGAAGTAGTTGCCCCATGTATAGGGGAGATCAGAGTTTCCCCAAGTTTTGGTGAATGTGATCCCCCTCAAACCATGAACTGATGAGGTTTTACATGGATTTAATGAGTGGTTTGATAAATGTGTAGTTGGTGTATGTTAAGGTAGGTAGGGACGGGTATAGGTACTTTTGGGAAAGGATAATGGTCAACTAGGGTAATAAGTAATATGTCAGGGTCAAATTAGGTAATGGGTAATGGTCAAATCGGGTAATAGGTTGTGGGCTAGGGTCAAGTTGGGTAATGATTAATGGTGTAATCCGGTAATAGGTAATGGGCCAGGGTCAAATTGGGTAATGGTGAATGAAAATCGAATGCACACACATGTATAGACTGAAACACATTACTAGGTTAAAGAGCTTAAAAAATCTACATCGTCCAATTTTGATAGGTTTATCCAAACAAGGTTGAAATTATTCAGGTATCTAGGGTATAGGATATGGTCTAAAAACACAACATAGGTTAGGTACAGGAACACGGGTTTGGTTAGGATAAACGACACGACAATAGGCAAGGTATGGTTGTTAGACTAAAACAACAGAGGTAACAACATCGCAAGGTATATAAAGTACACAAGTTCAATGGTTACAAAAATTAGGTCAGTTCCAGGTAAATAGGTCATCGCATGGGTAAGGCCAATGTATAGGTGAAATAAAAAAAATCTCTAAACACAGTTAAGAAAATGTATGGGTTTTTTAGGCTTGTGGGTAGCATACAAGGGGTGTTGGTATTGGAAAAAGGTATGTGTCAGTGATGAGGTTAGGTCAAAATAGGTAAAATGTGAAGGAAATGGTATTGGCAGATGACTGATGCCGGTTATAAGGTAACCAATGTCTTTTTTGTATGACTGATGTCGGTCATGTTGGGTTAGGGTTATAAAGTTAAAATTTCATATTTTACAGAATAATTGTTGTTTTTGACTTTGAGGAAATGATAGAGCTGAGTGACTTATGCATTTATTAGGGTCGAAAAAGACAAGGTATTGGATCAGGCTGATGTGGAGGAAACAGAGTGTTGAGAGGAGCCAGGTAGACGGGTCCATGATATCGATTGGAGACGTGTGATTACTTGAGAGAGTTGAGGTAGATTTATGGGATAACATAGGTAGGAGAGGGTTTGGGTGGACCACCGGTGCAGAGGCCAGACGTTCCATTGAGGTGAAGACACTGAGATGAGGTAGGGGGCATTTTCCTTACTTGTCATTTGATCCAATTATGTTATAAAATGAATAAATTTGGGTAGGGGTTTTCATTTTTGAAATATGGTTGAAAGGTGGATAAAATCAATGTGGGGAAGGGAAAATGTAGGATAAATGGGAGAATAAATGAATATAATGTAAATTGGGGTGGATTGGGGTAGGTGTAAGGGTAGGTTTAGGTGATGTTTTTCAGTAAAAGGGGTTATGGGGGATGGGTTTTAGTTTTGTTTTGTTACGAAGAAGACCGATGTTGGTCTTAGTTTGACCGACGTTGGTGGAATTTGGCCGGTAGCGGTTAGGGTTTAAGTGACTGACACTGATTAAATGGAACCAATGTCAGTCAAGGATAACTGGTGATGGTCAAGGTGACCAACACCGATTAAGGTGAAGTAAAAATAGGGTTAAAATGGCTAAGTAAAAAAAAGGAAAATGGGTAAAGAAAGGGGTAAGTAAAGATTTCTTGTAAAGAAATGTGTAAAGTATGATCTTCGATGATATGGAATATGTGAATAGGTGAAATAATGTTAACGGAATGGGTCAAGATTATGAAGGGTAGGAGGTTGGTAGGTGAATGAGGTAGAGTGGGTAATCATGAGTGGTGTGGTTAGGTATTGATGGGGGGTTAATAGAGAATTGGAGATAATCAGGTTTTAATAATTTTGTGGTTTTTCGAATGCAGGCAAGGGACCAGCTACGAATGTGGGACAGAGAACCACCATTGTTGGTAGCGATGTTTTCTAGTGTGATTGCAAAAGAGTGGGAGAACATGATTGTTGTTGGATTGATTGGTATCTGATGCTACAAGCACGTAGCTCAAGATCCTAGTTTTGTGGTCGCTAATCGATAGATGGGATTCAATGACAAACACTTTTCATTTACCAACAGGGGAGATTATTGTTACCCTAAAGGATGTATATAGGATCCTACGTCTATCGGTAGTTGGGGAAATGGTGTATTTGATTACTTAGGAGGTATCTAAGGTGATGATAGTGGTTATTTTTGGAGAGGCGATGACTGACCTGAGGTACCATAGCGTGAGCCTTAGCTATGGAGACATGTATGTAGCCCATCCTTAGGAGATGAGGTTGGTTTTTTTGATGATGGAGGAACTATGTTATTTATCCTTCCTAGATGTGGATGGTGGGAGATTCCCACGAGCACCAATGGGAGTGCTCCAGGACATGATGGAAGAGTGGATCCATTTTTCTTGGGCACCGACATTTCTAGTGCAATTATATAGAGAGTTGTGGGCTTACACGAGATTGTGGCGATTTAGTTTGTGTTGCATATTCCTTCTACATTATTGGGAATATGAGCATATTGTATGTGTACATCTAGTTGGTTTTCCCTGACATGATTGATTCAGGTGTGGCTTGGTCATGGTTGGTTACAAGTGATGGGTACCCCTTGGTGGAAAACACCAGGTGACGAGATCCACACATGATGGTGCACATTACAGGAGAGTTCTTAAGGGATCATCTAGGGTTGACATTGTTTGGAGGTTGTATGTTGGCTATTCTTCATATAGGCACATGACAGAGGAGTTGGAGGAGCTAAAATTTCTCAGGTTGATATAGGTGCGTCATGCCGATAAACACAAGATGATACCTGTAGATAGGGTTAGATGGTAGTTTAGGCTACCACAAGATGTACTGCCACCATTTCCATAGTATAGGAGAGATGACGAGGGTAACCTATGTCTCCATCATAACTGACAGTGGCGATAGGGCAAGAGGAGTAAGAAATGGAAAGGTGACTTGATGATGTTGAGGTCACTGATAGATACATGTAGTAATGGGTGACACAATTACGAGCGGCTCAACCAAGGCCAGGGAAGCTAGACTTAGCCACCATCATAGTGCAAGGGGATACCTTGCAGGGTTAGGTGGTTGCCTTACAGACACAGATTATAGTATTATAGGGGCTTCTTACTGGCTTAAAGGCACATGTTTCCACTTTACAGGTGCCTCTGAGCTAGTAAGAAACCTCTGTAATACCACTTTATAGGTTACACAGGGACATGCACCCACACAGGGTGGTGATGGAGATGGGGGATAGGTAGCCACCTTACATGAACAAATAGTAGGTTTGTAAAGCTAGCTAGCCACTACACATGCTCAGGTTGTGGTCCCAGAGGCATAGGGATAGGGTCCCACACTACAGGTAGCTATAATAAGATAGTTTCCTCAGGTACAGACAGGAGGACAAGGACCACATGTATAGGGTCTGAGGATAGCCCTAGTAGGATAGAGCTTATAGGTTGTTGTGAGACCTATGACACCACCGTAAATAGTGTTGATGGTGAGGTTAAGGGATTCCTTGAATAAGGCATAGTATTACCAGGATCATCTAACAATCACAGGGATATACGTCCCCTCATATGCTGAGTAGGGGGAACAACAAGCAGCGAGTGAGAGGACTAGATCCTACACTCATAGCTCAGAGACCATAGGTGGCTGGTGAGCTTAGAGAAAGGGTTAGGGCGAGGTAATGAGTTCAAGGAAGCCAGATCTAGCCACGGGCTAGGTGGAGGCTAGACCGAGACCTATGTTAGGTGGAGAGATGTTGGCAGGGTGGCAGATAGGTAGAGAGGAGGAGACAAATGAGACAAGAACGTATATCAGGTGGGGTGACGATTAGTCACCATATATGATTAGTGTAGATATTTGGTATATACTGGCTTGTGTGCCGATGATAGTGAGGATGTATATGAGAGTTTTGAGATACTTGTATGTATTTGTATCAGTGTATATTTGTATTGATACACATACTTTCATTATTATAGATGACGAGATTTATGGTATGGATCATGTACTTGTGTTTTAATTTCCATTGTTATTTGTGTATAGATAGAAACTAGGTGAATTAAGCATTGTGGAGTTGAGGTTGTGGAGGCATGATGGAGTCTAGGTCAGTTAGGTATGGTTGAGTTAGGTTAGTTAGGAATGTCGTGGTTATGTTTATTGGTTTTATTTAATTGCCAAGTTATTGGTAGCAAAGAAAAATGAATGATAATGAATATGTATGTTATGGAGTAAATTTCTGAAATATTTTATATGATGGAAATGTAAAATGATTAATGTATGATATGATGATGTAAGAAATAGGTAAATATAAATGTTTGTATACTTGTATGTTTTTTTAATTTCCAAGTAGTGTATGAGATGGAAACTAATTAAGGTAAAATGTAAAATAGAAAAATGGGGGGTGGAAATTGGTTAGGTTAAAGAGTGGCCGAGCTAGCCTCTAAGGGCCCCATGTCGTCAGAGTGCTACCTACATAGCCCCAATGAAAAGGGGCCCTAGGTCTATGTAGTTCTCTCATAAGCTAGGGAAAAATAAGAAGAGGTAGCGGAATGGGTGGTTAGGTTTTAGGCATGATTGAGTCTAGGTCGTTGAGGCCTGGTTGGGTTTAGGTAATTTTAGGCATGATTGATGTTAGTGAAAGGGGAATCCCTAAAATGTAGGTATCAATGGTCTAGTCTTGTATAGGGTAATCAATAAGTAATGAAGAAGGTGAATGATAAGAGTTGACATAAAAATATCCATATAATTGGTAAGAACCATAATGATTCTACCATACCAAATATTTTCTTATGAACATAAGACCCTAAAGGCGTTGCATGATTGACTATGCTATGGGTGAAGAAAGTCACATGATCATGAAATGTTGTTTTGGTAGTAAGTCCCTTGAGAAAGTAGGAAATTAGGGTGAAAAGGAAATGACGTAAAAACGGTTGGTGTTTAACGTCACCTAGTGTAAGACAACATGCTTACTTGGCAAAATACCTATCAAAATAGGCAAGTCCATGACAAAAAATTTATCATTTTCTTCTTTTTGTTTTGATAGAATAATTGATGCGGGAAGTCTATGTGGGATGAGTATATTATCTCCTTGAGGTTTTTCGTGAATTTGATCGATGTGGGAAGCTTCTGAATATTTTATTTTATTTTACAAGAATAGTCCTCTTTTGATGAGAGACTAAGTATAATATGGCTAGCTTGGTATAGCTGTCCTTCGAGGGAGAAGTCTATTTATAGTAGCAAGATAGAGAGAATATATTTCCTTTTTGAGGGAATCATCTTTTTGCTAGAAGTTTGACTCAAGGAGTTGAATCCCATTTTACATTTTAAATTGATTTGATTTTGGACTTTTAATTCATGGACAAGACTATAGATAAAAATAGGCCCTTATTTTGAATGCAAAACTATATCATATAGAGTTTAGCTATGAAAGAGAGGGTTCTAAGTGATGAATGACCATGGGATTCCATCTTTGAAAAATATGAAAAGTATCCATGAGAATCATGCCATGAGTAGGGCCGTGGTACTCATATTGAATATATGAATGAAAAATTGATGGGTAATCACATGATTCTTGTTGAGTCATGGATCCTTAAAATAGTTAAAATTATAGGTGAATGGTGCTCAAGGGATGAGTGTTAAATAGACAAGTGATGATATAGGAGTTAATTCAATAGTAGAATGGTCTAAGATGCAAATCATTGAGGGGCTCAGGTTAAGGTTTACCTTCGAGTGAATAAAAATGATAAGCACATGATCCATAGGTATGAGTAATGATGTAAGGTCCAAACCAATAGGAGTAAATTTTCCATGTTTACTTTTCTCCTCTTTGGTTACATGTTGATTTTACTTTAGGACGAGGTCACTGAATTGAAAGGTTTGTTCATGGACACATTTTTCGTAGGCATGTTTGATACTTTTTTGGTAGATTTGGAGATGATCAAGAGCATTAAGATGACATTCGTCTAATAACTCGAGTTGTGCCAAACAGTCCTTGAGAAATTCATCATTGTTAAGCATCGCTTTGAGTGAGATACGAAGAGACAAAATATGTACTTCGTGAGGTAGGAAAACATTTTTACTGTAGACTAGAGAAAAAGGCGTGGTCGTAGCTGAGGTACAAATACTAGTATAGTAAGCCCATAAAGAAAAAGGAATGTGCATGTTCCAATCCTTTCTCGTATCGTCAACCACTTTCATAAGAATTTTGTTCAAGGTTTTTTTGGTTGATTCATCTTGGCCATTTGTTTATGGGTAGTAAGGTGAATAAAAACTAAGTTGAATGTCGAAGGTGTCACATAGATTTCGTAGAGTTTTGTTTTTGAACTATTTCCCATTATCAGTGGTGAGATGATGAGGAACACCAAAGAGAAAAATGATGTGATGATTTATGAATTCACATATTTTCTTAGATTTTGTAGAAATAAGAGGTATGGTTTCTACCCATTTAGTGTAGTATTCAGTAGTGGTAATAATCTATTGATGGCACTGTGAAGAAAGGTGATCGATTTCTCCAACAAGATCTAAACCCCATTGAAAGAAAGGCCAAAGGTCTTGTGCAGCCTATAACGCATGAATAGGCATGTGATAGAGATTAGCATGTTGCTGGCACTTCACACAACATTTTAAATAATCACAACAATCACGGTTTAAGGTTGGCTAATAATAGCCCAGGTGGAGAATGCATTTAATGGCAACTAAACCACTGAAGTAACGACCAAAAATTCCATTGTGAACCTCCTTGATGGTGTAGGTAATTTCAGAACCTATAAGGCATCACAAGAGGATACCATCAAAGCCACATTTATAAAGAAGGCCTCTCATGATGACATACTGAGAGACACTTTAGAGAAAGGCCCATTTTCTGTTGCGAGTAAGGTCTGGAGGTAGAACTGAAAAGGAAAGGTAGTTAGCAAACTACTTATACCAAAGGTCATGTGGATCAAGTGTAATGGTTTTGATGAGGTTAATGTCTCGAAATAGATAAGAAGGTTATTACAACGTTTTTATTGTGACAAATTTTTTGGAGTCAGAAGGCGAGGTGGGAATCTGAGAAGTAAGGCAGGCAATGGTATCCACAACTTTTTTAGTGGAAAGTGGAGAGGTTTGAAGTTCATAATGGTCAAAGGTAGTCAAAAGTATGTCCACACGGTGTTTATACTTTTCAAGTATTTGTTATGACACTGGTATATACCGTTGAATTGATTTACCACCAGTAGAGAGTCGTCAAAGATATTAATTTATTTGACATCTAAGGTAATGGTGACTTGAATACCTAGTACAAGCACTTCATATTCAACAATATTATTAGTACATTCAAAATCTAATTTGAAGGATAATGACATAGGTTCACTATCAAGAGGTATGAGGATGATACATGCACCACCCCCACTTTGACACTTGGAGCCATCTAAGAATAAGGTCATCTGGTAAACATTATTATCTAATGAGAGGGTAGCGATGGATTCTTCTGGAAAAATGAAGTTAGAAAATTGATATCCAGAGAGGGGTGCATCTACGAGTTGGTCAGTGATAGTTTGGCCTTTGATAGATTTTCAATGAATAAATTCGAGGCCGAGGTATGCAAGAAGCATGAGCCAACGTGCCGCACATTGATGTTGGTAGGGTTTGGCATACATGTAATGAAAGAGGTTAGTATTGGTGACTATAAATGTTTTTTTATTGAGTAGGTATTTTCGAAGCTCAGTGGCGATAAAAACTAAGGCTAAGAAGAGTTTTTCAGCATGGGTGTATCTACTTTCATAGTCTAGAAGCATACAAATTATATAGTAAACCACTTGTTCCCTATGTTTCTCATCACGATGAGAAAGCATGGTACCCAAGGAATGATCAGTAACAGAAATGTAAAGGTAAAATGGTTGGTCATCCTTAGGAGGAATGAGCAAAGGTGGTTATAGGAGGTATTTTTTTAAGGCTTCAAAGGATTTGTGGAATTCATCATCCCATTTGAAAGAGACATATTTTTTGAGGAGATGATGAAATGGGTGGCAGCGGTTGGAAAACAACAAAATAAAAAGATGAACAGATTACAAATTACCTTGCAAACTACAAAGTTGGAGAATATTAGTAGGAAGATTCATTTCAGGAATAACCTTGATTTTAGTGGGATCGACTTCTTTGCCACGCAAATAAATGATAAAACCAAGGATATTTCCTGAGAGAATAGTGAAGACACACTTCTTTGGTTGAAGGTGAACATAATATTTGATGAGATGGTAAAAAATGACCCTCAGGACTGTAAGGTGTTCAACACAATGTTTTGATTTGGCAAGAAGGTCATCTATGTAATCTTCCAATATATGATGCATGATGTCATGAAAGATATAAGTCATAACCCCATTGATATGTAGCACTAGTGTTTTTAAGGCCAAAGGGCATGAATCGATAACAAAAGGTTCACCAAGGAGTGATGAAGGCAGTTTTATGTTGATCTTTCGGGGTGAGTAATATTTTGTTATAACTCGAAAACCCGTCCATGAGTGATACCATCTTATGACCATTGGTAAGATCAACTAGTTGGTCAATACTAGGTAGAGGAAATTCATCTTTAGGGTAAGCTAAATTAAGGTCATGAAATTTTTTGCATATGCAGAGTCCTCATGTTACTTTTGTGATAGGAATGATGTTAGAGATCCATTGGGGATAATCAATGGGTAGGATGAAGGAAACAGAAAGAAGGCATTAAAGTTCTTCCTTGACAAGGAGGGAAACATGAGGATGTATTTTCCGCAGCTTTTGTTTTATGGGTTTGGCTTTAGGGATGGTGAAAATATTGTGGACCATGATGTTTAGGTTAATACCAAGCATATCACCATAGGAATAAGAAAAAGTGTTGCTCAAATCCCAGAGGAAAGAAGTGAAAGCTTCCTGTTTAGCAACATCTAAAGATTGACCAATATTTAGAATTTGTGGGTTGTCCTGAGTGTTAATATTGATTTTGATGGTTGAATCATTTAACATGGTTTACATCTTAGAAGGAAACAATTTATGAATGTAAGAATATTCCACACCAAGGTAGGTGAGGATAGAATCATTGTCTTGACATTGAATGACATTAATGGATGGTGTATCATCATAGATGATGTCAGGATACAAGAAGGGAAGAGAAGAGCGAGCCTCTCCATTGCATTGATAAGTTAGATGTCCCAAGTAAATGGTGTTCATGAGAAAAAAAAGGTTAGGAGGAATCGATTCGGGATCTATAGACTCCATGGGTGAAGGTGGTGACGTTGGTGAATGGGGTGGAGAAGATTTGTGATCCTCGATGAGGCTGATGTGAGTATTTTTATAAGATGGTTTGACAAAGCCAATACCAGTGCAGTCTATGTGTTTATGTGTGGTACATGGGATTATAGTGTGATGGCCATGTTCATAGAACCCAAATTTAAAGCCTTTCCATGCAAAACAATGAAGGAAAGTGTGAGAAAAGTGGTGGTTAGTGAGAGATTAAAGGTTGAATGAAAGTGGTCATGTTTGGGAAGGTGGCTTAGGTGAATAGGTTGAAGTGTCTAGTCCCCCATACATTAAGTTGGTGCGAAGGTGGGGAGGACCGTTGTTGAGTGGACAAGAGTATGATACAAAGGAGAAGGTGCACAAAATATTCATGTACATGATTAAATCATAGTCAAAGATGCAAAAGGATAGGGAAGGACATGTGCACAAAAGAAAATGGAAGATTCGGGACTTATCCATTTTCACTTGTACGGGCTATTTTTTGAGATAGCATGCAGATCACACAAACCAGACAAAGACTTACACGACACGCATAGGCTATTTTTGGAAGATAATTTACTAAGCACTTTGCATGGGTTTGGGCTAATAATAGAATTGCTATTGCTAGTGAACCAACATAGATCTATTGTTAGCGCACTTGCATGTGTGTCTATTATTGTAAAGGTGCACAGATATTTTCAGCATGCGACCTATTTTGGAAATTATGCAAGCGGTGAAGTGAAAGTCCCCACCCTTATAAATATTTAGTGATTTGTGTAGTATAAAAATATTGGATATGAATTACTGTGAAGTTATGATGCCAGATCTGATGCGTGCATGATCTTATGGTATTAATTATTGTAAAAATATTGTGTGTATTTATTTTGGTTAATATAATGGAGTGTATTGACTGATTCAAGGTGTTAAACATGATTACAACTAAATCTTGCATGGAAGAATTCATTGTGGATATTACTTAAATCTATTACTCTTTATATCTAGATCTGGAATATGCTCTGTAGAATGTTATACTAATTATGGATCTAAATACATTAATTCTTCATCTTGCTAGCATCCTACACAAGCAACCCTAAAGAGGGGCCTGTTACCTTTGCATGCTTTGGGTGAGTGCTCAGTCTAGGTTGAGTGATGTGTCAGCATACCTGGGTTATTACTGGTAAATTCTAGGCTACATCATTGGTTCCATTTCTGGGACCTCTTTTCCAATAATTTTCAGGATGATTCATGATGAAGACATACTAGTTGACCCTAAAAAGTGTTGAGGATTAGAAACATGATATAGAAGAGGAGTACGCACGGAGGTTCAGGACCGGATCTAATTTCAACTCACGTGCATTGGTGGAATAGAATATGTATGAAATTATGTATGAGTGGCTGGTTGTTTATGCATCTAAAAGGGATTGGAGGTATCACACACTTGTTTGGACACAGGAAGAATTTTAGGCCCTCTATGATGCTGATCTAATTTGGGGTAAGTGCAGGAAGTTGATGGACAAATATAGGGTCATCCGTGGACATCATATTGCAAATAACAACATAATATCAACTTGTAGGGATTATTAGCAATACATACACTCAAAATTAGACAAAATTATATTAATATGAATCGTAGCATCCGGAATCTAGTTTCTAAAATACTAATTTTTGTAAATAATGGACAAGATTAGCTATATTAAACACTCAAAATTCAATGACTTGGTATTTTTTTTAAAAAACGCCGATAAGATTATAGTCCGTTTGCCCACAATTTGGATGACCAAAAATTGATATATATTTTTTTCCTTTAGTGAGAAGTTATATGCCACTATCTATCTCGGGATGGATTTTATTTTGTATTTTTTTGAGTAATATTTTATTTTTTATGATTTTTTCCGTGAAAGTGGTTTGAAAACATAAAGAAAACAGAGCACTTTCTGTTTGCCCGCCATAACTTCATCAAAAAATATTGAAATCAAATAATTTTTTTTTAACATGTATATAATTTCACCACGGTTGGGATGGTATAAGATTTATCACATTCTGATAAGTGAAACAAATTTTGTAGTCTTAAACGTAGACAAACATTCACAGGAAAAAGTGTCTTAAAGACCTACTATTAGTAAAAAATTATAAAATGATATTTATCCTCTTCTATTCACTTTAAAATCAGTATTTCTACAAAGCTAATAGTCTCCCCTACGTAATGGTACCATTTTTATGACATAGTTTTTACTTTTCGGCATGGTTCAAGTCCACGGAAGACTAAATTTTATATTTTGCTATTTTTAATGTAAAATTCAGGATTTGATGTCCACTTAATTATCCCCCAACTTGGTGCACTTACCCTTTGGACACCCGCTATGAATACTTGGTTTCATGGTGTTTTGAATAGTTATATTCTAGAGTACTCAATTTCCACTTATTCTTTCCCAGAGGTAGCAAAATTTAAATTTTTATGATATCCCAGGGGAACTTGCAAGGCATTCTGCTAGCAATCAAAATATTAATGGTGACCCTAAACTTGAAAAGAAAACAGATGGCTAACTAAAACCCGCCACGTGTGGGGGCAGGAGTAGGTTTGGTGAAATATGGAAGAGCTAGCGGTAGAAATATAGAGAGAAGAAAGGTTGCTTAAGTATAATGAGGTGTGTGACAAGAAAATAGAGAAGCAATAGAATGTTGCAGAGTAAATGGTGTTGAGGAGAGAGATGGCTCGCAAAGGATTTGGAGGTCACACAAAAAGTGTAGAGTCAGAGAATTAGAAACTCCCCCATTTAGGATAGCATGATAGGGAACCCCCCTTGGCCTTACATGGAAGCATGCTAGTAGAGATGACCTAGGTCACGGGAACACATCTTAATCTACCTGGAAACCTAGCCCTTGTGCTCGGCTTTTAAGTATCTAGTATGATAAATAGTCAACAAGCTAATTTAAGTAGTGAGAGAGTAGGAGTAAGTCACATAGCAAGTGCATCAATGGCAGGGAAAATGTCTTCATTACTTTTTGGAGGTACCTTTTTAGGTGCATCATCTGCACAAACTTTGAGTGCACAGAATTTTGGACTCAATTCTGGGAGTGGTAACACTTTGAAGACTATAGGGGATCAGTTCAGTACTATTATTTGGTCATAGTGAAGTACATCCTCTGGTCCACTTTTGGCTGCAAGTGGAGGATCAGAAGGTATAGGTGGTTATTATTCTGGTGGATTTGGTGGTTCTAGAGGAAGAGGAAACACAAGATTTTTTGGATCAGGGAGGAAAGGTTCGCACCAACCCCAGAATATTTACATGGAGATTTCTCTTTATCTACCAGAATATAGGGGCATATAAGATGTTGCTAAACATGTGCACATGTGTGAAATACTATGGCGTAGAAAAGGGATCACAACTTTTGAGTACAGGGAAAGTCAATTTTCCACTACGTTATAAGGAAATGCACACAGTTGGTACAATTTTTTTTACCCTGATCAGAATTGTGTAGACAATGTAACATTAAAATATGCTTTCCTTAAAGATTTTCACATCCCCGAGTTTGAGTAGAAGAGCATAAGCGCTCTTAAGGATATTAAGAAAGGAACTACTAAGAGTGTCAGGGGGTATGATGCATGTTTCAAAACACTTTTATTTAAGCTTTCTTATGATATTACAACAAGCCAACATGCTCAATGGTTCTTTGGAGGCTTGATTACACATTTTAGAAGGGATTTATCATATAAAATATACACTGATGTGCACGATGAACTTGAAGTATCTTTACGCACTGAGGTAGTTGGAAGCATAGACACTAGAGTTAGCCCATTTTTGGAAGCACAGATTGTAGCTATGACGAAGCAGTTGGAGAAGCTATAGGAAAATTCAACACATGAGACACACACAGGGATTTGGTGTACAGATTGTGAAGTAGAAGGTCACACAAAGGATATTTGTCCCCACATATCAGTGTGTTCATTATTACTGGAATGTGATATATGTCATTTGAATCATGATGCTAGCCACTACCCATTATTACAATGTGCAATAAGGAAGAAGGTCTCTTGCTACTGTAAAATTTACACGTCCATGACTCATATTACAGAGGACTATAGATTGATTGGTTAGATCCATGATGCTATAGATATTGGTGTGTGACAGAAAGGAGTCTTAGATAACTCCAAAGGCAAGAATGAGAATCAGGATCGTGATCACAATCAAGTGTGTTATGATCGGAATGAATGTCATTTTGAAGGAGGTTTTGGTAGAGTTCAAGGATACCATGGTGGATTCGAAGGATGAGGTTGTGGTGGTGGATGAGGTGATTTTCCTCACATAACATATTATACATGTGGATCTCCTAACCATTACAGGTGCAAATTTCCTTAGAATATTACTTGTTCCTTATGTGGGAAGAATCATATATACGAGGAATGCCTAGACTTATATGAGCATATTAGTAAACAACATAAATAATAAAAATAAGGAGCAGGGATGGTTAGGATACAATGTGTCATGAAAAATCAGTGGATGCCCAAGTTGGAATGAAAATCTGAGGTATTTCCTATAAAGATCACTACCTGTGCAGAAGTGGCACACACGAAAGATGCATTACAACAAAAGCCTACCATCACGAAGGATGATGTTCTACATGCATGATACCCACATCCTATCCATCAGAAGGAGGTTTATAAGGAAACCATGGAGGTACTCAAAAATCTTCAGGGTGAAATACAATGTTTAAAGGATCAATCATGAAAGATGGAGCAAAAGAAACAAGTAGAGAAGGTCTAAACTGATATTGATGACTTGAAGGATGTGTGTAAAATGTTGTGTCAGGAGTATATCATTCCATTATTAGGGAATTAGCTAAAGGGAAACACTTCACACACATGTATTGAGACTGAATGACATATCCTACATGCAAACCTCCCCCCTCATAGCTTAGACTATGAAAAGGAAATCACTCTGAATGTTGTTGTGGATGGCTGAATTTTGAGTAATATATTGATTTATACAGGTGCAAAAGTCAATGTGCTTACTTTAGATGCATGGGTATAGATGGGGAGACCCCCATTGCAACCATCTTGTAATGTGTTGTTTATGGCTAATCGAACTAAGGCCACCCCATCTGAGTTTTAAAAGATGCATCCATTACCATACAGGGAGCCAAGTTCATTGGGGATTTTGAGGTTTTAGCGCTTACAAAGGCAGATAGTTTCCCAGCTCTACTTAAGCACCTTTGGTGCTATGTAAATAATGTTGATCCTTGATTCAACAAGGGTTATATCAATTTTGAAAAGAGGGAGGAAAGAGTTATTATCCCTTTAACAGATGGAAAATATGTGCCCTATGTTGAGCCTTTGAGTGAGGAAGATCTAAATAATATTTATGTACATGTCATTCAGGACCCAGAAGTGCTCAAGCCATCTAAGGAAGGAATCCTTCAGTGGCAAGATGCACAATCTATTAGTGATACTTGGGCTCATAGTACATATGAGTTGGTAGGGCGCGAAGTAAGAAGCACATTTACATGAAAAAGTAGACCTCCTTGTATCTGGAGAATAGGTAACAACACGGTACCTTGATAAACTGGAGAAGGAGACCCTAGGGTATTTCTACACATCATGGAGGAATAGTCGATAGACTAGTTGGAGAGAAAAAATATGCTAGCATATAACCCACATGGGATAGCAGCGTGCTGGTGGGTGGTTCATAAAGATAATCTTGTAGGATGGAATGAAACAAAAATTTCTCTTTCTACTTAGTTTTCTAGGAGCAATGCATATACTCAAATCTACACTTATCATGGTAATCAACCTGTTTAGAACCATGTTCAACAGTGTGAGATACTTTGGATAGAGGGGTAGGAAGCTTTACCACCTTCACTCTGGGTGCACAAACTTTTTTCCACTTTACAAGGTTGTGTGCATGTTTGGTATGTATATGTGGAACTCCATAGAGAGACTAGAAATTGGTAGGATTTGATTGCATGACTTATCTAAACATTTGACTACTTATCTACTAAACCTCCAGTAGAAGAGGCATTAAGGGTTCTAAAGTGGTTAAATATGGGAGATAGTGAAAATGCGTAAGAACTCATTTAGGATTTATTTGATGGAAACAACATAGGAGCACATTTTGCTGAAGAAACAGAGACAAATGCCACACTACTTAAGAACAATTTCTTTGAGAAATAAAAAGGAAATATGATCTACTTAGTGGATGATGAGGAAGTGGAAAATATGGATGTATATCATTCAACAGGTAGGCGTGAAGTTTTGGATAGTGTGGATAAGACCATGTGCTCCTATCATGAACCATTGAAATTAAAGAAATTGAATATTGGATCAGATGCTGAGCCTAAGGGGGCCATAATTGGGTACTATTGGTCTAAATCTGAAGTGGAAAAATCATTGAGTTACTAAGAGATTATTAGGACTTATTTCATAGGGGATACCATGAACTAAAAGGCGTGCATGAATCATTAGGAGAAATTTATATAAAGCTTAAGGAAGGTGTGTGCCCGATCAAGAAGAGACCCTACAGAATGAACCCCAACTTACGTGAAAAGTACAAGGAAGAAATGGACAAAATGTTGACATCTGGAATTATCAAGCCCCTAGATGAGTCTGAATGGGTTAGCCCAATGGTGATCAGTATAAATAAAGATGGTTGGATTAGGATCTGTGTGGACTACAGGGAGCTGAATGCTGCTTGTGTGACTGATACTTTTCCTGCGCCATTCACAAAGGAAATATTAGAAGGCATTGTAGGGTGTGAAATGTACTCCTTTACAGATAGATTATCTCAGTATCATCAGGTTAGGATTGCATAGTAGGATTAGGAAAAGACTACTTTTACTACTGAATGGGGAAGTTTTTCCTATACTGTGATGCCTTTTGGTCTGAAAAACGTGCCTATTGTATTTTTGCACATAGTTGTCCAAGCGTTCAAAGATTTTATTCACAACTTCTTGCAGGTTTATTTAGATGACTCGATGGTGTATGGACTTATTAATGATCATTGTGACAATTTATGCTTAATGTTTGAAAGATGTCGGCAGTTAAGCATCTCTCTGAACATCAAGAAATGTGTCTTTACTACACCATTTGGCACATTGTTAGGGCACATCATCTACAAAGAATGTTTTTTGGTTGATCCAGCTAAGTTTGCAATCATTATTGGCCTGGAAGAGCCTACCAGTCAGAGTGAGGTTTGTAAATTCTTATGTCACACTGGGTATTATAGAAAATTTATTAAAGGGTATGGTAAGGTTACCACACCCTTGGAGGAGTTACTAAAAGAATAAAGGATGTTCTACTAGGGGGAATCACAACAATACACATTCGATAAATTAAAGGAGAAACTTACTACAACACCTATTATGCACTTTCCCTCATGGGAAAAACCATTTCATGTACATGTGGATGCCTCTGGCATGACCATTGGAGTGGTGTTGGATCAGCCTAGAGAATTTATTATAGATCATCCTATCTATTTCTCTAGTAGAAAGTTGACTCCTGCATAGTAGAATTATACAACTACAGAGCTCAAAGCTTTATCAATGATCTATAAACTACATAAATTCAGATACTACCTGCTAGCAACACCATTTTTATTCTATACTGGTCACATGGCATTGAAGTATTTGGTAAACAAGCCCGTTTTACAGGGGTGCATATGTCGATAGGTACTCTTATTCCAAGAATTTGATTTCATAGTTGTAGCAAAACTAGGGAAAAGTAATTCTAGGCTAGATCATCTATCCAGAATACATTCAGGAGAAGAAGCGTAGGTAATTAAAGATACCATGTTTGATGCCTAGTTATACAAGTTGTAACGCACGCCATTAGAATTAGAGGACATTGTTTTCTTTCTATGTATAGGTATGACGCCAAAAGGAATGAAATCCTTATAGAAGAAACAACTTGCCACTCGCGAAACACCATTTATGTTTATTAGCGGTGACATGTACAAGTTAGGCCGAGATGAAGTAATGCGTCAATGTGTACTAGAACATGAGCACACATATATCATGGAGGAGTCTCATAGTGGTATTGTAGGTGACACCATTGCATGTAATATTCTGCTCATTGGATTATGGTGGGAGACCCTATATAAAGATTGTAAGGCATATTGCAAGGCTTGTGATCACTATTAGTGCCTTGGAAACACAGGAGAAAGAGATGAAATTCCTTTAAGACATATTCCTAGTGCAGAACCGTTTGAGAAATGGGCTATAGATTTTGTGGGTCCTATTTCACTAGCCACACGTAGGAATGGATCATGTTATATCATCAATCGCATAGATTATCTGACAAGGTGGGTAGAAGAAACACCTACAAAGGATTGTACAACAACTATAACAACTAGGTTTCTATGGGAAAATATTATTACAAGGTATGGATTACCATTGAGTTTGACCAGTGATAGGGGCACACACTTTCTAAATGAGAAAATCATAATTCTATTAGATGAATTCGTGATTGCACACCATAAGAATACAACATATCATCCTCAAGCAAATGGGACTGCTAAGGATTTCAACAAGATTTTGAGCCAGACATTGACAAAAATTTGTGATGTTGGAAGAAAAGATTAGGATGATAAAGAATCTGTAATAAGGTTGTCTTGCCATTTAGGTTAGGTTTTCAATTATGTAATCCCTTAATGTATTTCCTTCTTTTTCGATATTATTTGTCAATTTGGTTGGTGTTTTGTGAAATAAGCATGTTTGTGTGCTAGAAGCTAATTGAAATTTATAGTATTTTTATGCACAGAGGACTACACAAACCATTTGTGTGGGGTGGTTATTGGAAAATAGGTACACATAAAGGAAAAAAATACTACAGGTGCTATTCAAGTTTGGAGAGTTGGTGGATAGAATAGTACTTCCAAATAAGGACCATATATGGATATAAATGAAGGAACAATATAACGTGAGGTAAGTAGTGGCCGTGGAGACTACCAAGAGAAGGAGCAGTTGCGTGGTAATTAGGTGCATAGAAGCGCGCTGAAGATAATTCTGTAGCCAGAAGGCAAGAAGGTGCGCTAAAAGGTTATAACTGAGGCACAAAGATGTATCACGTGGAAATTGTGAAAATGGTTAATTAATGAGAGGATTATTGGTAGGTGAGGGAGAAATAAATGCACTAAATTTTTGAAAATCTATATAAATATGGGATGCGAGTTCATTTTTACCATTGTAATCACAAAAATTTAAATGATCTAAGTGCAAAACCAGTTGAGAGAATCATGTTGAGGTGCGGAGAGTGTGAAACTATATGTGGAGAGTATATTTTTGTGCATGAGAAGCTTACATCTCCATTGGTGAAGGTTTTTAGTGAAGCATAGCATTACAAAAGAGTGAGGGCAAATGATTTTAACTAGGGATATTAGATTCGAGCTAGGGTTTGGAATTGATTTTAATATAAGATAGAAGTAAAGCATTTGCACATTGCATAGGACAAAAATTTGTGATTTATAGATTGCACTAAAGAAAGTACCTTCCGTAGGAGCCAAGGGAAAGAAGAAAGTGGAAGTAGAGGTTAAAATTTCTCCCGAGAGTAATTTCTCAGAGATGCAATACCCATAAGGCATGATAGTGGGAGAAGAATTGGATTCTCACTTCCGTAATTGCAAGATAAGTGATTAAAACCACCACATATTGGATAATAAAAAGGAATTTGACATGTTGTTGAGTACAAAGAAAAACAAATGCACAATAGAGGACATGTCAGTGTATGATGATGCAGGAGAGAAGTTGTTAAAGAATATTGGAGTCTACCAATTGTACGAGCTCTTGTATTTTGGAAAATATGAACCATTTTACCAGTGGTTGATGAGTAGAGTACATGAATACTTTTTCTATTTCACCAGATGGTGGGTTATGATCACAGTTTCTTTGATTTCAACTGTGTCAGGACTAAAAAGGTACTTAGGATGTGGATCTAGATAGCAATTTAACTAGATAAAGCCTGCAATCCTAGAGAAATAGAAAGGAGTTGGGGGTATACCAAAGGTCCACATGCGGCATGGAAATTGACAAATTGAAAAAATACCCAGTAGCTGCAGGCAAGTTACACATCTTGTAACCAAAGTTGAATGACCAAGAGACGATGGTCGCAGGTAAATCACAATAGTGGCTACACATTATAAAGAAGACTTCTCACAGGGAGTGGTCTACAACATATTAGCAGATCACATAACAAAGACTAATCATTGAAGGAAGCGGTGGATAGGTGACAAAATAAGTTTTGGTGCTTTGTTATTGTCCCTTAGTGTTTATGGAGATTAGGGTGCCTTATGCGGCTAAAGGATAAGATTTGGGAGTGCCCCACGGAGCACAAGTCACATGCGGAAAGTTTTGACAAGTACTTGTGCGACAGGGTCAATGAGAAGACCATTCAAGCAAAGGGTAGAGATGTGGTATGATAGAATCCACATGGCATGTTTGAATAAGAATGGTGCATATTCCCAAGGATTTTCCTTCAATGGTGGGTAAGGAAGTTCAGTTTGTAGTCTACCAACATTTTCTTCATCACGTGATTTGTGATTGAAGGACGGGGCTTAGAGCCCATGGTGCAAACTACTATATTCCTTCACATTACAGGTATTTCCAAGTAGAAATTCACTAGTTTTCATGATGCACGCTGCCTAACCTTAATTTCAGTTGTAAATAAGGTAGATTGTGAGTACCACACACTATGAGAAAGAAATATGTATATCTAGGGTGGAACTGCCTACATTGAGAGGCTTATTTCAGGATATTATAAGAATGAAGCCTTTAAGATTGGTAGTTGGGGACACCGGAGCCAGAGCTTGTGTACCTCCAACTCAAACCCAAAATGTTAGAGGGTACACTAAGTATTTGGAGAATGAGTTCATGCACTCCCAGAGCCGTCAAAAGGGTAAGCATACAGCAGAGAACATTCCAGTTCTAAAGTCTGCCAAACCTATAGAGGTAGATGAGGAGGAGGAAGAGAATGAAGACAATGGTCGCTTTATACATAGAGGCTAGAGGTAGCCTACAAAAAAAATGAAGATGAGCATGCAAGTACTCCAACCTAGGAACAAGAAGAAGAATATGAAGAATTGGAAGTAGGAGTAGACCCTGAAGAATACCACTTTAAGAGGGTGTTCAGACAAACAAGAACTCAAGGCATTACTCCACAATCAATACAAAGATCACCACAACTCTCTCCATAGAAGGAGACAATTGAGAAGAGAAGGAGAAAATTGAAGTTGAATGAGGAGGTGGAGGATTCTGAAGAGAGCATGCCTAGATCTCCTATACCACCAGAGGATTTGGAAGAGCCCAAGGATGAATAAATGAAGATTGAAGGAGTACAAAATCTAGGATAAATAGAGAAAGATACTTCTCAGAACATAGAGGATCCAACTCCAAACCTTGGCACTCAATTTCCTAAGGATCCGAGATCAAGGAGGGAAAGTGGAGAGTATATTGCACCAGTCATAGGCTATGAAGAGGACATAAGTAAAATTTTCAGCATGTGGTTGCAGAATATAGTGGGTCTTAATGAATTTTATGGATGGAAGTTGATGGAACCTGATGTGGCAACCACACACCTAATTTTATTGAGGAAACAACTATCATGGTCCATGCAAACTCACATGGATGAGCCTAATTTTGATGTGTGTGAAGAATCCTATGTGTCAAGGAGAATGAGGAAGCCACCACAAAACATGCACATAACCATCAAGCTGAATGTTATGATTGATGAATAGGTGAGTAATGCCTTAGTAAAGGTATTTACAGAGGTGGCACGGAGGAATGTGGATAAATATTCCACTATCAAAGTGCTAAGAGAAGAGATAAAAGATAAAGATGCATAACTAGTGTGTTTGAAAGGAGAAAAGGACCTGGAGAAAAAGAAGAATGACATTCTCATTGACATGGCAGAGGAGATCAGAAATCATGTACTGTAAGAAAGATCACACTTAGAGGCCAAGGTACCCAAAAAGTTCCCTTCAGTTATGTACTATGTGCATACCCTAGTTGATTTGGTGCTTGAGAATGGACCAGTTCAGATGCCAAAAGCAAAGGACCCTGAGCAGAAAGCAGAGAGAGAAAAGGATTCAGTGGTAAGGAATATTTCATCATACGAGGAATTGCTTCAAACCTTGTAGGAGGACCTAAAGAAGGTAGACCAGGAATTCAACATATATGCAGCTCGAGAGGAAACAATAAGGATTAGGACCATAATAAAAGAAAATGAAGTCCTGAAGGAAATGAAATATGAGACATTGGGACACTCGGAAATATTTTTGCTAGTCAAGAAGAAGTGCAAGACCCTTGCAGTAACACAAAACCCCCATATGGAAAAATTGGATGAGATTATAAAATGTATAGTGCGGAAGATGGATCTGTTGGAAGGAAGAATGTATGCTATTTCCAACATTGTTTTGGTGTTACAAAATGAGAAGGGAGAAATTTCCCAAGATAAGTTGGAATTAATTGCAGTGGCAATTCCATAGAAGACAGAAGTCGCGCTAACCGAATGACAGACTTTGGAAGCTAAGATAAAAGAAGAATATCTGGAATTAATTCTTCCGGTTGAGATAGAGGATGTTATAGTGTGAGAGTTTATTCTTTGTACAAAAATTATTTCATTTCTTTCCGTTCATTATTCTTTATTATTCAAAGAGCAGCCATTTCCTGGGTGGTAATGCAGTTTAGTATGGGGTAATGTTGAGCGAACAAGAGTATGATACTAAGGAGAAGGCACATAGAATATTCACATGCAAGAGTAAAGAAAAATCAAAGGTACGGAAGGATAGGGATGGAAAAACACGTAAAAGACAAGAAAAGATTTGGGACTTAGCCATTTTCACGTGGATAGACTATTTTTGGAGATAGCGCGCAGAGCACACAAACCAGATAAAAACTTGTGCAACATGCATAGGATATTTTGGGAAGAGTGTCTACTAAGCGCTTTGCATGGGATCGGGATAATAATAGAATTGCTATTGCTATTTAAATAGTAGATATCTATTGTTAGAGCACTTGCATGTGTGTCTATTATTGTAAAGGCACATTTTTATTTTCAGCATGCAACCTATTTTGGGAATTATGCAAGTGGTGAAGGGAAAGTTTCCACCCTTATTAACATGTAGTGATATGCGTAGTATAAAAATACTAGATATGAATTAATGTGAAGTAATGCTACCATATCTGATGCACGCATGATATTATGGTATTACTTATTGTAGGAAGCCTCTTTGTATTTATTGTGGTTAATATAGTGGAGTGTATTTACTGATTCAAGGTGTTAAACATGATTAAAACTAAATCTTGCATGGAAGAATTCATTGTGGATATTACTTAAATCTATTACTCTTTAGATCTAGATCTGAAATATGCTCTGTAGAATGTTATAATAATTATGGATCTAAATACATTAACTCTTAATCTTGCTAACATACTGCACAAGCAACCCTAAAGAGGGGCTTGGTACCATTGCACGCTTTGGGTGAGCACTCAGTCTAGGCTGAGTGATGTGCTAGTGTGCCTCGGTTATTAATGGTAAATTCTAGGCTGCATTAACCGTAAGGGAAGACCTCTCCTATGTGATGTTCATAACGAGGATTTTGTTATAGGTTATCATACTCTTATGGAGTAAGGAATATGTTTATATTGTACAAGCAGTATTCCCCCAGAGTGAGGTGTTGAAAAAAACCTTCTAAGGGATTGGTAGTGGATATGTGTGTAACCAGAATATATGAAGTACTAGATGATTACGAAGAAGGATGAGTTAGTTGGGAAATAGACAGATTAGTAGATGGTTCAGCTGCAAAGGTCATGACAATAGTAGGAATAGAAGAGGTAGGCATGGGTGAGGTAGCAGTAACATCTATGGGTAGGGTTATGGGTGAAGGAGAAGTGGCGGCAGTGGTAGATGCCTTAACTAGTATAAGGACATAATTAGATTATTACAACATGTTGTAGGTTTTGAATGGTGAATGGTCATCAGGGATGGTGTAGTTATGTCCTTCATGTTCAAATTTGACATAGCAATGTAAAGTTTAAGGAACACAACCCATGACATGTATCCAAGGTCATCCAAGCAATAAGTTATACTAGAATTCCCCTTCTAAAATGTAGAATAATTCTAGCACAGTACAGGGGCCCACATGAACATGAAGAATAATAGTGCTAAGGGTGGAAGTGATGGCATCATTAAAGGAGCACAACATAACTAGGTTATTATGCATGTAATTTAAAGGGATGCGCATTTAATTGTATGCGTGGGATGAGATGATGTTTTTGCTAGCACCATCATCGATCATAATGTGTCAAATGTGAATATTATCAATAGAGACGATGATGAAAAGAGTGGGATTAGGGTCATCTCACTGGAGAGGTATGATCTCCTCATTAGAGAAACTGAGGGCGACCACTTGATGAGTGGGAGTGGGGCTAGAAGAAGTATATGTTTTGGTAAGAGAGGCCGTGTGGTGAGAGGTGATAATGGAGGCTACTTGTGTGGAGTCATTAGCTAAAACCTCGATGGATTGCAAAACTTCCATGATGGCTTATCGATGAGATTCAGAGGTTTGGAAAAGATCGTACAAAGAAATTTTTAGAGGGGATTGGTGTAATTGTTTTATCATTGTACATTGGATGACCCCATTAGAAATAGGGTATGTGGGTCCTCGAATGGTAATTTTGGGTGCGGGTGTAGATGGTATGTTAGGTAAAGGATTAGCGGATGGGCTGGTTTCTTTTTCTTTTCCTTTGTCTTTTTGGGCACGAGTGGAAACTTGGATCATGTTAATCTGAGAGAAAGAGGTGGATGGAGAAGGTATGTCATGAGTATTATAATTAAATGATGGAAAAAAACCTAATGTGGGGTAATAACCTTGCAAATGAGAAGGGCACACTGGCATTTAGGCGGTGGTTTGGCCAACTCTCTAATACGGACCATGTTGATCTCAAATGTTGGAGGTGTATAGAAAGGCTGTGTAGGTGAATATGAGGGTAGCTAAATAGGTAGTGGATGAGGATGTGTGGTGATAGGTGAAGATGAAATAGGGTCCTCATGAAGAAAATCATCGTCATCTAAATTTTCTTTAGGAGATCATAATTAGAGGAGAGTAGTTTCGAGAGCGTTACAACCTTCTACATCATGTCCTAGAACATGATGGTAGGAACAAATTTTAGTTTCATCAAACCCTTTTAGTTTGGATTTGAGGGGTTCGTAAGGTCTAACTGGTGGTAATGTGATGACCGAGGTCTCTAAGAGGTTGGCTAAAATGTTGGCATAGGACCCTGCCAATGGATCACAGTGGGAAGTGAGTGTGGTTTTGGATAAAGGTGTAGATGATTGTGGTGGAAGAGGTGTTATAAGAGGTGGAATAGGTTTAACCATTGGTTTGGTAGGTGGTACTATATTAGGTTTTAATGGCACCTACTTGGGTGAATGTGTGGTAGATGAACTAGCAATGGAATTTGTTGTGGGTTTTACTACATTTATGGAGGGTAGTGGGTTCTTGTTCTTTGATTACACCTTCTTGGGTAAAGGTGAGGTGGGAGTACATGATGCAGAAGGGAAAGTAGATGGTGATAGAGGATAGGTTAGCCATGGTGATAACTAAGGTGTGGTAAAGGTTGCTGGTAGAGTTGAAGTGGAAGGTATGGGTTGAGGAGAAGAAATTTGCATAGGTAGTGATGTGTTTATAGTAGATGGTGGGGGTATAGGTGGTAAGAAAGTTGCGGGTGATGGTGACAGTGAAGGTTTTGCTGGTGGATTGGGCATAATAAAGGATCATGATGAAGAGGTGGACTACTGAACTTTTGATTTGCTTTAGGTAGGTGGTTTCTTGACTAGGGTAGATAGGTGAGGTACAAGGATAGATGGAAAGGGAAAAGGTGACAGAGGTGTAGTGGGTGAAATTGGTGTATGCATCCTGGAAGGTTGGGTCTTCTTTTTAGGTGGAAGAATGGTTTTCATGTGGGCTTGGGAAGATGTGGATAAGTCTAATTTGACAAGTGGATGGACAAGGCTTGATGTTAGCATGACACCCAGGGTAGTGATAGGTCTAGATGTGGGAGAAGATGTAGGTGCAGGTAAGTTCTTAGGCAGAGGAATGATTTTGGTTATAGGTAAAGGTTCAGATGTAGGTAAAGGTGATGAAGAAAAATCCATTTCAACAAGCACGGTCAGGGTTGATTTAGTTGTTGGAAATACCTTTGGATAGATCGTGGAGGTATCTGTAGGTGAAATTTACATTTGGGTCAAAAATGGGAGCCAAATATGTCCCCAAAGCATGGAATTATAAATGTAATCCAAATGATTAGCTAGTCGTGAAAACAACACTGTTGTAAGAGGATATGTAGTTGGTTTAGTGGCAATCCCTGTACAATATGTTAGTAAGACCGAGAATTGGTTAGCCTCAGAATATGTGGGAAAAATATTCAAGAGAAGATCAATGGTATCCTAGAATGCTAAGGGGTAATTTTACCCAATAGGTAGTGGCGCGTCTAAAGGCTCCCCCATGGGTAAGAGCAATGGTAGATGGGATGAGGTATATTCTTCTTTCAGTGGAGAATAAAATGATGATGATTATCCTATGGGTAGGAGATTTAATACCATTGATTGTTTGATAGGTTTTGAGGTTGCAAGGTAGATGGTGGAATGACATCAGCAAAAATTGTGGACCCCTCCATGGGTAAAGAGGGAGATGAAGGGGAATCCTCTGTGGGTGAAAGATTAGATGAGGTAGGATCCTCTGTTGGTAGAGAATCTTGTGCTAGAATTTCCTTAATAGAGGGGATAGGTGGAAATTGAGTAATGGCTAGTACAGACATTGAAAATATCAATGTGGACATTCACAGATATTGTTATCTATTGGTTGAAGGTTCTTCATTCTTATTAGATGATGGTGTATGATTAGGAAATGGATTTTTAAATATATGCAAGTTTTTGATTTTCCGGTATGTTTGGGTTGTCCAATATGAGATATCCATTATCTAACATTTCTTGGACAATTTTCTTGAAGGTTATGTAATTACCATCACTATGGCCTTTGACACGACGATAATTACAATAATCATGTTCCTTATACCATGCAGGTGTAGGATGAGTAGGATTGAAACCAAGTATGAGGTTTTATGGGGGGAAGTGTAATGGATTTGGCCTTAAGAAGCTTTTTCAATAATAAATAATAGGGCTCTCTAATTGGAGTGTATTTTCGTTGCTCCCATTAGGAACTCAAAATTTTGAATGGAAGAAAGATTAGAGGAAGGTTTGGATTTGTTAGATGGATAAGATGGACAAGATTTGAGAACTACCATGTTGGCAGATCCTTTGGATTTTAAATAAGTATTTTGGGGCTTTGAATAATAAGAAGCATAATTTTATTTGAATGTTGCATTTTTGTTTCACAATTGAATTTTCTTCTTTTCAATGGCAATAATTTCCAGTTTTCGTGCCATAGTAAATGCTTCATCGAAGGTGTGAAAGTTTTGTACCTACAGAGTTGGTGATATGTGTCCTGGTACAAGCTCTAGTGAACAACTCTATAATCTCATCTTGAGGTAACAACAATGTTAATTACTTGATAAGGCTTTGCCAGCGAGCAACATGAAATCTGACGATAGATTCATCACCATACTGTCAGTGTCGAGTATAGGTCAGTCATGGTGACCTTTTTGATGACGTTGATTAAGAAATGGTCCAAGAATGCTTCAACCACTTAGTTAAATGAGTAAATGGAATGGGTGGGTAAACCATTAGACCAATCTAAGGTGGTTCTTGTCAATGATATTAGGAATGTTCTGTAGGAGTCAAGCATCGTCATGGGACAATTAGATAGCATCCATGTTTGAAATACTGCAAGTGTTGTTGCGGGTCTTAATTACTATTGAAATGGTTGAACTTGGGTATTTACCAATGTATAGGGTATGGGAAAATGGGGATAGATGGATGACTAGGATCATTATAGATTTCATCATAAGTTAAGGAATTTCGAGAGCCTAAGACTGATGCTTCCAATGTTTGCATCTTTTCTATCATCAACTTAATGAGGTCATTGGTGGGTTGTGATGAATGGGCACCCTGTGCAATATAAGTGGGTTAAGGATGAATGTATGATGTGGATGGCATCCCAGTAAATGGGGGTTCTAAGTATGAAAAATGTAAAGGGGGGATAGATGTGGGTGGAAGATATCCTAAATAAGTGATAGACGAGATTGGGTGTTGCTGGTGAAGCGTGTAAACATGTGGGGTAGTTGTAATGACTCTTTTGGTAATTGGGGGTAGAGACTTTGGGATGGAAAGGATGAGGTTTTGGAATGGGGTGTGGGTTTTCGACACCATGGGTGGTTATTATGTAACTGGTACATACGAGGTAAAGGGTGCAGATGGGACCATGCTTAAGGAGGTTGGTGATGGAATGGTTGACACCACAAGTGTGATATATGTCGTTAGTGCAGTAATTATAGAGGATGTGGGGTCTAGTTGAGACACCACAAGTGGTAAGGTGGATGAAGGTAATGGTGAGCTAGTGGTAGATGACACAGAAGTGGGGGCGAGGGAAGAAACAGGGATGTTGTATACCAAATATCCTGAGGATTCTCAGGTATATGAGTGGGTGAGATAATATTGTAGGGCAGTAGAATTCTGGTCAAGGAGACTTTTGAACTCCTCATCACTGGTATTATTGGTGATGGGCTGAGTTGGATCCATAGGCGATAAGATAGAAGGAAATTATGGGCTAGGTGGAAGTAGCTAATGGCTAGCATGAAACATAAGGGTGTTAGCTTGACTATGAGTCAAAACCATGTGAATTAGCATAGACCTAGTAAGATGTACTCTATAAATGACACAAAAAACAAAAAAAATGGATAAGGATATATTCCAAGAGGTAAAACTAATTGGTGTTCTAATTCAAAATCAGAATAGAGGAACCAATGATGGTTAAAAGGGTGACTGATGATGGTACTAGTAACTGATACCGGTTACTATGGGAAATCAGAAGTTTTAGAAAATGAGGCAAAAATTGATGAAAATGGAATAAGGAAACTGTATGAGACAATGATTTTAAAATTTTGGGAGTATGATGGTGTCTTGAAAATTTCAAAAAGAATAGAAAATGTGATGAATGTTTTTTTTGGGTGAAATGACCAAAAGAGCCAGAAAATGACACTGATTAGGTAAATCGATGAAGGTTAGATGGAAACCAGTGATGGTCACTGGACTTAAGCCGGTGACTGTAAAATTTGGAGAAGTTAATAAAAATTTATTTTTGTGAATTAAGTTAGATGTAATATAAAACCCATAAACTTGAGCATGATGAAAATGGGTCCTGCCACACTAAGAAATAGTTGGAATACACCAAATATGATGGAAAAGTTTGAAAGGAAGAAGAAACTAAAGCATGTAATCTCACAACTCAAGAAAAAGCTAAGAAAAACACGAAATCCTACAAGTAAATTTGTATGTTTAGCTTATGTTATTTGAGACTGAATATTGAATTCAGAAGAGATATTTTTGACTGGGAAGGTTTCCTATGAAAAGGTAAAATCTAAGGGTTATTTCATGTTATATTTTGGAAGGGGGGTCCTTTATCTGATAATGGCTGGTCATAGAAACCAGCGGGTGCCCACTGTCAATCCTCTTATCGTTGACAATCTCTTCCAAGTAAGGTTTTGTTTAAGAAAATGTGTAATTTTATATTTGTGTAGTTTGGGAAAGAGAGAGAGAAGAGAAAGTATTTTATATGATTCAATTATGCCAACCATCATCTGGGCATGACTTCTAGTGTATAGGTTTCCCTTATTTTTAATGTGAGCTAAAATGCAAGCACATAAGTATGAAATGCAAGTATTTTAGAACCCAAAATTAAAATGTGATATTCGATGTAAATAGAGAGTGAATAGGAAAGAGGATGACTTTCAATAATGTTAATGCAAGAAGAAAAAGAATGATTCTTTTTAATATCAGAATACAAATATCATTTAGAAAAAATAGAAGAAACAGATAGATTCCCGTGGAGAGGATTTAATGTTGACTTATGTTTCAAAAATAAATAAACATAAAATAATTCCCTAAGAATGAATCAATGTAAGGAACCCCAGATGGGTCCCTATACGTACCCAAAATTGTAGGTATTGTACTACCGGAAAGAGGTTACAAAAACCCCAATGATGATTCATATCTCTTCACAAGGTGCTCGTAATCCATAAAGCTCGCCAAGTGTACATTTACATCCTAAAATACCTTATTTAACCATTTCATGCTTCATTCTAAACCATGTCCCCCTTTTCCTCTCATTTATGTCATTAGTTTTAGGATCACCACCCTACCTGGGTGGCAGTCTCATGACCACCACCTAGGATAGGGCGGTGGTCCTGAAACCAGTACCCTGCGTAGGGAAGTGGTCCTATGTGTGTTTTCTAGAACTTTCTGATGCTTTTGTCAACGTAAAAAATCAAGTGATGCTCGTATTTCTCAACCACTCTTGCTTGCATTTATGTTTTAGCCACCTGGTAAATAGTAATTTCTCTTTGTTTATAATATAAGAGTTCAATTCAAACTTATCCTCTGGTAAATCCAAATGCTATAAATACTAAGCTTGTTTATAAGCAAATGGCCCCTCACCTTCTATGGTTTATTATTCAGTGTGTTTTAAAGTTCTTCCATAAGTTTCAATAGGTTTAGATTTTGCATGAATTCTTAGCCTCTCAGTTCAAGGATCCTTTCTTCCTTTCTGATTTAGAGATCACTTGATCTTCATACTTTCAGTTTGCTCCATTATTATCCTCAACACAGTAAGCTTAGCATAAGATGGTTTCAGTTCTAGATTAAAGTTCATTTGATAATCTTAGAGTTGTAGGTTGTCATTTTGTCACAAGAAATAGATCCTAGAATTCTTGGTATATTTACGTTGTATCCCTATAATAAATGATGCTAGGAATTGCATAGTCAAGCTCTATTCACTCGCACTATCCCTCTCTTACTTGCATTGTATTCGGTTTACATCCAAGCTACCACTGTTCGAGTATCTCCTTTTGCTGCTGCTGTCACATTCTCACTTTTCAGGATTCATGAGAACACAAAGGAACAAAGAGATCACACTGAGGGGACAAGTCATGATACAACTGGATTTTCCACTGTTATGTAAACTCCATGTTTGAATTGTCAAAGTTGTAGTTACAATATATCAAATAGAGTAGTAAATCATTTTTCAGTTAAGCTTGCTTTCTGTATTCCTAGGGAAGCTATGGGGAATGATAGCTTTTGAGAAGCTATGATTTATTCCTCACTTCTGAAGTAAGATTGAAGGTCTTTTAGTTAAATTAGTTAGTTATTTAATATTTAGGATAAATTCACAAGTGCACAAGTAAATAGCTATATCAAGCTAGCTTACTTGTTTTAATTCTATTATTAGATTAATTGTTCATTATCTAAATATATTAGAATAGTTTCTCTTTAAATTTCGTTCAAATTCACATACTTGAAAATAAAAATAAAAAGAATATAAACATAGTGTAGATTTATTTTCATAATTAGTTTACTTATTTAAGTTAAAGTCTGATTATCTCTTGCATGAAAATTACAGGACCCAGAGAGCCCAGGGATTACGTATTCAAAATGGTAGTACCTCAGCCAAATATCTTCATAACATTAATGGATATAGATCAAGGCCTTAGAATTCACGTCTTTCAAATGACAATAAACCCACAAGCAATTAGTGAATAATTGAGAGAATTGAATATTGAAGACAAAAAAGCATACGCATTCTGGTCAAGTCAACCCAACTATAGATTGCCTTGATAGGATATCCACATGACCATACAAGAGCCCGAAAGAGAGAAAATATTTAGTTTTGATCCATTATTTCTACAGCCAAATGCAGGAGACCTTATCATTGACATAGACACAGGTTTATGTATAAAAGTTGCCATAACACACGTAAGGTATTCTGAGAAGATTGCACAACTCTTAGTATTAAACATAGAAGCTAAAAAGGCTTATGACTATTGGATAGTCGGAAGAAGAAATTGATTCTTCACATGACCATAATAGGTCCACAACAACCATGAACTCATAGTTGTGATCCCTAGGTCACACAACCCAACAGGCCTGCTAATCAATTAAACATTGACACCAGTTTATGTACGCTGGTATTTAGATCCTCGCCACTCCCACTAGATATCATAACATGATTTCCCACTTTAAACATAGAAGCAAATCAAGCTAATATTTTCTAGGTTAGACAAGAAAACCACCCATATTTTCCTATAAATCCACTACCATTTTCATGACCTTGTCTAGAAACATACACAAAGCACCTACAGGTCCATTTCCACGCATCCAACAGATAATAGACAGGATCTCGGTAGAGCTCAACATTGATTAGAGCCTCTGAGTAGTTATTATATCTAAATGATCCATTACACCAATTTAGGTTAGGAGATATTTCTTTTCCTTAGACTCACATATCCCATTATTGAATTTTGAGGATATAAGATTGCCCAGCTAGTTTGTCTATACCCACATATATTTCATTTCCATCAGCTATCTCGACATGACCTCGGGAGGTTGGGTATAAAGAATGGCTACTTGTAGATTCTCATGATCACATGTCAGTTTTCTATCGTACAGTCCCACCGGGCATGCCAAAATGTTTCACCAGATTCTTGATAAATTAATGAAACAGATGGAAGGTGATAGGCTAAGAAGGAATACCTATTTGTGATGTCAGTTGAAGGTTGTGTGTGAGTTATGATTTCCTGATCCAATGCTGATTGTGAATACTCCCTTTTGGCTAGGAGGAAATTCCTGTAAAATGCAAAACAATACCACTAGATAGAGTTAAATAAAAAACGAGTGGATTACCTAGTGGAAGATAGATCTAGGAAGCGTGATGCTCCTTGAACAAGCTATCAATCAAATTTTTAAATAACAATATTAATACTCTGAAAAATGAACATGAAATAAAAATCTTATGAGAATCAAAACAATTTAGGTATCTCATACAAAACAAAAGGAAAGGAGTATTCAAAGATGATTTAAGATCAAAACAGGTTAGGTGATGAGCTGGTATTGGGTTGCAGGTCTGGTATAGGTTCTGGATAGGGTATGGTAAATATTAGGAGTGATTCTAGGTTGTTAGGGAATGGGTATGAGCTTTTTGGTCTGAGGTATGTTGCAATACATAATAATCAATGTCGGCTATGTGACCGATGCCAGTTTTGCAGGATGATTTACATCAGTTGGCTAATCGGTGTCAGTAAGGGTGGTTAATAAAAAGATCTTAGAAATGGTCTTCAGACTCTCAGTGATTGCACAGAGGTTGGAAATGGTGATGATGAGGTCATAAAAATGTATTAGTGCCTTAGAGATGACTAAGAGAGGGCAAAGATAGGTAAAAGGACTATATATAGTAAGGTGATGGGTTAGAGGGAGGAAGGAGGTGTACGGATATATAGAAGAATAAATTACTAAGAAGAATGATGATCTTAATGAAAGATAATAAAGATAACTTAATAGCTATTAGGTACTTACTAAAGAATGGGTCCAGAGAGTGCAAGTGATGAAAACAATGATGTTAGAGATCCGAAGAGAAGGGACGATGTGTACATTTAATGGTATTTCAAATACCCATGCTTCTTTGTGATGAAGAGGAAGGTGATGGATGTCAATGGTTGTTGGTAGTGCTCTTGGGTGCTTTCCTTTACCTGAGTGCTTTAGAAATTTGAGTGCTCCAAGTACCTATTCGTGTGACATCCTGAATCGAATGTCAAACCTTAGCAAGGGCTTTTTGAAATGTATTTAACCTAACCGATGACTGTTAGGTGATCGGCGCCAGTTGAGGTATAACCAGCATCGGTTAATGTGGGAATATCTAGGTTGGCTAAAAGTAGCCAAATTGTTGCTATTTTGGCATGGTCTTCAATCTTCTTCTGAGCCTCGAGTGATAGATCACAGAAGGATGAGTAAGATTCCTCTTAGGTTTGTTAATAGGAGTTAATTTTAGGTTTATACTAAGTCCTAGTTGGTTATGATAGGCTTAAACTTGGTCTTAGGTAATTAATGGGGTTTGAGTGGGTCATTGAGTGAGGTGGTCAAGTGAGGATGTTAATTAAATTAATTAAGGTAATTAATTCAATTAATCATGTCCACTATGGGATATGAATAAATAAGGTATGGTTAATTTAATTAATGAGGTTATAAGGGTAGTATGACCTAATTTTTTTGTCTACACCTCTAACCCCAAATTAGAATTAAGAGATAAATACAATAATCCGCACATACACCCTAGTAGAAAAAAAATTACATTATAAAAAGTTCCACACAAAGTACCAACAAGGACCATGTCCTCAATATTGTATTACAGTATACAAAAATAAGCACTTAACTGAGGATAATACACTTCCAAATCAGCATACATAATTTCACCATACATCAAATGTGCTACACATATTTTCATTAATTAAAGGAAATATAAGATAGGGCGAACACACTACCTCTTAATACTATAATCTAGAGTATAGTACATTCCAACTTCTCGAAGCTCAAGTTTATCATCATTAATTCAAGATAAGAAAAAATGCACTATTTCAATCTATCTGATATTAAATACTATGATAAAAATAATGTGATCATGTAAGTTTTTATTAGTTCACTATATATAACAAAAGGATTTAAAGCTTATAAATTATTGCAGGTATTCTGAGAAAAAATTATTTTATTCAATGAAGAAGATATCTACATTGTTAAATTTTCCTCCCACTACTCTCCAATTCCACATAAGATTTTCCTTGGTGATGTTAGAGAAGAAATTATCAATCAACATGAAATATAAGCACCTTACAGAGTAATAATTTTTCCCATATTCATAATCTACTAATGCCAAATTCAAAATTTAATTTCCTAAATGCATGCATTTATAGTTACACTAAAACATAGTTTCACTCATGCATTGGTAAAAAAAATCATAAAAATGAATTTATGTAATTCCTCTATCATGGTTGATGTCTATGATGACTTATGTACTCAAATTTGTAAACGTTGATATGTGATTCTTATTTGAAGACGGTATACTCTTGTGAACTAAGAAATAATGTTTGTTGTAGATGATATGTTATCTTTTGAAAATAGATATAATCCTGCCATGTTTATTTTGAATTTAAAATCAAGTATGTTGGGCCCCAAAATATTGGCTAAGTACAAGAAGGTGCATGGGCACACGAGACCTATTTGAAGAAGGGCACGTGGGTTGAAGGCACACAGGGAAGGGTTATATTAGGTTTTAGCATAACACACGACACACGTGTGTAATAAAAGATGGATTTTAGGACTTAGAAATATTTGGAGTTCCAGACAGCACACAAGGAAAGTGTGACCCGTCTAGCATATGGAGTGGATAAGGTGCCAACCTGACAGCTGTATGGTCAAGAATGGAATATTTTATGCATGCAATAGAAGGATCCAGAAAGACATCATTGAAAAGAGTGGAGAACCTAGATCAAAGGAAAAATGCTCCATTGGGAGACCACATGTACACTTGGAAACTGATCTGTTATCTTAAGAAGTCATGGCGGTGGAGACTAAAGCTATATATGGAGATGCTCAGGTAGAAGAAGAGATGAACAAAAGGAGAGAGATAGAGAGATAACACTAGATATGAGAAGCTCTATAGGAATAATGAAGGATACTTTGGGTTAGGATTAGGAGAACTGTAGGAATGATGGCATTTGTAGATGGATGGGTCTGTAACTAGTTTTGTAATGTGGAAATAATTTCTAAGGGTCCTAATGCATATCTACATTATTATATTGGTCTGTAATGGCCTTAATGAATGTAATATGGTTATTGAACTCATTAATATGAATATAAGGTTCTGTTCTAAATAATATATGTGTTCATGAGCATAAATCCTAGTGCATTTCCTTTGTGTTATGAATCAATTATGTATTCTACTAGATACTTCTCTTTTATGGATGCATTGATATGATAACTCATCCTATGCTCTTAGAATGAACGCATGGTTCTTTTCTTTCATGTATCTAAGTCTATAATTAAGGATGTATTATCACAAGACTCATATAAAGAAGGGGCTCAGTGCCTGTGCGTGCCTCGGGTGAGTGCCCAGTGCCCACTGGGTAATAGGCTAACGTGTATGGGATTATATTGTTGTTCTAAGGGTATAAAAGTGACTACATCTTGGTTCCATTGTTGAGACCTCTTTTCAAAGTTGTTGTGATAAATGACATACATCTTGGTCCCTGTGATGTGTGATGAGCAAACGTCTAACCTTGAAAATTGTTGAAGCATAGTTCAAGAGCACGGAGGATGAGTTTTCTCAAAGATTCAACAATGGACCTGAGTTCGATGCACATAGATAGGTAGAAGAGCACCTGTACCATGATTTATACGAGACATTATTCTTTTGTTTTCAAGTAGAACTATATGAATGGCTTTCAGCATATGCATCCAGATCAAGTTGGTACTATAAATCACATGTATGTACCCAAGATGATTACCCAAAGGCTATAGGATGCAAATATGACTTAGACGCGTGATGTTGATCACTAGTGGAGAGGAGTCCTGACTAGTTATACTTTGGAATACGCCATTTCTAAGTATTATTTCCTAGATATTTCTAAGTTTGAGTTTATGAGGGAGCCTAGAGGATCATTTTTATGTGTTATCCCTTTAGCTATGAAGATCTTGATCATTACCTTAAGTTTAGAGGAATTTCCTATGGTTGGCTAAGATTCTATGAGCATTGGGTGAGGAAGCTAGGGTGGAAGAAGATGGTGGACATTACAAAAGAAAAGGAAAAGGAGGAGATACGACTCAATTATAGTGAAGCTTGTGAAAGGGAGATGAATAGACAATGTGAGGTTGCAAATGTGATGGATCTATGGAGGCAGACATTGTGGGAAGGAGTTAAGGTTCACGTAGAGGATGTGGAACTTCAGCATTCTGTGATACCCCATCTTGGAAAGCATGGGAGAGAATCCCCTTCAGCTTCTGATGATATTTCTTCACATGGAGAAAGAAGAGTTGTCGGCATGCATCTAAACCCACCTGGTGACCAACTATTAGAGCTTGGTATTCCATATTGAGGGAGAAGTATTATAAACCCATTTGGTATTGGTGGGAGTAACTTATCTACACCCAAGAGATATAATATATCATTTAAAACATCCATGGCTGCGTAAACCATTCGTGTATTTGAAGGAATTTTAAGACAAGGTGTAAATACACAAGGTTTAGGTATCATGTTAGGAAGTGGCACGGGACACACAACTAGCAGTGGGATAATATCACAAACCATCAGCATGTAGTTTAGTGGAATGTTGGGAACACTAGGCATGACCACTTCAAGCCATTTTCTGGCTATAGGAGTTGGATCTGGTGGTATAGGAACTGGAGGAGCTAGTGGACCTAGCAGATCTGGAAGATTTAGTGGGTTAGGAGGAACATGACCTGGTGGATCCAGTGGATCTAGTGGAGGAGGAAACACTGGAGGGAACCAAGGCTTTGGGTCAAGAGGACAAGGGCCGCAACCACCTCCACAAGTATTTTTTAATATTTCTTTGCACTTACCAGACTACGGGGGTATTGAGGATGCTGTAGAGAATGTGCATAAGTGTGAATTACTATGGCATGTAAAAGGGATCACTAGTCTGGAGTGGAAGGTAAGTTAGTTTGCAACAATGTTGAATGGTGTGTGCATATTTGGTATCGAAAGTATGACCCCCATTAAATAGTGGTAGAATACACTACATTAAAGAACTCCTTCCTAGAAGAGTTCCATATCCCTGAATTCTAACAGAAGAGCATCAGCACCCTGAAGGAGATCTAGAAAGGAATGACAAAGAGTGTGTGGGAGTATGACATGTGGTTCAAGAATCTCTTGTCAAAAATATCCTATGATATTCACCCTTCTCAACATGCTCAATGGTTTTTTAGAGGATTAATAACACCATTTATAAGGACATTTTCACATAAGACTTTTATAGACCCATGCCAGGCCTTGTAATATTCCCTATGTGTTAAGGCCTTTGGGAGCATTCATATGGGCATTAGCCCTTTTCTGGAGGCTCAAATTATTGCAATAGCCAAGTAGTTAGAGAATTTATCTATGAATTCAGCACATGAGGTTCATAGTGGTGTTTGGTGTCCAAAATGTGAAGTAGAAGGGCATGCAAAGGATAGTTTCCCTTAGAATTTGGTACGCGCCATGGTGGTAGACTATGATATTTTCCATGGGGATCATGATGCAAATAGGTGTCCTCTACTACAACGCACAATCCAAAAAATGTTTTCTTGCTATTGTAAGATATGTACCTTAATGACCCATTATTCCAAGGATTCTAGGATGATTGACCATATTCATGATGTTATTGATTTTGGTGTGTGCTAGACTAGTATTGTAAGTATTTCCAAGGATGATGATCATCACTATGAAGGGCACACAGATGGAGGAGTGTGGGGAAGAGGTTTTCATGGTCATAGAAAATGTGGTGAAGGAATAAGTGAGTTCCCGCGAGGAACTTGTTATAACTGTGGATCAACAAAGCCTTATAAGCATGAGTTCCTTGACCAATTGCAATTCTCATGGTGTGGAGAAAAAAATAAGTATGAGGAGATCACTGAGTTGTTTGGGGACATGAGCCATCAGAATTGGAAAGAAAAAGACATTGGGATGATGAGTATAAAGAATGCTAACCCTCAGTGGATGTTAAGAGTGGTGCGTGAGTTAGGATTAGAGCCTATACTAGTAACAACGTGAGTGGAGGTCATGTGTGTAAGAGAGATGGAAAGACATAAATTGTTTTTTAAGGAAGAAGTGATAGATGGGAAGTATCCAGACCCTACTCATTAGAAGGAAGTGTATCAAGAGATTATGGATTTGATTCAGAGTTTGTAAGGGGAGATCCAATGTCTAAAGGAGCAGTCAAAGTAGTTAGATCAAAGGAAGAATGTCGAGGCTTTGAAGGAGGACCTAGATGAAGTAAAGGAAGTATGTAGGATGTTAAGGAAATAGAATATTATTCCCTTGTTAGGACAATGGTTGTGGAAGAAGGTACCACATGCCAGAGTAGAGTGCGAAAGGAAGGTTTTACATGGAAACCTTCCTCCTTAGAGCCTTGACTATGATAAGGAGATTACTTTGAATAAATTTGTTGATGGTTTCATTCTAAGTAATATCCTCATTGATAGGGGAGCGGAGGTCAATTTTCTTACCTTGGATGCCTAGAATCAAATGGGATGAATCACATTACAACCTTATTTGATTGTGTTTTTAATGGAAAAAAAGACAAAGGCAATTCCCATTGGATTCTTGAAGGATGAAGTTATCACTATTCAAGGGGCCAAGTTCACTGAGGTCTTTTAAGTCTTGGTGCTCACCAAGGCAGATAATTTCCTAGCATTACTTGGGTTCCTTTGGTGTTATAAGAACAATGTCGACCTATGGTTTAATAAGGGGTATATCAGCTTTGAGAACAAGGAAGAAAGGGTGATTATCCCTTTAATAGATGGGAAATAAGTGCCCTAAACTAAGCCCTTAGGAGAGGAATTCCTCGACAGAACCTATGTGTGCTCCATCAGAGTTCCTGAGATAATTCATCCCATAAAGGGAGTTATCAAATTTGAAGATGCTCAGTCCTTGAGTGATACCACTAGAATGGCATGTGAAAAATGGGTGCATGTGACTTATGAGTTAATTGGGTGATATTTGAGAGGGTCTATAATGAGGGTAATGAAGGTGCACTCAGTCAAGCTCCTAAGAGGGAAGAAGTTGCTAAGTTACTCAGGAGGAGTATACCTTGAACTTTTCTTGTGAGAAATGGAGGCTCAGTGGAATAATGAGGATGAGATAATGGGAATGATCAATTATAACCTACTCAGAACTGTAGCGTGCTGGTGGGATACACATTGGGAGAGCCTCTTAGAATGGCACGAGGTAAGAGTCACATTTTTTGTAAGGTTCTCTAGGAGCAACACACTCACTGTGATCCAAGACTAACATGGTAAAGAGACCACCTCATTTCATGTCCAAGTGTGTGAGAAGGCTTGGATGGGAAGCACAGAAGCATTATCACCTTCATTATGGGTGCATAAGTTATATTCCACCTTACAACGCTGTGCACGCGCATGGTATATTCATTCAGAGATTCGCCATCAAACAGGTAATTGGCATCAGTTAGCAGTTGATATCATTCAATATTTCAAGTATATGAGTACAAAGCCATCAGTGGATAAGGTGTTACAAGTAATTAAGTGACTTACAATGGGAGATAGCACTATGATAGAAGATAGAATACAAGATCTACCAGGAGAACCTAGTTTAGAGACAAGTGTTGATGAATAAGAATCAGAGAAAGTACAACTTGAGCATGCGTGCATGGAAAAAGAAAAAAGAAAAATGTTCTATGTAATAGATTGTGAAGAAATGGAAAGTTTGGATGATAACCATTCTAAAGGTACGTGTGAAGTCATAGATAGCACTGATGAGTGAGCATGCACCTACAATGAGCCCTGGAAAACAAATAAGATTAACATTAGGTCAGAGACAACCTAAGGAAGCTATCATTGGGGAGTATTGGTCGGAAAAGGAAGTTTCAAAGGTCATTAATCTGTTGTGAAAGTTCTAGGATTTTTTCCCTCATGGGTATCATGAACTCAAATCCATTCACCATTCCTTGGGGGAGATGAAAATCAAGTTAAAGGAAGGTGTGTGCCCGATCCAGAAGAGGCATTATTAGATGAATCTAAATTTGTGCATACGGGTCAAAGAAGAAATAGACAATATGATAGCATCTTGTATCATTGAGGTTATGGAGGAATCAGAATGGATAAGATCAATGGTCATCAATATCAAGAAGGATGGAAAAATAAGGATCTATGTGGACTACAGGAACCTAAATGTAGTATGTGTCATCGATCCTTTCCCAACTCCCTTTTCTAAATAAATTCTAGAGGGAGTTCCTAGGTGTAAGGTCTACTCTTTCACATATGGATTCTTAGGGTATCACCAAGTCAAGATTACAAAGGAATACCAGAGAAAGAAAAATTTCGCCAGTGAATGGGGAACTTTTTCCTACATGTTTATGCCTTTTGGATTGAAGAATGCACCTTTTGTGTTCTCGCGCATCATGTTACAAGCATTTCAGGACTTCATCCATAAATTTATTCAAGTTTACCTGGATGAATGGACCATGTATGGGTTGATGAAAGACCATTGTGAAAATTTGATGTTGATTTTTGAGAGATGTTGGCAATTGAGGATATCCCTCAACATTAAGAAATGTGTCTTTGCTACTCCATTTGGAACCCTGTTAGGACATATTATATGTAAAGAATTCTTACTAGTGGATCCCTCCAAAGTTACACTTATTGTGGGACTAGGGGAGTCTAATAGTCAAATCATAGTGCACAGATTCCTTGGACGTATAGGGTATTACAATAAATTCATCAAGGGGTATGCCAAGATCACCGTGCCCTTGGAGGAATTTCTAAAACACAAGAGTGCCTTTCATTGGGGAGAGGCACAACATAAAGCATTTGACTCTTTGAAATATAGGCTTGTCACTACGCCCATACTACACTTTCCTTCTTGGGATAAGCCTTTCCATGTGAATGTTGGTTCCTCAGGAACAACCATGGCAGAAGTACTAACATAGCCTAGTGAGGGAATTGTTAATCACCCCTTGTGTTTTACAAGTAGGAAGTTGACACCAACAAAATAGAATTATACAAATACTGAGTGCGAGGCACTATCAATGATCTACGCACTGCATAATTTTAGATAGTACCCTTTGGAAATACCCTTTATATTATATATAGACCACATATCTTTAAAATAATTGGTGAACAAGCCCATTTTGCAAGGGTGGATATGTCGTTGGGTCCTATTATTCCAAGAATTTGAGTTTATGGTGGTTATAAAACCATGAAAGAGAAATTCATGACCTGACCACTTATCAAGGATTAACTCAGGGGAGGACACGCAAAGCATGGAGGATACCATATCGGACATGTAACTTTTTAGGTTGAGGCATGCACCATTAGACTTGGAAGATATCATAGTATTCTTGAAAATTGGTGTGGCGTCAGACAGGATGAAGCCTCTGGAGAGGAAGTAGTTAGCAATATGCTCCACACCCTACATGTTGATAAATGGAGATCTATATAAGTTAGGACATTATGAGGTTCTATGCCGATGTGTATTGGAACACGAGCATGTGACAATTATGGAGGAAGACATGGTGGGATTGTAGGGGGACACTATGTAGGAAGTGCAACTACATAGAAGATTTAACTGGTAGGGTTTTGGTGGAAAACCATCTACAAGGATCGTATTGAGCTTTGCAAGGCTTGTGACCATTACCAATGCTTTGGGAAACCTAGAAAAAGGGATGAAATTCCCTTGCGACCAATAGCCAGTGCTGAACCATTTGAAAAATGGTAAATTGACTTTGTATGGCCAATTTCCCCAACCGTGTGAAGGACTAGTTCACAGTATATCATTACTTGCACTGATTACCTGACACGATGGGTAGAGCTAGTGCCCAAAAAGGATTGCACTATAGTGACATCTGCTAGAATTTTATGGGAGACCATAATCATAAGGTACAATTGTCCTTTGAGCTTGAAAAGTGATAGGGGTACAAATTTTCTCAATGAAATAGTTAGGATTCTACTAGTAGAATTTATTGTGGCCCATCAAAAAACTACCCCTATCATCCATAGGAAAATGGAACTACTGAGGCATTTAACAAAATACTAAGTCACACATTGACCAAGATCTATGATGTCAGAAGAAAATATTGGGATGACAAAGTATTAACCATTCTATGGGCATATAGGACAACCTACAAGAGGTTGAACAAGGCCACACTGTTTCAATTGATGTTTGGCACAAAATCTATTTTATAGGTTGAATTCATGTTACCATCGTTGCATATAGCATGCATAGGATGGTTGGATGATGAACAAGGGATGGAAGAGAGGATTGATAAGTTGATGTAGTTAGATGAAAGGTGGTCACTTGCTAGATGGAGTCAGAATACAGAAAGGCAAGGCATAAGTCATGGCATGATAGCCATGACAAAAACAAGTAGTTTTAGGTTGGGTAGGTGGTGTTTTTAAATGATTCCAAGTTTCTGAACCATCTAGGGATGTTGAAAGTCCATTGGCTAGGACCTTACATCATCTCATACATCCTTTATTTAGGTAATTTCCAGTTATAAGTGCTAGATGGGACATGATTAGGATTTTTATTTACGCATTTTATTTTCTTGTGTTTCCCTTTCTTGTTACTTGTTCCTTTCTTTTTGTTCCGTTTTGTGGCTTGTGCACCAGTAACCACATTATTTTCCAATGTTTTGTATTCGTAGAGGACCTTGCATCTATTTTAGTGTGGGGTGGAGTAGTGCAAAGTAAATTATAAGTCAGTAGTAAAAGTTGAGTGGCCTGGTAGAAGGAAGCACGTAAGATTGAGAAAGTGTGTGGGGAAATGATGGATAATGAATTGTGGTGTCAAGAAGGCTATAATAAAGACCACGTATGAATAATGAAGAGCATAGGAAGAACATGAGGTAGGTGAGGGTAAAACTCAGGTAAAGGATAGATGAAGTTCCTTCTATGCTATAGATGCACATGTAAGACTCTTTGTTTAGATTGGATTTTTACGTGCCAGAAGGTTTTTCACTCAGGATTGGGCACGTGGGTAAGGGTGCTTAAGGTTGTCCTAGTGGAAAAATCCACATTTAATGTTAATTACGTTGGTAGGTGGTATAACATTTATTGTTGGAGAGGAGAAAAAACTAAAAATATGAGATCGAGAAAGTCATTATTTTACTATGCTATTACAAAGTTGAAGTGCTCTTCCAAACTAGGGAATCCATAGAGATTTCTGCAAAGGAAGAAGGATCATAGAGATGTAAGTGTGTGAGTAGATTAGATATGCAAACTAGGAGGAAGGAGTACACACGCATGAGAATTTTTTTTTTGAAGTACAACATATTGTTGAAGGGTTTTCCTAGTTAGGGTTTGACAGCTAGGGCATGGAGAGAGAAGGATTTCTTCGCATAATTAAGCCTTAGGATTGAGAAGAGTAGAAGAGAAAAGCAAGGAGTTTTAAATTTTAAACTGATAAGAAGAATGACAAAAAAGAAGGTGACCATTTCACCAAATAACTAGAAGGGAAAGGGAAAAGGAAAATAATCCACTACCATCACTAGCTTCAATGAGGAATGGTATGTAGAAATGCAATACCCAGATGGAGTGTTTTTGGGAAATGAGTGGGTGTTGCACTTGAGACAAATGGCTATGAGAGATTACAACCATCACATGATCACTATAGAGAAAACATGGCACTGGAGATGGTTCATCCAACTAATAAGAGGACACCAGATGGAATGCCAATATATAGCAACGAGGTGAAAGTAAAGTTGGAAAAGGCTGGGCTATTACAACTATATGTTTTTCCTTATTTTGGTAAGCCCGAGTGGCTATATCAGTGGTTGATGTAGCACATAAATGAAGACCAGTTATACTTTGCAGGTCGCAAGATGCACATAACACCTTAGTTGATATCCAAATTCACTGGCCTAAATTGTGAAGGGGAATCCATAGATGACGATTTTAGTGATAAGGATGCCATCCAGGAAACTATGGAGGATTATGACTACAAAAATGGTTTGCGGTACTTTGACATCGCAGAAATTCTAGACCTTATTATGAGGATGACTATGCATTTGGTCACCAAGCTTAATGATCAAGAAAGATGGACAAGTAAAAAAGGCATGGTTAAATGTATGTTAAAAGATCTCATAAGGGAAAATCTATAAACAAAATTCCTTTATTACGGATGAGATCATAAGCAACATGCAAGAAGGATAAAAGATACTATTTGGAAACATTCTCATCACCATCATATTCTTGGAGCTTGGAGTACCTGATGGGCCAGAGAAGTTTTTTTGGGAGTATTTAGAAGGAAACCTCTCACCTGCGAAAAGGTTCGAGAAGTATACTTGTGAAACCATGACGGTCCCTCACAAGGTGCGCCTTGAAAATTGGTACAAAAAAATGCATGACACATTCAGGGTAAGATGGAGGATCCCTAAGTAGTTTACCGCACTCGTGGATGGAGAGGCAGAGTTTGCGGTTTATCAACATTTCTGCATTAGCATGTTTACATTGACAAATGGGACTAAGAGCCCATGGTGTAAGCTACCCTTCTCCTTCACCGCGCAATACTTCCTAGTAGGGGTCAACTGGTTCAAGGAGGCCAAAAGGATAAGGTTCATCCTTAGTGAGGTAGACCAAGACCACCATGAGCTGCACTAAAATATTGTATACCCTAAGAAGTGTGCATATGTGGAGAAGTATATCTCCCATGAAGTACAAATGATGAAGTTGATAATGCTACCGATCGCCAGAAGGGCTATAACAAGGGTATATCTATGCATAAGGCCTAAGTTTGAGAAAGGATCCTATCTGGAGAGTGATGTTTCCGTTCCAAAAGACCCTAAAGGTTAGAAAAAGGTTACACCAAAGAAGAGGTAAAGAGAATAGGTACAGGTGAAGAAGGCACCAAGTGTGTAGACCGCACAATCGGTGGGCACGCCAGAAGTAGTCAAGAAGCCTAACACTTACACGCGTAGGAAGAAGTCCCCAGTCAAGGAGAAGACCCTGGAGAAAGAGGTGCTAGAGCATGAAGGACCCCTCACACATGAAGAATCACCAAGGAAGATGTCACCTATTAAGGATAAGGAGAAGGAAGAATATTCTATATTTGAATCACTAGTTAGGAAGAAGAAGAAGGTGGTAGAAAATGTAGACTTGGAGGAAACAATGGATCTAGATGCCTAAATTGGCGATAGGGATGATGACGAGCCCAAGGGAGGTCAAGATCATCTAGTATATGATATACATGACTCATAGGAGGTGGAAGATGAAGAGAATAATGATGAGGAGGAAACAAAATATCAAGGCAAGGAGGTGAGCGAAGAGGTAAGCACCAAAAATTAGGGAACCCCAAAGCCTCACCAAGAAAAAATTGGAAAAATATGTGGAGAGAGAAGTGGAGGGAATCATTAAGGATTTGGTGGAGCAGAAGTTGGAGCAGAGTGCAAATGAAATTTTAAAGGAAATGGAATAAGAAATCAGTGGGAAATAATATGGTAGCATGGGTGGGAATCCCAATTTGGCGGTAAGTTTCCCAAAGGCTACGCAAATAGGTGGGAAGGGCATAGTAGTACCACAAGGGTAAGGGATGGGATACATTAATGATCTAAGCAAGGTGTTACATACGTGCTTCTAAAGCATCGTACCAACAAAACAATATCCTCATTATGACCTTGTTTGATGAAGAATACACACATCCCCAAACCAAAAAGATGTTATATTGGGTGTTCGAGTCCCACGTGGATGAACCTGAGTTTGAATTAAGTCATGGAGTGTTGACGAAGGTGTCATAGAAAAAATGAGTTAATCCCTTGGTGAATGCTCACCAATTATCAAATAAGTAGGTCTGCAACATGTTTAAAAAAGTTTCAGTCGAGATTGAGGCCAAAATGTTTGGAAGGAATGATAGAGTAAGATTCCTGGAGGAGGAATTAGAGAAGGAAAATAAGGATTTCATTGCGAAGAGAAAGGAATTGAAGTAAGAAGAGCTTATCAGTGCACACTTAAGATGTGAACTAAAAGAGGAGAAAGCAAGGGTGTGCAAGATACACAAGAAAATTGAAATGATTACGGGTGTTATTGTTTTAAAGCATCCCAACCTAGCGTCAACTGAGAAAAAATATGAATCAACCTTATAGTTTATGGAGGATTTGACCTACATCCTCACAAGGGAAATATTGCCACTTGCCTTAGAGATGACAGAAGAAGCACTAGCACACAAAGAGAAAGAAGAGAAGCTAAAGGTTTTCGAGATCGTTGCTTGATATACCAAACTCCTTGCTGAGGTAAAGGCCACCACGCTAGTTGTTAAAACTACATATGACAACTGCACTCATAGAGATAGAGTAGCAAGCATCCTAGTCACCACACATGAAATGGAACTCAAGGAGTTTCAAGAAAATAATAAGGGGAACAGGGTAGAAAGAGATAAAATCCTAACCGAGGTAGAAAATAAGTCAGAAGCTATTAAGACCTTGCGAGGCTCGATCAAAAGCTAGATAAAATAAGTATACCCCCATATCACCCGTAGGATGGATGTGCTTAATGACTTGGGAAAAAAATTGGAGGGTGGATGAATTTAATTTTGAGGAGGTGAGCACCTTAGTCAGAGAACCCTGTCAGCAAGTGTAGAGTGATATTGACACCTGGGAAAAGCTAGAGGTAGAAATAGGGAAGGATTTCCCTCTCCTCCATCAAAAATAATCTTTGTTCTCTTTCATTTTCCCCATTCTTTCATTATTTCTCCCAATTCTTCATTCCTTCTTTATTTCTCCTACTATTCAGATCCCACCATTCTTTATTCCTTGAAAATAAGTGTTTCCAAGGGTGGAGAACAAGTGTAGTGTGGGTGATGTTGGGACCCAGAATATTGGCTAAGTATAAGAAGGCGCACGGGCGCGTGGGACTTATTTGAAGAAGGAAACGTGGGTTGAAGGCACATAAGGTAGGGTTCTAGTAGGGATTAGCCAAACACATGACACACATGCATAAAACAATATGGGTTTTGGGAATTAGCCATATTCGGAGTTCCAGAGAGGACACAAGGAAAGTGTGACCCATATAGCATGCAGAGTGCATAAGGTGACAACCTAGCAACTGTATGGTCAAGAATGGAATATTCCATGCATGTGATGGAAGGATCCATAAATAAATCATTGCAAAGAGTGGAGAACTCAGATCAAAGGAAGCATACTCCATTGGAGGACCACATAGACACTTGGCAACTGATATATTATCTCAAGAAGGCATAACGGTGGAGAGTTATATATGAAGATGCTTAGGTAGAAGAAGAGACAGAAGGAAGGAGAGAGACAGAGAGATAAAACTGGATAGGAAAAGCTCTATAGTAATAATGAAGGATCCTTTGGGTTGGGATTATGATAACTGTAGAAATGATGGCATTTGTAGATGGATGGGTCTGTAACCAGTTTTGTAATGTAGAAAGCATTTCAAAGGGTCCTAATGCATATTTACATTATTATATTGGTCTTTAATGGCCTTAATGAATGTAATATGGTTATTAAACTCATTAATATGAATATAAGGTTCTTCTCTAAATAATATATGTGTTCATGAGCATAAATCCTAGTGCATTTCCTTTGTGTTATGAATCACTTTTGTATTCTGTTAGATACTTATCTTTTATAGATGCATTGATATGATAACTCATCCTAGGCTCTTAGAATGAACACATGGTTCTTTTATTTCCTACTTCTAAGTCTGTAATTAAGCATGTATTCTCACAAGACTCATATAAAGGAGGGTCTCGGTGCCTACGCGTGCCTCAGGTGAGCACCCAGTGCCCACTAAGTGATAGGCCAACGCACATGGGATTAGAATGTTGTAATAAGGGTATAAAAATGACTACAACATATTTCATTTTGTGTTATATTGAATGTTCACTACATGTGGATATAGGAAATTGATTCATCCTAAACTTGTTCATAGTATTTATCACATTTGAACTTGTGCTTTAATCTTTATGATTTCTTATGCATGATAGCTATACCTTGGATTAATTTTAGTGATCCAAGGCATGCTTTCAATTTTATGATGTCTAGGTCATCTTGACCAAGATGGGTAGAATGTTGGATTTCTGAACCCAAGCTGCCACGGGATCACGGGTGACATTTTTCTACTCACATCCTTCACAAGTGATCCAATAACGTCATTTTTGGTTCTTCTTTTGGTAAGATTGAATTGGTAATTTTAATAATTATTAGGGGGATCTAATTTTATCTAAATTCCTAAGTTTTTATCCTATCCTAAGTTATGTTAAATAATTTTATTAATATGGTTGTTTATTAGATGAAGGTGATCCTAAGTCTTATTACTAAGACATTCTAAGACTAAACTAATAAACTATACCTAAGGACCTAAGTTGGTTTCTAAACTAATGTTTGTGAACCTAACCTAAGGGCATGGAATAGCCTAAAGAGGATGGCATGGATGACATAAGGAGGGGTGTTAGTGGCATCAATCTCTAAGTATTTAAGAGGTTTTAATGAGGCTTAAACACCCTGTTACCACCAATTTTGGTGAGTACATGGAAGTTTGGAGGAGGCTGAGTTGTCACCTCTGCTAAATTTTGGTTGCATGGAGTTTTAAACTTTGGTTATAGCCAACAAGGAGTTGGCAAAGGTGGGAGATAAGGTAAGGACTTTTTCAGTCATTTTTTCATTTATTGATCTCGTCCATTGCAAAAACTACCTGGGAAATAGGAGAAGTTGGAGGAAAAGGTGGTTTTTGGTTTTCATTGTTTCATTTGGTTTTTGTGAGCTTTGTAGCTCTGCATGTGGTTTTTCATTTTTTGAACCTCCAGTTTGAATCTGTGCATGCCTATTTTCACCTTGCATGGTGGTCATGGTAATGGAAATTAAGCAAGGAAGTTATAAGAAGAAGGAAAATAAAGTTTCAGAGCCTAGTTTTTGGCATTTTCATGGAAATCTTTCTATTGAGGTTCTACTTGAATATTTGTAATGAGGAAAAGAATACAGGAGCAATATCAGGCATGATAGGCCCTATCTCTTTAAATATGCTTCTATTTAAATGTTTTCATTAAAAGAACTCTTCTCTTCTTAGAATCATTCTGGTTTAGGTGTTCATATTTTTTCTTTTGTATTCTTTGGCGTTTCTTGATTTGGTTCCTTGTGGAGATGTTATGATGCTATGCATGTTGTGTTAACTATGAAATTTGGGTTATATTGATTGATTGATATATGTGTTTAGCTTATTACTTAAGAAATTTCTTAGATACTAATTCAAGTTTGTGTTTGTATCTCTTTTGGATGGTTTACCTTGTTTGGGTAATGTGTAAGTGTATATAGTTGTCACAAGTTTTTGTTGAAATCCTGTTGATTTTAGCTTATAATTTTCTCCTTTTATGAATGGTTAAAGACTAATTTTGTAGGAGGAATTCATCATGGAAGTTTGAGATATACACCTTTTGTTTTTTAGGGGAATCTTTGTGTTCTTCATTTTGGATGGTTTTTGTTGATAATAGTTGGAAACCAACAATATTGGTCAATTATATCTTGTTATACTTTTACTTCTTCTTTGTATCAAATCATTTAGTTATTTCTATTTAGGGTTATGAATATATGATTCCTCACCATGAAATGGGAAATGTATCAAATCTTTTATTTCATTTGTGGAACCAATGTTTGGGAGAATGTATCTTTCTTGAAAGACGAATATGAAGGTATACCTATTGAATTCTTTTGGTTTCTGTTCTCTTTGACTTATTCATTTATTATTACCCATTTTGGGCTATTGTTGCTATAGGTAAGATTTTGTTTATCTTATTTGGAATTCAAGTAATGTCTAGCACTGGAAGTGCATTCTCCTTTAAGGGAGACTATTTTAATTTAACTATCTTCTTTGTTGGTCATAATTACAATCCTTCTCGGTTGGACCAGTTGTTGCAAAGACTTGTATGTGCTTCCTCTTCATAGTTGAGTAATTTGGAATGAATACCCTCATGGGTTAACCTAGGGAAACAAGTAACAGTAGTATGGAATGTTTTAAGTTGAGGTTTAACTTATAAATGTTTAAGAGGAGTTTGAGGTTTGAATAAACCCTGATATTATTATTGAAAGGTTGTAAACTCCATTTTATGGATACTCTTTTTTTGATTCAGTACCAACCTTGGAATTAATGAGTCCTTTGGAAAGTTCTGGTTTGTTCACCCTGGGTTGCTTTCATTTTTAAATTTCATCCTCACTTATATTTTATGGCTTCCAAAGAGAAGTTGGAAATTCCTTGTGTTGATGAAAGATCTTATTGAACTCAATTTTTTTGTTTGATCATGGTGTTCACTCAACCTTGATGTAGATTGGTCTGAGTGTAAGACTAATCCTTGAGAATGATATGGGTCTTGAGTTGTTTATGAACTTGTAGTTCTCTTATTCCTTTCCTTGATTTAGAGATTGATTATTTTGAACTTGTGTGTGGTTTAAAATGATTCCTCAATTCTTCTTTGGTAGCTTATGGGAAACCACATGCATGCAGATGTGGTTTTTTTAGGAAGCCTAGAATGTTAGTTATGCCTTGATCTATTAATATACTAACTCTGAAATGAATGCAGACCCACATGGATCCATTACCTTGAGCTATGTTGTTTTGGTAGTCTTGCACCAATTATATTGTGTGGTTAAAATTTTCTCACCTGTAATGTCTAGACTTGTTCTTGGTCAATCTAATCCTTAGAATATCAGTTGTGCCTGAGTTAGGTAATATTATTTGATGGAATGTTATTCAGATTCTTCTTTTCTCTTATAGTCATAATCTATTTGTTAACATTTAGGATATTAAAAAAACAACTTATTTTATTAAGGCTATATGATTATGTCATTTCACTTCTTTTTGAATAGACATAATAGGTTGCGTTGTGGAATTTTATTTGGATACTGGTTTGAGAAGTTGAAGTTTAGGATAAGAATGTTAAATAATTATTTCCCAATTAGTTGTTGTTTAGATGAATAGAATGTTGTAATGAGTTTCATATTTGTGTTGAGATGGAATTAATTATGTTGATTTAATTAGTTCATACTTAAACTTTACTTCTTATAGATTCTATGATCTCTTTCTCTCCTTCTTGATTTTGTAATATTTGGGAAAGCCTTTCTGTTAATTTTAATTTTTGATTTCATAACCATTTCATTAACAGAAGGGTTCCTTTTATGAAATAGTTAGATAAAATCACATTTCTTTAATGTTATAGTGTTTATCATGCTCATTTCATATGAACTGACTCGTGCTAACAATTTTGCAGATGGATTTCGTAAAAGATGAAAGGAGAAAGACATATAGAAAGTTACATCTGTTTTACTAAAGAAATTATCTCTTTATTATGATGACTATGTAGTGACATTTACTTGAAATGTACTTTTTTCAGGAAAATAAGATGTATTAAAACTAGTTTATATTGATGCAATGACATTTTGTAATACTTTGAAATATTCCTAAGTTTAGTGAGTGGATAAATCTCTTTTGGTAAATGAATTGCTTTGATGATTTTTGATTACTGATTTACTTATGAGACTTTCATGACATAAGATGTGTAATATTGCTAAGTAATATCATTCATGATGGGGGAAATATAGTTATGTATGTAATATGGGATTACACAACTTAATAGATTATGTGATTTATATAAGCTTCTAGGATTAAGGATCTATTCTTATAGTTAATTTCAATTCACGTGAAAGAGCACAACTAAGTTGATACTCTTTGGTAGATCCTTAAATAGTAAAAAGGGGATATGATTTGATTATATAAATGTGTATGAATTATTTGTTATGCTAAAGCATATGAGTTCTATTTTCATAAATAGGACAATAGTCTTTAATAAGGAAAAGGGATATCTTCCTTGTAACTAAACAAAGATATTTATATGACATCTTGTATGGGTGTTATGATTAAATTACAAGGATGGTTAGTTGTGTTTTCCTTAATTAGATTTCTGTAAATAAAACATGAATGTTTAAAAAGGATAATAAAATGATTTAGACTTTTAGTATTATTAAGTCTAAAGTAAAAGTTTCAATAAGCTTGTTACAAGATAAATCTGAAGTAAAAAATATATTGATCACACTTTCATAACATTGAGTTCAGTCACGACAACCTATGAAATAAACAGATAAGATTAAAATGAACCTAAGGATGAATTCAATGTGCTTAGGAAGGAAGATTTTATCTGCATACCTTCCTTTCGTGTAAAATACATCTCGTAACATTCTTAGGTAAAATGATGCTTAGTAGAACCTCAAAAGTGTTGTTATCATTAATCTATAAGATAATAATTGATTGGGTTGATAAACTAATATATATTCTTAACTATGTTAGTCTAGTTGAGGAAACTTAGTTGGATGTTGAAACATGGCAATTGTAGCATAATACCTTCATAATGACATGGGTCATTATGAGGATACTATGATGCATACTGTTATGCATCAACACCCCACTTAGTTTGATTAACTCGATTAGCATAAGTGGAACTTTGGCTCATGGTTCCACTCTAAATAGAGATAGAAACATGAGATAGTGGTGTGATCAACTCATGTTGAATTAGGATGAATAGACACACCCAAATGACGTAATTTGGTTGAGTGTGTCTATGTATCCTTAGTCACCACGAGTAGTCCTTCACACTAGTGCATGTTATTTACCTTGTTTAATTTGTAACTTTGACTTAGATTGGGTTGACAAAAGTCAAGAAAGACCATTCTAGATAGCAGTGAAAGTGTGGTGAAGGATTTATTCCTTTTGAAAAGTATGTCATCTTGGAATGTAAACATGGTAGACATGTTTAAATACTTTGGCCAAAGTATCGCAAGCTACCGGTTGCATTTTCCTATGTCACCTAATCTAAGATGAATATCGGTAACAAGTATTCAAATAGGCTTCTTAGATAGAACACTTGGGTACCCCTAAAAGGGTAAAGGAACCAAGTATACATAGTATACACATTATTAAGTTAACATGAGAGATCGGTTTAATACCGAGTCATGGAATGAGAGATCAGTGTTTCACCGAGTCATTACATTTGCATATGGTTTTATGTTATGAGATGGATTGGAAATTGAATGTGTGTTCTGAATTATATTAATTTAGAATAGAGAACATTATTTTTAAAAAAATACTTGTTTCTAAAGTCTTAAAAAGAGGATGTTACATCTTGGTATCAGAGCTGAAGGTTGCAGCTCTTGGACCTATTGAGTCCATATCTGATAAAAAATTAATTTTATTATTAACAGAAAATGGTTAGAACAAGGGGAGGTGCTGCAAATAATCCACCTCCAGGTGGAGAGGCAACTACCACACAAAAACTTGATGAGATTCTTGCTGCCCTATTGGACACAAGAGATCATCTAGTTGTACTTGAACAACAAGTAATGGATAATGAAGAGGAGGAAGATGATGCTGGTAATAACAATCAGCCACTTCCAGGGGACAATGTCAATGCTAGAAATTTGGGCATTGATAATAATAATGCAACAAATAACAATGTTGTGAATGTCAATAATAATGTTGTGAATGCAAATGTAAATGTACCCAATCCACCTGAAAATAAAAAGGCAAGATTAGAAGTTGAACTTACTAATGACATAAAGAGGATAAGTCCACCAAAGTTCAATGGAACTACACTGGGGGATGTAGCTGAGAATTGGATCAATGAAATAAAGAAGTACTTTACAATAAAGAACTTCTTAGAAGAAACAAAAGTAATATGGGGACCTTATCAGCTTTCCCATGAGGCATCCTCCTAGTGGAATAGTCATAAATATGAATTAAACATTGATGAATCAAGTATCACTTGGGATCACTTTAAGAGCTACTTTAGGAAACATTGCTACCACAACTCTATTATGATCAGAAAATGACACAATTTCATAATTTAATTCAAGGAAAATTAACTGTAACAGAGTACTAGGAGAGGTTTACTAAACTTCTTAAGTACATTCCTTAGTATCAAACTGATGAGAAGTTTAGGATATGCAAGTTTATTATGGGATTGAACCCTATCATAGGGGGTGAAGTAGATGTTCACAACCCAACCACCATAGAAGGGGTTGTAGAAAAATCCATTTGAAAGAACATAAATTAAAAGTAATTTCTACCCATAAGGAAGAGAATCGTAAGAAAATTCCTAATTCTTCTTCATCTCTTGCACCCAAAAAGGTGGCATGGAAAAATTTTGGTGCCAAAAATAAGTTTGTAACTGATAATAATAAGAAAACAACAGTAAATAAACCTTGTTGCAAACATTCAAAACAACTTTGTGAAGAATAACAATAATGGACAGAAGTCCTTTGGAGGACAAAAGAATAATTTTAATGGAAACAAACTTGAACCAAAAAGAGGACCTATAGGGGCATTGTTTCAACTATGGTAAGGATCACTATGCAAATTAGTTCCCTCTAAAGAAATATGACACCAATCAGCAACATAAGATACATGCTACAATAGCTGATAAACAAGCTGAAAAGCAAGTTACACCCATAGAAGTGCTAGGTAAATTATTTGGTATGCCTATTACTATACTTTTTGATACTAGAGCTATTGAATGCTTTATTTCTAGTAAATTAGCTTCAAAAATAAAAATAAAAGCTATAATAATGGAAAAATCTTGGACTTTACATTATGGAAATAATGTTGTCCATACTTATTAGTAAATGTATTTTTGGAGTAGTCTAGAATTACCTAATTTTTCCACTGAAGTAGATCTTTATGTTTCTCCTTTGGGGTCATATGATGTCATAATAGGTGTTAATTGGCTTGCTGATCATAAATAAAAATTTTATTGTTTTGAAAAACACATTAGTTGTCTTGATGATCTGTAGAAAACAACAGACATCCAAGGGGTAAAATGAGAAATTTCAGTTAGAAAATTGTCAGCTATGCAACTTAAAAAGGCCAAAAATAAAGGTTGCACTCTTTATGCAGTAAAAATTTCTGAAACAGCTGAAAGGGATAGTGATTTCTTAGAAAAAATTTGTTGTTAAGATATTTCAGTGATGTGTTTCCAAAAGAACTACCCGGTCTTCCAACCAAAACGAGAATTTGACTTCATAATAGAAATCAAACTAGGAACTGAGCCTATTTCCAAGGCACCTTATCAAATGACTACCATTGAATTGGTAGAGCTTAAGGCATAGTTACAAGAGTTGTTGTCTAAGGGTTTGATAAGACCGAGTGTCTCACCTTGGGGAGCACCAGTAATTTTTGTGAAAAAGAAAGATGGAACACTTAGAATTTGTATTGATTACAGGATGTTAAATAAAGAAACAATAAAAAATAAATATCCACTTCCTATAGTTGATGATTTGTTTGACCAGATGCATGGTGCATCAATATATTCTAAGATAGATCTTTGTTCTAGGTATCACCAGTTAAGAATCAAAGATGAAGATATTCATAAAACAACCTTTAGGACAAGGTATGGACATTATGAATTCATGGTTTTACCTTTTGGTTTGACAAATGCACCTACAAATTTTATGAATTTAATGAATAATATCTTTCAAGAATACCTAGAAAATTTTGTACTTGTATTCTTGGATGATATTCTTATCTATTCTAAAATCATTGATGAGCATCATGAGCATTTGAAAATAGTACTTGAAATCTTAAGAAAGAGAAGATTGTATGGTAAGTTGTCCAAATGTTCTTTTTATGAAACAAAAGTGCACTATTTAGGACATGTCATAAGTAAAGATGGAATAGAAGTTGATCCATCAAAGATTGTTTCCATAACTGAATGGCCTGCACCTAAAAATGTACATGAAGTCAGAAGATTCATGGGGCTTGTTGGTTACTATAGAAAGTTTGTTAAGGACTTTTCAAAATTCATTTCCCCGATAACTTCATTAAAAAATAAAGACAAAAAGTTTGTGTGGAGTGATAAATGTGAAGCAAAATTTAAAAATATTAAGGATCAGTTAACTTTTACACCTATTTTGGTTGTACCAGATCCTAAATGGAAACTTTACAGTAGTTACAAATGCTTTCAGTGAAGGACTTGGAGGTATTATGTTGCAAAATGATCATGTTATAACATATGAGAGCAGAAAAATCAAGTTACATGAGTTGAATTATGCTCCCCATGACCTAGAGCTTGTTACCATAGTTCATGCACTTCAAGTATGGAGACATTATCTTTTAGGAAGACCTTTTGAATTAAATACTAATCATCTTGGGATGAATTATATTTTCACTCAGCCAAAATTGAATGCAAGACAACCAAGATGGTTAGATTTTTGGTCACAATATGATTTTGACATAAGTTACATTAAAGGAAAAGAAAATAAAGTGGTAGATGCACTAATTTGTAGGAAAAATATTTCTACACTTATAACTTTGAGAACTTAGTTTAAGGATGAGGTAAAAAGTATCATGGAATCTGATTTATACTTTCAGCAGGTAAAAACAACACTTGTTGCAGATCCTAATGATGCAAGATACAAATTTTTTAAATTTGATAACAAAGGAATTATAGGATATGAAAAGTGGGTATATGTACCTTTGGGAAACTGAGTTAAGGAAAAATTTAATGATGGAATTTCATAATTCACCTTACTCAAGACATCTTGGTATTATACAAATTCTTGATGATGTAAAACAACAATATTTTTGGAAAGGGATGAAGAAAGACATAACTGATTTTGTTTCACACTGCTTGGAATGTCAGTGTGTTAAGGTTGAGCATATGCACCCAGCTGGTTTATTATATCCTCATAGCATACCACAATATAAGTGGCAAGTAATTAGCATGGATTTTTTCAGGGGCTACCTATGTCAAGAAATAAACATGATGTTATTTTAGTTGTTGATAAATTGACAAAAGTAGCACATTTTATTGTTGGTAATCTTAAAGATGATTCACCTATTTTAGCAAAAATATTTGTGCATGAAATTTTTAGATTACATGGAGTACCTGAATTGATTATATCTGATAGGGACCCTAGAATGACATCTCATTTTTGGAAAATGCTAAATGCAGCCTTAGGAACAAAACTAAATTTTAGTTCCACATACCATCTGGAAACAGGTGGTCAAACAGAGAGAGTAAATCAGGTTTTGGAAGATATGTTACAAATGTACAACATGGATCAATAATACAAATGAGAAGAATACCTTCCTTTAGTTGACTTTGATTACAATAATACATATCATGCATCTTTAAAAATGGAACCTTTCGAAGCATTGTATGGAAGGAAATGCAGAACTCCAGTTAGATGGGATAACATTGAAGATAGAGAGGTTATTAGACCTGAAACTCTTACTAAAATGTAACAGCAAGTAAAAATGATTCGTGAATGATTAAAAGAAGTTGTGGATAGGTAGAAAACTTATGCAAATTAAAAAAGGATCGATAAGAAATTTGAACTTGGTGAAAAAGTATTTTTATGTGTCAAGCCTAAAAAGAGCTCTATAACCTTTGGTAAGGTAGCCAAATTATCACCTCATTTTGTGGGACCTTTCAAGATTGTTGAAGTGATTAGCCCTGTAGCTTATCGCTTAGCATTACCTCCCACTTTGTCACAAATGCATGATGTTTCCATATTTCTTTTATTAAGAAATATGTTTCAGATTTATCACATGTGTTAAATTGGGATTCCTTGCAAGTCCAAGACCTAGGAATAATCATGGTTGAACCCATAAGAGTGCTATAAACTTGCAAGTTTCACTTGTGAAATCATGAAATTAGTCAGTGTAAGGTTCTATGGGACCAGTTTAATGAAGAAAGGGAGACATGGGAAAACCTTGAGGACATGGAAACTACTTTTCCTAATTTATTTGAACAGAATTAGTTTTGATGTTGGAAACAATTAAGGACTTTGTGTAAAGTTATCATTAATTTCTACCAGTTTTGGGGAGGTATTATAATTTACTAGTGCTAGAAAAATTATTTTAATGTTGTAATAAATAATGAAAACTTGAATTCCTCAAATTTGGTTTATGTTCGTGAACTTGTGGATATAAGAACTATAATTATGATTATTTTTATTATTTAATAATATGGACTAATTCAATCATTGGGACTTGTGGATGATGCATTTTAGGGGGGAGGTATGTAATGCCTCTAACATGGTTGATATCTATGATGACTTATGTACTCGAAGTTGCAAATGTTGATATGTGATTCTTGTTTGAAGACAATGTACTCTTGTGAACTAAGAAATCATGTTTTTTGTAGATAATATGTTATCTTCTAAAAATAGATACAATCCTACCATGTTTATTCTGAATTTAAAATAAAGTATTTCATTTCTTGTTATGTTGAATGTTCACTGTATGTGGATAGAGGAAATTGATTCAGCCTAAAATTGTTCATAGTATTTATTACATTTGAACTTGTGATTAAGTATTTATAATTTATGATGTAGGATAGCTATACCTTGGATCAATTTCAATGATCTAAGGCATGCTTTTTATTTTATGACATCTAGGTCATCTTGACTAAGCTAGGAAGAATGTTGGATTTCTAAACCCAGGCTATCATGAGATCACGAGTGACCTTTTTCTTCTCACATCCTTCACAAGTGATCCAATAACATATTTTTTGGTTCTTCTTTTGGTAAGCGATGCAACCTATAATTTACTATGAATAACCTAGGCGCACTGGAAAATCACTCACCCTAAGTTGAGCACTCACCCAAAGCACACAAAGGTACTAGGTCCCTCTTTAGATTTACTTATACATGATGTTAGTGTGATGATGTTTAAGCATGTTTAGATTCATAATTAAACATTTCATAGTGCATAATCCAGATGTATATCTTAGAGAATCACGATAAATGAAATAGACAATAACTATGATACAATTAATCATACAAGAACTAGATTTGGTCATGTCTAACACCATTATCCAACCAATATACTCCATTACATTAATAAGGTAAAACAATTAAGCTTCATACACTTTAAAGTATCTCCATGAGTCATGTGCACGTCAAAACCAACATCACAACTCTACAGTAATTTAATTCTCCTAAAATACACTATTCAATACATATTTATAGGGGTGGGGAATTTCCCTTCACCACCCATGCACATCTCAAAATAGGTCACATGCTGATAATAACCAAGTGCCTTTACAATAGTATGCACAATATGAAAGTGCTCTAACAATAGATGTCCTATAGTTAACTCCAAGTAGAAATCCTATTATTAGCTTATACTATGCATGATGCTTATCTTCCACTTGTTCCCTAAATACCATTACATGGAATGAAAGTCTTCATCTATATGTGTACTCATCATGTTATCTCCAAAAACAACCTCTATCCACAAAATAACTAAGTTCTGATTTTGGATGCTTCAATACTATTAGAGTGTCGTGTGCTTCTAGCGCCCTATATTCACATGCCTAATACTTAGAATTTTTTTGGTTGTTCAACATTACCCCACACTAGAGTATATTTCCATCCTGATGATGTGAATTCCTTCTTATGTCTTCAATAATAAATAATAGGTAATGAAAGAATGAAAAGAATGAACCAAATTCTATACAAAAAAATGAATTTTATTCTGTAGCACCCTCTTCTTCAACTGGAAGGATTAGTTCTAGATAGTAATTTTTGAGCTTAGTCTCCAAGGTTTGCTATTCACTTAGCACGTTCCTTGTTTTCTCTAGAATATCAATGGATATGGCATCTAATTTGTCCTTAGAAAATTTCTATTTCTCATTTTGTAGTATATAGATAACATTGGCTGTACCCTACAACATTCCTTCCATGAGGTCCATCTTCTATGCTATGATTTTTCCAATCTCATCAATCCTTTCCTTGTGTGGATCATGGGCTACTGCGAGGGCCTCACAATTTAATTTTACTAGTTCCAACATTTTTGCGCACCCAAGTCTTTCATCCTTCATTGCATTTAGAAATTCATTATCCTCTACTAAATTTATGGTCCTTATTATAGTGTCCAGCGCCACACATAAATTAAGAGTTTGATTGGATCTCTTTATCTCATCCTTTAATGTTTGGAGCAACACCTCATACATTGAAAATTTTCTATTAATAGTGCCCCTTGTTCTTGTTACTTATTCCCTTACATCCTTTTTCTTGGGGAGGAAAATTGGTCCTTCCTCCAGAAGCAGGTGAAATGTTGTGCGTAGATAGTGAAACTCAAACTTGAAGTCGTGAGGTATCTTCTCCTAAAAATTAGGCCTCATCAATAAATTCCAGCACCACTTTCTCCTGAAGTGTGCCTTTTCCTCATAACTATTTTTGTATGCACATGTCTAGCATTGTATTTAGTTTCCTCTTGTTGTAGGAAGTTTTAAAGTCCTGTATGTACTGGGTCTTATGGATCAGGGGGAACGGATGCAACATTCCTTGAAGCCCCCACTATTTTCTTCTTCTTTGGAGGTCCTAGAAGAACCATAGCTACACCCTTCACCACTTTTCATCCTTAAACCTTGGTTTGAGGTATATATAGATGTGCATTGTTTCAATCTTTCCTATAGCCAAAATATCTAGTGTGATGTCAACATTATCATACTCCATAGTTTCTATGTAGGCCTCCTTACTTGGCCATATATATGTTTAGCACAGAATGTGAATGTCTACATCCACTTTTTCTACATCAAATCTGAGGTGACCCACATCATGAAATATATTTACATAGTCCTTAAAATATCTTGCGGTAAACATAAAGGGAAACTTACACCATGGGCTCTTCTCTCCATACTTAATGTGAAAGTTCCCCAAGCTGAAATGTTGGTAAACTGTGAATTCATCTTCTCCATATAAAACCTTTGGTAGTTCGCATGGAATGCACATATCTCCCTCAAATTCTTGGCATAGTCTCTGGAACTACTTATTCAAGCACTCTTTCTATGTGTTGGAAAAAAACCCACACATGGTGTACTTGTCATATATTTTGGCTGGGGAATTGTTCTCCAGCAGAAACTCCCATATGTTTTCCCTAGTACCATTTAGTACCCCAACTTCACTGAACATAATTAATAACAAAATTGTTCCCCATGTTATCTTCTCACCTTTTTCTACTTGGATGCGTTCCTCATTCACCAAGCTCTCTATAATGTAACCAACAATATTGTAGTATGTCTGGTTGGCCATTTTGTGTGCTATATGCAACCAACACAAGTTTACCTCATTCCATCACTCAATGGCCCCTAGCTTACTCCTTGATAACATCACTGCTACTCTGGTGGCCATGTCTCCAATATTAGTGACCTTGAAATCTCAAACCCTCTTCTTATACTTCTATATGGATTTTGTGGCATCAATACCCTCATCATCTAATAGGTCTCTAGCAAGCTCTGAGCCCATGTCACGTAACCCCGTTACCTTCCCAATCAACTTGGTAGTTATCCTCATTCTCCTTCCCGTAAAATAGAAGAAATCTTCATGGACTCAGGACATTAGCCAATCATATAATTTATTTGGATTTCCAAAGTAGGGAAACTCTATAATCTACATTATGCCCATGCTCTCAAGTATTTTCTTCACCGAGGCATCCAAAACCCTAGTGTTGTCCACTAGTCGCTAGTTAGTCTTTTTGTAGACTTCTGCAACAATGTCCTTCATACATTTTACAGTGTAGTGGCTAATCTCTCAAACCCTACACTAAGTAATATTTTTTATCCATAGACACCCTTCAATGAATCCTTATAGATATAAGATCTCCACTAGCCACTCCTCTACTAGATTGTCAACCTCTTTCTCCACTACTGGATATTTTCATGGTGTCATTACTCCTTTTGATTTTATAAATGTGTGGTGAAAACCCTAGCTGAAAAATGAAAACCTTAGTCATTCTTCAATCACGTGCATGCACCACTAATTAATTTTATCTTCCATGCCTAGACACTCAACATTGTGCCTCAAAACATGACAAGATTACTCAATCTATAGAATGCTCTTTGTCTCCAGCTCTTCTCGCACTTCACAATTTGTCTCAAGTTTGTAAGGTAACAAATGACATTGAAAATGCTGATTTTAAACCAAGTTTCAAAAATTCCCTTCATTAATTACTCCACCTACCACCATACACTAAATTAATTTCTCTTGAGCATGTGGCACACCTCATTATACCATGCTTGAATGTCTCATGCCTCAAACTTTTGTGCCTCACTCATAATTTCTTGGCACGCCACTACTTATCTATCACAGATCTCTTCTACACGTGCTTCCTCAAGCCAAAGTAGTTTATCCAATGTGACCCAACATACGTAGTCTCTAATGTTGCAACCTCCCTTGAATTATACTAAGTGCCCAATGCTTTATGCATGGTCTTAATTTTTTAGAAGTTCTTCAAAAGTTCTCATGAATTTTGAAACCTTGCTCCTTATGTTCCTTTTGTGGTTACCTGTGAGTTTATTTCTTTTCCATACCTCCTTTATCCACCCCACACTAAGGGTATGTGCAGTCCTTTGTGCATATAAATGTTTTAGATTGTGATAAGATTCTGGCACACAAATATTCTTATTACACAAAACAATGAACTAAATTGACAAAGCATAATGACAAAGAAGGACATACATTAAATAAAATATAGTAAAGGAAATCTAAACTAAATGGAAATAATGCCTTATTACAAACACCAAAAAGTCTTATTTATAGTAACACTTCAACCTACTCCCGTTGAAGTAACTGATTAACCATGTTCCATCAAGCACCACTAACTGGAAAGTGCTTGATTCAAGTATGTGAGTGATAACATACGGTCATAACCAATGCACCTGAAGCTTTCTTGTATGGTGAAAAAACTTTGAATCATAAAGAAGTACCATCTTCCCAATCTTTATCTCCTTGTCCTTGATGTGTCTATCATTTGATGCCTTCTTTCTGGCCTTTTCCTGCTTCTAACTTGAATGTTCTATGGCGTGTCTCTCATCCAGTTGTATTAACTTATCAATTCTTTCTTCCAATGCTTTCTCATCAGCTAGACCTCCCACATGCGAAATACACAAAGAAGGTAACATAAATTCCATGGGAAGAGTTTCTTCTATTTCAAACACCAACTGGAAGGGTTTGGCCTTATTCAAACTTTTTTTTGTTGTTCTATATGCACAAAGTATAACAAATTTTTCATCCCAACCTTTCCATCCAACATCACAAATTTTTGTCAAGGTTTATCTCAATATCTTGTTGAAGGCCTCAACATTCCCATTTGCTTGATAAGGTTTAGTCTTGTGGTACGCGACCATAAATTCATCCAATAATATCCTGATTGTCTCATTCAAGAAGTGTGTGCCCCTATCACTTCTCAGAGTCAATAGACAGCCATACCTAGTAAGAATATTTTCCCATAAGAACCTTGTTGTTATAGCCATGTACAATCCTTTGTAGTTTTTTATTTTTCCCACCTTGTAAGATAATCTATACAAGTGATGATGTAGTGTAATTTAGTTCTATGTGTGATTGGGGAAATAAGACCCACAAAGTCTATTTCCCATTTTTGAAATGGTTCTGCACTAGTAATAGGCCTTAAAGGAATCGCATCTCTTTACCTAGATTTTCCAAGGCATTGAAAATGATCACACCTCTTACAATACTCTTTATAATCCTTGTATAGGGTCTCCCACCATAAACCAACAAGTAGAATCTTATGCACAATGGCATCACATGCATAGTGCCCACCTAAAATACCACCATAAGCCTCCTCCATGATATTTGTGCACTCATGTTCCAGTACACACCAGCACAATACCTCATCTCGCCCTAGTTTGTATAAGTTGCCACTAATCAACATGAAAGGTGTGGTGCAAATTGCAAGTTACTTCTTCTCTAAGGCTTTAATTCCTTTTGGCACCACACATGTGTGTTAAAAGACAAAAATATCCTCCAATTCTAAAGGTGCTCAATTTAACTTATACATCTATGCATTTGGCATTGTATCTTCAATTGTTTGCGTGTCCTCCCTTGATTGAATTATAGATAAGTTGTATGGGCCAAAATTACTTTTACCTAGTTTTACCATGACTATAAAGTCAAATTCTTTGAATAAGAGAACCCATCAGCATATGCACCCCTATAAAAATGGATTATTTAACAAGTATTTCAATGCCATGTGATCTGTATAAAATATAAAAGGTGTTGATAGCAAGTATTTTCTTAACTTATGTAGCGTGTAGATCATCGACAAGGCCTCATGCTCTATAGTTGTATAGTTTTGTTCTACAGGAGTCAACTTTCTACTAGAAAAACATATAGGATGATCTGTAACACCTTCCCTAGGATGAGCTAATACTACACCAATGATCATGCCAGAGGTGTACACATGTACATGAAAAGGTTGATTCCATGAAGGAAAATGTAAAATAGGTGATGTGGTAAGTCTCTCTTTCGGCGCTTCAAAAGTGTGTTGCTATAGTTCTCTGTAATGGAATGTCCCTTTACCTTTTAATAAATCCTCCAAGGGCATGATAATATTAGCATATCCTTTGAAAACATTTATGTAACACCTTGTGTGGCCCAATAATCTGCGCACCTCACCTCCTCCAAGCCTACAATAACTACAACCTTAATTGAATCTACTAACAAACCTTCCTTGCAGATGATATGCCCAAGCAGAGTTCCAAAAGGTGTAGAAAATACACACTTCTTGATGTTTAAGGATATGCTTAATTTTTTCCATGTTTCAAACATTAAGCGTAACTTGTCATAATGATCCTTGACAAGCCCATATAATATCCATTAATCTAAGTAAACCTACAAGAATTTGTGAATAAAATCCTAGAATTCTTGAACAACTATGTGTGAAAATACTATAGGAACATTTTTCAGAACAAAGGGCATTTTTCGTATATGCAAAGCTTCCCCATTCAGTTGTGAATGTTGTTTTCTCTTGATCTTCCTTAGAAATTCATACCGGATGATACCCAGAGAATCCATTTGTAAAAGATTAATTTTTTTTCCCTACAATTCCTTCTAATATTTCCTCAATGAAAGGGTTAGGAAAAGTATTAATCACACATGCAGCATTTAGCTCCCTATAGTCCACAAAATTCCTATTCCTACCATATTTATTTATACTAATTACCATAGGGCTAACCCACTCTGATTCTTCTAGGGGCTTAATGATGTCATATTTCAACATCTTATCAATTTCTTCTTTAACTTTTATGCACATGTTAGGGTTCATCATGTAATGTCTCTTCCTGACCGGGTGCGCACCTTCCTTTAGCTTAATCCTCATCTTGGAAAAATACTCATGCACTCCCTTTAACTCATGGTAACCCCTAAAAAATAAGTCCTAGAAATCGCGTAGTAACTCAATTATCTTAGCCACTTCAGAATCAGATGAATAATCTCCAATTATGGCCTCCTTAGGTTCATCATCTGTACCAATGTCCACTTTCTTATTCTTTATAGGTTCATGAGAGGCGCACGCCTTCTTATCTACATTGTCCAAGATGTCATGCGTTCCTTCTAAATGATCAATGTCCAAATTTTCTACTTATTCCTCATCCAATATGTAGACCATATTTCCTTTCTCCTTATTAAGGAAAGCACACTCAAGTAGTGCGACATCTATCTCATCTACTTCATTAAAATGCACTCCTAGGTACGCCTCACCAAATAACTCTTGAATGAGTTCTTCAACCTTTACACTGTCTTCCATAGTCAAGCATTCCATAACCCATAATGCCTCTTTCAGTGGAGGTTTAGTGGAGAAGTAGTCAAAGGTATGGATCATTCCTGCAGTCAAGTTTTTTCAATTTCCAGTCTCTGTATGCAGTTACACATAAACACACCAAGCATGTGCATAGCAGTGTAAAGTGAAATAAAGTTTGTACACACACAGTGAAGGTGGTAAAGATTCCTAACCCTCTATCTAGAGTCTCTCACACTACTAAACATGGTGTTGAATAGGTTAATTACCATGATATATGCATATTTGAATAGGTTCATTACTCCTTAGAATCTGGGTTGTTATAGAAATTCTTACTACATTCCATTTTATTAGATTATCCATTTGAACCATCCACCAGTGCATTGTGATCCTATGAAAGGTATATACTAAGATGTTTCTTATGTCCACTTGATCCTTCCACTGTTCCCCCATGGCATTTAAGAATATCATAGGGTCTCCTTCTCCAGTGTACTAGGGTACAGAGTTGTTACTTATGCTCCTAATACAATGAGGTTTTCCTCCTTACGCAGATGTGCTTCTTACTTCACACCCAGCCATCTCATAGGTGTCATGCACCCAATTATCACAAGAAATTCTTGTAGTATCACTGATATACTATGCATATTCCCACTTGAGGATTCCTTCTTTAGATGGTTCAAGTACTTCTGGATCTCGAATATTGTGCACATAAATTTTGTTCAGGTCTTCCTCACTTAAAGGTTCAACATAAGGTGCATATTTCCCATCTATCAAAGGGATAATAATTTATTCTTCCTTGTTCTCAAAAATTATATACCCCTTGTTGAGCCATAGATCAACATTATTTTCATAACACCAAGTGTGCCCAAGTAGAGATGGGAAGCTGTTTTCTTCTGCAAGTGCTAAAATTAAAAAGTCTCTAATGAACTTGGCCCTTTGTATAGTAATGGATGCATCCCTTAAAACTCCTATCAGGGTGGCCTTAGTTCAATTTTCCATAAAAAATACATTAGAGGATGGCTATAATGGAGGTTTTCTCATCTACTCCCATGTATCGAAATTAAGCACATTAACTTCCACATCAGTGTCAATCAATATATTTCTAAAAATCCACCCAACCATGAAAACATTCAGAGTGATCTCCTTGTCATAATCCAAGCTATGAGGGGAGAGATTAGCATGCAATATTTTCCATCCATTCTCAATACCTACATGTGGAGTGTTTCCCTTTTACCAATTCCCTAGTAATGGAATAATATTCTCCTCACACAACATCTTGCATACCTCTTTCAAATCATCAACATCTGACTGGACCATCTCTGTTGCCTTCTTTTGTTTCAAATTCTGTGATTGCTCCTTTAAACATTATATTTCACCCTTAAGATTTCTAAGCACCTCCATGGTTTCCTAATAAACCTCCTTTTGATGTTTAGGATCTGGGTATCTTGCATGCAAGACCTCTTCCCTGGTAATGGTAGGATTTTGTTGAAATGCTTCTCTAGCACACACATCTTCAGCATGTGTAGTAATTTTCACAGGCGCTACCTCAGGTTCCAGTGCCAACTTTGGAATCCATTGATTTTCCATTACATATTTTATTATAACCATCCTTGCCCCCTTGTTCTCTTTTTTATGTTTCTTGTTAAGATGCTCATATAATTCTAAGCACTCCTCGTAGTTATGTTTCTTTCCAAAAAAAGAACAAGTAATATTCTAAGGGAATTCGTGCTTGTAGTGGTTAGGATACTCACACGTATAACATGTTCCACAAGAAAACTCACCTCGTCCACCACCATATCCTCATCCCCTAAATCCACCATGGTATACTCGACCTCTGCCATGACCTCCTTCAAAGCATCCTTCGTTCTGATCATAACACCCTTGAGTGTGATCATGATCATGGTGCTCACTTTTAAATTTAGAGTTATTTGATACTCCTTTCTGTTGTACACCAATATCAATGACATCATGGATCTAGTCAATCAACCTGTAATCTTCAGTATTATGAGTCGTGGACCAGAAAATATTACTGTAGTAAGATACATTCTTTGTTATCGTGAGTTTTAATAATGGGCAACGGCTTACATCATGGTCTAAATGACATATCTCATACTCTAAGAACAATGAACACACTGACCTTCAGGGACAGCTATCCTTAGTGTGCCCCTCAACTTCACAATCTATACACCAAATACCAGTGTGCATCTCATGTCCTAAATTGGCCGATAGTTTCTCCAACTACTTTGTCATAGCTGCAATCTGAGCTTCCAAGAATAGGCTCACTCCAAAGTCTATACTTCCGAATATCTTAGCATGCAATGTTTCTTCAAGCGGATCCGTATAAGTCTTATGTGACAGTGCCCTCCTAAAAGGTGTGATCAAGCCTCCAAAAAACCACTGTTCATGTTAGATTATATGGATATCATACGAAATTTTAGAAAAAATCATTTTGAAATAGGAATCATATTCCCAAATACTCTCAGTAGTGCCCTGTTTAATATCTTTGAGTGCTCTTATAATCTTCTACTCAAACTTAGGGATATGAAATTCCTTAAGGAAAGCATCTCATAATGTTGTTTAATATATGCAAGTATGATTAGGGTCAAACTCCTTGAACCAACTATGTGTGTATCCCTACAATGTAGTTGCAAACTGACTTTCATTATGCTCAGAAGTCATGATCGCTTTTGCACGCCACATTATCTCACACTTGTGCACATGCTCATAATCATCTTCTATTCCCCTATATTCTAGAAGAAAAAGAAACATCTCCATGTAAATATTTTGGGGTTGGTGAGGACCATGCCCATTGGATCAAGAACCTCATGTGTTACCTCTACCTCCAGACCCACCAAATCCAATAGAACCAGAGCCACCTATGCCCCTTGATCCTCCACCTATAGTAGGAATTGAACCAAAGGTTTTGTTTCCATGTATCCCAATAGTGGTACTAAACTGAACTCCTATAATCTGTGAGGTGATACTACTCCCAGAGGTGAGTCTGAAATTCTATGCACCTGAGTTTTGTGCTGACGCTACACCTGGAAAGGTACCTCCAAATATAAAATAATATGTCTACCGGACCATAGTTGTACTTTTTATTTGATTCAATCATGTTATTTTACTACCAAAACTAGCTTGCTAACTCTTGCTTGTACTGGAAACCAGAAAGCCAGGTAGATTTATATGCACACCCATGGCCCATGTCATATATACTATCGTGATCTCATAAGAGGCTGATGAGGGTTCCCTGTCATGATTTCCCAAAATGGGGTAGTTCTATATGCTCTAGCTCCATGCCCTCTGTATGAGCTCTAAATCCTTCATGATCCATCTCTCTACTCAACGTCATCCATTCTATAATCTCACACTATTTCCTTAACTCCCTCTCATGTGCCTCATTGTACTTAAGGTACCTTTCTTCTCTTTTCCTCTCTTCCACTAGGTCTTCCATCCTTCACCAAACTTTCTCCTTCCCCCGCACGTCGCAGGGTTTCGCTAGGCATTAGCTTCTCTTCTAAACTCAGGGTTACCAATAAGATTTTGATCACTAGTGGAATGCATTGCAAATAGGTTCCCTTGGGATAACGTAAAAACTAGAACTTAGCTACCTCTAGGAAATAATAAGTGGAATTTGAGTACTCCAAAATATAGCTATTCAGAACACCACAAAATCAAGTGTCCTATCATGTTTCCAAATCAAATCAACATCATAGAGGGCCTGAAATTTCTCCTACATCCAGATAAGTGTGTGAAACCTCCAATTCCTTTTAGACACATAAGTAACCAGCCACTCATACAACTCTATTAGAAAGATAGCAAAGAAACTCTCATATAAACAGTCATACAAGTTCTGTTGCACCCACGCATGCACAACGGAACCAATGATGTAGCCTACAATTTACTATGAATAACCTAGGTGTACTGACACATCACTCAACCTAAATTGAGCACACACCCAAAGGACACAAAGGTACCAATTCCCTCTTGAGAGTTGCTTATACATGATGTTAGTGTGATGATGTTTAAGCATGTTTAGATTCATTATTAAACATTCCACAGTGCATAATCCAGATGTATATCTTAGAGAATCATGATAAATGAAATCAACAATAACTATGATAAGATTAACCATACAAGAACTAGATTAAGTCATGTCTAACACCATTATCCAACCAATATACTCCATTCCATTGATATAGTAAAACACAAAAGCTTCATACATTGTAAAGTATCTCCATGAGTCACGTGTGCTTTAAAACCAACAACATAACTCTACAATTATTCAGTTCTCCTAAACTACATAGCTCAATACATATTTATAGGGGTGGGGAATTTCCCTTCACTACCCATCCACTTCTCAAAATAGTTCACATGTTGATAATAGCCATGCACCTTTATAATAGTTTTCACAGCATGCAAGTGCTCTAACAATCGATTTCCTATAGTTAAATTCGAGTAGAAATCCTATTATTAGCTTAAACTATGCATGAAGCTTATCTACTGCTTGTTCCCAAAATACCATTGTGTAGAACACAAGTCTTCTTCTCTATGTGTGCTCCACATGTTATCTCCAAAAATATCCCTTATCCACAAAACAACTAAGTCCTAATTTTGGGTGCTTCATTACTATTATAGCATCATGCACTTCCAGTGCCCTATATTCACACACCCAATACTTAGAATATTTTTCATGCCATGTGTTGGTTCCCAGTTTTACACCCCTAGGACTTAGTAGAAAATTCAAAGGGTAGGATGGATTAGATAATGATAGATTTTCAGGGGTATGTCATTTGCATCCGGGGACATATCTAACACTCTCTTTTGAACAATGTTTTAGGGGTGACTAGAAGGAATGTACGGGATGTCGTGATCCTACTAATTTTGGATCTACCTAAACCAAGGTTAGAGAACTAGGTAACCCGAATGAAGGAAAGATTTTTTTGAATTAAATTTCTCTGAATTTTATTGGTTGTTTAACCTAAGCTGAGTATGGCCATGAATGTAATATCCACTCACAATAGTTGTCACAAAGATATCACACTTACTCAGTTTATCAAACATGTGTTATTAAAGACAATGGAATATGATTCTCATACTTCATTTTAAATGGTAACTTTAAGGTGAAAAAAGGTTTTTCAATGATGTTTGGAATGAAACATAAGTATGGTATATATATCTCAATATGTTTGTGATGGTGTAGGGTAGTAGGATATGTTTATTTTATAAATGAGGGGACATATGTAATGGTCAATTTTGATTAACAAAGTATTAATAACCGCTATGGTATCCTGCTATTTTGGAATGTAAAGAGTTTGAGATTAAGAGATTAAGTAATAACAACTTTAAAGAGAAAATTACATTCATTGATGCTCAATCATCACAAATTTTTCCAAATAACCTTCCAAAGAATTAACTCAAATGCTCATGTAATATTTCTAATGAAATGTTCATTACTCCTATTTTCATACACTGAAGATACACTCTAAGGCCAACAAAAATAACTCAACAAGAATATTATGACAAGGGTTTTATAACTATATCAAATATTATATACTAAGTATTGGAAAAAAATTTTGATTTAGTGACCAAAGAATTCAATGACCAAATATTGATCTAGTTTACTATATATAGATGCAATAAACATTGATATTGCAACAAAAGTTACATAACTCATTAATCAACATTCAACATACAATAAACCAAAGAATAGACTAAATTATTAGTAGAAATGTTCCATTTAAATCTTAGATCCTTGATAAGGGGACATGGATCACATTATCTCAATGTTTTCCAATGGTTGTACAATGCAATGACCTTAGCATAATGACCTTCAAACTTAAATTTCATACATTTTCCAAAGAAGGAATGGGAATCTAGTGGTACACAAATTTTTCTTGACTCACCAAATAAAACCCACCCCTTTGATGTGAGGATAGAACCTCATATTTATACAAAATTCCATACATGAAAAAACCAATTTTCCCTCCAAACTTCTTGAAAGATCCCGCATGTGCAACAAAGGATCCTTTATGCTTTACCACTTTTAAAGAGAATTCCTTTTAACTTAAAATATTCTACCTCTAACCACTAGCTTCAAATAGTTTACCTTTTAGTTGGAGATGTAGACATGCAGAAGATATTCCATCTTATGCCAACAAATTCTTTTGAATTTTCCACTCTGTCAATGTCACTCGTGTGCTTATTCATAGAAAATTGTTTCGCCTCTAGCATAGTCACTCCAACCGATTTAATGCTTACCTATTAGGAGATACCCCTTGGGAAATGAACAACTGTGGTATCTCATTTGGATATGATGTCTCCATTTTGTAAGCTTTCAATAAAGCCAAGGGATGAAAAATTTGGTAGGAACTATTCTGCCTTCTTTTTCTTAGTCTAGGCAAAGCATTCAAATTGATTTTTCAATTAATTCCGATATGATGTTCTATACAGAATCTTCCAAGGATCAACATCCTATAAAATCCCATCTTTTCCTTATGAATTTATAAGTTCCTCTGATTGTTATAGGAAAATATTTTTGTGAAACAATAGGTGAAATTTCCTTTTATAAATGATATAATTAGATTTGGGAATTAACTTATTCGAGCTCTCCTCTGAAGTTATGCAAGAGGTTTTCAATCTTTTGGTCCTAGGAAAGGATTTTGTCAAGATGTTGTTCAAAATTAAAGAATAAGCCGAGAATGTTGGACCCATGAATCCTAATATAGTGTGAATGTATTTGATGCAAAATATTATTAAAATGACCCCTTTCTTTTCTATCTTTCAAATTCTATATCATCATCTCTTCCACCCAAAAGACCGTGTTCAACTAGATAAATTGAAAACATTATGGATTTATTACAGACCAGCTATCAATGAAAATTCCATATTTGTATCACATACATTCTTCACTCCAAAGATAATAGAGTGTGAAATACCACAAGAAGAAACTACACTACCTGCAAGCGAGCCTTAGAAAGATGTAGATTCAATATCCTATAGATTAGTTGAAGTGGAAAATAGACTCACCATGCTTGAGAAATCTATTGAAAAGTATTCCTCTTGAGGAAAATACTGTGACGTCTTAACCCCCTCTTAAAAATGTTGAAGGGATTTGATTGATCCAATTGATGCACCAAATCCTACCCCAACATCCAAGGTTATTGTTCATCATGGAACCAAAGCATATCTTACTGGAGGAGCTAACCTTTTGGAGTGGGAATTTTCCTTTAAGAAAAATATACAATTGATAAAAAATTTGGAGGGCTCAAAAGAAATCATAATAGATCTCATGGCCAAGGGCATGTCCCAAGGACTGATGAGTGATGTGTAACATGTTTATGGTACCCTGGAACACAAATAATTTAAATATAGGAAGAAGAAACTTTTAGCTTGTCTCCCAATTTTTGTAGGGGAATTTGTAGAGATCAACTAATAATATACTAGCTACAAAAATATTTTTGTATATATATATCAAAAATAGTTTTATAAATTTCAAGGGTAGGGCCCCTATAGAATCCCCATTTTAATTTTTGTATATACACATGTTACATGTTTTATGAATATTTTATGTATAATCTAGCTCAATTAGTTCACCTTGCTCTAGATTTTTCAATTTTGCTATGTAGATGTCAAACCTTTTAAGCATATCAATAAGGACTTCCTCATCTAGACCAGTGTGGAAAATAAACACAAGTCCCTGATACCTTAAAACCTTTTCAAATTAATTTATAACACCTCTATTTTTATTTACCTTTTTTGTTAACTTGTTCACCATTCCTTCAAATTGAAAAATCCTTTCAATGGAAGCATAATTGAAACTTGAAAAATAAATCTCCGGCCGTCCCTTGATATGTTGCTGAATAATTTGTATCAAATTTTCCACATCCATAAATCCAATTGTGAGCCTATATGGAATGGACATTATTCTTCCAATTATGAAATTCATATCATCAATACATTCTCATGTCTTATCCCTTACTGTAGTGACTTTTTTCGATGCATCCCCTCAAAGTTTTTATTCTTAACATGATGGCTCCTTCATACATGTTCTATTTTCCTTTATGATCAGGGGGTACAATGCCTTCATATTCTACTAAATGATCATCCATTTATTTATTTCCTCAAGCTTTGGAAAAATTCCTTCCCAATAATCAATTTCATCTTTTCACTTTTCCATTTGATCATTGGCTACTTCCAGCTGCTCAGAGATATTTTTGTAACACTCCATAATGTTTCTTATGGCCTTAGTTCCTTTTTTGAACAATTCATCCTCCCATTTTTAGTAGCATTGGTTCTATTCTTTAAATCATCTGCTATTGCTAAGGATTCCAGAGTTATGGCATTAAAAATATCCCCACCCTTTAAAGGGGGTTGTAGCCACTTTTGTACATAGGTTGACAAAATATAAACTTTTATTTTAGTTGTTTCTTGGTCTCTTTATCCGTTTCAATCTTTTGGATAAGACCTCTATGGCCAGTAAATATTCATGCTTCAAAACCTCTATATTAGGTTTCCCCAAAGGGATGTTAGTGATATGTTAATCACCAGGTGTAGCCTCATTTATTAATATATCCCCTTTAGGAGTTACAATTTCTAATGTTTTATGCCCTTGGGGATCTAAAAGGTTTTTTCATATTAACATTGTTTTATTTGGGGCCCTAGATTTCCTGGATAATAAAATTATCTATACTAACAAATTCTAATTGAATCTTCACTTTTTCTTCCTTTGGGAGTGCAGTTCCCAACCATCTTGTTGTAGGGGTACTACCTTGTTTTTGGGTCTAGGAACTTGTTGAGATATACTAGGGATGGCTACAATCTCCTTGGAGGTAGAAGGAGAAATTTATAAAATTGAAAACTGGATTTGAGGAAATTTTTCGCCTACCTTCCCAAATTATTGCTTATTAGTTTTAGGATTTTTGGGTAAGACAATTATATGGGTTGGCTCATGAATTTCCTCTCAATTTTATTCCTTTTCCTCTACTTTGGATATTCATGAACTACCAATGCATTATTAACAATTTTTAGTGCTTCATCCATGGGATCAATTGAAATTTTTGACCCCTTATGGCCAGTGATGCCCATTTCATTTGGAGGCATCCCCCCTTTAAATATGACTACCCCTTGTGGTGGTTCCTTTTTTATACTTACTTGAATTGGTAATACTTCAATTATGATAATTTCAACATCAGATTGTTGAGTATCTGTGGTGGCTTCACCTTTCTCACCAATATGTGCCCCCAGATATTTCTATGATTTATTTTCTAGTAGAGGGATATTATCCTCTTCATATTTTGTGAGGCCTTACAAAAAATCAGTGAAAGCCTATATTCAGACTGCTCTTCCTATTCCACATATACCAATTCAACTTGTGAAACTGTTTTCTTCTGATTTTTTTTTGCAATAGATGTTACTTGTGTTTTAATTAGAGGGAAAGTATCTATTACTTCAGTTATCTCTACATTTTTCTCTTGTGATCCAAGGGTTGTAATTTTCCTGATAGAATTTGCAATAGAAGTTCCCCTTACCAATGGGTTTATGACTTTATCTCTTTTAAAATATTTTAAATTGGGTTCATCTTCTCCACCCTCCACTTGTATTAATCCCAATGTTGATCCAAGCCCTGGATCTACATGTGGCAAGGACTCTCTCATTCTTTTTCCTTTATTGTGTGGCCCTTGAAAGGTTAACGTAGTTGTTCTTAGCTTTAAATCATATGGGATCTTTTCTTACAATGGAACTTCCTGTATTATTGGGGCCTCCTTCATAGTTTTTATCAACATTAATTCAACTTTTTGAGTTAGAAGGGACACAAAAGTACCTTTCTTACTTATGGTGACAATCCATTCTTCTATTATTTGAGAAGATGGTTTTTTGGAAGGGAGTTAAGCTGATTTTACCTTCAAATGGTCTATTATACTCTCCCCTTCCTCCAAAGGAGGGAGATCATCATTGATAATTACAGAGGCCCTAAAATCCCTTATTATCACAATATTTTGTAATGACAAGTCCATCCCTTTTTGCATTAGCCATGTTATTATTCTTCTCATTACATCTATAGTTCTGATGTTAACTGTGGGAATCTGATTTTTCCTAATATAATGTCTCCATAGGCTACCCAACCAACCTCATCTCAATATAGTATTGGGATACAACTTGATCATCTATAGTGACCTCTTGGTTCTAGGCCGTTCCTATGTCTATCCACGATTCTAGTTGCCTTGGAGTGGATCTGCGAGATCATGTCTTTGGGTTTGGAATTTCTATGAGGTCTTGGCACCACTTATCATTGAATTTGATGTGTCCATCTACCATGGTGTGTGGAGTGGGTTCAATTTATTATCTACATTTAATTTTGGTTTCTATTTAATCACTATGTGATAATTATTCCATAAACCTAACTTTCGGTAGTTATCACTAAAATAATTATTATTTTGGAGTGAAATAGAATTTTGATATTAAATGGAGGAGAATTGATAAAATAAATGGAAAATCAAATAAAATAAAAATAATAATATAAAATAGATTAATGGAATATAAAGGCTAAAAGAAATAAGAAAACAAATAAAATAAAATAAAAATAAATCCCAATAAGAGCGGGTAAGGGAAAATAGTATTTGTTTTAGGTTTATTTTCTGTTGGAATTTCTTGTGGTGGGTCTGAGAGCCACCATGGAGGAAAGCCCAAATGAAAATTATAGTCTTAAACCCATCCTCCACAACGTTTTCCAGCATATTGCATCCTATGTGCAAAACATGGGAAGAGATAGAACATGTTTAGACCTCCATCAAAGCACACATGGGGAGGATGGTAGATACTTTGGCTAGCTACAGACTACAAGGAATGAACAACTAGTTGTTGACACTGTAGAAAATCTCCTTCAAACACTTTTGGTAGGTGTAAAACTATATTTCATTGTTTTTCTCAAGAATTATCCCTATCAGCGCTAAATGGGAGATTTGAAATAGGGCAGGGGACAAGGTATTTGTCAGATGTTGTAGTTGCAGGTTCTATGGCACATAAATATGCAAAATATGGACACAGTGATAAGGAACATGGAATATTTGACCAACTGCTTGAATGAAATGTGGTTTCTTTGAGTACTCCCTGACCATGTAAGCTTTAGTTTAGTTTTTTGTCATAACTATTGGTTTAGTGAAGCACATGGACACCTTTGAGTGAAACAGGAGTAAAATAAATATAAAAATATATATTTGTAATAATATATTGTGGCATGAGTAGTATTTTGGCCACCCAACCTATGTAAAATGGCATTTTTGGGGATAAAGTTAGAGTGAATTCAAATTTTACCAGCATCCTCCAAGTCTGTGTATAATAGGATCTCTAAAATAGGTTATGGATATATTACAAATGTAGATTTGTAGATATAAACAATAGTTGGTAGTTTTTAAAAATATAATAATTATTTATCCCATTTATGTGGCATGAGCAATATGTTTTGGCCGCCCTAGCTACCCTGAGGGGAATCCAAATGTTAGTTGTAGTGTACCAGTTTAGCCTGGGAGACTGTGTGAAGACATTGGTTTATTTAATATAGCTTGGAGCAAGAAATGTATGCAAAATGTGGTAGAATACACAAGTCTCATAAAATGTTTGAAAAAATTTCTCCAAGGAAGCATAGATAAGGCCTATGAACTATTTGACAAAATGTCTCCAAGGAAGCATGGATAAGGCATGAGAATTGTTGTTTTGAATGTCCTAAAGAAATGCATTTCATGGAATGCCATGATTACATATTATGCAAAAAATGGTTTTGTTGAAAAGGATTTAGAAACTTTCTAGAAAATGCAATGGGCGGGTCACACATGAATATTGGCTTATGATAAATTTCAACCTTAATGCATTTTGAGTTGGATCCCAAGAATGGTGAAACTTACGTTTTATCTCTCATAAATTGATGCAAAAGTGGGAATATTTTATAGTTACAAGACCTATGAAAAATTAAGTTTTGGAGAGGCCTTTAAAACCGTTGTAAGTAAATATAACTGGCACATGTAACATCAACTCCACAGTAGTGATCGCTAGTTTGACTTATCAGGCATGGTTTTCTCACTATTTATAGCATTTTTTCACATTTATAAGTTTTCCATTTCTCTGTAGTTCAAATATTACACTGAAGAAAAAGTATAACTTTGAGATATATTTTGAAATGGTTATAGCTTGAAAAACGTTAAAATTTTATTTATTTGTTGTACATTCGAAATTAGTATATTGAGTTTCAATCTTACCTAGAATCACCTCCTGTGATAATATGAAACTTAGTTGATAAAAAAAGGATAACGAGAAGCCTCCAAAATGAAAAATTTGAACTTGTTATTTAGCATTTACTCACAATTTTTACACTTACAAAAAATTAATGAAACACATTTTTGATAACTCGCAAAAAACCCCTCTAAATCCCATGGCTAGAAAATATTCCTTAAATATGTTAACTGGTGATGTGGGATGCCATGTTAAATCCTATCATGATTGGAGATATTCGTTCAATCAAATTTTGTCACACATCTAGAAGCCCGCTAGTTGATATTGCATCATTGGATAGATATCATGATTTGAAAATTCCATTTGATTTTGGCTCACAGTTTTGGCACTGCATCGAGAAATGAATTTCCATCATCTCAAACTTCTATCATTCCTAGAGGACAATCACATTCAAACTATAGTTCTGATAAAACCACCTTAGAAGATTGTGTTGTAAGGAAGTTTTGTATGCCTCTGATTATTTGATAAAAATTTGAATTGGTATAAACACCATGAGTAGCTCCAGATAAGAGACCACCATTTTAACCCTAGTCACCAGATCCTAGTTCCATCACCTTCTTAGGAATCCCCGCATATAGGAGAATTGAGGAAAATTTACTCTTGGTGAGTTTGACTTCAGAAAAATAGTTATTCAAACCTAATTTCTAGGCCATGTGGGCTAGTGGAGGTTCCTATAAACTTGTTGCAATATTAGAAAACTATTGCAAAACCTTCTCAAAGCCAAATAAATATTACAAATTCTATTAACACTATTACATGACCTGATAGAACTCATTAATGTTTCTTGTTTGGTAAAACTAGCTTGTGGGTAATATGGTGTTTTCTCTCTCTTATCCTTTTTTCTCTCTCTAGTTTGATAACAAAAAAAATCTTCTGCAATATTTACTCTCTTATGTTTTGTACAAGTGTTTGAATTTATTTGTAATGGAAAATCATATATATATGAAAAATTGTTATTTGTAGGTGAAACCATGTCAGCGTATTTTTTGCTGACCATGTTTACAGTAACTTAACAGATTGTGGGTGGTGTATCAAGATATGAAATAATGATGAAAATCAAAGTTTAAAGTTGTTATTTGTAAAAAGGGTAATTTTACTGGAGTTAGAAATATACCCTTCTTTAATAACTTTACTTTTATTAATGCAAGAACAAAATCCTTTATCTTTTTGTATTGTGTACAAGATTAATGGGATGTTGAATTTACTGTATTATAAATTTGACTTAAAATTCATTAGAAGTTGTGCTTATAGTTATTTAGGTAAAATATCAAAAATTTGTGTGATTTTTGAAGAGAGAACTTAAAATTGGCCCCTTTGGAGTCGTAATCTTGGAAAATAATATACTTTTCATGTATATACAACATGTGCCAACCTTTACACCTATTAGTGCAAATTCACAGCACCCCCAAATGAGTTATGGATCTGATTTTCTAAGGCAAAGTCATTTGCTATGATTGCACAACATTGAGCTTTCCCAAAGTGTGGGACCTTTGTAAATGGGGAAATCTCTCTAGAGAAGGTTGGTTCCTCTTCCTAAACTACCTGCCACAAGCTATTCTAGTGTAAACAAGCTAATATAACCTAATCTAACTTCCAAGGAGACAAGAAGAGGAAGAAAACAAGGAAAAATAGAGCCTGTACTAAAACGGTGATACACCAGAGAAGGAAAGTGTTGATTATCTATCAAAACTTCCATGAAACAAGAAGAGGTGAGAAATGGAAAGGATGGACAAGTGCATCAGAGACCAAAGATGGATTTCACGCAAAAAATGTTCCAAAACTCCATGAACATAGCTTCAAAACCTACAATGAACATCCAAACATGCACAAATACCCTATAATGAAGAGAGTTAAGGAAAACAACAAAGAAAATGAGCCAAGGATGGACAAATGCATCACAAAAACATGTTTTTATTGCTTAGAATTTACATAGTGCATCATTTCATAGGTAAGAGGAAAAAATGTCATTACAAAGTATGAGAGGAGGTCTGAAACTCCATTCAAATCTACCTATTAAGGAAGAAAATAAGGGAGCTTGCAAGAGCAAGGACGGTGAACAAACCACTTACAAAATGAGCCAAAACTGGCTTTTAACGATCAAACAGAATGAAGGAAAGGTGAAAAAACATGGGAAAATTGATTTTAACATCTCCAACCACCGAAAATATTCATTAAAACAGCAAGGGACACCCTCACAAATCCATTTTTTGATGCATTTGGCCATGCTCAGAGAAGAAACAGATGCCATACTTTATCAATTTTGGTGGTTGGGGGTCGATTCTGCATTTTTTTCCCCATGCCAGAGATATTTCTTCAAATTTTTCCCATCAAACTCTATCAAAATTCAAAATTGAGGGGTCCATAATGTAGAGGATTTTAACAACCTTCCAATGATGCCAAAATCACAAAAATCTAAGATCTAGTGCGAAAGATATGCCCCTCTGAAGATTTGGGCGAAAAATAGATAAAATTAAGGCAAAAATCACGTTTTCGGGCCAATATCCTACCTTTTCTCCTTTTAAATTTTCAAATTGGGAAAATTTCCCAATTTACATCCATGCCCCACTCTCCTGATGACACTTGGCGTCCTTTGGATGATCACGCATGGCCAAAGAATTGCCTTTTTTCCCTTTGATTTCAAATTGGGAAAATTTCCCAAAAAAAACCGCGCCCCACTCTCCTGATGACACGTGGTGCCTTTTGATTCAGCGTGGAGGTGCGGCCCAAATTTTTCTATTCTCCTTCATGGGCTCACGGGCTGATTTTGGACTTTTGAGTTTTTAGCCAAAGAGGCTAAGTGTCAACAATTTCTCCCTGGCCCCGCGAGTACGCTTCCTTCCTTCATCGGGCCCATGGGCCAAAATTTGTCTTTGTGCCTTTTAACCCAAAAAGGGATAAGTGCCAAATTTTCTCCCTATCTCAACCTACCCGCCAAATTTCCTTGGCAAAAATGCTTCCTTACCTTTGCCGGCCCGCTAAGGGAAAATTTTCACTGCTAACTCCTCTAAGCCATAACTCAAAAAATACAAAGAGTTAGGATGAATTTTTTTACCTTTCTGAAAAGTGAGAAAATCATCTATCTAATGAAAACATACCCAAAAAATTTTGAGTCCTTGAAGGATGCAAAAAATTTTTTATTTTAAGTACCTGCAAAGGAAAAGGAGGAGGAGTTAGCCAAAAATAAGCATGGGCTTATTTTGGATAACACTTTTGGCGAACTCAGAGGGGTCATTCTGCCTGCTAGATGAAAAATACTAGTGCCTTTGAAGCATCCATTAGGCATGGAGTCATGATAGATAGCCTGCAAACTGATCCTCTACTTGAAAACTTTCCTTTTAAGCCTCTTGGAAACCACTGAAAACTTAAACCAGTTGTGACCAAAATCTAAAACAATGCATTGTGCAAGAGCAAAACCAACACCAAAAAAACTATGTACAAACATGAAAATCATACATGCTCCAAATAGAACATGTAGAGTGTGCAAAAGTCACTTCTTCTACTAAAAAAAAAACCTACCTACACTACTCTAACCAAGAGCAAAGGGAGCTAAAACAAATCCTGCAACTGGCGGGGAGAAATAGCTTCCCTTTCTCAAAAATGGCAAACCATGCAATTGATTTGGCACTAAACATGGCTGGTTGGATGAGTGAAAAATTGAAAACAAGCTGGTCTTCCACCCAAATTAGCAAGGTATTAGCATTGAATGAGCAAATCCATATACCTCTTTTAGTTTACTCTGCATTTGGATTGAAGAGGTATTGTAGTTGATCCTTGGTACTTTGACAGCTCATCCTCATGCCCTGAAGTAAGCATGACTGGTTGGAAACTTCTCCTTTGGCTCCAATGAAGCCAAATACCTGATTGGGCAAGGTCTGAGTTCTGATTGATGTGCCCATAACTCTGAAATTTCTACTCCAAAAATGGAGTCTTCTTGTAGACCTTCCTGGTTGAATGGCATGGAAGAAATGGTAGAAACCTCGTACTCTTTCCCTTCCTCTTGTTCTGTGAAGCACACGGAAGATTAAAATCTTCCAATCTTGGTTCCAGATGACATGTCACAAAATGCAAGCTATTGTTTTGGAATGTTTTCCTCTCATGGCAGTAGGCTTCTGTGCTTGATGTTGAAGAATGAATGGTAGAGAAGAAAATGTTACAATCTTCAGCTGGCTCCTCCTCAAGACATTCCTCTAAGTCTAATAAACAATCAAACTCTTCATTATTCGTCACTACAACAAATGCTTTTACCTCTTGCATGGTGACCTCCAAATCTGTGTTTTCTTCACCATGTGCAACTTCATTTTCAAACATGTAACTTTGAAAGCCAATTCGAACTCATCCAAGAAATCAGATTTTTAAGAGAGATGAAGTGGGAGAGAAACATGGAATTTCTTGTGCCTTTTTCTCACAATTTGGACCTATTTTGTTCACCTCCATAATGGCTTCATCAATCAAATAAGCCCCTTCAAACGAAAGAAAAAATGTATCAATAATGCTTCCTTCTTCTTTTGTTACAAAAAATGACTTGATCTCATCCATTTGCTCCTCAAAAATGGGATTTTGAGCTGGTTTTTCTTCCTCCATAATGACTGATTTTGTAGTGCAAATTGGATCAGAATTTTCTTTGGGCAAAGTGCCAACATGGACACCCAACTCATCACAAACAAACTACTGTTTTTCTTGCTTCACTGTTGCTATAAAATCAGCCTTGTTTACCACTTATTCCCCAACTCCAACTTCCTCTTTTGGCTTCACCATCAAGGGGATTTTTGTGATCCCCAATTTGAGAGCCAAACTCAACAAACTTTGAATTTTTTCATCCTTTTTTAGCTCTTCTTTTTTCTGTTGTTTTCCTTGACTGGCATTCTGATTTTTTCTTTCCCAACATGGATTCGGGAATGCAAGAGGAGGGGTGGGTTGTGGTTCAACTATTTTTTCAATTATTTGTGGTTTTGGAGGAGGTAAAACTTCATTTTTCTTTGGAGGGAATGGCTGTTTGGAATGGAAAAGAGTAGAGAAATTGAGGTGGGATGGGAGACTAGGAGGTGAAGAAATGGAATTAGCTTTTGGGACAGCAGATGGAGAGTTTAAAACTTGACACTGCTGAGATAAAATAGATTGGGAAAGAGGAAAATAAAAAGCATGAGATGGTGTGTTTACCCATTGACAAGGTTTTTGAATACTCCTCTCATACACCTCTATTCCTTCAGTCCACTTTGCAAGCAATGGCAGTGTTGCAACAATGAAGTCAAGTTTCTCTTGCGGGCTATAATGCCTTGGAAAAGGTCCCACCCATGGACAGGGTGCTCCACAACCGATTCCAAAATCTTTCCTCTTTGCTTGAACCCTTGATTGCACCATGTTCACCTCCATCTTTTGGATTTTCTCCAAAAAATCCACATTTTCTTCTTGACTGCCCTCATCATATGCATATTCTTGTGCTTGATATGCTTCATAGCCAAACTAATTTTGGCATTGCTCATATGGATATGCATACTAGTTTTGAATTTGATCAAAATGCTGATATGGAGGATTCAGAGAATGCGTTGGAGGTGGGAAACATTGTTGTTGTTGTAAAAAATGCAAATTCCATGGGGAAAATGAAGTCATGATTGCACAACTTCATAGGATGAAAGAAGAATGAAGAGATGAAATGAAAAATGGAAGAAAATGAATGGAAAGAAGGTCTGCAACTTTAGAGATGGGTTGTTGATCAGATGGAGTTGACAGATGTGTTTGCAAGTGCCTCCAAAGGCTGAAATTTTAAACAGGAACACATCAACCTGTAAAAAATGAAGTGGAAGACCTCTTGGTCCCATCGGGTGTGCCAAAATAGTTAGTATAAAATCACAGCACCCCTAAATGAGTTATGGATCTACTTTTCTAAGGTAAATTCATTTGGTGTGATTACACAACATTGAGCTTTCCCAAAGTGTGGGACATTTTAAAATGTGGAAAGCTCTCTAGAGAAGGTTGGTTCCTCTTCCTAAACTACCTACCACAAGTGATTCTAGTGCAGGTAAGATAATCTAACCTAATCTAACTTCCAAGGAGACAAAGAGAGGAAAAAAGCAAGGAAAAATAGAGCCTACACTAAAACGGTGATACACCAAAGAAGGAAAGTGTGGATTATCTATCAAAACTACCATGGGACAAGAAGAGGTGAGAAATGGAAAGGATGGACAAGTGCATCACAGACCAAAGATGGATTTCACACAGAAAATGTTCCAAAACTCCATGAACATAGCTCCAAAACCTTCAATGAACATCCAAACATGCACAAATACCCTGTAATGATGAGAGGTAAGGAAAACAACAAATAAAATGAGCCAAGGATGGACAAATACATCACAAAAACACATTTTTTATTGCTCAGAATTTACATAGTGCATCATTTCACGGGTAAGAGGAAAAAATGCCATTACAAAACAAGGGAGGAGGTTCAAACTCCATTTTTGACCCTGGGGAAGAAAAGAAGAGAGATCTAGAGAAGAAGGATGAACAAAAACTTTCAAAATGAGCCAAAACTGGATTTTATCGCTCGTCCAGAATGAAGGAAATGAAAAAATGTGGGAAAATCGATTTTAAAACTCCAACAACCAATAATATTCATTAAATTAGTAAGGGAACATTCAAAAATCCATTTTTCAATGCATTCGGCCATGCTGAGAAGAAATGGTTGCCATACTTCATCAATTTGGTGGTTGGGGGTCGGTTTTGCATTTTTTCTTGTGCCAGAGACATTTCTTCAAAATTTCCCATCAAACTCTGTCAAAATTCAAAATTGAGGGGTCCATCGTGTAGTTAATTTCAACATCTTTCCAGTGATACCAAAATCTTTAAAATCCAAGCTCTGGTGTGAAATATATGCCCTTTTGATGATTTGGGCAAAAATGGAAAAATTAGGGCAAAATTCAGGTTCGCGGGCCAAAATACTCCCTTTTTCCCTCTTTTTTCAAATTGGGAAGTTTTTCCAAAAAACCTCCATGCCCCGCTCCTCCAGTCACATGTGGTTCCTTATGATTGATCCGTGGGCCTTAAGAAATTTCATTTCCTTTACGGGCCTTAACTTATTTTTTCTCCATTTTCTCCTTTGCGGGCTTACGGGCTGATTTTGGAATTTTGAGTTTTTTGCCAAAGAGGCTAAGTTTCAACAATTCCTCCCTGGCCCTGTGAGTTCACTTCCTTCCTTCATTGGGCCCGTGGGCCAAAATTTTTCTTTGTGCCTTTTAACCCCAAAAGGGCTAAGTATTGAATTTCTCCCTGTCTTCACCGACCCGTCAAATTTCCTTGGCAAAAATGATTCCTTACCTCTGGAGGCCCGCCCAGGGAAAATTTTTATTGCTAACTCCGCCGAGCCATAACTCAAAAAATACAAGGAGTTAGGATGAATTTATTACCTTTCTGGAAAGGTGAGAAAATCCTCTATCTAATGAAAACATACCCAAGAAATTTTGAATCATTGAAGCATGCAAAAAATTCATTTTAAGTACCAGTAGAGGAAAGGAGGAGGAGTTAGCCAAAAATAAGCATGGGATTATTTTGGATAACAACATCCTTTTCCCCTTATATGTTGTGTTATTCTAATCATAAATTCCCTACCAAAATGCATCTAGTTGTTTTGTGTTTTATCTAGCACTTTAAATAGTAAGATGTAAATGGAAAGTTGGTTAATTAAAATGGTATAGTTATAAAACTAGTGGAAATGAGACTTGAATTTGGTTATCTCAAATTCAACTTAAACTGTATTGTTATGGTGCTTGAATATGGTCACAACCCTATCCTTCATGTGTTAAACTAGTTGACTCATGTATAAACTTATGGTGATGGAAATTCCACTTATAGGTGATATTTTGTGGCCGCATTTTTTTGTAAATCTTTTGGGGTATCGAACCTTTAGATAATTCTTGAGTAGATACTCCAAACCAACATAATTTTCCAACCCAAAAACTTGGTAGATGGTACTTGACAACTATAAAGGATGTGACAATAACAAGATTGTAAGGGTATATCATGGAGCTTTTAAAATAATGAAAATAAAGTTAATGTTTAAATGTTGTGAAGGTTTAATATTAATTGTTTTAATAGTATGTGTATGATAATACCTTGTCATAGAAGAAGGAATTGTTAGTGCAAAATCACAGCACCCCTGGATGTTGATCAGATTTCTAGGTTGATCATACTAATATCCAGTGTGATTGCATAACATTGAATCCTTTCTCCAAGTGTGGGACTTGAAGAGTGAGAAAGGAATCTCCAGAGAAAGGCTGGTTCCTATTCCTCTGTTCAGGTGCACACAAAATATGCAGAGGGTTTTCTCAAAATCTAATCTAATCTGCCAAGGAGACAAGGTAAGAAGATGCATAAAATAAATCTAAGCTAATAGAGGTGATGCACCGAGGAATGAAGAACATATGCTTTGCCAAATTAAACACAGACCATGTAGATATAACACAACACCATGCACAGATAGCAAAAATGCAATGAAAGATCAAGAATGACAGTAATAAATATGTAAGAGGGTTTAGAAGCAACCACAGACACATATATATTGCTCAAGGATCGATTCAATACATTGCAATGGCCAAAAGGCAAAAAACGGTGTTATAATCTATATGGGAGGTTTGAAAACTCCACAAATCTTCTTATGAACAGGAGAGAAGGGAGGGTGCAAAGCAGAAAATGTCCAACTCAGAAAGAAACCCCTCCTTACAATTTATAGGAAGAATGGGAGAGAAAAGAGAGAGGAATTTGAAATCTGCCCCAACCACCTCTAGGTTGCATTTAATTCGTCCATCATGGCAGAAGCGGCGGGTTCTGGCAAAGCAGCGGTTTGCCTAACAGAAGCGGCGGGTTGTCTGCTGCATTAAAGTGGTTGTTGACGCATTACCTCTGCTTGTTATTTCGTGCCAGAGGCGTTTCTCAATTTTATCCCTCCAGACTACACCAAAATGCAAGATTGACCCTGGAAATGTGTAGATAATTTCAGCAGCTTTCCGTTGATATCAAGAATGTGCAAATCCGAGCTCTGGATCGAAAGATATGTCGATCTGAAGATTTAGGACACGGAACAGGCGAAAACGGATTTTGAAATATTTTCCCACGCACTGCCACTTGGACGCCACGTGGCATGCTCTGATTCGCTGAATAATTCTCTCTCCTCTACTTTTCGGTGGGCTGTCTCTTGAATTTTGACTTTTGGTGCTCTTGGAATATTTTCCACATTTTTTCCCACGCCCCGCCACTAGGGATACGTGGCATGCATTGGTTGGTTCACGAACCTGTCGGGTATTCCTTCACTTTTACCCCTTTTGGCTTAGATTTGGCCAAACTTTCCAACTCCTCCCTGAGCTCCGCACTTCTATGCTCCATTGGACACGTGTCCAATTTCTATTGGCTCGGGCCAGCGCTTCAAACCTTGCCTTTTGACCTTTTGGCTTCTCCTTGATGACACGTGGCAATTTCTCAATGGTTCTCGGGCCTGCCGGGTCTTCCGCGTACTTCGCGTCCATTCGTCCCAGACATCCCATTTTGATTTTGGACCTTTTGGGACAATTTCGGCCGGTTCGGCCGGTTCGGGTATTTCTGGCCCGCTTGTCCCACTTTGTTTCGGACTGACTTGACTCTTTTCGGCCGGTTCGGGTCCTTTTTTCCCGCGTGTCCCGAACTGCCCCTCTCAACAGTTAGTCGATTTTCTCTCTCAGTCGAACCGGCATTTCGTGCCCACCGCGTACTTTCATCCCACTTGTCCCAAATGCTTAGTGGGCCGCCTGGACTCATTTCGGCCGGTTCGGGCGGTTCACGTACCTTTGTCCCATTTGTCCCACCTTGTGCTGGACTAGGACTTAGCCGATTTTCACAATTTTTTCTGGCCCAAACTACTTGCTTTCTGCAACCTTCTCTACACTTTCTCAAAGTTTACTCCTTCCTTCTTCGGCCTAGGGAGTTTAGAAAGATTCCTGAAGGGACCCTAGAAACCTGATTTTGCTCTGAATCAGTCATTTTTCTTGGAATTTGGACATCCTGATGCATGTTATAAAATTTACCCTGGGGGGGTGAATTTTGGATAACAGGAATCATAAGCATGAAACTAATATTTTCTTTATCCTTTGATATTCATGTGTTAATGTGAACATATGTGAAATATTTGTTATTTATAGTGCGGAACCCCACCTTAAACATATAATTTATTTGGTTGAATATGTACTTAATATTAGCTATGACTAATGGTGGGATGTGGGTGTCGTAAATTAATAGGAGTTTATTTCTTAAATTTTTACCACGTAAGTTGATAAGTGGAGACTTAACATCACAATGTAAATGTAGGAAGAACAAAATTAAATGAGTAACTCTCACATATGGTTGTCATGTAAATTGTAATCACATTTAGTGATGTCAAGTGGAAAACATATATAAAATGTTAGGGTATATGAAATAAAATAAAATATATTTAATCTTGATGTCTTTATGCAAGCAAAAAGAGAAAACTTATAACTTGTAAGGATAACATATGGTCTTGGTTAATGTTATAAGTGGGAAGATCAATTCTTAAGAAAAAGGAAATTCGGTAATATTAAAAATTTTAGGTCACGGGACCTATGTTCATGGTCGTAATAACTCAACCTTTTAATTTCTCATATTGATTTTATTTGTATAATACTATGAATCTTTGAGTGGATGAGGATTGACCTTGTCATTCCTTCTATTAGAACATACGTTCTCAAGGATTGTGGTTATCTTTAACCCCTACTTACTACCAAAGGATTCATTAAATCAAATGTAAATTTTGAAACATGTGTATCTTCATGGTTAAAGACATTACATTCCTCTTCTTTATGGTTATGGTTATCGTATTCTCTCATGCTCAACAAGGTTATAATGGGTGTTGTATAGTGGAAATAGGGTCCAAGTAAGGATTGCCAATCCTATGGGACTAGTTGTGATTGTAGTTTCAAATGGTTGGAAACACCTAAGAGGTGTTCCATTTTGAGAGGGTTATTGTACCACTTGCGATGGGTTTAAATAAGGAAAGTCTTACAAAGTATAATTATGTCAGAAGATGATGAAGCCACCATAGAAATAAGGGAGAGTAACTTTTTGATCCTTAGTAGGGAGTTAGTCTCCCTTGGTAGTAGCTTATGGAGTTACCTTTCTAGTATTATCTTGGGGATGGTGTAGTCATACCCATCAAGTAAATGAAATCATATTCATATGTGAATACACAAGTGTTGATTTGCTTAGTGTGCCCTTATATGGATAAAATTTATACGTGAAATTTTGATGGACCTCGGGAAATGTGTCCCAAGTTATGGTTTCCTTCCTTTGTATAGTTGGACCACATGTGGGATAGAATTTGTGGAAGAATGGTATTTAGTAAATCCCTCTTTGGATTAGCAATTTTCTAGTGTATGCCTCACTTCCTGAATATTGGATAATGTTTTTGTGGGTATCACCAAGATTTGTGCACACTTTGACCTAATGTTTCTTTGTGTTAAGAAGTGAAGTTGAGATGTATGTTCCAGAATGAGTAGTGAGAGAAAAATATGAATTTTGGCACTATAATGGATTCTAGAATGAAATGAACCTTACCTACTATGTGAGATGGTTTCTATTAGGTCATTCTTCTAGATTTCATGAATATAATACTTCTAATTAGAAAAATGCAATGCATACATAAGAAAATTGCAAACCATGTCTGCACTAGATTTATGTGAACATAAGTGTTAGAACATAGTTTCTTAAGTGATCCATATTTAAATAACAAAAAAAATCCAGTTATTCAGTGATTTTTGAGTGGTGAAAATTATGGGGAATTACATCATCATCTAGAAGACCTTGAAGAACTAGTGCCACCTTGAAATCAATTACTTGTTGTAAGGTCATTCTTGATAAATCCCTTAATCTAACTTCTTCATCCTTACAATCCTTCATGTTGTCACTTAGATCACGTACATGCTGAATTTTTAGATGATCTAGTGCAACATGGGAATATCCCCAAGGTGTGGGACCTTAGTTCCTTGGGATGAACCTTTGGAGAATTTTGGTTTCCTTCTAAACTTTGTGCATCTGATGGAAGGTCACGCCGCAAAACCTATGATACTGAAAAAAAACTAAACTATCCAAATTTTTGGATAAAAATGGAGAGAGGTAAATGATAATAATTGAAAATGATGATGCACTAATAGTTTAAGGAATAAAATATCTTCCTTTATAATCACAAAATATTTAATAGAAAGATAATAACTTGCACAAATTTATACATTTCTCATAACCAAAGTTCTTTATATGAAGGTAAAACTTAGCAATAATAAAAGGGACTTAATTTAATTCCACAACTCATTACTAGTAGGTTTATGGATCACAACATACAAATTGCTAAAGAAGTAAATAATTAATATGAAGGTAGAATGGATCAACAAATACTAGGAAGGAAACATTCACAAGTATAGAATGAACCACTGAAATACACAACACACTAAAGTAAAATAAGGCTAAATATTAGTTCTGTTTATAATACAAAGGCTTAAGCCTATATAAAAGTACTCAAAATGGAAGAACCTCCTTATACAAATGATCCAAGAATCCCCTATTACATAATCCATTCTCATAGTTATAGATTAAGAAGGTTAAAAAATTATTGTCACTTTTTTTAACTATTACATACTAAAAATAAGATGCATTTACATTTGTGAAACAATATCCCACAAAAATAGCCAAGTAGTTGTGTAACTATTTCTGGGTAAAACCTGTAACTTGAATGGTGGATTGTGGATGGATACTGTACAAAAATGGTAGTGGAAATTCAGCTAGGACTGTGCCACTCTTTACCTAATATGTATTAGTTCCCTCCATTTATTCTTTATCCTATTTTTACTGATAATCAAGAAATAATTTGATGATATCTTGTACATATTTATCATCTCGTCTGCACACATAGAAATTTAGGACCTCAGAGGATTCAACTGTTTGGTTCATCTCTCCAAGAAAATTCTTAGCTCAATTTATAATCTTTTAGATTTGGCTTAAGAAGTTTTGATAGGTCACTAGCTTATTGATAGATTCCTGGCTAAAATATTTGGTTGTATCAGTATCCTCTTCAACCAGGAACTTGAAATTCATAATGATTTGATATGTTGGAAGAAAATTAATATCTTCATTCTAGAACCTAGAATGAATAATGTTGAACTCATTTGTGATATCATTAAGGTCGTCAATTCTCTCATTTCTAGCCTCAACTAATTTTAACATGGCCTCCTACAACATCCAGACATGGAACTCCATGGCTTCATTATACTCAAACAATTTCAAAGAGTCTTCAATGATCCCTTCTCCTAGGAATAGATCATATTTGACACCTCAAACTTCCTTCCAAGCATCCAATGTGAGTTCTAGATTATCACATGATTCTCTTATGATACCATACACTTTGGCAACCATATCCTTTTCTGTTTTGAGATCATTATACAAAGTGGCAACATTATTTATCACTTGTTCTCCCTCCTGGATATAGCTCTCAATCCAAGGCTCAACTTCTCATTCTTATTGTCCAATTTTCTCAACTACAGAGAAGTAACTTACATAAAATCTTGACGATATTATGAGAGTAGTTGAAGGGGTTGGCTGTGTGATCTTATGGAGGATGGTTGACAATTGTTCCACCTTGTTTTTTAGCTCATCCTTGATGATATTGTATTTATCAATTTTTTCTGGAATATTGTTAAGGGATACCTGGATATCCTTTTTAGCACCCTCATAGGTAGCCTTTCATAGGGAGAGCCTATAAATCCGATAGTCTTGTAGACACTAAAATTAGGTCACACTCCCCTTCCGTACCTCGACCAATAGGTACCCTTCATCACTTTCACCTAGCCATGGCCCCCTTCACCAAACTAGTATTAATTTAATTATTTTAATTAAATTAATGCTTTACCCTCACTGTATTTATTATTTAAATATCTTATTTAAATAATATCTACACATATAGTTCACTTACACACCTCATCAAGCTGACTCACCTTAAGACCTATTCTTAGCAAGTTACCATAACTAATTAAGACTTATCCAAACCCTAAAAATCAATACCTACACTCCCTCTAACCACATTCCTGCATGTTCACAAAAGCTCCCAGTTTAATCTACGAGATAATGACATGAGATCAAAGGAAATCAGGAGGATCTCCCCTAAGTTTGGAAAACCTAGAAAATCCCACCTTGACCAACGTTGGTTACCCCTAACCGCCACCGGTTAAGCTGGACCGCCATCAGTTTCCTCTTTTTAACTCCTAAACTACCTTATTCTCAAGGTTGGCAAAAAGCATTGGGAGCAAGAAAGTTTATGAGAAAGAACAAGATCTCCAAAAGATAGCACATCTTCTGAGAGCCAATTCTAGCAAGAACTCACATCCAAAGAAGGGGATTGAACATCTTCTCCTACACAGTCATCCTAGCCACATTCGGATCTACCCAAGAAAAAGAGGAGTGTGTATGCAGCCCATGCAAAAGCTTTTCTCCTGTTGGTGATCACTTTTAACCTCCAAAACTCATCATCAACACCTCCATCCTTCACACACAGACTTCCAGAAACAACATCCAAGTAAGTATAATATCATACTTCCCTAGTTAATTCATTTCATCATTGTTTTACCACCTATTGTCCATCTGGCTCCTTAGTGACCATCTCCAACAATTTGTACCTTCATAGACCCATCAAAACCTTGTAAAAACCCACCCTTGTCACCTAATACCTCCTCCCAACACACTAAATCCTTTGTGCAATTACAAAGGGGACCAAAAGCCCCGTTCTGTGACATTCGCAGATCTCACAGTAACCGATGCCAGTTGTACCTAACCACGATCAATCACCCCTGACCGATGCCAGTCTCTGTGTTTTCCCACATAGCCTTAAGAAGAGACCTATCCACCCCATTTTACCTTACCCTCCCTCACCTGTGACCTATCAGACCTGCAAGACTCAGAACCAACCCTTTGACCTGTGGATTCTATTCTAGCCTAGCCTATAGATTAGATCTATTTCTTATTGTGTTTTAAGTGAGATACCTAAATCATTTTAAAATAACAATAGGATTTACTTTGTTTTAAACATTAATTTGTTTAAAATAGTGGACTGACAGCCATCTAGGAAGTGTCATACTTCCCAGATCTAGCTCTTGCTAGGTAGTTCACTACCTCTATTGTTTAATGCTTTCTAGTGGTCTTGTTTTCATTACAGGTAGTTCCTCCTAGCCAAAAGGAAACTATCACAGTTAGCTATGGATTCATAAGTCATACGCACGCAACAACCCATCAACCAACATTTGAACAGGTATTCCTCCTACGCCCGTTACCCTATCTGTTTTGTCAACCATTCAAAGGAACAATCTAAGAAAAAGGTGAAACATTTTGACATGCCTGGTGGGACCCATCTGAGGTTCCTTGCATTTCATTCATTCCTACGAAAAAATTGTGTGTTTGTTTGCCTTCTATAAGTGTACACACTAATTTTCTTCCCTGGTAATCCACTCCTTTTTATTTTCTCTAAAGGAAACTTTTCTTTTGGTGTATTTAAAAGGAATCATCTCTTCATGTTTTCAGAATTTTAGTGAAAGAGCATCCCTCTTCCTTTTCATATATTTTTGTCATCGAATATCATACTTTCAATTAGGGTTTAAAATAAGTGCATTTCATTCTGATTTTTTGCATTAGCTCACATTAATTGTGGGAAACCTATACGCTAGATGTCATTACCAACTGATGGTTGAAAAACAAATAGTAGAAAAGAATTTCTATCCTTTTCTCTTTCTTTGAGTCGTACTAAACCGCACAAAAATTCAAAATACATACATTCTTAAACAACATCTTACCTGGAAGAAGTTGTAGGTGATCACATGATCATGGCACAGTGGGCACCCAACTTGCTACTCTTTCGAGTTATACTTTATAGCATAGCCCACCCCCACCATAACAAACCTGAAACCTCACCCTTTAGATCTCCTTCTTTATAGGAAGCCATCCTCACCGAAAAAATCTACTTCACAATTCATGTGTCAATTCCTAAATAGCATAAGCTGAACAAACATAATAGAATAAGCACTTTAGGATCATTCTTTCTTAGTGTTCTGTCTTATTTACATTTTGAGGTGAGAGCTTTCGATCATTATTTTTGCATTTCCTTGCACACTCCCCATCATAGCTAATGTATTCTGGCTCCAACTAAGTGTGTCTGGGCCATATCACCATCATTCCCATAATTCTGGGTCTGATTCCACTTCAAATTCTAATTCATAACCACTCTTTCTTATCACTATTTCAATTTCACAGTGACCATCATCAGTTACCTCTGACTGCCATCGGTTACACTCAATCGATGTCAGTTCTAGGTCCTTTTGCTAACCTATTCAAAAGTACAGTTCTCACTTCACTTTTCTCCATTTCCCATAGTCTCTATTACTGTCACCTTTTCCATTAACGTTTTACACATCCCCAGATTTGACATACTTTTCAGATTTGTCCTTCTGCCTCATTGATTACTCACTGCCTATTTCCTACAGTAACCGAAAACGGTTACCCCTGCCTGATAGTGGTTTTCCCTAGCTGGCATCAGTCACCCTATTTCACATTCTTCTCACCATTTGCTACTTCATCCATTTTTTATCACCAGATTTACCTATTCCTCCTATTCTCTGTATTATTTATAGAGAAATAACCCCACCTGATCAGTACCGGTTCATATGGTACTAACCTGAAGACAAGTGAATGCCCTCATGTTCCATGCCAGTCACCAGCCACTCCCACCTAGTCCTTCACCACCCTCTATTCTATCACTAGCCATGGACCCCATCTAGCCTACCAATATCACTACCGGAGATGAGGAGTTCACACGACTCCTTGACCAAAACCCTGTTGCCTTGCATTTTTACCTCTCTCATTCGTCCACTTGAGATTCCTTGGGTCAATTGATATATGGCATGCCCATATCTATCCCCCCAACACTTGCACCCACTTCTTCCTCAATCCCATCAGGCTCCGTGCTGCCCACTCCCACTTTACCCCCAGTCGTTTTACAGTTAGGTCCTATACCCTCCTTGACTACCGCATCTGTTACTCCTATAGCATCCATTACATCTACCATACCCTCAGTGACTACCCCAAATACAACTTCGTCTACCCCTCATGTCTCATACATACCCATAGCTACATTCCCACCTCCAATGTTGGTGACCCCTACCCTAATTTAGAATGTAGCTCTTTCCATTCCACAATCACTAGCCCCTGTTTCCACTAGGATTACCACTACACTTCCTCCACCGTATACATACTACCAAAAACCACCTGTTTCATCTATTTCTCATTCTAGGTACGTACCCCCTTTTTCATTGCCTTCTTCCTCGCCACCTTACATGGCAGCCCCACATACTGGAATGTCACACCCACTATACACCCAAAATCAACCTCCTCACACTATAGGAGGCATCCAATCATCACAACCCACCAATGACCTAATTAGATTGATGATGGATAAGATGCAAACACTTGAGGCATCGGTTTCTGGCTCCCACAACACTCCCACTTACGATGAGATTTGTAATGAGCCTATTCACCCATCCATTCCCATCTGTTCATACCCTATGCATTGGGAAATGCCTAAATTCAACCACTTCAATAGTAAGGAAGACCCACAATAGTATTTGTGCTCGTTTAAACATGGATGTTATTTGATTGCTCATGATGATGCCTTACTTTTGAGAACTTTTCCCATGTCCCTCACTGGACCAGCATTAGATTGGTATAGTGGGTTACCCAAACACTCCATATTTTCATTCAATCAGGTAGCCCAAGATTTCTTGGATCATTTTTCTATCAACATCACCAAGAAAGTTACCATGATCGATCTATATTCCACACGTCAATATTAGGATGAATCTATCACATATTTTTTTGCTCACTGGTGCAGCCTGATCAATCAACTCACCTTTCAACTGCCATAAACTAAACTCATCCATCTCTTCACTTGAGCCTATGCCAGACATATCTCCGCGACCTTGCAGGTCCAAAATTTCAGAACATTCGATGAGGCATTCACTATGGCACAAAAGCTAGAAATTTGATCTATTGAAGAGAAGAAAATCCAATTACGAAATAAGAATTTGACATTCAAGTCAACCGAAACCTCTTCTTCTTCTAAACCCTCAACCAATTATTCAAAGGCTAAAGGTACCACTAACGCAGTGGTACTCAAGGCTGGCCCAACTCATCCATCCAATCAAGCCACACCCTCATCTAATCTATCACCTATACAGGCTTTTTGATTCAGACAAGAGCAGTGAAAATATACCCCAATTGGGGAACCTTACTCTTCTGTTTTAGAAAAGTTGATCAAAGCTAGTGCCATCACCCTTCCACCCATAAAACCACACACTGGTTTTGACCCTACTCGCCCCATGCCCGCATGGTATAAGGAACAAGATTTCTATAACTATCACCGTGTAAAGGGTCATAGTGACAACAACTGCATCACTTTTAAGAATATTGTCCAAGAAATGCTTGAGAAAGGTGAGTTGACTGTGGATAATCCCAATGCTACCCCTCATCAAAATCTACAAATCTTTAAAAAACCATTTCCCAATCATGCCTCTTCATCCAATCAAATAGGTGAGACATCCACTCATAATACCCATACTCGTGAGGTTCATGCGATCTTTAACGAGGTACCTGTCGCATCTCAATTACCTCACATCCCTTCCATAGTGGAAATCCTAGCCCAAAACCCTCCTTCCATATCTGACCTAACCATCAATGTTCCTTCACCAATAGAGGAACACCCTTCATCTCCTATAGAGGAGTCTTTTGCTGACATTGAGACAATCTCTCTCCTAGCTTCTCCACTTAGCGAACCTTTACCTACCATAATTCCTCCACGCATAAGGGAGCACCCATTACCTCCTCCACCCATAGAGGAGTACCTATCAGCTCCTCCACCCATAGAGGAGCTCCTGTCATCTCCTCCACCCATCATAGACACAGTAGAGATACCTTTACCTTGTGGTGAACATTCTCGGTCCACTACCCGATAACCAATAGATCTACTTTCAGATCTCTTACCCACAAAAGCTGAAGCCGGCCAGTTCCCCATCTCTAAGATTCATTTTATGGGAATTCCCATGAGGTCCTCACCAACTCCACCCAAAAATGTGCCATTCTCACATTTGGCTGATCACTTAGAGTATGTGGATAGAGCCTTGTTATGGGGGCACCTCTTACTCCTTGTCTCAACAAAAATGTAGAAATCCCTCGATGACACCTCCACCATCTACCCAAGCACACTTCCACCCATCAAACCACATATAACCACTACTATTGCAACCCCTTCCATGATATCCATTAGCACTCACACCACATCCTTATCCAAAACCTGACCTATGCCTAAACCTAAACCCATACCTACAACATTTACCTCCACTAAACCTATTACCACTTTAGGGGTCACCCTAACCACTAACCTTACCCATCCACCTATTGAACTAGATCTAGCTACATCCTCCAACATTAAAACCACACCTACTCTGACACCCAAACTAAAGAAACAAACTCATCAACCTCATACCCCTACCACATTAATCACACCCACACATGTCCCATCTACCTTCAGACCTCAACTGCCCAACATCGTTAAGCACCCCTCACCCAGTCATAACCCAATAACCTAACCACCAATTCTGGCCTCACAAATTTTTAACCTACCTAGGAACACAACACGACTCATACCCACACCTATAGTCTCTTTACCACCAATACCTCCGATACCATTAGCCATTTCTTCACTACCTACTACACTTTAGCCATTGTCCCTCACACCCCAAGCACGACCCGCATCATCTACCTTCATAGCACCACTATTATCCCCATGGGTAACTTGCCCTCTTCCTCCATATGCTTTCCCTTATAGACCTCATATGCCCACATCACCTTTACCTAAGAAGGTGCACCCCAAAAAAAAAACCCCATTACCCCACAATAAGGTAATCAAAACAAAACCACACCCTCCTACCCATCCATCTACTATACCCCTACCCAAACAAAATTGACAGATACCTCAAACCACACTAGCACCTAAATCCATAGCTGGACCCCTTCCTACAAATCCACAAACAATTCCCCGACAACCAGCCACACCTACACCCAAACCCACGTTCACTTCCCATTCTGATCCACTAGCAGGGTCCTATGCCAAAATTTTAAACAACCTCCTCGATACTTCTGTTATCACATTACCGCCACTTTGACCTTACAACCCCTTCAAACCCAAGCCAAAAGGGTTTGATAATACCAAAATTTGTGCATACCACTGTGTGTCAGGGCATGATGTGGAGAACTATAAGGCCTTGAAAACCATCCTTATCCAATTGTGTCCACTTGAAACCAACTTTGATAATGATTACCTTCTTAACGAGGACCCTACTCCACCTATACCCCCTCTCACATTATCCACTCAACAACCACAACCTCCATCCTCACAGCTCCTAGAACCACACAAAAAATTTGAAATTAACATGGTTCGCATCAGATAGCTTGCCACACCACCACCCAAATGTCGCTACGCCTAACTAACCTCACAAGGCTTTTCTCCTCCCATAGGTTTTTTCCCTTCATGTCATTATACCACTTACCCTACACCCTCTCCATTTGAAAAATTTCCTCAAATCAACATGGTACATGTCACGACACGTGTGCAGAAGGGTAAAGAAAAAGTAGCCCACCCACCATCCAATCCTATACCCAATATACCATCTACACCCATACCTAAGATAACTATTTTTGGCCCCACATACCCCATTTCTAATGGTGTCACACATCGCACCATGCTAAAAAAAATACACCAATCTCCACTCAAAATGTCCTTATATGACCTCATCCAAACCTCAGAATCCCATCGGAAAGCCCTCATGGATATTCTTCAATCTATCAAGGTTTTACCCAATGACCCTACACCCATAGCCTCCTTTATGGTCCTCCTCATCTTTGTACTAGTCTCACCTATGGGGGACTTGATATTACTACCTACACACCCGAACCACCATCACAACCCTGCCCATTTTCCATTGATTTCCAATCACTTACCAATCATTGTCTATCCCACACCTTCCTACACCATTGTGCATGGAAGGGATTTGGTTTTGGCTTCTATGAGAAAGGCCGCCATACCATTATTCCATGTACCACCCGTAAACACAATGATCGTAGTGGTATCGGATTCCCCAAACCTCCTCCTAAACAAGCCCGCATCAAACTCATTGTAGACCCTAGCCCTTCTCCACCTTCATCACTGCCCTCACTAACGAAGTCGATAGACCCTAAATCTATCCCTCCTAAAAAAAAATTCTTCATAAACACCATTTCCTTGGGGCCTCTGACTTATCAATTGGAAGGTGAGGCCCCTTGTACTCTCCCATTCCTATATCCTGAGATGATCAATGATGACACACCAACCATTAATGTCGTTCAATGCTAGGATGATGAATCCATACTCACCTACCTTGGTGAAGAAGACTCATATATTCATCGGTCGTTACCATCTGAGATGCAAACCATGTTGAATGAATCAACTATTGAAATCAACATTCATACTCAGATGACCCACACATCCTAAAGATCAGAAAATCTTTAGATGCTGCTAAACAGGAAGCCATCACTTCTTTTCTCTGAGAGCCTAAACACGCTTTCACTTGGTCTTATGTAGACATGCCTGGTATTGACCCCATCATAGTGGTCCAAAATATCGTAACCGTTCCTGATGCCAAACCTATCAAACAACTAAGGAAGATGCACCCTCACATTTCCCTTCTCGTCAAAGAAGAACTTTAGCATATTCTTTCCATTTCTTTCATATTACCCATTGATTACCCCCATTGGATTTCTAACATCATTCCTGTCACTAAGGTGATAGGGGGACTCTGCATTTGCACAGACTTTCGTGACCTCAACCTCACCTGCCCAAAGGATGACTTTCCCTTGCTCAGTATTGATCAACTGGTAGACCTTACTGTGGGTCACGAAATGCTCTCTCTCATGGATGGTTTTTTGGGTTATAAAAAAATTTTGCTTGCCCCAAAAGATCAGCACAAGACTGCATTCATTACCCCTTGGGGGACCTTATATTATAGAGTCATGCCTTTTGGCCTTAAAAATGTTGTTGCTACATATCAGCGTGTTATTACTTACATCTTCCATGATATCATGCATCGCATATTGGAAGATTACGTGGATGATATCTTTTCTAAATCTAAACGTTGTGTCGAGCACCTCACTATCCTCAAAACCATCTTTGATCACCTTATTAAATATTGCATCCACCTGCAGCCTAAAAAGTGTGTCTTCATGGTTCTCTCAAGAAAGCTCTTGGGATTTATCGTTTCCTTATGTGGTATAGAAGTTGACCCAAAAAAATTCAAGGCCATTCTAGAAATGCCTCCACCCACAAATCTAAAAAAAAATCGTAGCATGCAGGGTAAACTGTAGTCCATTCGCCAATTTATTTCCCAATTATTTAATCAGTGTCAACCATTTCATCATCTACTTAGGAAGAATGTCTCCTTTAAATGGGATGATGATTATCAAAAAGATTTTGAGGCCTTAAAACAATACCTTCTCCAACCACTCGTACTTATCTTGCCTAAAGACGACCAACCTTTTTACCTATACATATCAGCTACTGATCATTCCTTGGGAACCATGCTCGCTCATCGTGATGAACAACATAGGGAGCAGGTGGTTTATTATATAAGCCATACCCTTCTGGACTAGGAAACCCGATACACTCACCCTAAAAAACTTTGGTTAGCCTTAGTTTTTTTGCCACCAAACTCCATCATTATCTACTCAACCACAAAATCTATGTCGTAACCAACACCGACTCTTTACACATCATGTACGCTAAACCTTACCGAAATCAGTGTACCACGCAATGGCTTATGCTTTTAGCTGATCTTGACCTCGAATTGATCCACCAAAAGTCCATTAAAGGCCAAGCTATTGCTGACCAACTAGCTAATGCACCTACTGTCAGGGACCAACCCTCTAATTTTGACTTCCCCGATGAATCCATTGCTAACCTCTCTTTGGATGACAACCCTTACCAAATGACCTTATTCTTCGATGATTCCAAATTTCAGTGTGGGGGTGGTGCAGGAATTATCCTCATTCCTCTTGAGGGTGAAACCATGCCCTTATCATTTAAACTTGACTTTGAATGCACCAATAATGTCACTGAATATGAAGCACTCGTATTAGGTCTCATGACTAGCTATACCTTAGATGTTAAGTCCATTAATATCTTTGGTGATTCTCAACTGGTAGTAAACCAAGTCAATGGTGTTTATCAGTGTCATAATGAAATAATTCAAGAATACAAGTGTTACGTCGGCATCATGTTGACTACCTTTGACCACTATAAAATTCAAACTGTTCCACAATCCACCATTAAATTCACGGATACCATGGCCTGCCTCGCTTCTCAAATACCCAAATACCCGCTTCACCTAACGATTTAGAAATATTTGTTACCGTAAAATGCATACCAAGACCTTCTTATAAATCTTGTTGTATTAACCTCATCCACACTACCTCACTGATCACACCCGATCTTTGGTATAAGCAGCTTGGGACTACTTTTCCCTTTCTATGTTACCTCCTGATCTCACACGTAATGGACATCATGCCTTTCTCAAAAGGGCCTCTCATTATGTTGTCATGGGTGGAATTCTCTATAAATGTGGCTTTGACGGTATTTGCTTACGATGCCTCACTAGCTCTGAAATCCCTTACACCATTAAAGAAGTTCATGATGGCATATGTGGAGGCCACTTTAGTGGTCTTTCCATTACTAAGCATATTATTCGCCTCGGCTATTACTTGCCGACCCTTAACCATGATTATTGTGACTATGTCAAATGCTACGTGAAATGTCAACAACATTCCAACCTTCATCATACACCTAGTTACACCTTACAGGTCGCTAGTGACCTTTGGCCCTTCTCTCAATGGGGTTTGGATCTTGTCAGAGAAATCAATCCTTATTCTTCCCAATGCCTTCAATGGATTATAACTGCTACCGAATATTACACCAAATGGGTGGAAGCCATACCACTTATCTCCATGAAAGCTGAGAAAATATGTGAGTTCATTAACCATCACATCATTTGTCTCTTCGGTGTCCCTCATCGCCTCATCACTGACAATGGAAAATAGTTTAAAAACAAAACATTGCAAAAAAATTACGACGCCTTCAGCATCCAGCTAAGCTTCTCCTCACCATATTACCCACAAACCAATGGCCAAGCCAAATCCACTAACAAAACCCTCAATAAAATTCTCATGAAAGTGTTTGATGATACTGGGAAGGATTGGCATACGCACATTCCTTTTTCTCTATGGGCATACCGTACTAGTATTTGCACTGCCATTGTGGATACACCATTTTCACTAGTCTATGGTACAGAGGCCGTTTTGCCTCTCTAAGTCCAGATCCCCTCACTCCACATTTCTCTCCATGACATGCTTATTAATGATGACTTTCATCAGGACCACTTGGCACAGCTGGAGTTATTAGATGAACATCGTCTTAATGCTCTAGATCACCTCCAAGTCTATCAAAAATGCATCAAGCGTGCCTATGACAAACGTGTTCATGAATGAACCTTTCAAGTGGGTGACCTTGTTTTGAAATAAAATCAACATGTAACTAAAGTGGAGAAAATCAAACAAGGAAAATTTTCTCCTAATTGGCTTGGACCCTACATCATAACTCATACCTATGGATCAAGTGCCTATTGTTTTTCCTTACTTGAGGGTAAACCTGAACTTAAGCCCCTCAATGCATTACATCTTCAACCATTGTATTGTTGACTCATTGTCCTAACTCACCCTTTGTCTCTTTACAGGATCTCCCCTTGAGCGTTATCCACTTCATACACCTCCCTAACAATTAAACAAGAATCATGTGAGTACCCATCACTTGTTATCTACTCTTGAATACGTGTAACATGGCACTGCACATAACATGATTCTCATGGATACTTTTTTTCTATCTTTAGATGAGATCCCATGGTCATTCGACCTTGAATTTTGAACAAGAGTCCTATCCTTCACCTTGGTCTTGTCCATGATTTCAAAGACCTCCAATGGGACCAAACTCCTTGAGTCAAACTTCTAATAAAAGATTACTCCCTCAAAAGGACATCTTCCTCTTGACCAAATTGCTACTATAAATAGACTACTCCCTCAAAGGACATATATAAAAGCTCAAAAAAAGAGAGAGAAAAGGAATCTTCCCACATTGATCAGCTTCACGAAGACCTCAAGGAGTACCATATTATTTGTCCCAAATAGACTTCCCACATTGATCAGTCTATCACAAGAAACAAAACTTTTTAGTCATGGACTTGCCCATTGTGCCCTAGGACCTCTTGCCCAAAAGCCCTATCACTCAAACATATCAACTTGACTACCTTTTCCCACTTACCATCTCTACCCTCATTTCCTTAGTTACCTCAAGGGAAATCTTAGAATTTAGACATTTGGTGATCCTGTGACTACCTTCATCGTAGAATTGTTAATCATGTGGTGTTTTTTGGGTCTTGTGTTTATCACCTCCTCTAAGGTATGATCTACTCAGTAGGTTACTACCCAATCAAGTGGTTATAAGGCCCCCTCTTATCTTTTAAACTATCTTTTTTGATGTTCTGATTACCTTATACAGGACTTGGTCCTCGTCTCTTACCTTTGGGGATAGCACTCCCCTTTTGCCATAATTGCCTTCACCTGCATCATTTTACCTATAATCTACCCACACTCATTAAACCTAAAACCCACTACATGCTTAAAAACCTACTAACTCATTTTCATCTTTCTTCCCTAGCTTATGGGAGAAATACATCAGTCTGAGGTCCCTTTTCACTAGGACTATGTAGGCAGCAATTTTAGGGAATGGGGCCTTGGAAGGTTAGCTCGACCACTTTTTACCTGAACCATTTTCCCCACATTTACCCGATTTCCTGTTCCTAGCTTAAAAAAAAAAAAAAACCTTGACATTTGAACCATATCCCACATACCTTTTGCCACTTATATTATTTCACATTTTCATAACGTAACTAACATTTTCCACATTTTCCACCATCTCATACATTTACATTTCCATTTTTTACCAAAATTCTGAAATAAACATCCATGCCTATCACTTGACTCAATCCATGCATAAACCGACCTGACTCAATCCATGCCTATGACCTGACTCTATCATGCCTAGCTCATCTATTTTCATCCATATCATAAGTAAAGTAAAACTCATATACATCATAAACAACATCACATGAATATCATCTATCTCCTCATAAATACATGTGTGTATCACTACAATGTACACACGTATCACATAAATGTGCATCTCAATAAACATGTCTATCTCCTCATGGCTATCATCTCAAAAATGTCGGCACATAGGCTGATATACTACAAATAATCATCATCGGCTTGCAAGCCGCTATCCAATACAAAAATGTCTTCATCTCGCAGGATGGTATCATGAACAAAATATACATACAAAAACCTCTTTGACACGTAGGACGGTCTCATATATCATACATACAAAAATGACTCAGCACATAGGCCGGTCCATAACCTGGTCAATCATCTCCCCATCTGATGTCAAGGAATTCTCTCTGTGTCTGTGTCTCTCCAAACCACTCTACCACACCTCTCTAGGGCTCGGTACCTACCTCACCTCCTACTAATGGCCCCTCACCTGTGGCTGGCCTCTGTACACTAGTGACCTCACCATGACCCTGTCCTTGGGCTCGCCATCCCCCTGTACTCTCCACACTATGAGTGTGGGATCTAGTCCTCTCACTGGAGGCCTGTTGTGTTCTGTACTCGGCATAGGAGGGCACATCTAGCCCAGTAGCTAACAAATGATCATGGTAATACCATGCTTCTCCTATGGCATCCCTGAACCTAGCCATGGGCACTGTCTGTGGAGGTTTCATGGGTCCTACTACCTATGTAGGTACCCATACAATGGGACACTGTCCCTGACCCTGCACTAAACCTTGTATTAGTGCTATAGCCTGAGTCAGCCCTAGAATCTATGTCTATGCCTATAGCTAGGCCTGTAGAGTAGTAATATGTGCCTGTGCTACTATCAGCTAGCCCTACAGACCCATAACCTGTCCTTGCACCATGACCAACTGGCCATGTAAATCCTAAACCTGTGCCTATAGGGCAGCTAGCTACCCTCCATCTCCGCCTACCTCCTCTCCATCACCATCTCCTCCTGCCTCCACCTATGTTGGTATCGATCCTTGCCCAGCCTGAGCCTGTAACGTTGCTATCTGGGCCTGTAATGTGGCAACTTGTGCCTCTGTACCTGTCAGCTGCCCCTGCATGATCCCAAGCTACATCACCAATGTTGCCACCTACCCCTGTAGGGCATCTCTCTGAACTATAATGGTGGCTAAGTTTGGCTACCCTGGCCTCGGTGGCATGGCTCTTAGTTGTGCCACCCACCACTGCATATACCAATCTGTAACCTTAGCATCATCAATTTGAGTATCTACATGATCCTCCTCACATCCAGTCAGCACTATGGGTCATGGTGGAGACATAGGTCTCTCCACATCATCTCTCCTGTACTGAGGGAATGGAGGCGATACACCTTAGACCAATCCAAACTGATGTCTAACCCACTCTACGGGTATCCACTCATGCTCTCCCACTCCCCTCCCCTCTATCCACAGATGTATTTGTAGCCCAGCTAGCTCTATGGCCATCTGACGATATGAAGGGAAGCCCACATATGGCCTCTAAATGACGTTCACCCTAGACAACCACTCCAATAACCTCGTGTAATGAGCTACATCATGCGTAGCTCTAACACCTCGGGCCTCCCCCATGGCCGGTACCCATCACCTATACCACACTCACAGAACCCTCTATGGGAATGCATCTTCCCAGGGCATCCCCACCAGTCGAACACAAACAATGTGCCCATACACCCAACGATGTAATAGTACAATGCAGCAGATGCTAAACCTCCGTAGTCACCTGTAGGCCCATAGCTCTCTATACACTTGTGTCAGCAATACAGGTGTCCATACAAATCATGTCTGATGTACCATCATATCATGGAGGACCCCCATCAATGACCTCGGGTATCTCCCCCCCTTTGCATCTGGAAGTGCAAAGCAACACACTACCTCCATCACAAGTACCACTAACCTCATCTCCTCTCGATGAGCTCTATACATCACTCCATAGCTCATGCTAGCACTATGGAATGTCAGGTTTGCTACACCCTCACCAAAAATGGGTGCCAGAAACTCCTCAGACGCCTCTGATGAGATCAAATAAACCTGGGCCCCCAATATGGGCAACCACAGGATCCTGTATACATCCTCCAGGGTGATCATCATCTCACCCATCGGCAAATGGAAGGTATTGGTCACCGAGTCCCATATATCGATGAGGAAAACCATAAGAATCACCTCCCAGACTACATGCCAATATCTCCTCACCCCTATCAATCCCACCTCTACCACATGCTTCCACTCTACCTACATTGCACTCGCCCATACTCTCAATAACAAGGGTGACACCCAGGCCCTCATCCGCAGCTCGTCTCTCACCTGCATCCCACAAAAACAATGTATTTAGTCCACCTTCCCATCTTACCTTGTTTTTAACCCATCTACAAAAACCTATCTACACAATCCCTCCACCACACCTACCCAAACCCATTCACCCAACACTACCTACCCTACCCTCAATTGTGACCCACCCTCACCCTTTACTCACCTACCCTACTTTTCCCACCATAGCCTTACTCTCTACCCTTTTTTTATCCCACATCTCCACTTATAAATAACTGACCCTGGTTTCTCCTGACCGACCACGGTCTCCCTTTAACTGGCATCAGTCACTATTCTTGTGACCAGCACCAGTCACTACCCACCGTCGTCAGCCACCAGTCGACCGACATCGGTTAGTGTCACCCCGCCTGACCTGAATTTCCAACCCTCTTTTTTAGAAAGTTTGACATTCTACCCACCCAGATCCCTCTCTCCACCCTTAAATGCTCCTATCTTCCCCTTTTTACTCTACCCCTTACCATCCACTATTCCCTTTTCCCTCACAAACCCCCATTATTTTCTTCTATATTTTTCTTCATCTTACATCAAATTCATTCACACAACAAAATCAAAAGTTCACATCCTACCTGATCTCACTACCACCGTCATGATGGAACCTCTAGCCTCCATGTTACTCCTCTTGATCTCTCTCCGGCATCTGTCATCCTCCAATGCACAAACAATCCTCAGCCACATGAATCGTGCCACCTGATCTCGCGGCCCCACCTCCCAATTACCCACTCTCTCCTATGTGGCTCGCCAACCAAGCTCCTCTGCTGCACTCTCTTGTCATTTTCCTCTTTCTCTATGCTTTTCCTTTTCTACTTTTCCACATGCACAAATGAATTTTCAAACGCGGGTTTTCCACTTTTTATACCCTACCCAACCCGACCCGAACGACGTCGGTTACCCTTTCCCACTGCCGGTCTTCTATCCTAGACTACCACCATCAGTTCCCGTACATCGTCATTGGTTCATTACGACCGATGTCAGTTATCCTGCATACTCTTTACCCCCATTTACCTTATTTTCCTTACCTCCCTTCTCTTCTGCCCCCCATACACCTACCTGGACCACTTTACCTTCACCTATGGCCCTCCACCCTCTTCAACCTCCTTGCATCCGTTGTTGATGCTTTATTATTTTACCGCTACCTCAGCCTTCCCATGACGTGATATCGATATTTGGACCTAGACCATCGCTAGTGACCTTTGATCTCATGTGTTTGTTATACCTTATAGCACTATTACCTGTGTTGTTGACCTAATGACCTTACCCAGCCTATTGTTGTGACCATTTATCCTGACCCTACCTTTGGTATACCAGAACATACCTAAACATTCCTGCACCTAACCAACGTTATGTTTCCTGACCTTATTTGATACCTTGGATACCAGATTCACTTCACCTTTGTTTGGATAAACCTATCAACCTTAGACGATGTAGAGTTTGCCTGCTCTTCAACCTGGTAGCATGCTGCAATTTATACGTGTGTGTCCATTTTACTGCTGCTACCTTTGACCTTGACCCATTACCTAGATCACCCAATTAGACCTTTCACCCTCTTCCCCTAGACCCATTTACATTTTCCTCTCATTTATCTTTTATCAAACCACTCACTGCTTCAGCCAGATGCTTCGTCAGTTCCTAGTTTGAGGGGGATCACATTCACCCTCACATGGGGCAACCACATCTTATTTTTGTTAGCATCACTTACAAATACAAGCTACGCAACAAAAAGGGGTAAAATGTAGACACTAAAATTAGGTCACACTCCTCTTTCGTACCTTGACCAATAGATACCCTTCATCACTTTCACCTAGCCATGGCCCCCTTCACCACACTAGTGTTAATTTAATTATTTTAATTAAATTTATGCTTTACCCTCACTATATTTATTAGTTAAATATCTTATTTAAATAATATCTACACATATAGTTCACTTAGAAACCTCATCAAGTTGACTCACATTAATACCTATTCTTAGCAAGTTACCATAACTAACTAAGACTTACCCAAACCCTAAAAATCAATGCCTACATTCCCTCTAACCACATTCCAGCATGTTCACAGAAGCTCCCAATCTAATCCATGGGATAACGACATGAGATATAAGGAAATCAGGAGGATCTCCCCTAAGTTTGGCAAACCTAGAAAATCCCACCTTGACCAATGTCGGTTACCCCTAACCACCACCGGTTAAGCTGGACCGCCGTTGGTTACCCCTTTTTAACTCATAAACTACCTTATTCTCAAGGTTGGAAAAAAACATTGGGAGCAAGAAAGTTGACAAGAAAGAATGAGATCTCAAAAATATAGCACATCTTCTGAGAGCCAATTCCAGCAAGAACTCACATCCAAAGAAGGGGATTGAACATCTTCTCCTACACAGCCATCCCAGACACATTTGGATCTACCCAAGAAAAAGAGGAGTGTGTATGCAGCCCATGCAAAAGATTTTCTCTGGTTGGTGATCACTTGCAGCCTCCAAAACTCATCATCAACACCTCCATCCTTCACACACAGACTTCCAGAAATGAAATATAAGTAAGTATAATATCATACTTCCCTGGTTAATTCATTTCATCATTGTTTTACCACCTATTGTCCATCTGGCTCCTTATTGACCATCTCTAACATGTTGTACCTTCATAGACCCATCAAAACCTCATAAAAACCCACCCTTGTCACCTAATACCTCCTTCCAACACACTAAATCCTTTGTGCAATTACAAAGGGGACCAAAATCCCTATTTTGTGACATTCCCAAATCTCATAATAACTAATGCTGGTTGTACCTAACCGCAGTCAGTCACCCTTGACCGACATCGGTCTCTATATTTTCCCACACAGCCTTAAGAATAGACCTATCCACCCCATTTTACCTTACCCTCCCTCACTTGTGACCTACCCAACACCTTCATCAGACCTACAGAACTCAGAACCAACCCTTTGACCTGTGGATTCTACTCTAGCCTAGCCTCTTAGATTAGATCTATTTCTTATTGTGTTTTAATTGAGATACCTAAATCATTTTAAAATAACAATAGGATTTACTTTTTTTTCAACATTAATTTTTTTAAAATAGTGGATTGACAACCATTTAGGAAGTGCCATACTTCTTGGATCTATCTCTTGTTAGGTAGTTCACTACCCTTATTGTTTAATGCTTTCTAGTGGTCTTGTTTTCATTACAAGTAGTTCCTCCTAGCCAAAAGGAAGCTCTCACGGTCAGTTGTGGATTCAGAAGTCATATGTGTGCAACAACCCATCAACCAACATTTGAATAGGTATTCCTCCTACACCCGTTACCCTATCTATTTCATCAACCATTCAAAGGAATAATCCAAGAAAAATGTGAAACAAGTCTACTGCAATGATATCTTCCTTTGACTTATCAGCAGCTCTGGTTGCTATCTCCATAAAGATTTCTTTTCTTTTCTTGGTTCTAGGGAGTCAGATCTAAGATACTAATATCAACATCATCTCCAATAGGTATCTTATTTTTTTCTTAGGGGTTTGTCTACTTAGCTATGTAGGAGTAGAAGAAGAAGAAACTAACTATTTAGAGGATGACATGGGCACTAAGATCATAGTAGTGAGTTGGATGGGTGATTAAAGAGTATTTTGTTAGGAATTAGTCCTATCATGGGTTCATTATTTATTTTCCCTCATTATCATCTTAGAGGTTTCTATATTTATATTATTGCTATTATGTGTGGAATATTGTAAGTGAGTTGTTAAACTCACATAGGGTTTTTAGGTGAGAGATATTTTAGGGAGAGATAAAAGGTTGTTGAGAATCCTACCTAGAATTAGTGTGAGAGGTTTATGGAGTTGTTAAAGGTGTTAGAGATTCAATCATATATCTATGTAACATGTCTTGTGTAATAATAATGGAAGATGATTGACTAAAGTCATGTTTCTATGCATTTGAGCCTTTGGCTCTTCCTAGAAATGGGGTTGCATTTTTATTTGATATCAGAGCAGGATCTAGACCCATCTATTCACCCTCCATTCAAGTGTTTTTGCATCAAAATGGTTTAATGGCTATGCATTTTAGACCACATGCAAATGCAATTTTTTCCATTCACCCTTTCTTTCATATTGCCAATAGATTTTTAGTACATACCACGTACAAAATTGTGGCATTCATCATTCACCTGCATGTTTCTCACTCTCTATCCTTTCAATTCCATTCATAGTTTATTCACTTCGTCACGTTCCTTTTTCATTTAAAAATCAGGAAACAAATATAGCTATGTAGATGTTTTTGGATGCTCATTGTTTTACATGCTTCAAATTTATATGAAATATTTTTTATGGTTTCTCAGTACAAAGATTTGTATGTGGATTTTTGCATTTGAACCTTATCAAATTTGGAATGGACATTTTGAATTCGGTTTTAAAGATCAAGAAATCAAAAAATTGTGACCCCTACAAATGGCTCCTCAAATCTACTCCTGCGAGCTCATCCCATTTGAAGAAATGTATGTGTTGTAGGAAGAGCATTAGATTTGTTTGATTCACATCTACCATCAACTTAATGTGTTCTCCATTTACATGTGGTATCAAGGTAGCTAAACATTACAGATCTCATGGTGGAGACTCTTCCTGACCTCCCTATGATGGATCTAAATTCATGAAATATTCCATTCAAAATCATGCTCGTGACCATTTTTTGATGGAAATTTTTACCATGCATAGTCAATGATTTGTGAAGAAACACTACAGGCTCTCTGTAATCTCTCATCTTTTGTTAAACAATGAATCTGTCTCTTAGTGTGTTTGAATGAGGCCCATAGCAATCAGGCTTCAAGGCAAGACTTGAACATCGCCGAAGTATTTTATCCAATCTTGTTTGGTGGTGAAATCTTGTTCTAACTCATATGATTTTAAGATGATGTGACAACGGTAACTCGAATGTTTAGTGTCAAGAATGATGGCATCTTGTATTCTCAACTCATGCACGATGTTGAATGAGTTCCACAGAAAAAGGGTATGTCTAAATGATTGGAAGATTTCAAAGGATACTCATAATCTAGAGATGTGCTTCAATAGACCTAGTACAGTCCATCCCTACAAGGCCTCAAGATAACTTCGAAAAAGAAGTGATCAAAGGAAAAGATGTATATTCAACTATATTCCTTCGAGCTAGTCAATCTAATAAATCCCTCCGATTGTGGAAATTAAAATACAACAAAAAAATCCTCAATGCATTGGAAACAACACTTTCCAATGTTGATTCGAGGGTAATCATCTGGTAACGATTTGAGTGAATCTACTTGGTGATAAAAATGTGAAATAGGTCTTTACTGATAACCTCTAAATAAGGCATGCAAGTAGGATGTAGGAATAGATCTATTGGTCATACCCCTCCAATGATTTGATCTTTAATATGACATCGTTGGTACTCAAATTGAATATTTAAAAAAAAAGTTTACCTTTGATGTGAAATGATAAGAAATAATAGTATATGAGTCTTACAAGATTTATGATCACACTTCAAATGATTTCATAGGGATGTAAGAGATGTCTAGATGTTCTAAAATGATGGTAGGTATCTAGGTGTTCAAAAATTGTATAGGAAGCTTCGCTACACTTTCTAGGGATGCATTTTCGGTCATGAAGGACATATGATGGGTCCTTGTTTAATCATCAGATCTATTAGTTACAAAACAAATGGACTATCCAATACACTACAAGAGGGCCAACAGATGGTTAGGAAGTGGTTTCAACCACTTCTAAACAAGTCTCTCATTCCAGGTTTGGAAGTAAACAAGGAATGTATAGGAATTATGTCCTGAAGATGGGTGCAAGAGGTTAAGTTTGTCTAAGCATAATCATGGGTTAGGACAGTTTCTATAGTGGTTAAGGAGGCTATTGGTAACTTAGGATGTGGTATATTGTAGGTGAGTTTATGTAAGTTAACATAGTAATTATTTAGGTGATAAAATATGATTTAGGGAGAGATAATGCGATAGGGTCTTGTTGAGAATCCTAAATAGAATTAGTGTGAGAGGTGTTTGGATTTGTTAACAGGTGTGAGAGATACGGAAAATGGGTGTCTACAGTAAGAGACCTTATTCAATAATAGCGGACTGAAGATTGAATGAACTCATATTTCTAGGAAGGATTTGAGCATTTGTCATCTTCATGAGTAATGAGGTGTGAAAAGTGTGAGAAATATGGGTGTATGAAGTAATCACCAATGGTAGAGTGAAATCATGAATAATAAACCTGAATGAGTAGTAAAAGATACAACATTAGAGGTAGAGGTCATGAAATAGGAGGCATGGTGTAATTCATCAATTGAGAAGAAACTACTATGTAGGGATTAGTTTCTCCATTAGGGAAACCCAGGTTCCTATAGACATCTGTAGATGAGAGCGATAATTATTAGAGTGGAAAATCAATTAGTAGAACCATGGTAGCAGTCTTTTCTCTATGGTTTTCTCCTAAAAAGGTTTCGACATAAATCTTGTGTTTCATATTTGTTGGATCTTGTATGATTGTAAGTTGTTTTGGATGTTGAAAGTTTTAAAGAAATAAGAGGTTTGTATAATAGTGATTGCACCACTTCTCTCAATATTAGCATGGTGCTCTTCAATAGTTTATAAATGACTCATGTAGACCAGAATACTTATACAAGTCAGAAATCCTCTTACAGAGGTTGACTCTATATGCATATAGTAACGGACACCATGCTTTTGCACATAATGAGATGATTATTCTTATGATTGGGATTGGGTTTACTTCCTTTTAAAGCGATACAAGGGTAAGTGCATGGACCACTGAGAGGTTAAATGGGGTTACTACAAGAGTGACATTTTTTTATGAAAACCTTAAAATCTTCAATTTGTACGAGTTATTTGAGATAATTACACTCAAAAATGAAGAAGTCTGATTAAGAACATGAATTGTGTGCATTCTTAGTTTGTTTGAAATGGTCATGGAAGCTGAAGTTACACATTGATCCATGGTAAATGGTCAATACTGTGCACATGTTTTTACTAAAAGAATGGGTATAATAGACATATCAATCATGCCCACCACCCCCATTGTTTTAGAACTATTTAGTATTAATGAAAACCCTTTGGTAGAAAGATAAATCAAGAGTCAATTGGTTTGGGATAGAATTTTTTGTATTTTTTAGTGATTACAACTATTTTTCTATGATTTATCAAGTAAAAATATTTTGAACAATGGTATATGAACACCATGTTGGCCTAACTGACCGTTCCCCCTAACTACCTTAAATAATCAAACTTGATTCATGTGTGATAGGTCTTATCTTATCTGCAAACCAAATTTAATTACATGATTGAATAGGGTGGAGCCTGCATAATTATTTATTGATATGTAAAAATGAATAATTACAAACACAATGCAGAGAGTTGCAATATAATGTATAAATACATTCAACAAATTCTATCTCAGTCCATGAAAATATGGAAGCGAATAATCTAAACTAAGCAAATATGTAGAAATAGCATATTGCCCTTGATTTCTAACTAGTAATTATTGCCCCTCATGGAGATCATCTGGGTACACACATACAAGATAGAAGTATGATCCCACAGACATAGTGGATGTGACCACTATCTCATAGCTAACTAACAAATAATGACAATTAACACCTGTTGACTTAAGTTTAAAGTATTTAAATTAAATACTTTAACTTATTACGTTTATTCAAATATCAATTAATGATGAATTAAGCTAAGTTTTATTCCTGACACACACCCCCTTAATTCAACATGGTCTCAAGTGAAGAAGAGAGAAATTATCTAAAACCCTCAAATTTACCTCGAGCAAGTGACTTTGTGAAGACATATGCATGTTTCATATTTGTTGGGTGATATTAGGAGCAGGATGTTGTTGTTCCTGAACATGTTCGTGAATAAAATGTAACGTACACCTCAATGTGTTTGGTGCGCTCATGAAAAAATGGATTCTGAACAAGTTTTACTACTCCTTCATTAACAACATGTAGGATATTTGGATATTTCTATGGTATTCCCAATCCTTCAAGTATACGTCGGAGCCATATTGCTTCACAGATAGCTCCAACTACTACATTATATTCTAATTCTATGGAGGATATTGAAACACAAGTTTTATTTTTATTCCCCCATGATATTGGTCCAAATCCCAAAAAGAATACAAATCCTGAAGTGGATTTCCTATCATCTATGTTTCTTGCATGATCTAAATTTGAATATCCTGTCAAGAAGAAGTTATTATTCTTCTTGTATTCTATGCCATATTCCATAGTTCCTCTAATGTACCTCAGTATCGTCTTTTCTTCTTTCCAATGAGAAACCCTTGGTTCTTGCATGAACCATGAAAGATAGATGACTATGTAGTTAATATCTGAACTAGTGTAAGTAAAGTAGATGAGACTCCTGATCAACTACTGATAGAGAGTTGCATTTACTTGTAGTGATGGATTTGTTCGATACAGTTGAATTCTTGTTTCCATATGTGTGTAAAATGGCTTACAATCCATCATATTGGATTTCTCGAGCATTGTCTTAATGTATTTCAATTGTGACACAAACATATTTTTTAATCTTTTCCAAACTTTAAGTCCAAGACAATAATGCAAAAGCCTAAGATCGTTCATGTTAAATGATCATGTTAGATCTTTCTTTATTTACTCAATCATCCTCACTGATCCTCTAGTGATGACTATATCATTGGCATATACTACAATGATCACTCTCCCCCCCTTGATTTTTTAGATAGATATTAGGATCATATGGACTCCTATTGAATCCATGTTGAATGATATGTTCGTCAATTTTTATGTACCATGCCTTGGGATACTACTTTAGACCATATAGTGATTTTATGAGTTTACATACCTTTTCCTCTTTACCTAGTATGAAAAAATCTTCTAGTTGAGTCATGTAAAATTCTTCCTGTAAATCACCATTAAGAAAGGCACTTTTTAAATCCATTTGGTGTATTTTCCAACCAAATTGTGCACCTAGAGAAAATATTAACGTGATTTTTTTATCTTAGCTTTGGGAGAAAAATTCTCCTCATAATCAATGCCTTTTTTCTAGCATATCCCTTAACAACTAGTCTAGCCTTGTGTTTATCAAATTTTCTGTTTGCTTTGTACTTTATTTTGAAGATCCATCTGCATCCAATCAGATTTTTTTTTGGTGGAAGATTTGTAAGTTTCCATGTATTATTTTTCATAAGTGATTTATACTATGTATCTATAGCATCTTTCCAAGGTTTAGATTGTAAGGCTTCTAAAACTAAGGACGGCTCAATAGTTTCAACAACTCTACCCATTAAGGCCAAATTGAGCTCATTTCGAGCCATACTGTGAGTCCTTATTCTAGTGGTAGATGTGTCATGGACACTATCCAATTTTTCATCTCTCATCATACTTGTATACCATTTAGGCATACTTTTTTTGGTTCCTATGGGAGGTTGAATTTCACCATCTTCCCCATCATCACTGTCATCATAAAAGTGATTACCATCATCTTTTTTCATTGTAGGGATGATTTTTTCATCATGTAAGTGTATGGAAGAAGCATCTATTTCTTTCTTTGCAAATAACTCAACATCCTGACTAGTGTATACCCTCCTTATTTTTGGATCCATAACTCTGTAGCCAAGTTCTTTTTCACTCTGTCCCAATAAGATACATTTTTCTAATTTCGGATCAAGATTAGTTATTTTTTTCTTAGGAATGTACATACTTGATTTACATCTAAAAACTCTAAGGTGTGAAATAGATGGCTTATGCCCTGACCATGCTTCCTGAGGTGTTACTCCATCAAGAGTTGTAGTGGGAACTCTGTTTATTAAATAGACTGCCGTTTTAGCTATTTTGGCCCAATTTTTTTTGATAAACTTGCATCATTAATCATACATCACACCATAAATGTGCTAGTACAATTTCACCTTTCAACAACACCATTTTTTGTGGTGTGTGAGAAGGATCCATTTGACAAAGAATGTCATGTTTCCAAAAAAAAATTGAACTCACTGCTGCTGTATTCTCCCCCTCGATTTGAGTGTAGTGTTTTTATTTTCCTACCAGAATCTATTTCAATAAGGGATTTTAACTTCTTGAAAGTTTCAAAATCTTGGTATTTTGTAGAAATATAGTATATCCATAGTTTTCTTGAAAAATCATCAACAAAGAGCATGAAATATTGAAACCCAGAGTGGCTGGGTCTCATTGGTCTGCACATATTGGTGTGCACCAAGTAAATTTTTTCTTTAGCCCGAAATGTACTACATTTGAATGGTGTGGTATGTTGTTTTACTACCAAAAAATGTTGACATTTATCTGTATCATTTTTTATAAGTGACAAACCCCTAACCATGTCGTATCGATGAAGTGTGTCAAGATAGACAAAACTCACATGTCCAAGTATTTGATGCCATAGTTGAGTTGATGATGTATCCTTGGATACAAGTGCTTGATCATTTAATTGAACAAAATCAAATTGAAACATTCTTCCCAAATTTGAATCTTTTACAACAATTTTCGAGCTTCGTGACTTATCTCGAATTAGGCACATATTTTGACCTCCTTTACAATAAAAGTCAATTTTGAGATTGTGATCTAATAATTCACTTATAGATAACATATTTTTTGTTAAACTAGGGACATAAAGAACATTTGTATTTTTACTATTATGATGCCCAAGTGGTAGTGAAATGGAACCAATGCCTTCAAAAATGTATGATGTATCATCACCCAAAGAGACATGATTTTTGGTGGGTGTTTTATTCATTGTGAAGAACAATTCTTTATTTCCTATCATGTGTTGAGTTGCACCCAAGTCAACAAAACAAATTTGATTTTTAGAATTGAATACTTCATTTTACTATGTAGAATACAGGAATTTGTCATCATCAAATTGATCTTCCTGTTTAGCTACATTTCCTTATAGAGTTGGTTTCTTCTTCCACTTTTGATTATTTTGTCCTTGTTTACTCTATTATTGGCCTGATTTTTTTTGTTGGTAATCAATATTTTTACCACTTGATGATCCTTGTTGGAATGTGTTATACCAACAATTCTTTAACTTATGTCCTTTTCAACAACAAATAAGACATTTTTGTTGGTTCTTTTGGCCTCCTCGAGTATTACCTTTATTCTGAGGTTGTTTACTAGAATTAGCCTATTTTTTTCCTTTTTGATTAGAACCAAGTACCTGCTCTTCAGTTTAAGTAGTTGAGTGAATATATTCTTCTTGTTGTAGCATATTCACCAACTCTTCAAAAGTTATTTTTTGACTAGTTATGTTTAACATGGTCACAAAAATCCTGTATGAAGGAGGAGTATCTCTCAATACTATAGGCACAAGTGATGTGTTAGTTACTTCTTCTTCCAAAGCTTTAAGTGATACAAGCAAAGTTGCTACTCTTCTAAAAAATATTTCATCTTTTTCAGTTGCTTGCATTTTCAACTTTAATAGTTGACTCTGGAGATGAAGTATTGTGTTCTTATTTTTGACTCATATACTATTTTCAATTTGTCCCAAGATTCTTTTTCTATTGTGGTCTCACGAATATGAGATTGTACCTCATCTAAAACACTAAACAAGATTATTAACTTTACTTTTTGATTTGCACAATCAAATTTAGCTTGTTGTGTAACATCTGATGTAGCTCTTGTTAATGTACCGAAAACAACGGACCATAGATTTTTAAAATCAAGTTATGTACAACTTTTTGTTTTCCATGCTCAATAATTATCAGAACGCAAAAGTTACATATCTGGCAAAAGGAATTTTGGTGTCGTAATTGCAGCCATTATGAAAACTGAATAATGAAAGATAAAGAATTGAATAATTCCCCCCCCCCCCCTTAAAGCATACACAACCCCCCCCCCCCCCCCCCCAAAAAAAAAAATATTTTTTTTATTTTGGGAACACTTTTTTGGCCGTTTACAATGAATTTTTATCACTATTGGCCCTATTACAAATTTGGCTCTATGGCCAATTTTCAAAAATAAAATGGCTCTCTTGGTCGATTGAAAATATATATTTAAATTTTTTTGGGATCTTTGGCCTCTTTCCAAATTAAAAAATTCTCTAATTTGTGCATTTTTTACAAAATAAATCTTATTAAAAGTTGTACCAAGATGTAGAGCTCGTAAAAACACACACTTTCAAAAACACAACACCTCAATATGAGTTACCAGTTGAATACTTTATTTCTAGAAGCAATTTTATTAAAACTGGAAATGCAAGTAAGGGCTTACGTGAATACGTAGTGCATTTTAGGGCACAATAGCAGTTCAAATACTTTCCCTAAGAATTATAATAACCCTTGGCCACCCTTTTAATTATTGATTTCCTCCTTGTTTTGGCTTCACATAGGTATATTACTGGGATGTAGTTTTGGATGTTGAACATTTTACAGGAAGCGTTGAATTTATTACTTCCTCTACATTGGATTAGTTTTGTTTTTCTTTATAGGCACATCTTCTTCTTCTCTTGAATTATCTTGAACTATGAATGTAATCTCCAAGTTGATTGGAGACTTCAGAATGTCACTTTGAACAAAGATCTTCTCACATGTGTTGGTGCTCGAATAAATCTCACCCTTATTCAGTTAAGCTTTTCCATTATTGTTTGCTATATTTTTTTGTTTTCCCTATTGAGGTGAGAGTCAGATCGGTGGTTTTTCTGTGTATAGTCTAGTATTTCCTCTTTTTAAGTCAAAGATCATGTATGTATGTGCATTTTATCTCCCTTCGCCTATTGGTACGTGGCAGCTTTAAATTAGATGTAGTGTGGTGGGTCCAATTCGTAAACTTGTCTTTTTCTATGGCATTCATGAATTAAAAAGTTAGTCTAGTGACCTGATGAATATTCCTCAAATATTCACAACCATAAAGCAACATAAAGTAGTTTATTTTTCCACCACAAAGGTGTACACATGTCTCAAGCTAAGTGGATGCAGGGAAGTAGTGCATAATTATATTTGTGTACTTTAAAGATAAAAGGTGTTAAAAGTTTAAAAGGGGCCCTAAGGCTGTAGAAGGACATGTGGTATTTGTTTATAAAGGAAATAGGGAAACAGGTCATCAGATATTTTGGATACTTTTGGTTTTAATTGGAAAATGAGAAAAATCGTAAAAAGAGTGACAGACTCGCTAGCACTCAAATGCGACCACGTGTCAAACCAATATTGAAAACCAAAAGGTGGACGAGCAGGTCAAGTTTGCCAAAATTATGCAAATTATTTAAAGTTACAAAATTACAAAAGGTTCTTCAGAGCCCATGATAGTGAAAAGCTTTATTCCATGTGGACAGTTCATTTTTAAAATTGCGAATGATGGATTAAATGGTCTCAATGTAATGCATTTATTTCTACCACCATTAATGTTACTACACAAATCAATTACATTTTAAATCTTGTGAATGCTTTCATCTTTATTTACCAATTGGATTGATTTTTTTTTGTTGCCTTTGTGATTTACGTGAAGAATTATCACATCATTAGCTGTGGAGCTCAAATTGCAAACATGAAGATTTAAGGATTTGTTGATTTGGGTTTAAATTGTTTAGGTACTTGTGGATTGACTGGTAAGAGATTCAAAACTCTTGTATTTCTCTTTCAGTTGCAAGTTTGGTTTAAAAGAAAAGTTAGGGTTTTTGAAAAATGAAGATTATGCCATCCTCAATCTCATTTGTGTCTAGAATCACAAGTGATCTAGATAAGATTACACACATAGACTTAATGGGCATTGATCTAGATGACTTCCTCCAAATGTTAAAAATTCCCCATCAGAATGAATCCTTAAAATCAATTCAGGAAAGCTCTATTGCTGTATTTGGTGCCATTCCAACCTCTGTTCATTGCCCTGAATTAGTGTGGCATTGTGCTATGCACTATAATCTAGAAAAGAGGGAGGTTTTGGATGGGAGTGGGGATGCAGTACTAACACTAACACCAGTGGCCATCACGATAATGTTAAAATTTCCTATAGTCACAAACCCAATTACCATTGGCATTAAGTTGGCTATGAAGGATTATGAAATAAAGGACTATGTCAAGATTTTAAATACAAAATGGCTTATCACGAAGAGGACAATGAATAGAATCCCTAAGAAGCTTGTTTTGGCACAATTATTATAGGAGGTTGACGATGTCATCATGTTGCTAAGTTTAATAACAAGTTTAGAAACAACAAATGAATTCAAAGAATGGATGACTACATACATATGGATTATTATGGAGAAAAAGGGAGAATTTTCTAGGCCACCTTTATTATAGATGCACTCCATGATCACATGGTCACTCTAGCAACAAAAATTTAAACGGGAGATATTGTAGACCTTGAATTTTATATGATAACATATCTCATTTATAATGTTGCAGGGAAAAAATGTTTCCCATGTTTTTCACCACATGCAGATTTTAAGTAATGTCAAATGCACGAGATATCTCCCAAACTGCAATTGATCAAATGGAGTGGGAATGTAAGGAACAAAATGGGGTTCTATAGGGGCTTGTACCCATGGTAAAGAAAAATATGTACATGTTAGAAAGAGAAAGAGTGGAAAGAAGATAACATTTAGGCATTCTTCATCCCTACTTCATAGCTTCCTCTGAGAAATGGGAGCTTGTTTAGAAGCTCATTTTTCCTCAACACAAACTCACTTGAGCCTTGTGCTATTTGAATGAAAATGATTAACCCTGCCAAGTCCTAGGACATTCCCACATCCATTAACATCTCCAGAGTCATTCTAGGATGACTCATGATTTTCTCAAGTTCATTTTTCTTGTGTTGAGATGAAACCTAATCTAAAAGATCTAGACCTCCTGTGAAGAAAACCTGTATTTTCTTTCCCTTTATGGGGGATTGACATTCTAGGAGTTTCTTGAGGAGGGGAAACCTGAAGTGGTTAGAGGGGTAGGTACTACATGTTTTTGTTACTGGGCTTGATTGCGAGGCCTCAAACTTGACCCAGCCTCCCATTTCCGTGTAAAAGGTGGATTTTCCTTCAGGAAAGGAATTGGTTGAGAGACTAATAATTCATTCTCTACTTAAGGATCACAACACATTAGGTACAGGTGGATAATTGAATAGAAAATATCCCTCTATTATCTTGAGCAGAGGAAATGGTTCCCCTTGAATGATGAAAAGCATACAGTGATTGGTCTTCTTCCCCATCTAAGATAACAATTGGGGGTCGTGATTATGGTTCATGTTTCCTTTTCCCTTAAGATGACCTTGGTAATAAAATTGATTGTGAAGTCATGGTCTCTACTTGCTTTTTCTCCAGAAAGTTGATTATCTTGTTCTCTAACTCTTCTATTTTTTGGGAGATAGCAGGCACTGTGTTCGATGGAGGATTTATCATACAACACATATGATTCCTTATGAAATATCTTTTGATAAAAATTCCTCATCACATAGAAAGGGACTTTAAAAATTGGTCTTCCCAGACACCTAGGGTCTTCTCTTAACCCAGTATTTTTTCAAGTCTTCTAGGATTTTTCATATGCTACCATATAACAAGAATGGAAATGACATAACCTAGAAAGGATGTGAACACATGACTGATATTAATCAACCTTATAAGAAGTGATAATCTGGAATTACCAGTATGTTAGGGACCCTACTAGATGTCACCCTCATATTCTATCTCAAACAGAGCCTTGATAAAATCTTCATCATGACTTCGATTAAATACATTTTTTTATTTACGTCCTCTCGAAGAAATCTTCTTCAGGCTGTGAGATACGAGCACCTTCACCTTTTTCTTTAAAATTTCTTATACTGAGAATCAGAAGGGAAAGGCACAATGATTATGAAATTGAGCCAAGTTTTATAATGAGAAAGAGAAATATGTTCTGGTTTGATGCAATCTTTCCCATTAAATGAGGGAGATTGTGTTTAGTTTGCATAGAGGAGAAATTAAGATTTGGAAAAGTTAGGGATGAGAAGAGATGGTAAATAAATATGATTCTACAAAAGCTATGTGTGGTAATTAAACCAATGAGACATGAAGTTGAGGGTGTTGCGTCCAAGGTAGATTATTGAAAAATGAGTATGGATATATGTCATTTCAATATTATCTAGAGGTATTCAGAGATTGTTCGAAATTACTATCTCATCAATACTAGGTAATAATGATTAAAATAAACTACCATAAAAGACTACTTGATATCCCAGTCGAACACTAGTGAAGTTGATTGAAAAGACTGGTGATTTGTACACTTGGAAACTTCAAGAAATACCTATCTAAATGCCATGTTCTAGAACACTTTTTAAAAGGAGAATATTCTTAGGAATATTCTAAATTTTGGGGGTAAATAACTTTGAAAGTTAACAAGCAAAGGAGATGATATAAAAGGAAGACGAATAATTATGAAAATGGGGGATTAATTATTTCTGGAATTTTCTCAGAGAAAATAAAAGGAGAGAAAGCCAAGAAAATCCATTTTTCCTAAGGAACTCATTTGAGAAACCAATTATTTCTTGAGTATATTTGAAATTGATCATGTCAAGATGGTTGTAGATGTATAGCCATTGAAAAAATTTGAGATTGTAAACAAAATTTCGCTTGTTGATCAGTTTTGAAAAACCTTAAGTAATTTGTGTTAATCATGAACCATGTTATGTCTATTTTCATTTTGAAATATCTTCAAATAGTTATCCATGTTCCTGTTGCAATATTACATTAGGAATCCCTCTAAAATCACACAAGACCTCATCCTCATGATAATATTGTGGCATTTGCAATTAAATTATGAAGGGAGATTTCATTTCATGATGCAATAAGTGATTAAAATTCAATTTACTTTCATTTCAACGATACAGATTATTTGTCGGTTTATGAGTGTATCATAAGCATGATATATGAGGGACTTCTAAGGTTTAATTAAGCCTTTTACATGAGTTCTCATGTTAAATCCTTGAAGATTGTGTGAAGTTGTGTGTCTTTGAGCTTTAATAGATGCATAATTTTCAAGTTGAAGGTTCATCCTAACTATTTGAAGCCATTTGTCATTTTCCCTTGTTGATATGTCAACATTTGTTTAAGGTTCTCAATGATTTAGTATAATCAACTTTATCTTGCTTAAATTCCCAACTATAAATTTCATATTCAGTGATACATCATATAAGAACTATCCCTACTTGCACTTGTGTATCCAAAAATGATAAATAAGATCATTAATTTCATCAATCCTTCACTAAAATATGCAGGTGCAAGTCAGTTTTTATCATTGTCTTTAGTGAATCTAGGCCTTATTTAAAGAACATCTTCATTTTCTAACGTGAAAACTCATAAGAGTTAGGTTATGTTGTATTGGCCATGTTTTATCAAGGTCTCCTTTAAAATATTGTAAAGGAAGAGTCAAATACTACTAATCTGTTGATAATTTCCACTAATAAAGGTCACAAAATGGGTCCTCTCACCTTGGTTAAAGACATAACCTAAAGTAGTAAGGGTAGGTCAAAATCTTAGCACATGGTGATACCCAATCCTTTCTAAAAACTAGAGTGATAATGAGTCATCTAGAATCCATCCCCAGCTACAAATATGACTCCTATAATTATTTGTTTGTCTCTAATCATCCTGATCAAATTTGTAATGATGCTTGGTTTCAAAGGAAGGATAAATATGGGTACCAACACTGATCTGGTGGCATTGCCAAGAAACTATTTGTGAAAATACATATGCACATCAACATCTGGTAATAATTCATATGCAAATATGTTGTTTCATATATCATCATATGTTGAATTTTGTGATAATTGTGTGAGATTGGGTGTTTTTTGCGCAATATTTTATGGTTTGAATAAATTTGAAACTAAATCGGGTGGATATTGAGAAATATCGAAAAAGGATGATCAGCTCCATCAAGATTTGTAGAAATTAAGTGTTGATAAACAATTGACAGATTACTTACAGTGCTTTAGCATATCTAAGGTTAAAATCCTTGATGGCGATTCCATGTTTAGTTTACAATTTCTGGCTGTTATCAGTGTCTAATTTTGTGTCAAGAAGTTTTTTCATTAAAATTTACAAAGTTGGAAGGAAGAATATCTGGAGAGTGTTGGGAAGTCAAGACTCAAAAGAAAATGTAGTACCAGTGCTAGAAGATAATTATCTTATAGTTGAGGATTTTCCTACATCTTCAGATAATTCGTAATCAAATACCCCTTGTAAAAAAATAAATTCTCCAATTGGTGAAGGGTCGTCATTTGTGTCCAAAAAACATATCCTTTATTTTTTCCCTTCATCATCTAGGAGTGATAGGGTATTTCATGAACCTAAATCATTAGAGTATATTCACTTGGAAATTTATACTCCTGTGCTCAAAAGGCCCTTGGTCCCCTATCATTTTGATTCTCCTATAGGATCACCTCCTCAAGATAATATGGCTCAGCCTCCACCTAGACTACCTTTTGTTTTCAATACTTGTGGACTGATAAATTTTAGAGGCATGGCTGGGTATCCTAATGTTATACCCCAAGATGTGAGGAACATGCTACCTAAATTTCAGGGAAATAATGCCATTACTAGGGATCAACATTTGATACTTTTTGTTAACATGATGGAATATTTTGAGATTGAGTATGAGGATATGTACATAAAATTATTCATTTCATACTCTCAAAGAAGATGCACATGACTGATATAAGGATTTACTATAAAATTCAATAGACTCATGGACAGAAATGAAAAATGCCTTCAGATTACAATATGGGGATAAGATTGACCCAATGTTCCTTCTGTCTGAATTTGAAAATATTAAAAAATAATCCTAATGAATCTATCCAAGATTTTAATACCATATTCAATAAGACTCTAAATAGATTACCCATAATCTTAAGGCCAAGTGATGAGTCTCGTTTAATCAAATATTCTGATGCCTTTGACAAAAAGGTTACGTAGTAATTAAGAGACAAGAACCCTTAGACATTAAGGAAGTATTTCACTATGGCCTTGCAAATCAAAAATAATATCAAGGTAGTTGGAAAACCTCCCAAGAGAGAAGGTGTCAAACTAATCAACCCTGATAGACCTCAGGTGAGTAAAGTTGCTCATCTAGAGGAGGTCATGAAGACTTTGATTGGGGTGGTTAAAGATATGTCGTACAAGTTGGCCAGAGTAGAAAAATGGATAGTTCAGAGCTCTCAAGGTCAACATAAACCACAAAATGATGATAGATTTGGAAATCATCCTAGGAATGATCATACGTCAAATGACAGAGGAAAGGGGCCCATGGGATCAGGTAATAAGTAGCCACAACTTAGAGGAAAATATTGGTCCTAGATCCTTTGACTGCCATGGTTTCTACGGTGGAAGAAGCCCACGTTATTGATAGGTGTGATAAGTGTTTCCTGCCACACTTCCCATGTTATTTGAGTAAGGAGGTTTAAGAGGTAAATGATGATGAAGCCTATGGTGATGTGTGCATGATGGAATGCCCTAAAAACTCATAACATAGGGCTACTTTGACTAATCTAATAAGTGCAAGGAATTTTCAGAGTTTCTAGGATTACATTTACTGAGTATTACCTCTCTCACATGATGATGATATTGAGATTGATAGGGTGTAGGATTTTTATTTACCTAATCATGATTTTGAATACCTAAGGGCCATGATGATTAATAAGTATGATGGGGGAATACCTTATGAGGAAGATAGGAAACTATTGATGAATGTAGTGGTTACACAAGAAAAGGAACATAATAAAAGAAGTAGAGTTGTCAAAGGGGGTATTTCTCAGGCCAAACCAAAAATTCCACTACTCAATAATATCCCCAAGGAAACCCCTAAAAAAGATGCACTCAGCAAAGGTACCATTTCTCCAAATAAAACTTGTACCCCAGCTCATGCCCAAGTTGCAACAATTGTTATACCACCATATGGAATCATAAATCTTCTATCCAACACTACCTTTCCCAAGTATGCTCCATGTGATATAGCCCATATTTTGATTCAAATCAAAGTCACAGTATCTATTATTGAATTTCTCAGAATTCTTGAGCATAGAAAGATGGCATTTGAGTATTTGGGATTTACAGAAGAGATAACAATACAAGGCGATAATTTGAATGGTGTGGATCTTACTCCTGTCATCTTAAAGCTTGAGATACCACAAGCCATGGAAGAATTTGGAGAATCACCAGATGTATACTTAGGCACCTCACTTGTGGAATCTCAACTTGATGTTGATCCTTTTTACACCACTTTGATTATCAAGGATAGGTTTGTGCATAATTATATGTTTAATTTAGGATCTTCATGCAATGTGGTGCCTCTTGAAGTGATGAATGAATTAAACATCAAAGTGACAATAGCCTTTGGGAAATGCAAAACTATGGATTCAAGGGAAGTTCCTGTAATTGGATATGTCAAGGGATTAATAGTGCAATTTGCAACTTACCCTGGAAAATCATTAACTATGAATGTAGTTATTGTGGATTGCCCGTCCAAATGGGGCATGTTATTATCAAGGAAATGGGCTACCAGTGTGGGTGGAAGTGTGCAAATGGATATGTCATACACAACCATACCATTGTAAGGAAATATTGTGAAGTTATATGGTTAAAAGAGCATGTTACATCTAGTCAAAGATCCAAACAATGCTTCGTATGAAGAATTATATACATATGTAGATGTTGACAATTTTGTTGGTTATGCATATTTCAAGGAACATGAAATCAATACATGCAATTTCCCTGAGCAACTCAGTTTCCCTTGGACTTTGATGTTTGATGGAGTTTTTTCTAATTTTTGAAATTGTAAAGGTATAGTATTGATATCCCCATATAAGAAATACTTCAACTTTTCTTTTAAACTCCAGTTCGAATGGACTAACAATATTACAGATTATGAAGAATTACTTCTAGGTTTAAGGATTTCTTGGAGATATGGTATCAAGGACATTATTGTTAAAGGAGATTCGGAATTAGTGGTCAAGCAAGTCTGCAAGCTGTATGCAACAAAGAATCAGAGAGTGAAGCAATATAAGCATGCAGTTTGGTATTTCATTGAAATGTTTGACTCATTCAATATAGTGTACCATGAGAGAAAACAAAATGTTGTAGCAAAAAGATTGGTAGTACTAGGGTCTAGGTTTGAAAATTACACATTGTCGCTATATTGTGAATATAACATTAAGGCGCTGACAAGACCATATGTCCTTGATAATGTCAAGCATTGGCAAGGTTTTGAAGATGATTCCCAAATTCAAATATTTTTACAAAACAAAGGGGAATTCACATATCAGCATGTGGATTGGCAGCCAATGGTCTGTATTAGTGAGGGAACAGAAACCTTGTTTGGTAAAGATATTATTCAGTTGAAAACAAATACCATTCCAAGAGGTTTGGTTGCACTTGAGTCAAACTTTGATAATGTTGATCACATTGTTTGTAGGCATATGTCAACTTTGAGAGATGTGGAAGAACACAAATTTGGGACAGACAAAAAACCTATGATAATGTGGTTAAGTAGAAACTTGCATAAAGAAGAAAAGGGATCAAATGTCCAATTGTTCAAAGAGTACCAAAACTTCTTGGCATGGTCATATTCAGAGTTGAAGGCATGTAGGGAAGACCTTTTCCAACATGAAATACCACTAGAAGCTAATGCCAAGCCATTCAGAAAAAACAAAGACTGATCAATCCACTTCTCTCCCTCAAAATTCAAGAATAATTAAAAAATTTAAGGGATGGAGGTATTATACAACCCACAAGGTATTCTTCGTGGGTGGAAAATCTAGTGCTAGTTCAAAAAATGAATGGAGATATAAGGTTGTATGTGGATTTTAGGAACTTGAATAAAGCATCAATAAAAGATAAGTATCCCCTTCCCAATATGGATAATATGCTGCAGTTAGTTACTGGCTCTAAATTATTGTCTACTCTAAATGGGTTCTCAGGATATAATCAAGTGGCGGTAAAGCAGTCAAAAATAATTAAAACCACTTTCACCACTCCATGGGGTACTTATGTGCATGTAAGAATTCCATTTGGTCTAATGAATGCTGGAGTAACTTTTCAAAGAGCTATGGATGTAGAATTCTCAAGATATATAAATGATTTCATTGTTGTGTACTAGGATGATGTTATAGTATTTTCAAGAAGAAGTGGTCATTTGCAACATCTGGAGAAAATGTTTGTAAGGTGCAGAGAGTATGGTATTTCACTAAATCCTAAAAAATGTCACTTTGGGGTTCAGAAGGCAAAGTTTTAGGACACATCGTATCTAAGGAAGGGGTTATGATAGATCCTGAGTGAGTAGAAGCTATTGGAAAAGTCCCTATACCCAAAACTAAAAAGGGAATTCAATCCTTTTTTCGACAAATAAATTTCATTAGGATATTTATCTGTAACTTTTCTAAAATGACTATCCCCATTATGAGTATGCTAAAAAAAGGATCAGGTTATTAAATGGAAATAAAAAGCTATCCAATATTTTGATGGGATTAAAGAAGCATTGAAGAATGCCCCTGTTTTGGTAGCCCCTGATTACAATAAATATTTTCAAATGTTTTATTTTTCTTCTGTGAATATTATTTCCTCTATACTATTGCAAAAGGATGATGAGGGAAATGAAAGGCCAATTACTTTCTTTAGTAAGAAACATCAAGGAGCATAATTAAGATATACTATTATGGAGAAATAGGCTTTCTCTTTGATAAGAGCAACAAAATTCTTCAGACCATATATTTTGAGCTCCAAGATTATGACTATGTTCCTCATACCATGGTCAAGGATATTCTATCAAAATTGGAAATATCAAGAAAATGATGTAGGTGGGTGAATAAATTACAAGAGTATGAACTAGATATTCAAACCACCAAGTTAGTTAGGGGCTTAGGGTTGGCAAAGCTAATGGTAGAAAGCAACCTCCAGGTAACGGAAATAAATGAAATTGATGGAGAAGATACAAATTTCCATGAAATATTGATCAATTCAGCATGGTACAAGGACATCATGCTCTATCTTAAGAATTCAAAATGTCTTGGACATTTGAGTAAGCATCAGAAGAGAGCACTTATGTTGGCTTCCAAATAATATATTATCACTAATTTTGGACTGGCATGGAAGAATCCTGAATGGATTCTCTTGAGATGAATTGTTGAAGATAAAGCCCCTAAGTTAATTACTGAGTTTCATGGAGGAGTTTGTGGGGAAATTGTTTTTGGAAGAGTAACTGCTCATAATATTTTAAGAGCTGGTTATTAGTGGCCTACACTTTTTAAATATGCAACTTTATTGGTTAGAAGATGTGAGAGTTGCCAATGCTTATCAGGAAGATTGAAAGCTTGAAGAGATCTCCCTTTACAACCATTATCAGTTGAAGCTCCTTTTAAACAGTGGGGTATGAAATTTTTTGGTGAAATCTCAAACCCATCAAGTGCAGGCCACATATGTATATTGGTGGCTACTAGTTATTTCACCAAATGGGTTGAAGAAATTCCTACAAAGAAGGTAACTAACCAGGTTGTTATGGATTTTGTTTTAAATCACATAATATGTAGATTTGGAGTGCCTTCCAAAATAATTGCTGATAATGCTATGAGATTCAGAACTAAGAACTTAGTAGCCATGTGTCATGAGTATGGAATAAATCTCACATATGCATCTAATTACAATCCCCAAGGTAATGGGAAAGTGGAATCAAGCAATAAGAATTTTTTGAAAATAATCAGGAGGACTATGGAGATAAATAAACAAAGGTGGGGATAAAAATTGAAGTTCATTATGTGGGATGATAGAATTACTATTGAGAGATCTATTGTAAAGATCCCCTTTAAATTGGTGTATGGAGCTCAAGCCCTCCTTCCCCTATATATGCAGTTATCTTCATACCAATTTCTTTAGAAAGTTGAGGATTAGGAGGTTAGTCTATATGATGCAAGAATAAATCAGATTGTTGAATTAGATGAAGTAAGAAGAGAGACCCATCAGAGACACTTGAGATTCAGGGAAAAGCTAAAAAAAATTATTTGATAAAAATGCTACCCCTCGAGTGTTTAGTGTAGGTGAACTTGTATTACTATGGGATAGTAGACAAGAGGACAAGGGAAAACATGGAAAGTTTGATGCATTATGGATGGGTCATTACTCCATTGACATCAGAATTAGCAAGCATACCTTTTTCTTCAAAGATTTAGATGGAGAATTACTTGAGTTTCTTATTAATGGAAAGCACTTGAAGCACTTTCTTTATTGATCTCTCAAAGGAAAAGGTATGCACTATTGTAAAGTGTACAGTTTTTCTCTCTTTTTTTGTTGGTTTCTTTTCTTTTTCATTTTTTTTCCATGTTTGTCTCGGTCCCTGGTGACCGTTGGTTTCGGACCTTTGGTTTCTCTTTTTTTTCTGTGGGGTTGGTTGTTATTTCCTCATTTCTATGCACTATTTGTTTTTTACTCTGTGGCCCAATGGATTTTAACACATGGTCTAATTTTCTCTACACTGAGGTTTTTAATTGAGGCACTCATAGGGAGTGCTCATCCCTGAGTCAAAGCTGGTGTTGGTGCTTGAATTAATCTCTCCCTTATTTGGTTAAGCTTTTCCATTGTTGTCTACTATATTTTTTGTTTTCCTCATTGAGATCTGAGTTGACTATGTGGTTTTTCTATGTATAATCTGGTCTTTCCTATTTTTTAGTTGAGGATCATGTATGTATGTACATTTTTTATCCCTTCACCCGTTGGTATGTGGTGGCTATAAATTGGATGCGGTGTGGCGGGTCCAATTCATAAACTTGTATTTTTCCATGGCATTCATGAATTAAAAAAATGGTCCCATGACCACATGAATATTCCTCAAATATTCATGACTAAAAAGAAACACAAGTAGTTTCTCTTTCCACCCAAAAGGTGTACACATGTCTCAAGCTAAGTGGATGCGGGGAAGCGGTGCATAATTGTATTTGTGCACTTTAAAGATAAAAGGTGTTAAAAGTGTAAAAGGGGACCTAAGGTCCATAGAAGGACACGTGGTATTTGTTTATAAAGGAAGCGGGGAAATGGGTCATCAGATATTTTTGATACTTTTGGTTTTAATTGGAAAAGGAGTAAAACTACAAAAAAAAGCTACAACTCCACTAGCACTCAAATGCAACCACGTGTCAAGCTAGTATTGAAAACCAAATGGTGGATGGGCGGTTCAAATTTTCCAAAAGTATTCTCGTGATAGCAAAAATATTTATTCCATGTGTACAGTTCATTTTTAAAATTTTGAACGACAGATTGAATGGTCTCTATGCAATACATTTATTTCTACTGCCATTAATTTTGCTTCACAAATCAAGGATGTTTTAAAGCTTGTGAATTCTTTCATCTTTATTTACCAATTGTCTTGATTTTTTGTTGTTGCATTTTTTATTTTCATGTAGAATTATCATGTCATTATCTTTGGAGCTCAAATTGTGAACCTAAGGATTTAAGGAGTTGTTGATTTGGGTTTAAATTATTCAAGCACTTGTGGATTGACTGGTAAGAGCTTCAAAACTCCTGTATTTCTCTTTTATTGGCAAGGTTGGTTTAAAAGGAAAGTTAAGGTTTTTGAAAAATGAAGACTATACCATCATCGTTCTTGTTTGTGTTGAGAATCACAAGTGATCTAGATAATATTATAGACATAAACTTAGTGGACATTGATCTAAGTGACTTCCTCCAAAGGTTAAAAAGTCCCCATCAGAATAAATCCTTAAAATCAATTCAGGAAAGTTGTATTGCTGTAGTTGGTGTCATCCCACCATTTGTTCATTGACCTGAATTAGTGTGGCATTGTGCTATGAACTATGATCAAGAAAAGAGGGAGGTGTTGGACGGGAGTGGGGATGTAGTACTAACACTAACACCAGAAGACATGAGAATAATGTTGAAATTTCCTATAGTCACAAACCTAATTAGATTGGCATCAAGTTGGCTCTGAAGGATTATAAAAAAAAGAAGCACTATCTAAATATTATAAATACAACCTAGCCTATCACAAAGAGGACAACGGCTAGAATCCCTAAGAAACTGGTTAGGGAATGGTTTGTAGAGGAGGTTAAGGATTTCATCATGTTTCTAAGTCGAATGGTAGGTTTAGAAACAACAAATTAATTCAAAGAATGGATGACTACATACATGTGGATTATTATGGAGAAAAAAGGGAGCATTTATTGGGCCACCTTTATTGCAGACACACTCCATGATCACATGGTCACTCTAGCAGAAAAAATATAAATGGGAGATATTACAGACCTTGAATTTTATATGATGACATATCTCATTCATAATGTTGCAGGACACAAACATTTCCCATGTTTGTCACCACGTGTAGATTTTAAGCAATGTCAAATGAACAAGATATTTCCCCAACTGTAATTAATCAACTAGAGTGGGAATGTAAGGAAAAAAATGGGGTTCTTCAGGGGATCCTTCCCATGACAAAGAAAAATATGTACATGCCAGAAAGAGAAATAGTGAAAAGAAGACAACATTTAGGCATTCTTCATCCCTACTTCATAGCTTCTTTCGAGCAAGGGGAGCTTGTTCATAAGCTTGTTTTTCCTCAACACAAACTCACTTGATCCTTATTGGTCAGTTTGACGTCTAGATCATATTCTTGGACCTTTGTGATCAAATTCCCTCGTAAGATCCCTAACTCCTATTGAGTCAGGATAGACTTAACAGTCATGTCTGGAACCAACACTACTGTATGATAATTCAGAATGTAGAAGTAGAATTTTTTGACTTCTTTTACCATGGCGAAGGCATGTTTTTCCAATTGATACATCTTTAGTTCATGAGGCTTAAGAGGATAACTCATGAAATCAATCAGGGATTCAATATCCTTGGATTTATTTTGCATCAAGATAGCTAATACAATATGTGCAGATGCATAACTATACATGATGAAGTCCTTGCTGAAGTCAGGGCATACCGGAACAGGGGTGTGAGCGACGGAAGTCTTTATGTCTTTGAATGATGCCTTGACTTCCTCACTCCATTGGAATGTTTGGGACCCTTTCATCATATTAGATATATTATGAGTCTTCTTAGCAAAATCAGGAACAAAGCGCCTGAGAAAAATTACCTTTCCGAAGAAAGAGTGAACACCAGTCTTGATTGTAGGTAATGTGAGGCTCTGAATAGACTTGACTCTTTCGACATCTATCTTAGTTCCCTCCCTGGTAACAACATGTCCTAGAAACTTTCCTTCAATGACCCCAAAAACTAACTTCCTGGGATTTAGTGAAATCATGTGCTCTTGGCATCTGATCAAGACTTGTTCTAAATGATCATAGTGATCACTTAATATTTTGGAGAACACTGTCAGGTCATCCAGGTAAACTACGATGACCTTTCCCATCATACCTTTGAAATAAAAATCCATTGCTCATTGGAAGGTGACACCGAAATTGATTAAATTGAATGACATCCTGTTGTAGGTGAAGGTACCCCAAGGGGTGGTGAATGCTGTCTTAAATTGATCTTCAGGTGTGACTTGAATTTTATTGTAACCCAAAAAACCATCTAGCATGGATAACATTTCTAAACTTGTTACTTCCTGTAGCACTTGATCCATTATCGGAAATGGATAGTTATCCTTTAAGGATTACTGGTTCAAGTTGTGAAAGTCTACGCATATATGTATCTCACCATTTTTCTTCCACACAGGCACAATATTTGCAACTTAGGTACTGTGATGAATTGGAAAAATAATTCTTGCATCTAGCATCTTCTAAATTTCAGCCTAGATGGTACCTTATATTTTGGAGTTGTAATGCCTTTGCTTTTGATGGAAAGGCTTGACGTCATCCTTGAGCGGGATGTCGTGTTGAATGTCCTTTCGCTTGAAAGACTTGAGATCAGCATAAGACCATGCTAATACATCCATGTACTTTTTCAGTAACTTGACAAAAAAAGAATTCTCTTGAGGTGTACAACACATCCCGATATTCATGGAACAAGGATGTTCTGTAGTACCCAGATTGACGGATTTAGTTTTTAGAGAAGAGGAAGGATCATCTTGTCACTTTTTCTTAACAAAACAATCATGCTTATCAAATAGTCATTCTAAGGAAACTAAACCTTTCGGAATCTTGTTTCCTTTGAGCTCTATCACTATTTCTTTTTTATATTCATGTGCTTGATCGGTGAGGGACTCATGACACATAGAAGTTGATCCATCGAAATGAAGCTCTTTGAAATTGTTAGCTTTCTCTAGAAAAGTGATGATTTGGTTGTCATCATTGAACACCTACCAGTGCTATGAATTATCTAGCACACTTGGGTGAAAAACCACCTCAATGGTATATGTATTCATCTTTAACCCTGGGTGAGGGAGCATGAGGGATGCTGAGACGGCTAATGAATCAGCCATGTCATTTTGAGTTTTTGGAACTTCTTTGATTGAGAAAGCATCAAACTCCTCGATGCTATCCCATACCGCATTGCAGTAGTGCCTGAGCTGGTCATTCTTTACTTGGTATATCCCTTTTACCTGATTGATAATCAGCTCAACGTCACCTTGTACTTTTAGATTCTTGATTCCTTTCTCTTTTGCAACTTGCATGCCAAGTAACAAGGATTCATACTTGGTGGTATTATTTTTATTGAAAAACTGTAGCTTGAAAGAAAAAGGGAAAATCTCCTCCTCATGAGATATTAAAATGGCCCCAGTGCCGCATCCACTCATTGAACAAATTCCATCAAACTACAACGTCCACACTTTTTTGAGATCCTCTTTTTGGATGAGAATTTCCATTTTATCTGAGTCAGTGGACAAGAAGTAGTTTCCCATCCCTGACGATTTGAAAATAATTTGAGCCTTGGGGTCATCAGAGTTGGTGACTAGATATTTCTTTTGTGATTCTGGCTCCAATTTCTACATCACTCCTTTGACAAGAATCTTCGCTTTGGACCAGTCCATATGAATTTCCCCACCAACTTATTTATAGAAGCTCCTCCCTAGCAGTATTTTGTAGGCTACTAGAATATCAGCTATGAGAATAGTCATCTTTACCATTTTCTCAGGAAATGCCGCGAATGCAAATTGTGCATCCTTGATCTGACCAATCAATGGTACCTATTTGGTTTCCATGGAGTAGCATCTACCAAAATGTTTAGTAAGCATGATGCCTAAAGCATGGGTGACCTTTGCTAGCATAACATTATCAAAAGCTCTAAAATCAATTATACAATTACTTAGTTTATGACCATTGATATGGAGAGATAGGTAAAAAGGTTCAATTTTCCCCGACGCAGAGGTTGAGGCAACGTTTACGTGAGATGTAGGAGGCATGGGAAGGATTCCTTTTGGTGAAATGGGAGGAAGGATGGTAACTTGGTCTTGGATATCCTTAGTTAATCTCACAAGTTGCTCTAGGTTGGACTGAAGGTATTTGACTTCAAACATCTAGATTTTGGTCTTTTTGGCATGATCAATTATATCAAATGTGACCAAGGGTTGCACTAACAAAGGAATGAATCCTTCATTTCACATTTGTAGAGGAGGATTACTGGTCTTTATGGAATTAGGGGAAGGCTGATTTAGAGGAAAAATGGGAGGAAATGATTTCTTTAAAAAAGGTTTAACAAGAGGTTGATTAGGAAGGGGATTACCTCTTTTAGCAATCGTTGGCAGTGGAGCTACCACAGCCTTTTCCTTTTGTTTTTCAGCAGCAATCTTTTCTTCTTTTCCTTGCGAGTGAGTGAAAACTGTGTATGATTTTATGCTCACATACCCTTTGGTACCCTCTTCTTCATCAGAATCCTTGACTTCAAATTTCATATACCTGATAGTAGAGTCGTCAGTCGGTTCACCGACATTTTGATCATCTTCATCTTGTGACAAAGGTTCTTCGTAATTTATATCATCACCTTCAATTTCAACTAGAGAATTGACTGGAGGGACCTCAATTTCTAGCCTTTGATAAGTAGTAGGCAAACATGGCCTTTGGGGGGCATTTTTAGGAGTGAATTTCCTTTGTGGGATATCCCAGTAAGGAGTAGTAGATGATGCTTGAGCCAATTACTTCTTTAATGAGAGCAAGTCATTTTCCATCTTTTGGAATGCTATATCTGATGAGGTGGCCTGAGAAGAAGTTGAAGCCTTTGATTTTGACATATCTCATCTTATCTTGCCACATATAAGGAGGTTATCTTCTATCCAAATGGTTACAACTTGAGTAAGAACCAAGTCCGGTATTTGTGCTTATAAAAGTAAGAAACTTACTCTTGAACTCATTGCGTTCACAAAGAAACACTTTTGATTATCTAATGTTGGTAACATGGTAGGTGACACACTATTGATTAGTGAATTAAATCCGGTGATAAAATCATGCATGGTTTCATTGGCCTCCTTCTTCATGTGAGTGATTTTTGACAGTAACGCAAATGCGTCTTCTGAAGGCTTATACTTGTCTTCAAATGCAGTCTGTAATGTGGCCCAACTGGTGATAGATCCAACTGGTAAATGCTAGAACCACTCTACTGCAAGCCCTTGTAAGGTATCAAGAAAGATACGTACAGATACGTCCTCATAAGTCACATGCAGAATACTGCATGACATAATAAATGCAGCATATGTGCATCTGTGCTTTGATTTCTACTCCCATCAAATTTTGGGAATTTTTGTGATTTCCATGAGGGAGGGGGTTGAGCGGATGCGACAGTACTAAAGGACCCATGGCATTTCCCCATGGTACCAGTAGATTTATCACCATTTGAAATGCGGGGGAAAGAACACAAGAAGGGAATCTGGTTCCACTTAGCAAGAGAGCACTACAAATTGACGTCGAGGCACCTTGTGAAATCCAACTCTTTCGTGGAGGAGAGGCACTTCTGGCTAAACGATCTATTGAACCCAGTGATGCGAATCATGCTGGAGTGATACTAAAATTGTTCCTTTGAAGTAGATCAAAGATTGGATCAAATTCTCCACGAGCTCTTCTACCACAAGTAAATTATTCACCCGCCAGCATAGCCATTCAAATCTACAATAGTTAAGAGCAGATTTACAATAATCTTTTTGTTTGTACTTGCTGATTTTCTGATTTTTCTTGCAAAAATCAGCAGCATGTACTTTTCAATTTTTAATTTTATCCTTTTTTAATAACAACTGATTGTAGTTTTTTTGACAAAGATTAGCAAGGATAAAAAGTGGGTCAATTTAGAAAGCTGATTTTCGGATCTTCGTACTGAATTTTGCAAGGTTTTGAAAATATCAGAAAATTTCAGATTCTCAAATCTACATAAATATACAAATTTTTGTAAAAACTCAGCAAACTAAAAGCTCCTATCTAGTCTAGATCTATGGATTTGCCTAAGGAAATTTTCATTTTTGATCACTTCTACAAAAAAAATTAATTTTTAACAAAGGGTTAAAATTTGCAAACTAGTAGTGATTTTTATAGTTTTTAATTATTTTCTTAGTTTGATCCCTAGTGGAGTCGCTAAAAACTGTTGATTTGAAAATCTGTCAGTTAGGCAGGTCATGGGGAAATAGACCAACAATGTGCAGGGCATAGCCCCTCTTTGAGATAACAAAGTGAAACTGGTTTATTGCTATTCTATCAAGAAGGAATCTGTGCAAATCTACACTATTCTAACTTCAGGGGGTTTGGGATCTCATCCCAGTAGAGGTAGTTCCAACTGCAAATAGAAATTTAAGAGGGAAGGAATGAGGGAAGGTAGATTTGAAGGGAGAAAAGAAATGAATTCCAAATATGGAAAGGTCGGAGGGTTTACGCTTTGGGTTGGTAGTAAACATAGCTAAACTTACTTGCATAAACAAATAAAGCAATACTGATGAACATATGACGATAATAAGAATGAATCCAATAGAATAGAAACATAGATCTAACTTAAGAAAGATCTGATGCAAATAACACATATATTGAGCACAAAGTCTTAACATATATATTAATATCTCTTCTATTACAAGAAGGCACAAAGTCTTTCTCTCTTCACCTCTTTTTTCATACAAAAAATGTCCACCTAAAATACAACAAGTATTCCAGTATTTATAGAAGGAGAAGGAGAAAGAAGACAAAAATAAACCAACCACTATGTACAAAATATCTTACAAGATATTTACAAAATATCTAAAAAGTCAAAAGTTGACTTTTGGCAAGTTGGTGGATGACAACATCCCATGATGCAACATGGATGATGTCATCATAAATGCCAACATACTTTTTAAATATTTTTACAAAAATATTGAAGTGTACACAAGAAGAGAAACTATTTGTCGTCATCTCTTTTCTTGAAAGGAGTGTCTTGCTTCTGATTAGGAGAGGTGATGTGGCAATGAGCTCGGTACTCCATAAACTTGTTGATCATTATCTGAAGTTGATTATGATTTGGACCCTTGAAATGGTCTCCAATAACTTCACAAGTTTCTTTTTCAGTCTTGAGCTTGTCAGGTATCCCAGCATACTCTTCATTTTCCTCAATCAAGTATCCAATGAAATCACGAAAATCCAGAAGGTTATTGATAGACCTCGGTCAAAAGTGACCTCTAGCACCAAACCTTGTTTTGCTATATTCTTGAAGATCTTGATTGTATCGTCTACCTCCCTTAAGGTGAATGCTTCACTGAGCATCTCTGGAGCCATATTTGTGATCGTCTGCTCCATTTGATATTTTGCATCTAGGGCTTTATCCTTGATTTTGTCTATCCTTTCTAGGATATACTCCATTTGATCAACCCGGTAGTCCATTGCGACGATATCTTTGTTATGTGCCCACAGGTGATCAATGATGCTGACCTTTAATAGGTCGTCAGTTGAGCATTCAACCATTGCCTGAAATTCTTCATGTTGCAATCTGGCATTGTCCAACTCCTCGAAGAGGGATCCTGCTACTGTCTGTAGATCCTTGTTTGCCTGATTTATACCTTGGTAGAGTCCTATGAATTTCTTGATTATTTCCTCACTATCTCTGAGGAATCACTCTATCATGGAGGACACTACCACACCTTGTTTGCCAATCTTGGCGTATTCATTTATCTTATCCTGACTGATAACTTTAGTAGGCTTGGCAGAAGCCATAGGATGAGCATTACCCATTCTTTGCAAAGCTTAGAGAAGATGTTTGTTTTGTTCCTTTAGTATCCTCTTCTCCTCTTTTTCTTCTTGAAGTTTCTTGTAGAGGGCATCTACTGTAGACAAGGCCTCTCCTTATAGGCTCTCAGATGAGGTTCCCATTGTGACTTAAGTCACTGTAAAGTCTGCAGGAGACAGATCTTTCTTCTCTTTGGTGGGATCAGGATAAGCAATCTCCATGACGCTCTCTCCCGAAGTGTTTTTTGAAAAGTGAGTTATTACTTTTTGCTTCTTTGGTCCCTTCTTCGGAATGATAGAGAAGTCCATGGGTGCTATGGGTACCTTTCTCTTGAGTTGACCCAGATGGTTGAAAATCTAGCTTGGACTTATGGGAGAAGGAGTAGACGGAATGGAAGAAGAAACGGGAGTGAAAGGGGAAGCAACTGAAGAGGCCATAGGGAAGAACATTGAGACACTTGGTGGTGGCATCGACAAGGATTCCAACATGATGTTTCTTGTGGGGCTTGGAGTTACTACGGGGGAAGAAAATGACATGGAGGTAGAAGGGATCTATAATGGGATGGAGGGAACACTAGGTGATAGATCCATGAGAGAGGAGAAGATGGAAGAGGTGGGAGATGGAAGGGAGGAAGGGAGAGAAGAAGAAACATCCATTGGGATAGATGTTTCAACAACAGGGGGAGGAGAAGGAGTAGAAGAAGGAATGACAGGGTACCTCAGTGATTGTATTTGTGACCACATCCTGAGTGGATGTGTCCATCAACACTTCAGTGGTCTCTTCTTCTTTACCTGGAGACACCAGGGTGACCCACTTGCTTCTCAAAAGTAGTAGGAGGGCTTTGAGGAGCCTCTTCTTTGCTTGATTCTCCCTCCTTGTCTTTCCCTTTTCCTTTTAGCACTTGGGGTGGCCTTGGAGGTGCTCTTCCTAAAGTAGAAGCAGTGAAATCTACCCCGAGGTAGGTGAGACCATTCTATTTGCACCAATGTTCGGTGCACTTGCAAACGGTGTGCTTGACTCTTTCCTAAATGGTCTTTGGTGCCTTGGATCTATCAATTTATTTGAATGGCCAATTGTCCCCCATCTGTGGTCTAGGTAAACCTGATCAATTTCTTGATCAGGTTCTTAGACTCCTTTTTGAATGATAGCCACACCATAGTGTTTTGATTTCTTATAGAGCCAGCCTGGAGTGATCCTTTCTGCCTGAGATCTATTTTGTGTGTCAGGTCAATGTAGATGTCCTCAATCTCAGGGGACATGGATAGGATCAATTTTTGCCTTTAGGAGGAAACCCTGACAATCAAAGGTAGGCCTAGCTGGGAAGTTGTGCTTTAGATTCAACAATTCAAGCTCGGCATACATTTCCCGTGCTTTGTCTAGTGTGGTGCAGGTGTATCAGCCCACTGTGAGGGGGAATGGAGTTCCTCCCTTCTTTCTCTTCATGCATCTCTCATGGTATGTTATTAGTTGTCTTTGAAAACTCTAAGAGAATCAGATTGGTCCCTACATACCCTTGGTAGTTTGGTCCAGTTCACCCTCAAAATTCACTTCCCTAGAGATATGTGAACATGGGAAACTAAGTGAACAATGCTCCCCACTTCTTTGTGACAGTGACCACACTCGGGCTGGTCCGTCCATGTCTCATATTTGGCCTCGATAGGCAAATCACCTCATAGAAGAAGGTGTCATTGATTTTTGAGAAGTGGGGGATGCTATTCTCAAGCCTTAGCTCTGGGTAGTATTCATATATTTTTACCTCGGGCCATACCCCATTTCGTGTCAGGCCTGCAAAATCTCTCATTGATGCTATAGTGTATACAATGTAGGAATTCATATAGAACTTCCCAGTTGTCATGACATGTTGAAGTTGTTGAGAGATGGTGTCACTGATAATTTCTCCCATCCCAAATTCTACTTAGGCACATTCTTACTCATGGTCTCTAAGTATCTCAGCATCCACTTATGGAAGTGATGAGCATCAGGAAGCCCATACACTCTTCTCAGGAAGGTGATTGTATCACTGAGTTCCTCAGTGAAATCACTGTGGTGGATGGTCTATGGCCATCTACTCACCGAATTTTTGTTCTTCAGATATAGTTCATTCATCATTTGCATACACTTGTCCTCATTGTCGTCCCATGCCTTCTTGCAGTCTTCTAGGCTTATGGCGACGTACTACCTGTGATGAGGGATGCCCAGGGTTATTTCAAAATGATGAGCTATGAGGTCAATGACCATCTTTCCCTCTTTATCTTCAACACATCTTGTGTCCTTGTTATAGCATCGAGCCACCAACATAATGAACTCGTTATTAACAACACTTACTAGTAGCCCACCACAAAGTGCAATCCACTACCCACCAGTTTGTTCATCCAGGGGCCACTAGTAGCCTGGTTGTTTCTCACCTAGAAGTCATCCATATCAATGTGTCCAAGCTCGAAGTTTCTGATATCGAGATCACTCTCTGCATATGATTCAAGCATCCTGATTTTTTGATATTTTTACTTCATTTCTTTCTTTGTCAAGGTTGCTTTTCCCTTAGAATTGGTTGGCTTTTTACTTGATGAAGACATGTGTGGGCTTGAGGATGACTATTGCTGTTCTACAAGGAGAATCAAAAAGGTCCAACAGAGAAGAGCCATATCAACCGTCATGTTATTCATAATGAAATCTTGCAGAAAGAAGAATGAGAAATTATAAGGCTTAAGGCACAAAGTGCAAGTTCATAGCATGTTGCAGGGGCTTAAAAAGGCTAGGTACACTTTTGGCGATGTTGACATGGAAAAAGGTGCACCTGTGTTGACAGGAGAAAAGCTGCGCTAAAGGGTATAAAGGGTGCACTTTTGAAAAGTGTTGCATGACAGAAGGCAGTTCCAAGGAAAAATCATAGGGCACAGGTAAGCAACACACAACATGCAGTGTTGGTGTTATAGAAATGGTGCCAGCACTTTAAGAATATTGTTTTGGTGGGGCGCAAATAAGTTTGGTGTTGCATGAGTTCAAGGTGCACCAAGGTGTAGGCATAGAAGATGTTGCAATGGGAATCAGTATGCCAAAGGTTTTAGCGTGTGGCGCAGATCAGTATCACACAACAAATAATGTTGTTGTTCAAAGAAGTGTGCCCACGCCTCACAAAATTTGCCAAGTGTTTTTGGCTACATGCAGGAAAAGTGTGTGTTATGCAAGTGTGAAGTGTGCCATGACATGAATGTGTGCGGTGCAACATGAAAAACTAGTGCACCAAGGCTTTCAACAGTTGGGTGATTTTTGGCCACTCTCTCTTTTCACATGATTTCTCTCTCTTTTTGATTTTGCAAAATGACAAAGAGAGGATTTGTGGGATTTGTAGCAATAAGAAGATATAAATGATGGTTTATTCAGAGGTAGGGACCTTCCAGATTTACAGATCTGGAAGGGGAGAAAAAGGGGTTTCATTTGGGCAGTTCATTTTAAATGTGTTTTTTTTAGATTTAACCCTTTATACCAATCCTAATACCTAACACAACCAAAAAAAAAACCACAAACAACAAAAAGGAGGATAAAAGTCACTTACCTAGTTTAATAAAGGACAAAGGATGATGTGGGGTCAACAAACTTGAAAAACAGCACGTGGGCATGACAAGGATAGCTTACAAGCACAGAGGAATATTTTTCACAATTTTCAATTCATGAAAATGACAGGTGTTAAGTGCCTATATATAGAAAACCTAGTATTAATTATCTCACCAACTTTTTTTGGCATAGTTTTCTGAGTGTCAACACAGGTTTAAATGTGCCTTGGTGCAAGTTTTTGAGCATCAACATAACACTTTCAGCACCTTAAGCACACATTTGGAGATGTCAACATGAGAATTTCCGCACCAAAGGGTATAAAGGGGGCACAATTAAATTGGTGGCAACATGAACTTTTCAGCGCTAAAGGGAATTTACTTAGCGCATATTTTAATGTGTTGACATGCCAATTCTCGCGCCTTAGGCACACTTTTTAGGCACAGGTTTGTTGATGTTGACATGTTATTTTCAAGCACCAAAGTATTTTCTAAGGGCATAGATTTTGTTGTGTCAACACATCATTTCTTGCGCCCAGTTCAAAAAGGTGAAAAATGACTAAGTTCCTAAAACTTGATTTCCAGAAGGGAATTTTTAGGCCATTTTGGACGTTGACAGACCTCCTCAGGGGACTAAAATAGAATTTTGGTATGGTTATCTACAAAATTTCCCTTGTCAATTTTATAGGATAATAGTCCCAGCAAATTCCCATATCCATTAATGCCTCCAAAGTCATTCTAGGACGACTCATGATTTTCTCTAGTTCAATTTTCTTCTGTTGAGATGAAACCCAATCTAAAATATCTATACCTCCTATGAAGAAATTTGTCTTTCCCTTCCCTTTGTGAGGGATTGACATGCTAGGAGTTTCTTGAGAGGGGACACCTGAAGTGGTTGGAGGGGCAAGTACTGCATGTTGTTGACTGGGCTGATTGCGAGGCCTCGAACTTGACCCAGCCTCCCATTTCCATGTAAAAGGTGGATTGTACTTCGGGGAAGGAATTGGTTAAGGGCCCAATAATTCATGCTCTTCCTAAGGAGTACAATGCATTAGGTGGGTGGATGATCGAATATAAAATATCCCTCTATTGTCTCAAGCGAAGGAAATGGTTGCCTTTGAACACCGAGTAGAAAATGATTGGTCTTCTTACCCATCTGAGATAAAAATTGGAGGTTGTGATTATGGTTCACCTTTCCTTTTCCCTGAAGATTACCCTGGTGTTGAAATTGATTGTGAAGGCAGGTCTCTACTTTATTTTTCTCTAGGAAGTTGATCCTTTTCTCTAACTCTTCTATTTTTTGGGAGATACCAGGTACTATTTCGATGGAGGATTTATCATACAACACATATGATTCTTTAGGAATATATTTCGATACCAATTCCTCATCACACAAAAAGGGACATTGAAAATGTTTCTTCCTAAAGACCTAGGGTCTTCTCTCAACCCAGTATTTTTTCAACTCTTCGGGATTTTTCATATGCTCCCATCTAAAAAGATAGAAATACATAACCTGGAATCATACGAACACATAATTAATCCTAATCAGCCTTGTAAGAAGTGCTAATTAGACTTACCAATATGTTAGGTGCCCTCTGGTTTCACCCACACATTCTATCTCAAACAGATCCCTGATGACGGTAGTTTTTTGTTGATCCTTTGGAGTGAGTAATATTTGATTATAACCTGAGAAACCATCCATGAGTTATAGCATCTCATGGCCAATGGTGAGATCAACTAGTTGGTCAATTCCTCGTAGAGGAAAATCATCTTTGGGGCAACGAGGTTGAGGCCATGGAAACATGAGCAAATGTGAATCCACCCTATTACTTTCATGAAAGGAACGATGGTATAAATCCATTGGGGATAGTCGATGGGAAAGATGAAGGAAACTAATAGAAGGCACTTAAGTTATTCTTTGACTAGAAGAGTGATGCAAGGATGCATTTTCCACAGCTCTTTTTATGGTTTTTGTATTAGGAATGGTTACTATATTATGGACCACAATGTTTGGGTTAATATCAGGCATATCCACATAGGACCAAGAAATTTTTTTGTTATGGTCCCAAAGGAAAGAGGTAAAATCTTCCTCTTCAACAACATCTAAAGATTGGCCTATCTTTAGAATGTGCAGGTTGTCTTGAGTATTAATGTTGATTTCTATAGTTGATTCGTTCAACATGGTTTGTGCTCAGAGGGTAACGACCGGTGAATAGAAGAATCTTCTGCACCAAGGTAGGTGATTATAGACTCATCATCCTGACATTGAATGACATTAATAGAAGGTGTATCATTATCGATCATGTTAGGATATAAGAAGGGAAGAGAAAAGGGAGCCTTGCCATGACATTGATATGTCATAGGTCCAAGGGAAATCATGTTTACAAAGAAAAAAATGTTAAGAGGGATAGATTCTGGATCTATGGAATCCGTCGGTGAAGAAGTTTTTTCTTCCTCAAAAAGGTTGATATGGGACTTCTTAGAAGGTGGTGTGGTAAAGCCAATACCACTGTGATCGTTGTGTTTACGGATGGTACATGAGATGATACTATCAAATCCTTGTTTGTAAAAGTTGAAACAAAATCCTTTCCATGCGCAACGGTGAAGGAAAGTGTGGGACAAGCGGTAGTTAGTAAGGGATTGGAGTTAATATGAAAATGGTCATGTTTGGGATGGAGGTTTGGGTGAATAGGTGGCAGTATCAAGTTCCCCATATGTTTGGTTAGTGCGATGGTGGGGAGGACCATAAAGGAAAACCTCTCCTGTATGGTAGTCATAATGAGGTTGTTGGCACAGGTTTCCATACTCTTGTGGAGTGAGAAATGTGTCAATATTATATAGGTGGTACTCCCCCAGAGTGAGGTGTTGAAAAATACCTTCTAAGAAATTGGTAGTAGATATTTGAGTAGCGGAGATAGATGAATCACTAGATAATTGGACATGACGGGTATCGGTTGGTTGGGAATTAGATGGGTTAGCTGTAGAGGCTATGCCCGCATTGGGAATAGAAGAATTAGGTATGGAAGAGGTGGCGGCAACATTGGTGGGTGGGATCATGGGTGAAGGAGAAGTGGGTGTAGTGGCAAATGCCTTGACCGGTATAAGTACATCGTTGGGTCGGTACAACATGTTACAAGTTTTGAATGGTGATGGGTTGGCGGGGATGGTATAGTTATGTCCTTCATGTTAGAATTTTATACAGCGGTGTAAAGTTGAAGGACCACAACCCATGACATGAATCTAGGGTCTAATGAGAAATAGGTTATACTGGAACTCTTCCTCTAAGACGTAGAATAGTTCTGGGAAAGTGCGAGGGCCTACGCGAATGTGAAGGATACTAGTTTTAAGGGTGGAGGTGATAGCATCGTTGAAGGATCACAACATAACTAAGTTATTATGTATATATTTAGAAGGAATAAACACTTGATTATATGCATGGGAGGAGATGATTTTAATTCTAACACCACCATTGATCATGACACATTGTACGCGTCTGTTATCGATATAAACGGAAATGAAAAGGGCATGATCAGGGTCATCGGACTGGAGATGTACAATCTCCTCATTAGAGAACCTAATGGAGGTGACTTGAGGAGTAGGCATGGGAATAGAAGAAGGAGATGATTTGGTAAGTGATGCCACATGGTGAGGGGTAATGATCGATACCACTAGTGTGGGATCATTAGGTAAAACTTCAATGGATTGCAAAACCTCAATAAGGGCTTTTCTATGAGATTCATAAGTTTGAATGAGATCATACAATGACATATTTAGAGGGGACTGATGTAATTGTTTTATCATTATCCGATGGGTGACTCCATCATATATAGGGTATGTAGGTCTACATATGGTGATTTTGGGTATGGGTGCAAATGGTATATTGATCATAAGGTTAGTTGATGGGTTGGTTGCTTTTTCCTTGCCTTTTTATTTTTTAGCATGGGTGGTAACGTGAACCATGTTAATCTGAGGGGAAGGGGAAAATGGAGAATGTGTAGGATGAGTGGTGTAACGACATGATGGGAAAAAACCTACCAAGGGAGAAAATCCTTGTGAAGTGAGATGGGTACAATGGAATTTGGGTGGTGATTTGGCTAATTTTCTGATACTGACCATGTTGATCTAAAATTTTGGTGGGCAAAAGGGTTGTGGTGGTGGAGATGCAGGTCATTCAAGAAGTAAGGGACCTTGATGTTTGGTGACATGTGAAGGTGGAAAATGAACCTCATCAAGAATTTCATCATCGTCGAAAATTTTGTTTAGGAGGAAAAAATTAGAGAAGAATGGTTTTTAGAGCCTTACAATTATCTACATCATGTCCTGACACACGATGATAGGCAAAAATCTTGGTTTCATCAAACCCATATGGTTTTGGTTTGAGAGGATCGTAAGGTCAAAGTGGCAGTAATGTGATGACAGAATTTTCTAAGACATTAGTTAAAACATTGGTGTAGGACCCCGCTAACAGATCACAATGGGACATTAGTATGGGTTTGGGTAAAGGTGTGGATATTCGGGAGGGAAGATGCTTTATAGGAGGGGGAATGGGTTGGTCCACTAGTTTGGTAAGTGATATGGTCTTAGGTTTTGATGGCATCTATTTGGCTAAAGGCATGGTAGAAGAGATAACACTAGAATATGTTTTTGGTTTGACTACTTTGTTAGAGAGTAGTGGGTTCTTATCTTTGGGTTGCACCTTCGTGGGTAAAGGTGATCCATATGGATCTGAAATAACTGTACTTCATCATAAAATAGTCAGTACAGAGAAGGAAAAAACAAATGGAGGTTCTATCTTTAAGTAACAGGACCGCCACCCTGCGCAGGGCCGTGGTTATAGAACCACCACCCAAACAGGGTGGCGATCCCAGAACCGCCAATCTGCATAGGGCAGAGGTCCTAGCCATTACGGACAGAAAAATAAAATTGAAATGAACATCCTATGAATTTGAAAGGATGTTTGTTTCTCTTCTCCTTTATGACCTTTCCCATTCTCCAATGCACGGGAGGACATGAGAAAGGCTATAAATACATGATTGTAGAAGTGTAGAAGATCATCGAATCATGGGAGAAAGTGAGCAAGAAGTCTTAGTACTGGAAATTGTATTTTTGTAGAATAAAGGAGTGTTGGACAAAGCAAACAAGTAACCAGAAGGAAGTGTTGAGATATTATCTACTTCCCTTTCTTACTTATTGTAAATTTTGTACCTATTGATTTGAATTGGTCAATAGAAGTGGGAAGAAAGAGAAATTTCCCTTATCGACTGGCTTTACCTCCATTGGAGGTTTTCTAGGATAAAATTGTTGGTGTTATGAGCTTATATTCTTTCCTTTACTACAATTATTGATTCTAAGCACAATAGTAATTCATTCACTAGATATCTCTGTTATTTTCTAATAGAAAGTAAACAACAGTGATAAATTTGTGATTTGTGAATAATTCCAAAGTTGAAGAGTTTATAGATCATTTTGGTATCAGAGCTAACAAGTATCCAGGACTGTGGTATTTCATTCTTGAATTTGTATGACATCGACACGATCTAAAGGTGAAGAATCTTTACCTTTCGATCTAGATATTTCTACAAAGAAGTGGAAATATTAAATTCGGGGAGAAATGGAGGAAGAGAACTTGGTCCGTAGAATCGAGATGCTAGAGACCATGATGGATAGGATGTTTAGAATGCAAGAGGAACTTGCAGATTTGTAGAAGATAGCTTCCATTAAGCAAGACTCCATGGACTCAATGGTTCGAGCCTTAGCCAAAAATTTTGGTATAGGAAAGAATAACCATGAGGAATATTATAGGGAAGAGCATGAGGAAGAGACTTCTAACACAAGAGAAAAGGTAAAATCTGAACATACTCCTTTTAAAGTTGAGACTAAAGTCGAAATCAAAAGCTTTGAAGGACAAATAGATGCAGAATTACTGGATAAATGGTTGAAACAGTTAGAAGTCTATTTTAGCATCCATATTGTCACTTAGGCACAAAAGATCACCTTTGCATGTCTCAAAATGGAGGGACATGGTCTAGTTTGGTGGGAAACTCACCTAAATACTTGTGAAAAGAAGAAGCGTCCTATTGCAAAGTCTTGGCAAGAATTTAAGGAATTACTTAGAGCTAACTTCTATCCTATTGGCCATAAAATTGACCAAATGATTAAATGGAAGTATTTTAGACAAGGTAGTGGTCAAAGTGTGCAGGAATATACTACAGAGTTTTGGAGGCAAGCCATGTTGCTAAACATGGATTTGGAGGATGAGAATATTATGACCAAGTACTTAGGAGGACTTCACACTCATCTTCGAAAAAAATCCATCTCCACAAAGCCCAAGGATATTAATAAAGCATGTGTACAGGAATACTACATAGATGATGAGAAAAATCAAGGAGAAGCAGAGCCGAGGGTAAAGCAGTCAACAAATCGGCAGAAAAAGGATTAGATGAAAACAAGTAACAAGAGTAAGTGGAGAGGGAAAGGTAAACAAGCTTCCACTACTTTAAATACTTGTAAAGATCCCAAGAATTTTTGTAATAATTGTGATATTAATGGTCATACTGACGCTACATGTTGGAATTTGCATCTAGAGTTACATCCGAACAAACCGAACCAAGGACTCCAAGAATTCCATGACATCTATAAAGACAAAAGGGGAGGTGGAAATCAAAGATGAGTCTAATGTAGAAGAAAGGCTTGGATGCACAGCCACCAACATGGACATCAAAGAGGAGATGAGTATACTATTCCAGATCAAAATCCAGATCAAGAGGACTAAGGTAAATGCTTTGGTTGATACCGGTTCTCAATCTAACTTGATTTCTGGAGGCAGTTGTAAAGAATCTTGGTCTTGAGACTTACGAGCATCTGCACCCATATCCTTTGGGTTGGGTGAAGAAGGGTGTTGAAATTTAGGTAACAAGAAGATGTAAGGTCAAGTTTGGGATAAATTCTCAATATATAGATGTTTTTGAAGTTGACGTTATTCCACTTGATGCTTTTGATGTGGTATTCGGGAGTCCTTACTTGTATGTTAGGGAAGCTATCTTTATGAGAAGGGAAAACCAGTACAGATGGGTCAATGACGAGATCAGCTACAACATCCGAGCACACCAGCGTAAGACACGGGTTATTATGGTAAGTGTTAACCAAGAAAAATGGCTTATTCAAGAAAATCATAATCAGTTTTGTTTACTTTTATTAAAGGATAAACAAGATGGGGTAGAAGTTTCAGAGATTTCTAACCAAGGAAAACAAGATTTGGATAGTATTATTTAGTCTTTTCAAGAAGTATTTCAAGCTCCTAGTGGATTACCACCAAAACAGTAAGTAGAGCATGAGATTCAGCTATTGCTAGAGTCACCTCTACCGAACATCAGGTTGTATAGGCTATCCTTGCTTGAGAGTACTGAAGTAAAGAAGTAACTCTAGGAACTAATAGACCAAGGGGTAATACGTCTGAGAACCTCACCATGTGGTTCACCTATTGTGATGGTGCCCAAAGAAGGATGGTTCTTGGAGAATGTACATCGACTATTGCGCTTTGAACAATAGCACCATAAAGAATAGATATCCACTTTCCCACATAGATGATCTCTTGGACCAGCTTCAGCATGCCAAATTTTTCATGAATTTGGATCTCAAGTCAGGTTATCACCAAGTCAGGATGAAGGAGGAGGATATATGGAAGACTGTCTTCAAAACAAAATAGGGTTTGTATGAGTGGTTAAAACTTCCATTTGATTCATGTAATGCACCCGCTACATTTATGAGGTTGATGAATGATGTATTGTGGGAATTTATAAATTCATGTGTAATTGTTTATCTAGATGATATTTGGATTTTTAGTGCCATATGGGAGGAACATCTAACACATTTGCAGCAAGTCTTACAAGTTCTCAAGGAGAAGCAGTTGCCATGCAATATGAAGAAATGTGAATTTGCTAAACAGTCACTTGTGTATCTTGGGCACATGGTTGGAAGAGGAGAGCTACGAGTGGATCCGAAGAAGGTGGAAACCATCACCAATTGGCCAACACCAACGGAAGATCCACAGAAGACTAGAAGTTTTGTGGGAGCAGTACTAGTACATGTAGGAAGTTCATTCCGAGCTTCTCTACGGTGATTGCAACACCTCTACACACAACGGCCGACAAAGAGTAAGGGTTTTGACTGGGGTAAGGAACAAGACAAGGCTTTTGAATTATTAAAATACAAAATTAGTCATGCTCCAGTACTTGCTCTTCCTAATTTGCAGCAGCCCTTTGAAGTAGAGACAGATGCCAGTGATTATGCTATGGGAGCAGTGTTGTTACAGGGAGGTAAAACCAGTATGTTATCATTCTGAAACTTTCACTTCAGCGGTTAGAGGATATTCAATATATGATAAATAAATGTATGAACTAGTTCAAGCAATTAAGAAATGGAAACATTATTTATTGCGTAAAGAAATTATTGTGCACATTGACCACAAACCTCTCCAGTATTTGCAAGCACAATCTAAATTGCAACAAGCAAGGCACTACAAGTGGATGGGATTCCTTCAGCAGTTCCATTCTGGTGATCAAGTACAAGAAAGGAAGCACGAATTTAATGGCAAACAATGTTGTCTAGGCCACCCACACAAGAGAAAATTCTCCTAGTTTGGCCACCATCTCTCATATTGATCCCTTCACGAAGGAAGCTTACGGAGAGGCATATGCTCAAGACAAAGATTTTGAGGTAACATATCAGCAGTTGCAGTCCCAAGGGGCCTGAAAAGACAGAGTAGTGAAGATTGTTATCTCAAAGATGGGTTGCTCTACCGATGGGGGAAGCTTTGTGTGCCTGAGAGAAGAAAGGCTTCTATTGATGAGGGAAGCACATACCTTGAAAGTAGCCGGACATTTTGGTGTTGGCAAGACCCTATGGCCCACTTGCAAAGGTACATGTATTGGCCCAATATGCAAGAAGAAGTGTCTAAATTCATAAGAGGATGTAAACTATGTTGTAGAAGCAAGCCTAAAATTAGGAAGGAAGGTTTATATATACCCTTATCAGTCCCTACTCGATCCTTGGGAGGATGTCATCTATGGATTTTGTAGGAGGACTACCTATGTCTAAACATGGTCGTGATTATCTATATGTTGTTGTAGATAGATTCAATAAAATGTGTGTTCTTATGGCATGTAAAAAGACAATAAAAGCACAGTGAGGCAAAATGATACTTTTCTTTGTTTAATGCATGGATGCATTTTGGTTTGCCAAAGTCTATTGTTTCTGACAGAGATTTCAGGTTCTTGGGGCAAGTTTTGGACTACTTTGTGGGACAGGATGGACACCAGGGTACGGAGGAGCACGGCCTTCCATCCACAGATAGATGGACAGACGGAGGAGGTGAACAAGACTTTGGTACAACTGATTAGAGGATACAATAGCAAATATCCACGGACTTGGGACGAGTCCTTAGCCTACATTCAGCATTCCTACAACTAGGGCAGTACACACATCCACTATGACAGTCACCTTTTGAAGCATGCTTGGGGTATCTACCTACCAACCCACTCGATATTGCAATTGGACAACAGGAAGAGGGGGAGATACATGATTCTGAGAGTGACTAGAGCCAACGAAGTTCGTTGACAGGATCCAGAAAATCCATCTCAAGGTAAGAGAACAATTGGAGAAATCTCAAGCCAAGTATAAGGCTAGGAACAATCAACATCGTAGAGAACACATAAGCTTCATGTCGGAGACAAGGTTTGGCTTTACTTGAGCAAGGAGAGACTACAAGGTCAAGCAAGGATAAGCTCAAGCCACTATGAGTATGGACCCTTTAACATACTAGAGTAGGTTGGGGAGAACGCTTTTCAGACTTGATTTGCCATCACTTCATGCAGGATGTACTCAGTAGTAAGTTGTGAGAATTTACACCTATATGAGTCATCCATGCTTGATGAGGATAGAAGAATGTCAGTTAGCTACCTTCCATAGAAAATTGTGTCTTGGATTCACGAGGCGAGTTGGAGGAGGATGTAGTGCTGCAACAGAAAGATTAGAGAGACAAGGAGAGGTCTGCACAGGAGTCCTCGCAGGTTGGACTTAAGGGGAAGATACCAAGGCAAGCCCATGGTGGTACTCGAAGGAGAAAGTGAGGGAATTATTTCCCTCATCTACTCCCCCACTGAAGCTTTTATGGGACCAAAAGCCTCCTGAGTAGGGGAGATGTGATCCATAGGGCTCTAGGGAATACACTCTACTTCATCAGAACAACCAATCAACACAGAAGAAGAAATTTAGCAGATTGAAGAGCAATATCTGTAAAGTTACAAAACCACTGCACTCTGCACATGGGCGGTGGTTGCAGTAACCACCCCTCTGCAAAGATACGGCAGTTGCGTAATTGCCTACAATGGTTGCGTAACCGCCAGTCTGCATACACTGGCGGTGGTCTATGCCACTACATGACAGACAAAAAAATTTGATATCCACAAACAGTCGCGGAATTTGAAGGGATCTGTACTCTGTTTCTCTTCTCCTGTACATGACCCTTACTCATTCTCTAGTGCACGGGAGGACATGAGAAGAAGCTATAAACACATGATTGTAGCAAGTGCATTCGATCATCGATAGCATGGGAGAAAGTGAGCAAGAAGACTTTAGTGCTGGAAATTGTATTTTTGTAGAAGCAAGGAGTGAAAGTACAGAGCAAGCAAGTAACAGGAAGGAAGTGTTGAGAGTAACTTTGTTGTACTTCCCTTTCTTACTTCTTGTAAATTTTCTAATTAATTTAATTGACCATAGGTCATATATAAGTGCGAAGAAAGAGCAATTGCCCTTCCCGACTGGTTTTCCCTCAAAATTGGGGGTTTTCCAGGATAAAAATCTTGGTGTTATGAGCATTGATATTGCTTATTCCATTTACTATGCAAGTAGTTGATAACACTAAGCATCCATTCACTAACTCGTTCACTAGCTATCTCTGTCATTTTCAAATAATTGGAAGTAGACAACAGTGATTAATTTATGCTCTTGTAAATAATTCTAGAGTAGAAGAGTTTACAAGATCACAATATGACATTGGAGAATGGGCATCTTATCATTTCAAAATTTTGACAGTCTAAGCTTTCATGCTTTACCATTTCTACGTCCAAAGGACGAAAACCTGAGTTGTGGTGGAGTTGGTTCTTGAGAGGACGGGTAAACAACATGGGTTGAAGTCACTTGGAAGAAAAAATGAAAACCATAGTTACGTGGTGGACGCGTATCCCCCCCCAGAATTTGACACGGGTCGAGACGTCCCATGAGTTTGGTCATTGAGTGACATGAGGTGTAACATGGAGGAAACGTTTCCCCCACGTAGTCCCTTTTTTAGCTTTGCTGGGACTACGTCCTAGGGTACGTCTAAAAATGTTGGGATCACGGTCATGGGATACAGGGAAACGTGGGATGGACGGACATGTGGGGGGACGTGGGACAAACATTTGGTAGGTGAGACTTGTCCAGTACGTCCCCCACGTGGTCAGCATTTCTTTCCTTTTATGTGGGGGGATAATGTTGGTGAAGGCTTGGGAAGACACAAGAATAGAATAAAATTTGCCATTTTTGGAAAGTGAGTCCGGGAAGATGTAGGCATGACACCCAAACCTAGTGCATGGGTACCATAACTTTCATTCTGTGGCTCCGTTTCAAGGTTGTCGTTAGGTTCTCTAAAAGTTTTGCATATTGTCTCGAGCTCTATGCATTGATGGCAATATTGGATCTAGGTAGGGATCATGAAGAATCAAGTTATTTGCACCTAGGCATGGACCAATGTTGACTTGGTTGCTGAGAATACCTTCTGGGTAGAATCATGGAAGTATCCTAAGGCAACATGTACATTTGATGTTTAAATGAGGGGCCGAAGTTATCACCTGGAGCATGGAATGATCAAATGGTTTTATTTCAAGCTTATTTATATAACTTAGTCACTATGATCTTTAGAACTATTAAATAATTATATATGGAATTCATTAGGTCGTCCCCCCGCCGTCCCCAAAATATGTCTGCAAGATAGGGATTTTTTTAGCCGTCAAACTCTGTAGGTAAACCCAATCCCCCCGTCCCTCCGTCTCAATGGGGTAACTATGATGCTAAGGGGGAACTCTTCTTCCCAAAAATTATGTGAGGAGGTTCTCATTCAGGAGTTTCCCATAGCTAGGAGAGATAGTCGGAGGCTATGATTTCAGATTTTCAGCAGTTGTTGAAGGTTAGAAGGTGCAGATTTGTGTTGATCTCCTATGCGAGGGTTTGAGAGATAGAAACATTGTTGCTGAGTTCGGTATCCTTCATTTCCAGCTTTCCGGTCCAATGAAGCTACCTACCTTGGGACCATTTCAGAGTGATCTAGGGTTCACGTTTGGACCATGATCTGAATAGGTGTTCTGAGAACTCAGATTTTTGGGTGGAGGAGCATAAGAGGTAGTTGATCTGCCTTTGTTTTGGGGTTGAGGAAATTCTATTTCCAGCTAATCTCCTCGATAGATGAAGTCATTCTAGGTAGATTTTTACGATATCAAAATTCCAGCCCTGGATTTGATCCAAATCTGAGATTTCGTTGGATAAAGTGTTCTTGCCTAATTAAAAATAGTTGATCTATTTATGGTAAAGAATACAACTGATTTTACTTCAGATCTGTGAGTGCCTCCAATCGCCTAGCGCAAGTTGCATTTTCTATGAATAACATTAGATCTGCAGTAATATTATCAAGTATCTTGGACAATGTTCTTATAATTTGTGCAGTTAGAAATCAGATTTGTTGTTGTTCCTTTAACGCGGTGGTCAATTACAGTAGTCATGTCTCATTAGGGACCATTACAGTCTTAGGATGTGACAGTTGATCAAAACGTGTGTGGAGACTGTGCTATAGAAGTCATTGTCAAATGGCTCCAGCATAAAGAATATGTCAGCTCAAGACTAAATCACGATTTGGCTCTCAGAAATACAAACGCCGTGACTTCTGTTTCTCCTACTGGAGCAGTACATTGCCTAGATGGCAAGAGAAAGATTGCCAGCTGGTTGCACATTGGTTATAAGGATGGTAAATGGACATTTTCGATTTTGGCAATACTGTACAAGCTCATTCAGCTAGTTGATTCAACGCTTTGAATATGGTATTTTGAGGTCTTTAATCAGATCAAATATAGGATAATATATGATTCTTTCATGTGGTTGTTCTGAGTTCTAGTAATAGGATTTTCTATTTCTTTAATATCTCAAAAATAAAGCTTTCGTTCCATTAGGTTTTACGCTTCATGAAAGATTCAAATTTTTTTGTCAAACGATTACAGAGTCTTAGTGAGATTTTTCTGGCACAATCTCTAGTGAACAGTTCAATAATTTCAGTCTTGAGTTTGTATTAATAATAGTGAACGATCTATTATCTTGTTTTAAGTAAATAGTCTACCAGTTTTTAACGAAGTCTATAGAGGTATAATTGTCATTCATCAACTGTAATTAGTTGACTAATTTCTCCCGTCATGGTGACTTTCTCAGTAAAAGTCTACATTCGAAAAATGAGTCTTATGAAACCTTGTTCTTTAATCTAGGAGTCTAGTGTGTCAAGTGAAAAGTATTATATGCCATCTTGTTTTAATAGTATTTATAGTCATCTCTATGCCATAAGTGTCTTGTAAGTGAACGCATTATCGGTGGAAACCAACATTCACAACATTTGTCTAGATTGTGGGGGGAGGGGGGTTAGGAGGAAATGAAGAAACTAAGCCTAATTGACCGCAAGTGTTGTTACAAAAAGGATCCTCTTTACCTATTTAAGTCATTGACACATCTAGGTATTTCCTAATGCAACAGGGTAGGACCTAATGGGACATTGTTGATGGAAAAGTGCTAAAACCAATTAATGCAGATGAAGCTACAAAGTCGGAAACCAAGGATCAAAGAGCAACAAAAATTTGCATCTGGTCCATGGGATCATTTTGATGAGGTATGCTAGTAGGTTGTGATCATATAGTCACCCCTATCAGAAGATGTTGAGTTTCATTTGGATGACACTAAACAAGTTTGTGCGCTAGTGTATGGTCAAATTAGATTATGCAGATAGTGACCCTAAAACGAATAGATGTAGCTTGGCACATAGCCAAAATAAGTGATAGAAAAGCGACAGGGGTGGTTGGTAGCACATCAATAAGTGGGTGGGGTCCATTCGTGAATCAACTCTAGTTGGTGATAAGGGGTAATTGACTATGAGATGACGATGATGCAACAAGGTTGTATTACTGGAATAGGGGTGCCAGCTAGTTACATTAGCAGGTGGTCTTCACATCCAAGTAAAATAAATCCTGAGGCTTAGAGAATTTAGATTTCTTCTCTGATAGATGAAGAAAATAGAGTTTTCAAAGGGACAGATTGATGTAATGAGTGTGAGGGATAATGTATATGCTAAAAGTTATAATGGTTAAGCAAACCTCCTCAATACACCAGTAAGGTGGTCAACTTCCAAAGATTCAAAGAAAAGATGTATTTGTTACTACTGCAAACAACCTGGTCACATTACTGTAAACTGCAAACAGAAAGCACAAGATCTATTTGATGGAAAAACTGCAAGAAAATTCTATAGTTGTTGATGACCAAAAGGAAGAGAATGGACTGCGGAAGGATTCTGGTCGAGGAGTCTCAAATAGCGCCTCATCATCAGCTAGCTAACAATGGGGATCAGCTAAGTCCGGTCCATAGGTGGCACTAATGGATGGTAGTCATGGACTAGTTGGGAGTGTGTTGAGAACTAACGTGAACATACAAGTGTGTTACTTTGGCTGCACATGTGAAGTTCACAATGTTTTTCCCTAAGTGATGACCAACGGAGATTCGGGCCACGTTTACTAAAGCAGGAGATATTCTTGACAAAGTAGATGGTAGATGTGATGTTCCCACTACTATTGAGTAGTTAAATTGATGTTCCCAAAATTGGTTGATGAAGTTCTCTATTAATGGTTGATGTATGGTTGATGTTCCCATGGATTGGTCGATGAAGTTCCCAATTCGTGGTTGATGTGTTCCCACAATCAAGTGGGAAAGCACCAATGTGAGCACGTTGAGACAAGTCAAGACCATGTGCAAAGTAAACTCCGAAAACGGTGTGTTAGTCAATAATAGTCAGAATGTAGCGGATATGGTGATATCTCCCCATGTTCGTACATCAGGGAGGGAATGTTAGAAATGATTGCTATTAGGGTATTCTGTCCATGAGCACAGTGAACCGACTTACCGGTAAAATGAATTGATGACGTGTGGAGAATATGTAAACCAAGTTGTAAGTAATTTTGAAACCTCATAGAATGAAGAAAGTGTGTGCTGTGAGTTATGCATTAATATTGAATGAGATACCAGGGTACGAGAGTTGTAAGTAACTGGTCATAATGAGTCCTGAGACAGTGAGGGTCAATTGTAGGTGATTACATCAAGGATGATTATGGAGTCCTGATAGGAAAGAAAAATGGATGAATACTACCTCACACCTCAAGAATGCAAGTCATAGCACAGAAGCTAAGTTTATTGAGAGTAATGCTACAAGTGAATTTAGTGTGTTTATCTTATGTTATTTAAAGACTAACTCGTGAATTTAGAACAATTTTTTTGGTTGGGAAGGCTTCCTACAAAGAAGGAAATTCTAAAGGTGAGGTTTCAGGTTATGTTTTGGTGGGGGTGGGCTGTTCTCTGATGGGTGACTGGATAGAGATAAGCAGTTGGGAACCCATTTTCAATCCTCTAATTGTGTGATTCTTGATAGCTTCTTTTGAGTGGGATGTTTTTTAAGAATATGTATATATTCCAATTTGTGTAGTTTGGGAAAAGAGTGAGAAGAAAGAATTTCCTTTTTATGATTCAGTTGTATCAACCATCATTTGGTCATGACTTCTAGCGAATAGGTTGCCCTCAATTTTAATGTGAGATATAATGCAATAAATCATAATTCCATGCAAGTGTTTTAAACCCAAATCAAACTGTGATATTTGATGTTGCAAGTGATGAACAAGAAGAGGGATGCTCTTTCACTAATGCAATACTAATGAAAGAAGGAAGTATTCTTTTTATAGCACCAAAAACACAATTGCTTTTAGACAATAGAAATATGGGAAATATTCCAAAGAATAAAATTAAGGTGGAAGTCATTGAAAAGGGAAACAAACACACAACTTTCACCTAAGAATGAATAAAATGCAAAAAAAAACCCTGATGGGTCCCATCGGGCATGCCAAAATGTTTCATCATTTTTTAGGGATTTAGATGAAACAAATAAGGGTGTGGTCCAAGGGGGAATACCTATTGTGATGGTTGATTAGAGGTTGTGCACGCTTTCTAAATTCTTGATCCAATGTTGATTGAGTGAGCTTCTTTTTGGCTAAGAGGAACTACCTAAAATACAAAACAAGACCACAAAAAAGAGTTAAACAATATATGCCAATGGGCTACCTAGCGTGTGCTAGATCCAAGAAGTGTGGTACTTCCTTGGTGGTAGTCAACCCACTATTTAATACAACTTAACATAATAAATGGAATAAATAAATAATTTCCTACTGTAGTTGATATGATTTAGGTATCTCATCCAAATATAATAAATAAATCTAATATAACAAGCTAGGTTATGATCAGATATAGAAGTAAGGTAGGTAGTCAAGGTACTGGGATAGGTTAGGGTCAAATTTTGGGTAGCTTGGGTGACTTGAATGTAGGTTATTAGGATTCTGTTATTGGCACGATTACCAAATTCAGAGATTAATATTGGTGAGGTGTGACTGAGGATGGTTAAGAGGGAACTAATGACAGTTAGGGTGAGATGGTAGAATTCCAATGAACTGGTTTTGGGGGGTTTATCTGAGATTAAAAAAAGATGGTAAGGGGAATAGCTAGGTCTATGGAGGTATTAGGAGTGCTCATAAGTGTTCACGGATCAAGTATGGGTGGTTAGATGATTGTGTGTGATGGAATGATTATGTTCATAAGAAGGTAACAAGGATGGGATGCAAAATGCAAATAGATGCTGGCAAACAGAGATGAAGGAACTTTATAATCTAAATAAGTATGAAATGTTACGGGTTATAGATACACTTACTAGTGTTGGAAAATTTGATGGCTCGATGATGGTGATGATTGATCTATGGAATGGTTCTCAGTGTCGTATCCATGCTTCTCAGAATGATACCATGAATGCAAATACCTTCTTATATGTCTTGGTGTTGGCTATAGCTGTCAAGATATGTGAAAGGGCTCTGATTCTTACTTGCATGCATATCTCATTTAATCCAAAACTCGAGAATGTGGCCAAAATTCCAAACAAGGTTACCAAAATTAATATAAGGTAACTGTACGATGGAAAAGTGAAAAGAGAGCGTGGGAATCTACAAGTAACTCTTCCTCTCACCTGACCTCTCGAGGTCGTGCCGAGATAGCCAGTGGGGATGGAATATACGTGGGATGCAAACAAACTATTTAGGCAATCTGATGTCTTCAATGCACACTAGTGGAAATTACGAATCTAAGGTATAGAAGGCCCTTCTAACATGAACTGGTGCGATAGATCAATCAGCAAGGATGACTGCTTGAAGGCTCCAATCAATATCGAGCTCTGGCATGATTCGGTCTATGGGTTGTGGAATATGCGGAAAGTAACCTGGGATAGTTTCGTGTATATCTCTAGATAGGGTCATAGGGTGGATGATAGGTATAGCGGACTCTACGGGAAATTATCTGGCCTAGTCCAGAATTGCTTAGCTTTATTAGCTGCTATGTCTAATAAGGTTAATATTCAATGATGATAGGTCGAAGTGGAGTGGATCTAAATACTAATGTGCGTACGCCAACATCTATGTCTGACTCACCTATGGATTCGTTGGGCTGTGGGATTTTTGGGTCACAACAATAGATTCACAATTTTTAAGGTCCTATTATGGTCATATGTGGAATCAATCCCTAATCCCTAGTATCCAATAGTCATATGCTTTCTCAGCCTCTATATTAAGAATTAACAGTTGTGCAATCTTTTCAGAGTATCTCACAGGCATTTGTGCAACCTGAATTCTTAAGATGTTATCTATATCTGTTAGAGTGTCTCCTGCGTCTGGCTATGGGACCAAGGGATCACAACCGAACATTTTCTCTCTTTCAGGCCCTTCTACATTCATACGGATATATATCTAGGGTAATCTGTAGTTTGGTTGATTTGACCAAAACGTGTGCATTTGGTCATCTTCTATATTTAACCTACTTAATTGGAGGTTGATCTGTTATAAGTTTGTTGTTGTTCGGAAGACTTGGATCCTAAGATTCTAATCTATATCAGTTATTGCTATGACAAGATTGGGTTGGGGCATGATTGGCTCGAATACGTATTCCGGGCTCTCTAAGTCCTGTAATTTTCATACAAAAACAACAATGTAAATCTAAATGCAGCAAAGTAAAATTAACTATGTGAAATATATCTATAACATATATGACTTCTCTATTTTTGTATTTTTCTAATGAATTTATATGAATGAAATTGAGGGAGAAACGATTTTAATATAAATAAAAATTGAAAACTAATCTAATGAAAAATTTAAAACAAACAAAGAAACCGAGTATAGCTACTTGCTTGTGCAGTTGTGAATCTATTGATAACAATGAAATAACTAATCTAATCTATTTGAAAGACTCTCAATCCTACCTCAGAAGTGAGGAATGAATCATAGTTTCTCAGAAACTATCAATCCACAAAGCTTCCCTAGCAATATCTAAAGTAAAATTGACCAAAATAAAGCGATTGGCTACTCTATTTGATATGCTTCTAACTAGAACTTTGAAAGCTAGAACCTGGATTTTGCATAACAGTGGCGAATTTGATGGTGTGTGTGGTTTTGTCCCCTCAGTGTGATCTCCTCATTCCTTAGTGCTCATGTGGATTCAGAAAAGCATGTAATGCCAGCATCAACAGGAGTAGATTTTGGAACAAAGGCAGCTTAGAATGAAAATTGAATACAATGCGAGTAGGAGAGGGATAGCGCAAGAGTACAGAGCTTGGCATATGCAATTCCTAGCAGGATTTATTACCAGTCATACAACATAAAATGTCCAGAACCTAAAACTATCCTATTTGATGAGAAAAACCCTCAACTTTAATGGCTTCCTACTAAGAATTAAGCTGCTCTATTTCAATGGATTGCATGAAGTAATGATAGCATTTGCACAAGATGGATATGTGGCTTTCTAATAGAAAAATAGCATTATGCAATGAACTAAACTATGAATTCTAAGAAAAATAAAATAATGAACTACTGAAATGAGAAATTGAGAGGTAAATTTGAAGGGCCATTTTCTTGAGTATAATCCAACTATTTATAGCATTTGCATTCACCCAAAGGTAAAAACCAAATTGATCTCTTAAACCATAAACAAAACCAAAACACTATTCTAGGGAACCATAATCATTAATGCAAGCCAAAGGTGGTGAAAAAAGTTGGTAAATGTTGAAATTTACGTGATTTGTGTCAAAAAGATCATTCTAGAAAATGCGTGAAGGACCGCCGCCCTGAGCAAGGTGGCGGTTATAGGACCGCCGCCCTTCCTGGACGGTGGTCACGAGACTGCCGCCTAGGCGGTAGTTTCGTTACTGAAGAATAAAACACAAAGAAAAGAGGGGAAAAGAGAACAAAAAAATCACGCAGGGGCTAAGCGAGGCATGCGAGATGTTAACACACACTTGGGGAGCTTTTTCAGATCCCGAACACCTTACGAGGAGACTTGTATCATCATCGGGGCACGTGTTACTTAATTTTGGTAGTGCAGTACCTTACAATTTTGGGTACGTACATATTGCCCCCTCGGAGAATCGTTTTAGCCATGAAGAGGCGTAAAATAATGGGTCTGAGTATGGCGGTCCTGAAATGGGAAGTTGGAAGTTATACCTGATACGTCCGCGTGTCGAAATGACGCCATCTACAATTCCCGCCACCTACAAAACGAAAAGAGGAATCAAGTGCAGATAGATAAAATAGATCAGAAGATAAATGCTAATATAATAAGAAATGAGGACGTACCATTTGTGCTTGGGTAAGAACTTACCTCCGTTGGCGCTCCAAACCTGTGAAAAGGGAATTTTTAAAAAAATGAGCCAAGTTGCTATATATATGAAAGTGGGCCCATTTTCCTATTCATTTGTGCATGTTAATTTGGTTGGTTTTGAGCTCTGGGACCCACGGCGATGTTTTCTTGCGAGAGTAGAGTCAAAATGTTCGTGACGAGATAGCGATCATGCCTCCGCGAGTAGATCATTAACCCACGAGATCATACGTTAGTTTTTCTCAATTTATCGTTTTTACCCCCAAAATTTTAAAATGTTAAAATCTTTTTCGTGGGGGGGTTATTTTTGAAAATGTTAGGTTCAAAAGGTCTATCTAGGGGGGCGCCTATTGAGTAGGCTTTGTTTTTGTTAAAATAGTCCATTTTTTCATTTTTTAGGATTTTTTAAGGTATAGAACCTACGTGGGTTTTTCGGGACACAACCATCACCCTATTTAGGGCGGTGGTTACAAGACTGCCACTTTTAAGGTGGTGGTTATGAAATTGCCACTCTGCTCAGGGTGGCGGTTCCTAACAAAATGCCAAATGAACACTTGTTTAAAATTGTTTTTGCATTTTTAGCATCTTTATGTGTTTTCATGATTTTTCTAATGTCATTCGGATGCTAACCTACTCTGTTTTGTGTGTTTTTGGGTGTATGCAGGCGAGGGAGGAGTACATTCGATGGATTCAAGAGAGAGAGTGTGTGACTGGCTCCTAGCAGTGTTAGATGCCCTTTCACAGGATGAGGTGGACACTCTTCAAAGGGCTGGCATACTACGTATATCACGCATTCCACATGTTGCTCCGTCCAGTCACATACTTTGTGACTTATTTTCTTATTGGGATGCTGATCGGAACACCTTCTAGTTACTAGGGGTCCGAGGTGAGTGGACCAGCACTTTAGAGGATGTTTACCGTATTCTGGGGGTCCCGATCATCGAGAGATGACTTACTCTTGAGACGGTAGGTTCACGGGCCTAGATAGGACAGTGGGCTTTTTATATGGGAGATACAATTATCTCCACTGGGTCGAAGAAGGGGGTGAGGGTATGATATATTCCTATCCTGCCCATCCCCTTGATTTTCCAGGCCATTATGGAGATCCTTGCCTCGAGATTGATCGGGGATAAGGGAGGAGACACACTACTATATTGTTGGTCCCCCATCATTGCACAGATCGAGGGACATGGCCAGATTTACGTTTGGGGAGCTGATATACTTGGGACTACCTACCATGACTTGTACAGGGTAGTCCATTTATAGGGGCACTCTTTGAGCCACCCGACCCTAGTTATGAGATGGGTCTATGAGCACTTCATCCCCTACGACAGAGGTGTAGAGATAGCAGATCCCAGAGCTGTGAGGGCAGCCAGATGGACAGATATGTCAGTGCTTAGAGCACCTCACTAGCCAGTTGCTTCCCTGACCACTGATGACATGGAGGCCACACTGTTTCAAGCCATGGCAGGTTTATGGGGCGAGGAGGCTCTTACTTTGATCTCCTGCTCCACCACAGGGCAGCTTGTTGATAGAGTAGGGAGAGTGGAGATACACCCCTTTGGCCGAGTTCCCCAGTAGTTTGGACTACATTATATGGGTATGCTTCCCCCGGTAGTGCAAGTATATAGGTCAGTTCGAGAGGCCAGAGGGGGTCCTAGAGGCTGGGGTTGGACAGTTGTTACCCCTGGTGTTCCCATTGCGGCTATACGGGTAGTATGTGCCCAAGGGAGAGCCGGTGCTCCTCAGGCCTGGGAATCTACAAGTAACTCTTCCTCACACCCAACCTCTCGAGGTCATGGCGAGATAGCCGGTGGGGATGGAATATGTGTGGGATGCAGAAAAAATAGTTAGGAAATCTGATGTCTTCGACGCCCACTAGTGGAAACTACGAATCTAAGGTAGAGATGGCCCTTCTAACCTGAACTGGTGTGATAGATCGATCGGAAAGGATGACTGCTCGAAGGCTCCAATCAATATCGAGCTCTGGCGTGATTTAGTCTATGGGTTGTGGAATACGCAGAAAATAACCTAGGATAGTTTCATGTATATCTCCAGATAGGATCATAGGGTGGATGATGGGTATAGAAGACTCTACGGGTTATTATCTGGCCTAGTCCAGAATTCCCTAGCTTTATCAGCTGCTATGTCTAATAAGGATAACTGTTCGATGATGATAGGTGGAAGTGGAGTGGATCTAAATACTAATGTGCGTAGGCCAGCATCTATGTCTGACTCACCTATGGATTCGTTGTGCTGTGGGATTTGTGGGTCACAACCGTAGATTCGTGGTTATTGTGGTCCTGCTATGGTCATATGTGGAATCAGTCCCTAATCCCTAGTATCCAATAGTCATATGCTTTCTTAGCCTCTATATTAAGAATTAACAGTTGTACGATCTTTTCAGAGTATCTCACAGGTGTTTGTGCAACCTGAATTCTTAAGTTGGTATCTATATCTGTTAGAGTGTCTTCTGCATCCGGATGTGGGACCAAAGGATCACAACCAAACATTTTCTCTCTTTTAGGCCCTTCTACAGTCATGTGGATATATATCTAGGGTAATATGTAGTTAGGTTGATTTGACCAAAACCTGTGTGCGTGGTCGTCTTCTATATTTAACCTACTTAACTGGAGGTTGATCTGTTGTAATTTTGTCGTTGTTCAGAAGACTTGGATCCTAAGATTCTAATCTATATCAGTTATTGCTGTGACAAGATTGGTTTGGGGCATGATTGGCTTAAATACGTATTCCCTGGGCTCTCTAAGTCCCGTGATTTTCATACAAAAACAACAATGTAAATCTAAATGCAGAAAAGTAAAATTAACTATGTGAAATATATCTATAACATATATGACTTCTCTATTTTTTTATTTTTATGATGAATTTATATGAATGAAATTGAGAGAGAAACTATTTTAATATAAATAAAAATTGAAAACTAATCTAATGAAAAATTTAAAACAAACAAAGCAACCGAGTATAGCTACTTGCTTGTGCAGTTGTGAATCTATTGATAACAATGAAATAACTAATCTAATCTATTTGAAAGACTCTTGATCCTACCTCAGAAGTGAGGAATGAAACATAGTTTCTTAGAAACTATCAATCCCCAAAGCTTCCCTGGCAATATCGAAAGTAAAATTGACCAAAATAAATCAATTGGCTACTCTATTTGATATGCTTCTAACTAGAACTTTGAAAGCTAGAACCTGGATTTTGCAAAACAGTGGCGAATCTGATGGTGTGTGTGGTTTTTTCCCCTCTGTGTGATCTCCTCGTTCCTTCGTGCCCACATGGATTCAAAAAAGTGTGTAATGCCGGCATTAACAGGAGTACATTTTGGAACAAAAGCAGCTTAAAATGTAGACTGAATATAATGCGAGTAGGAGAGGGATAGCGTAAGAGTACAGAGCTTGTCCTATGTAATTCCTAGTGGGATTTATTGCGATTCATGCAACATAAAATTTCCAGAACCTGCAACTATCCTATTTGACGAGAAAAACCTACAACTTTAATGGCTTCCTACTAAGAATTAAGCTGCTCTATTTCAATGGATTGCATGAAATAATGACAACATTTGCACAAGATGGTTATGTGGCTTTCTAATAGTAAAATAACATTATGCAATGAACTAAACTATGAATTCTAAGAAAAATAAAAGATTGAACTATTGAAATGTGAAATTGAGAGGTAAATTTGAGGGGCCATTCTCTTGAGCACAAGCCAACTATTTATAGCATTTAGATTCACCCAAAGGTAAAAACCAAATTGATCTCTTAAACTATAAACAAAACCAAAACACTATTCCAGGGAACTAGAATCATTAATGCAAGCCAAAGGCAGTGAAAAAAGATGGTAAACATTGAAATTTACGTGAGTCACGTTAAAAAGAACATTTTGGAAACTGCATGACGGACCACCACCCCGAGCAAGGTGGTGGTTACAGGACCGCCGCCCTTCCTGGATGGAGGTCACGAGATCACCGCCTAAGCAGGGCAGCGGTTTTGTCACTGAAGAATAAAATGCAAAGAAAAGTGGGGAAAAGAGAACAAAAAAAGCACATAGGGGATAAGTGAGGCATGCGGGATGTTAACGCACACTTGAGGATATTTTTTGGATCCTGAACACCTTACGAGGAGACCTGTATCATCATCGGGGTGCATGTTACTTTGTTTCGGTAGTGCAGTACCTTACAATTTTGGGTACATAAATATTCCCCCCTCGGAGAAATGTTTTATCCATGAAGAGGTGTAAAACATTGGGTCTGAGTATGGCGGTCCTGAAATGGGAAGTTGGAAGTTATTCCTGATACGTCTGCGTGTCGAAATGACGCCATCCAAAATTCCCGCCACCTACAAAATGAAAAGAGGAATCAAGTGCAGATAGACAAAATAGATCAGAAAATAAATGCTAAAATAATAGGAAATGAGGACAACCATTTGTGCGGGGGTAAGAACTTACCTCCGTTGGTGCTCCAAACCTATGAAAAGGGAATTTTTAAAAAAATGAGCCAGGTTGCTATATATATGAAAGTGGGCCCATTTTCATATTCATTTGTGCGTGTTAATTTGGTTGGTTTTGAGCTCTAGGACCCACGGTGATGGTTTCTTACGAGAGTAGAGTCAAAATTTTCATGACAAGATAACGATCATGCCTCTGCGAGTAGATCATCGACCCACAAGATCACATGTTAGTTTTTCTCAATTTATCATTTTTACCCCCAAAATTTTAAAATGTTAAAATCTTTGTCATGGGGGGGTTATTTTTGAAAATGTTAGGTTCAAAAGGTCTATCTAGGGGAGCACCAACTGGGTAGGCTTTTTTTTAGTTAAAATAGTCCGTTTTTGCATTTTTTAGGATTTTTTAAGGTATAGAACCCGCGTGGGTTTTCGGGACACGACCGCTGCCCTGAACAGGGCGGTGGTCATGTGAACGCCACCTTATTTAGGGTGGCGGTTACAAGACCGCTGCTTTTAAGGTGGTGGTTATGAAACCGCCGCTCTGCTCAGGGCGGTAGTTCCTAACAGAATGCCAATTAAACACTTGTTTAAAATTGTTTTTACATTTTTAGCATCTTTATGTGTTTTCATGATTTTTCTAATGTCATTCGGATGCTAACCTGCTTTGTTTTGTGTATTTTTGGGTGTATGCAGGCGAGGGAGGAGTACATTTGATGGAGTCGAGAGACAGAGTGTGACTGGCTCCCAGCAGTGTTAGATGCCCTTTCACAGGATGAGGTGGACACTCTTCAGAGGGCTGGCATACTGTGTATATCATGCGTCCCACATGTTGCTCTATCCATTCACATACTTTGTGACTTATTTTCTTATTCAGATGCTGATCGGAACACCTTCCAGTTACTAGGAGTCTGAGGTGAGTGGACCATCACTTTGGAGGATGTTTACCGTATTCTAGGGAACCCGATCATCAGGAGACGACTTACTCTTGAGATGATAGGTTCATGGGCCCAGATAGCACAGTGGGCTTCTTATATGGGAGATACAGTTATATCCACTGGGTTAAAGAAGGGGGTGAGGGTCCGATCTATTCCTAGCCTACCCATCCCCTTGATTTGCCAGGCCATTATGGGGATCCTTTCCTCAAGATTGATTGGGGACAAGGGAAGAGACACACTACTATATTGTTGGTCCCCCATCATTACATAGATTGAGGGACATGGCCAGATTTACACCTAGGGAGCTGATATACTTGGGACTACCTGCCATGACTTGTAAAGGGTACTTCATTTATAGGGGTAGTCTTTGAGACACCCGACCCTAGTTATGAGATGGGTCTATGAGCGCTTCATCCCCTATGGCAGAGGTGTAGAGGTAGCAGATCTTGGAGCTGTGAGGGAAGCTAGATGGACAGATATGTCGGTGCTCAGAGCACTTCACCAGCGAGTTGCTTCCCTAACCACTGATGACATGAAGGCCACATCGTATCAGGCCATGGCAGGTTTATGGGGTGAGGAGGCTCTTACTTTGATCTCCTACTCCACCATAGGGAAGCTTGTTGACAGAGTAGGGAGAGTAGAGATACACCCCATTGGCTAAGTTCCCCAATATTTTGGACTATATTATATGGGTATGCCCCTAGTAGTTCCAGTATATAGGTCAGTTCAAGAGGCTAGAGGGGGTTCTAAAGGCCGGGGTTGGACAGTTATTACCCATGGTGTTCCCATTGTGGCTAGGTGGGTAGCATGTGCCTAAGGGAGAGCCGGTGCTCCTCAGGAATGGGAATCTACAAGTAACTCTTCCTTGCACCCGACCTCTCGAGGTCATGCTGAGACAGCCGGTGGGGATGGAATATGTGTAGGATGTAGACAAACTAGTTAGGCAATCTGATGTCTTTGACGTGCACTACTAGAAACTATGAATCTAAGGCAGAGAAGGCCCTTCTAACCTGAACTGGAGTGATAGATCGATCAGAAAGGATGACTGCTCGAAGGCTCCAATCAATATCGAGCTCTGGCGTGATTCGGTCTATGGGTTGTGGAATACGCGGAAAGTAACCTAGGAAAGTTTTGTTTATATCTCCAGATAGGGTCATAGGGTGGATGATGGGTATAGCGGACTCTACAGGAGATTATCTGGCCTAGTCCAGATTTCCCTAGCTTTATTAGCTGCTATGTCTAATAAGGATAACTATTCGATGATGATAGGTGGAAGTGGAGTGGATCTAAATACTAATGTGTGTAGGCCAACATCTATGTCTGACTCACCTATGGATTTGTTACGCTATGGGATTTGTGGGTCATAACTGTAGATTCATAGTTGTTGTGGTCCTACTATGGTAATATGTGGAATCAATCCCTAATCCCTAGTATCTAATAGTCATATGCTTTCTTAGCCTCTATATTAAGAATTAACAATTGTGTGACCTTTTTAGAGTATCTCACAGGTGTTTGTGCAACCTGAATTCTTAAGCTGGTATCTATACCTGTTAGAGTGTCTCCCGCGTCTGGCTGTGGGACCAAAGGATCACAACCGAATGTTTGCTCTCTTTTAGGCCCTTCTACAGTCATGTGGATATATATCTAGGGTAATCTGTAGTTTGGTTGATTTGACCAAAACGTGTGCACTTGGTCGTCTTCTATATTTAACCTACTTAACTGGAGGCTGATCTATTATAAGTTTGTCATTGTTCGGAAGACTTGAATCCTAAGATTCTGATCTATATCAGTTATTGCTGTGACAAGATTGGGTTAGGGCATGATTGGTTTGAACACGTATTCCCTAGGCTCTCTAAGTCTCGTGATTTTCATACAAAAGCAATAATGTAAATCTAAATGCAGCAAAGTAAAATTAACTATGTGAAATATATCTACAACATATATGAATTCTCTATTTTTGTATTTTTCTAATGAATTTATATGAATGAAATTGAGGGAGAAACTATTTTAATATAAATAAAAATTGAAAACTAATCTAATGACAAATTTAAAACAAACAAAGAAACCGAGTATAGCTACTTGCCTATGCAATTTTGAATCTATTGATAACAATGAAATAACTAATCTAATATATTTGAAAGACTCTCGATCCTACCTAAGAAGTGAGGAATGAATCATAGTTTCTTAGAAACTGTCAATCCCCACAGCTTCCCTGGCAATATCGAAAGTAAAATTGACCGAAATAAATCAATTGGCTACTCTATTTGATATGCTTCTAACTAGAACTTTGAAATCTAGAACCTGTATTTACATAACAGTGGCGAATCCGATGGTGTGTGTGGTTTTTTCTCCTCAGTGTGATCTCCTCGTTCCTTCGTGCTCACGTGGATTCAAAAAAGCGTGTAATGCCAGCATTAACAGGAGTAGATTTTAGAACAAACGCAGCTTAAAATGCAGACTAAATTTAATGTGAGTAGGAGAGGGATAGCGCAAGAGTACAGAGCTTGGCCTATGAAATTCCTAGTGGGATTTATTACGAGTCATGTAACATAAAATGTCTAGAACCTGCAACTATCCTATTTGACAAGCAAAACCTACAACTTTAATGGCTTCCTACTGAGAATTAAGTTGTTTTATTTCAATGGATTACATGAAGTAATGACAACATTTGCACAAGCTAGATATATGGCTTTCTAAAACAAAAATAACATTATGCAATGAACTAAACTATGAATTATAAGAAAAATAAAAGACTGAACTACTAAAATGCAAAATTGAGAGGTAAATGTGAGGGGCCGTTTGCTTGAGCACAAGCCAACTATTTATAGCATTTGCATTCACCCAAAGGCAAAAACCAAATTGATCTCTTAAACCATAAACAAAGCCAAAACACTATTCCAGGGAACCAGAATCATTAATGCAAGCCAAAGGTGGTGAAAAAAGTTGGTAAACATTGAAATTTATGTGAGTCACGTTAAAAAGAACATTCTTGAAAACACGTGAAGGACTGCCGCCCTGAGTAGGGCAGTGGTTATAGGACCGCCACCCTTCCTAGACAGTGATCACAAGACCGCCACCCAGGTAGGGTGGCGGTTTCGTCACTGAAGAATAAAACACAAAGAAAAGAGGGGAAAAGAGAACAACAAAAGCACGCAGGGGGGCTAAGCAAGGCATGCGGGATGTTAACGCACACTTGGGGAGATTTTCTGGATCCTTAACACCTTGCAAGGAGACCTATATCATCATTGGGGCACGTGTTATTTTGTTCCGGTAGTGTAGTACCTTACAATTTTGGGTGCGTACAGTAACCAACGATGATTTAGGGTGACCGGCACTAGTTTTGGGTTGAGCGGTATCAGCTAAGGTGGAAAATCCTAGGTTTACTAGAATTGACATATCTTAGCAATCTTTTTGGGCCAGCTCTGTCTATTCTCGCATATAAAAACATAATGTTATGTTTTAATGAGCAGGAATGTGGTTAGAGGGATAATAGGCATATGGTTTTAGGGTTGAATTAAGTCTTAGTTAATTAAGGTAGCTATGACGAAGTCTTATTTAGTTATGGTGAGTGAATTTTGAGTCTTAGTAAAGGGTAAATATGCTAAAAATAGGTTTGTGATGAGGTTTTTAGGTGAGGTGGTGGGGTGAGGTGTCTAGGTGAGGTGGAAATTAGTTTTAATTAAGGTAATTAAATAATGAATGAAGTGAGGATGAGTATTAATTTAATTGTAAATAATAAAATTAATATTAATGTGGGGTAGAAGGGTCATGGTTAGGTGAATATTTTTAAGTTAGCTATTCAAAAGGGGACTAAGGGGAGTATGACCCAATTTTGGTGACTATGGTGAGATATCTTTTATTAAGAACCTTGGCACAAGCATCGGAAATTTTTTCCAATGCTCAAGATGAGATCTGGGAGAAATTGAAGCATATCCATTGACATCAGGAAGCTTAAGAAAATCTTCAAACTAACCCATATTTAATCTGATTACAGTCATCCCATCATCATATTTTACCATTAAGGAATCTATGTCGTAATGTGTTATAGTTGTTAGTATAAATTTAGGACACTACATCGAAGGTAGATAATATGTAGCCAATGTAATTCCACTATCATTAATAATTTTCATCCAAGCATTCTTATATGGATGTCTAATTCTACTCTAAAATATTGACAGATTGATGTGGCTGAGGTCAATTTCTCCAATATTGTTGATTTCGGATGTGATGCTAGAAGGGGGAGTGACCCCTTGGAAATTATAGTTCATTTTTCCTTTTACCTCAAATGATGATTCAAACATTTTCCTTAGGAATAAACTATGAAAATCCTACGAAGCTCTCTAAAATCGAGGGTATAATTCAAACCTTTTAAAATAGATAAAAACCAATGAAATGCACTGGAGGAAGCTGAGCCCTACTTTGCAACCCTGAAGTTAGGACTTAGTATACCAAAAAAATTAACCATTTTTTGTAAGCTTTGACCCCTGAAATTATCTAGGTGGAAGTTTCTATGTGAATTTCAACCCCTGACTTCTGATTTGAAATGTGGCGAAAGTTGGGGCCTATTTTGCAACCCCAAACTTTTGATTTGGTCTGTGATGAGAGTGAAGGATTGTTTTGCATCTTGATACCTCCAAAATTGCATTTTTATGATGAATCTTCCTCCAATTATCAATTAATTGATATTTTAAAATCTAAGCTTCACCAAAAACACAAGTAAAAGAAGAAGGGAAACAAATACATTAAACTAAAGATACGAGGAAAACTCTAAAAATGAAAAAAAACATGAAAACATCAATAACACCCATAATTCTAAAATATGGGAAAGAATGCCCAAAATAATAACACAAAACCTTGAAAATTTATTAATGCTCTAACACTTACCACAATATCAAGTGGGTTGAAGAGAAAATCATGAATAATTGCTCAAAAATCCATGTAAGAGGTACAGTCAGAAGTAGAGGGAATGTCAGGTGAAAATAAAGTGTAAAAAATTGAAGTTAAATAGAAAAGGTCAAATTAATTACCACATAGGTGACACATTTGGGTAGGTGGCACACTAACTCGATGTTGGAACTTGGTTCCCTTTTTACTCTGTGTTGAGTTTCAAAAGTAAAGGTGTATATTAAATGTAATTTGCAATATCAAACTTGAAATCTGAAATGGTCTTATTTTTCGTTATATTTCAAGTTTTGGGACTAGCCTTGAAATTTTCATGTAAATTGCAAATCAAGTTCTGAAATCCAAAATGGTCTTACGTGGTCTAAAATTGGGTTTCGGGACTCAACTAGCAATTTGCATGCAAATTTCAAATCCGGTTCTGAAACCCGAAATGCACTTAAGGGGTCAAGTTTCAAGATTCAACTTGCAATTTGCATCTATATTGCAATTTGAGTTTTGATTCTTGAAGTTGTCTAATTAACTATGTATTTTGGGTTTTGGGTTTTTGGAAGTAATTTGCATGTAAAATTCAAATTGATTCTCGAAACCCAAAATCTGAAATACATAACAAAAATTAGTACATAGGAAATTTTCTCAAATAATTTCGTAAAAATATAACACTTGATAAAAGGAATTTTTTTTGCAAGGAATTATTTCAAAAGATAAGGAAAACTAGAAAGGGGAGTTGAAAATTGAACACTTCCAAAAGTCTTCATAGTGTGGTTCATGCCCATATGAGCCTCCCAAGACTATGCTCATTACTCACCTAATGTCATAGTTGAGTCTTGATTCAAACTTATCCATTTCCAATATGTTCATCTCTTTTTCAAGGAGTCTAGATTTAATAACCATAGAATATGTATATATTCCAATAGATATTGGGAATTTGATGTTGGTTTTATGTTTCCCACCAATCAATATGTGTACCAATTCTAGCTGCCTAGAAAGCTCAAGAAGTGCCCATTTATCATCCAAATACCTAGGAAATATATAGGGGGTACCTTGAAATCCACTTACTCTTATGTAGATGAAAATTTTTAATTGTATGAAATAACAATCATATTCATTAATCACCTTTCTTGCATTTGTATACATCCTAAAATATTCCCACTATGGTCTAAATAGAAAAATGATTGGTGCGAAAAAGACATCATGTAACCTCCTGAAATTACCTTTTTGATTCTCCAATTTCAAATAAGGATAAACATCATATACCCTAGAGTATGAGAATTCCCTCTTTCTTGGAATTATTGGAAGGTATTTATGAAATGCAATGTTATAAATGAGGTATGAGGTCATATCAAATTCACACCTTAGTGTAGATCCCTCTCAGATTTACACAATCATTTTAATGAGCTTGTCATGGATGGACTTGTTTATGAGGTCATCCCAACAAATATTTTCTTTGCTTAATAGGATAATCTAGATGTAACTAAACACCCATTCCTTAAAACTATAAGCAACATTCAAACCTATTATCATCCTTAGCAAAGTAATGAGGTCCTCAACCTCCTCAATAAAATCTGATCTAGTTAACTTCTTAGGGACTCTAGTATGAGAGCTCCTAGATTTTAGTAACAAATGACTATTCATGATTTTGGAGAATTCGAGATGATTAAAATTCCATGAATTTTTTATTGACTCAATAGTAATTCCCACCACCTTCATAATTTTTGGTAATCTAAATATTACCTTAAATGTTTCAAGTGACAATGAAAGAAACCTGACACCACTACACTCCAAAACCTCCATAGTCTCTATGTTTTAAATTTCTACACATGCCCACACCAATTCTAGGAATTGAATTGAAGGTGGGAAGGTGGATGCCAAAGAAATACCACTAACATCAATTTCTACCATGAAATCACTCCTACTCGAGACATGAAGTCTTTGTAGGAAATCATCCAAGTCGGAATTCCCCAAATTTGTATATGTTACCTTTTCTAAATTAATCATGATATGGGAAATAACTGGAGTACTAACCAGTTTGATCTTCATTTTTTTATAAACAGAGAAATTAATTACCCTATGTACATAAAGAGAAAGAGAGAGACCATATCTAGGAGGGTAAATGCAAGCCTCAGGTTTTCTCACAAACCTTATGAGTAAATGAAAACCCATGAGTCTCAATTTTTTGAAAATTTACCCATGCTTGCGTGTCTTTGAGATGTCAATTTCAGACTATATAAACACACAAAGCACCTCACTTCTCCCACAACACAAATCTCTAAAATTTATTGTTGCAATCCCATAATCACAATTTGCTCTTTGAGGGCTCTAAACACTTAATTTTTTCAAAATAGGGTAGCACTATGAAAGATTTAACAAAATTTAAACATATAGGCTCTCACACAAAATACATTAATGGTGGAATCCTTTATTACATTAATCCAATCCTAGAAATTGATCTTTATATGTATTTTTTTAATGTGATTCATCCACGTGTACTTCACTGGTGGGGAGCAGAGCTCGGAACACATTTCACATTTCTGCAACAATTACAAGGATGCATAAATGTGCATTGAAATGGGATGCCCAATATTGAAAAACGTTAATAAGATGTGTTTGGGTACAATTTTCAATAACACATAAACTATGGAAGTGTAAAATGCAAGCGTTGATGAGATGCCTGCTTTCCATAACGTGCTATTGAGTTGACACTTGTCTCCTTAGGTATCTGAGGAATGGGGTACATTTTTCACTTTTACACATGGGGTGTAAATTTGTAAAGTATAATATTGCAAGACACACCCACCTATTTGTTATAATATTCTATAGAATATTCCTTTTTATCAATAACTAGGGAATATTTTTCATGTTGCATCCTTGCATAAATTGTGAACATGCTCAAGGGCCTGGAAGGGGGAAGATTCTCTGAATATGCCACTTTTTGGGTGATTGAGACTAATTTTCATCCTATACATACACACCAACTATGATTTTACAAAGGTAAAAGACTTCAACTCGAAGTTTTGATCATTCCATAGCAGCCACTTTGATTTTGTCCGCATATTTTTCAAACCTATAGACCATTATTATACCATGAAATATGTAAACTCATTAAAGTGTCAGCATTTGAATTACATAACATTATTACAATTGATGCATATTTTCTTGGCTCAAACACCAGGACCAAAGGTAAAAACTTTCAAGTTTTGGTGCATCCATGTAAGGCATTACACTAGAAAATTTTAAGGGAAATGGAAAAACTTGGGAGGGCTCATTCGATTTTGGACATAAACTCAAAATGATCACCAATACCATGCATAGTAGACAAGATAGCTATGGAATTAACCTATATCTAGGAACCTCCACACCTTCCCTTCACTTAACAATAGGTGATATGTATAACATGTTTGAATGGTAATTAACCACACTTATATTCATAATGCATTACACAATAGGAGTTCCAATCTCATAAATAACATCAAGTTTCATCAACACATATAGAGAAAAAGTGGTATTTTTCATATCCTCACTCACGAATAATTCATATTCCAAATTTTCTAAAAAAATAAATCATAGATCCCTTATAAGCATGATGAAAAATTCCCATGACAACATAGAACATAAATACATCTAAACATTTCCAAAATGAAATTATAGAACACAAAGTACTATTACCAACTATAACTCATAGTCAAGCCATTATACCTTATATTGTTAGAGCTCAAAGCTTAAGAGAAAGACTCCCTAAGCTCACCATGTATAGGATAGTCCTAGCTATATGGAGGGATTCCATGAAATAATTTAATATAAAAATACATTTAGGAAGGATAATAACACTACAAAAACTCATGTAGACATGCATTAACATAGTTATATTTTTATGTTACAACCAAAAGTATGTAATTCAAGTTTAAACCAAAGAAAATGTATCCACCCCTAAAGTAATAGAGCCTACTATGAAACAAACAATATATTCACCTATCCTCTTCCCATATAATGAACATATTAATGAGGAGGTAAAAAAATTACTATATCATTGCAATCAACAATTTAATATCCCTACACCCTATACATGATATTCAAGAGATGCAACAACAGATCATGCCTAACACATAACATATGTATTAGTACATAACATAACAATATCTAACAATAAAGTTCATACCATCCCTGTAACTGACATCCACTTATTCAATCTTAAGAATCAAAATTCCATGCATAGAGATATTAATCATTTCTCATCAATAGATGAAAAATAAATATTCATCCATAATGTCTTATTGCACATTCCTTCTAAAGTTGAAATACAAAGCATTGTTTCCCATTACTCAAAATGAAATAATACAATAAATAACAACTAGGCACAGAGTTACTCATATTTCACATCTATATAGAGGTATACTCTATACAATAATTTGGATCCCCAAGGGGATCATCACCTAATGTTTATAACATAGCTAGTACAATATTCAACTAAACTATGCCTCACTTCAATTATAGAGGTATATCTATATTGGGCCTAAGGCCATTGTACATCTAAGAATCAACACGTGACTCTAGAATGCACTACACCTCTCGAGGTCATGCCAGGACAGCTGATATGAGATGGAAATATGGCTATGGGATGGCTAAATAGGATGAATAGGTGGAATATGTGAAAATAGTTGAAAATGGATAACAATTAGATCAAGGCAATCAAATTTCTTCTACGGGAACTATGGGAATATTATCATCTAAGATAATGAAGGCATGTATTGCCTATTCTGGTGAGATGGAGTGGTTGAGGAGAATAGACACACAAAGGTTTCTATCAATGTTAGTGTTGTTAAACACCCCCCTGAACTAGTTATGGAATACATGGGAACTGTCCAGTGTCTGCCTCATAAAATTCTTGAGAAAATGTCATAGATTTGTGATAGGATACATGTGATAAGGATTTATCTATGGATTATGAAATCCAATCTCGACCATGCTGGTTATGCTAGAACTCATTAGCATTATTTTATTCTTCATTCAAGGCTATCAACTGTGAGATAATCCTAGCCAAACCTAGCATGGTTTGGAATATGAGCTATCTGAGGCCATGATCTATGTTTTTTAATTGTGTCAGGTGTTTGGTTGTTGAAATCTTGGATCACACACATGTTGTATGGGTTTCTTAGGGCCTTGGATGGTCATATGGACATGTGAACTATTAATCTAAGGAAATAAACAAACACACAAATAATCCATAGGAGGCAAGGTCAATGTTTAGGTAACCTAGGACAACTAAGGAAATGTAAGGATTTGTGCTAATTTTTGTCTAATTAATTCTATGTGCCTAAATTAACAAAGAAAATGCAAACTGGTTTAAATCAAACCAATTTGATTACTCTCTTTGGAACTAATTAAATCTACGTGCCACTAGCTAATTTAACAAAAGGAAAATAATTAATTGATAGTAATAAAGTAAATCTAATGTATTTGTTTTTGTGTTTTTAATGATTTTAACATAAAGGGAATAAAACAAATAAAATCAAAATAATTGCTTTAATCTAATGTTTTTGTATTTTTTATTTTCTACAAATGAATAGAAGAAATCTACACAAACAATTTAACTACTTATAATAAAATGAAAATTGCTTTAATATAATGTTTTTGTATTTTGTGTTTTCTAGAAATGAATAGAAGAAATCTACACAGACAATTTAACTTCTTATAATAAAATGAAAATTGCTTTTACTCTAAATAAAACAAACTAAATAGTTAAATAGTCGGATGTGGCTATTCCTATTGCAGGGGATTTAATCTAATCTAATAAAAATAAAGGCTTTCCTAATTTTTAGTTGTGCATATTACTTCCTCTAGTTCTACCTTAGAATCATGGGAAGAATGAAAATATTCTCAGAAGCAATTCTTCCCTTAAAGATTCCCTAGCATAAAAAAATATTTCTAAATGAAGAAATATAAAACTAACTCACAGAATACATAAGCTTCTAAAACTCACTTCCTATGTAAATCCATAGAGATAGGAAGGGAGGAAGCTTTCATCATAAGATTTTCTCATGTGCAAACTAGATATAACAATTGAATAGTGAAGAACTAAAAAAACATTGTGCACAAGAAAATCCTCTGAATTCTTCCCAAGAAATGCCACAAGGATGAGATGAGAAGAAATACTCCATGGAATTTTTGCAAATTGAAAATATTGTAAATTCTACATCCTTAAAACAAATGTATTCTAATACTATGAATTGAAATCTACCTAAATAAACAAAAGAAACTTCTAGGAATTTAAAACACCTCCAACTTGGAAATGTAGTAGAGAGAAAAATCCAATGCTGGTAATGCTTTGTAGATCCCCTCAACTTCTTTTCCAATGAATGTCCAAACGTTTTCAGGGAGCTATGATGGTAGTGTGTAGAAGAAAGAAGGATTTTTGAAGCTAGCCAGTTTGTAAGCAGTTTGGTAGAAATGTGATCAATAGAGAAACAAGGAAAATGAACTATGTTTTCTTGTGTACTTATTGGCAGGATTCTGACAACATAACAATGCAATTCCAAATCAAATGACTCTAACCAATAATTCAAGAAAAAGCTTTGTTTTCATATAAAATTAGCAGAGACGTGGTCTAGCCCACTTGACATCCAAGAAGTTCCACATAACTCATGGGAGTAGTAGTTAACTTACCAATAATAGCATGTAAGGAGGAAGAAGTCTATACACATCTAACAAGCTCAAGAACAACTGATTTGATCAAGAAACGTGCATGAAAAATGATTTTAAAGAAGGTTACATGCATTTAGAACATGCTAGAAAAGTCTTGGGTAGAAGCACATGAAACCACCAATTTGCACAAATCAGTGGTTACACAACCCTCATGGCAGTTTCATAACCACCTCTCACTACAGACCCGTGGTTATGTAACTATCGGGCTGGTTTGTAACCACTAGCACGGTTCCATAACTAAAGGTTAGGAAGCTAAGGAAAAAGCTACAAATCAACTAAGGAAATCCAAAAAATATGGAAAATGAACAAGTAAGGTAAAGTAAGCTACAATAACATGTTGCAAGAAAGAAATTCGACTTGGACATCATAGGAATTGATATTATCATTATCAAGGATTTGAATTGTTACGGAAATGTTGCACCATGAAAAATTTGGTGCATACATATTACCCCCTTAGAAAAGTGTTTTAGCCACGAAGAGGTGTAAAATTTAGAGTTTGAGTATGGCACTCCCAAATGGGAAGGTTAGAGATTATACCGAACACACCCATGTGTTGAATTTATGCCAATCCAAGCTTCCCGCTACCTGCAAGAAGAAAATGGATATCAAGTGCAGATAAAAAAGTAATCCAAAAAACATAATAAAATAAAATGATGAGAGGACTTACCATATCTATCAAGATAGAAATATACCTCCACTAGTTTTCCCTCCCTACAAGACACACACTTAAAATAGAGTTAAAACATGTTATATATATTTATATATCAAAATTACTTTTTCTAGAAATCATTTGCACTTACCCACTTGGTGAAAATTTGAGCTCTCAATTACCTAAGATGGTTTCGAGTGAAAGTATAGTTAAAAAAAAGAGTGATCTAACATGATGACAACCCAACTAGTGGGAGGAGCAATGGCTCATGAATAGGTGAATGATTTTTATTTGGTTAAAATGTTAAAAATGTGAAAAATGTGACTTAGGAGGGGATATTTTTGATAATTTTACATTTAAGATGTTCACTAGGGGGTGCCACATTGGATGTGGCTTTTGTTTTATTCAAAATTATGTATTTTTATATTTTTTGAAGTTTTGGGACCTTAGGATATAGCCCTCTTTTCATGGATGGAACCATTGTGGTGATTGCACAACCATCGATCTACACAGAATGGCGGTTGCACAATTGCCATGTCTATTACGAAACCATTGGAAGGTCAAAGGAAAATCAGAATTACCATGGTGGCTACGTAACTGCCACTCTACGGAGAGAGGCGGTAATGCAACTTCCTCTCTGCACAGAGGGGCAGTTGTATAATTGTTGAGGAAAATCCTAGAATCGACTAAGTATGATAAAAATTTTGTTTTTTAATTGTTTTGTAGTATTTTTGGTGAGCTTATTATGAATTTTTATGATTTTAAATTGCTCTTTTTTCTTTTTATGAATGTAGGGGAAATACATTAGACGGAGCAGAGATCAAGAGTATGACTGGTTTCCCCCAATATTGGATGTATTGACATAGGATGTGAGGGACTTACTACATAGGGTCGAGATATAGAGGATATCCCAAACACAGCTAGTTATACCAGCTAGCCACTTGTTATGCAACTTATTGAGTTATTGGGATGCATACCAGAACACTTTCCGGCTGCTTGGTGTTAGAAGGGAGTGGAAAATCACTCTAGAGGACATCTACTAGATTCTGGGAGTTCATGTCACTATAGTAAGTTGACTTTGGCTAGTGTGAGTATAGTTGTTTAGGTCGGCAACTAGGTGGCATATATGGGAGATGCATAGGCACCCAACATAGGTGCCAAGCATGGGATGAGACTGCTATCAATTTCCTCTACACCTATCCCTGCCTTGTACAAGTCCATTATTTACATCTTGGCTTTGCTAGTTGGGGACAAGGGTGGAGACAAGCTACTCTAATGTTGGGAACCCATTATTCAGAGCATTGACTAACATGGCCACATATATGCATGGGGCATTGATATCCTTGGTGCTACTTACCATGATTTATACAGAGATGTATGACTGAAGAGAAAGGCCCTTAGTCACCCTACATTGGTTATAAGCAAGGTATATGAGAACATGGTTCCCTATCAGAGAGGGACTAGGATACCATATCCTGGGATTATTAGAGAAACTAGATGGGTATACATGGCTCCACTCAAAGGGTCACACCAATCAGTTTATACACTTACCATAGATGACATGTTTGTGTAGCCACTAATACATAGCTAGGCTATGGGGTGAGGAGACTATTACCTTGGCTACATGTATTTATACTACATAGTTAGTGGATCAGACCAGAAGAGTGGAGGTCCATCCATTTCACAAGATGCCATAACAGTTTGGGTTGCCTTATGTTGATGCCCTCCCAGCAATCCCAAAAATATACAGAGGGATTTGAGAGGATAAAATTGGCATGGAGGGCAAGCTAGGGTAGACCATTATCATTCATGGGGTTCCAATTGGCACACCACAAGTTGTATAGGACCTAGATAGAGGTTGATCCTATAGATTGAGGTATTTACCACACACATCGAGGAGGAGGAGGGGGAGAAGGCCGAGATAGAGGCATAGGAAGAGTTTAAGCCAAAGGTGCAGGTAGATAAAAAGAGTGACATGGAGTGGGTATCCAATAGAGAGGCTTCTGTAACAAATCAGTTTGAGGATGAGGCTAAGGTAGAGACATCACACTCAGAGGATCATTTGACCGTGGGAGGATGAGGGGATGAGGATTCATTTTATGGATGACTAAGGGGAAAAAAAGAGATAGTAGAAAAGGAGGTTAGAGTGGAGGATATGCCTACCATCTCCCACCACCACCACTAGCACCAATTGATCCATCTTGGATGCCTGAAGTTCTAAGTAAGTAAAATACTCTTCTCTCAACTTTAGTCTCTAGATTAGATTGTTAGAAAACTACACAATATATTATTTTTATTTTTAGAAAGGTTTTCTAACTCACCTATTGTTTTCACTTGTAATTTATCAGCTACCGCTGATGGCATTGCGAGATTTTATTCGTTGGATTCTCCTAGACACATTTACACTCCCTATGGGGAAGACATGGGAGAAATTTTGCATACACTAGGAAACCAATGATGGCTGGTCGTCACTCTGATATGTTTGTGTTAGCATGGCATGCCACAAATTGTTTGACCCAGATGAGAGCCGAGCTAACTGTATATGAGCTAGCTGAGAGGAGACAACGGTAAGACCATTCTCACAGTGGTGGCACTACTACTGGCAGATAACCTACCCAATCTAATGGGAAACCTCATGGACACTACCACTAGTCAGCACATAGAGGTTCACACTCCCGTCGTAGGATTCACAATACAATCCCTTGTCCTACACCTTCAGTGGGATCCTGCAGAGAGAAATAGGCCACATGCACTTATTGCTTTGAGATCTCTTTTGCGTATATATGATTTTTTTGGATTTTTGGCTCATAGATGAGCGTTTTGACCATACTTATTAGAGTATGATGGAATTGTACATGAAACATGATATTATTATATATACATATATACATTTCTTTTTGGTTTAACAATTCTTGTGTAAGATTTGACTCAATCATGGTTTTCTTTACTTGTGTACTCTTAGATGGTTAGAATTTCCTATGTCTTTTTATATGCTTTTATGGATGTGTGTTGTGGATGATGATGATGCAAATGTGTAAGCAAAATGATATATATATTTCTGTTTTATATATAATGCATATGAGAACAAATTGTAATTTATAACTTTGATTTTCAAGCAATATTTAGCATTTGTTTTTTATTGGAAAAATGTGATGAATGTGACATGATAAGAAGATGAACACGCTCCAATCCTAACCCTACATAACCAATAAGATGTGAGGGCTCATCACTGAGATCTAGGAAGGACATGAGTTATGTGACTTTGATGAATGAAGATGGTGAGAAAAGACAAGATTTTGACAAAGAACCAATTACGAACCTACAACTCAACCCTAAGCAAGGTCAACTAACCAGTTCAGAATGTGATTTGCTTGTAATTTTATCTATACCTATATCCAAAGATGGACTTTTGATTGAAAAATATGGTTTTAGGGATTAACTCTCTTGTAACATACACATCTAACTCATTTTCTTGGGATTTTTAAGATTTCAAATCACTTTTTATTCATTGACTTATTTACAACTTATTGACTTATTTGATGGGACCCCCTACATCTTTCCCCATGCTACCAATAAGAATCATGGTCTCATCATTGAGGATAAGACATAGGTGAGTAAGGGCACTTCCCTCCTTTCCCAACCTCACTCCACCAGTAGGAAGCATGGGATCATCACCAAATATTGGTAGGGAAAGGAAGTGTAGTTTTATTTTGAAGTGAGAGTATCTTTGTATTTATTATTGATTTATCTTCCTTTTTTGTTTATTGATTGATTTTAGATTTGTACTTTTGGGGAGGAATGCTTTCCCCTATCCTCAACCCCACGCAACCAGTAGGATGTGAGGGCCTACCATTGAAGGTTGAGATAGGTGGTCTAGAGCTCCAAGTGAAATGTTTAGATTTCTTCTGCTATCAGAGAATTTTATAGGGAAAGATGTGGCAACAAGAACATTCTAGAATAGACTATGGGTAAAGACACTTGAGCTAGAGGAAACTATGAATAGAACTAAGTATGCAATCATTCTTAGAACCAATGTCAAAATTATGTCTTAATGTATGAAATGATGAAGATATTTGAATATTTCGGAGATGATATGATAGAATCTTGAAGAGATATGATTGAATTTTTTTGCCAATATTTGAAAGTTTTTAAAGATTGCTTGAAAATTAATTTTCTTGGTGTATAATTTTACAATATGATAATGGAGATGGTATATAGTGTGGATGCAATAATGTATGAATGGAAATGTAAATGGGCTATGCATAGAAATGTTTGAGGTGAAGCAAATTAATTTATTCTCTAAAATCTTCACCTTATAAAGTACGTAAGAGGTAAAAAAACATTTTTAAAGTCTTCTATTACCTGATATGGGTCTAACCACTTGGGTATAAACTTTCTTCCTTCGCCACTTTTCTTGTCAATCCGGCTATCAAGTCTCAATACTAGATCTCCAATGTGTATCTCAATTTCATACACTTTCTTATTATAATGATGACACATCCTATCACTATAGACATAGTGATGTTGTTAATCTCTAAGTAAATATTCATCAAGGGTTTCCAGTTCAACCAGTCGTACTTCTCGGTATCTATCTTCATCTAAAATTCCTTGAAGGATATATGAAGACTAGGTAACCCTACCTCCAACGGAAAGATAGTTACAGATTCGAAGACTAGAGAATAAGGGGTTTCCCCGTGGGTGTTCTCACTAAAGTCCTATAGGCCAAAAATGCTGAAAATAACTTGAGATGCCAATCCCTTTTGTTTTCCTTAACCTTCTTAAGGAGACTGGACTTTAGGGTGTTGGTTGTAGCCTCAACTTGTCCATTAGCTTGAGGATAGTGCAAAGAGGTTGTGTAATATTATAGTTTGAATTACACACAATTCTTGTACCTCTTCATTCTTGAAAGGCATGTAATAATGTAAAATAATGACATGTGGGAATTCGTAGCTATAGATAATCTATTTTAAGATAAACTTGGAAATTACAGACCTGGGTATAATAGTAAGAGGCATGACCTTAACCCACTTTATAAAATACTCAATGGTCGTGATAATGAAGTTATGGCCATCTGATGATGAGGGATAGAAATTCCCTATAAAATTAAGATCCCAAATAGATAAGGACCAAGGTGTCACATTGGTCTGTAGAGCCTGAGTAGGAATATATATGTTGTGTGAGAACTCTTGACATTTTTTACACCTCCGTACATACTCTACAACATCGTGCTCTAAAATGGATGAGAAATAGCCCATGCAATGAATCTTTTGATTTGTTTCATGCCCTCTGAAGTGACCATCATAGGCTCCATTGTGGTCTTCGAAGAATATGTTCTCTAACTCTTCTTCATCAACACATCTTAATAGCATACCATCAAAGGCTTTGTAATAGAGCACTTATTCCACAATTATGTACTTGGTGGCTATGACACGTAGCCATTGTATTTTTTTAGGTTTATCCCTTGGGATACACTTGGTCCATAATGTGATTGAAAATATCACCGTACCATGGAATCAAATCAAAAAATAGGGCTTCACCTTTACATAGAACACACATTCATTAGGGAAATATAAATCTATTTGATCTCCACAGTCTATAGAGTTATCAGTTAACCAATCAACGATAATTTATCCCTTCAAAGACTTTTTGTTAACAAATGCGAGTTCAAACTCACCCATTAACATAATGAAATGACCAACCTTCTTAGACAAGGCGGCCTAGGTTAAGAACGTTCACAACTAGTCAGATTTAACTATCACTCTTTTTTCCTAGTTGAGCATATAGTGCCTCAACCTCTTTGTTGTGAAGACTATAGCCAAGCACTCCTCCACTTGCATGTATCATGTATCATAATCAAGAAGAGTATGACTGATGAAATAAATGGCCCACTCATGACCATCATCATCCTCTTGTGCCAACATACATGTAATCAAGACATCAGTGGCTCGAGAGTATAAAATCAAGGGATGATCAGATTTTGGTGGCATGAGCGTAGGTGGTGACATAAGGAAGTGTTTCATAGAATTAAACACTTTGTGACACTTGGTTGTTCAAATTTTGAAACAATATTTCTTCAATAATCCATTGATAGGGTGAATAGCATACATTAATTTAGGGATAAATTATGAATTTCCTCAAGATTACCTAAGAAATAGGTAATGTTTGACTCATCGGTGGGTAGAGACATCTCCAAAACTACCCAGATCTTTTCGGGATCAACATCAATTCCTCAGGATGAAATGATGTATCCTAAAAACTTACCAATGGTTACTCTAAACATACATTTATCAGGATTTAGTGTTACTACACATTCAATTAGGCACAAGAGAATGACATGAAGCACCTCAAGGTGATCACCATGTTTCTTCACTTTCGACAGTAGGTCATCAACATATGACTCGAAGATCTTATGAATAATATCATGGAAAATGTACATCATTTCCCATTGGTAAGTGGCTTCGACATTCTTCAAGTCGAAAGGCGTGACCATGTAACAAAATTTTCCCCAAGGAGTTTTGAAGGTAGTTTTCGTTTGGTCCTCCTCATATATCCTTGTCTAGTTACAACAAGAAAAACCATCCATAAGAGACAACAACTCATACCCAACTATTGCATATATGATAACATCAATCGAGTGCATTGGAAAATCGTCTGTAGGACAAGCCTTGTTAATGTCCCTAAAAGTAATTAAGATGCATATCTTCTCGTTCTTCTTAAGAACTGGGACGATGTTTGATACCCACATGGAATAATCCACATGATTGATAAACCCTATTTGCATGAGTTTCATTACCTCTTCTTTAACCATTAAATACACCTTTGGCTTTATGGGTATTAATTTTTCCTTCACGGGTTTAGCATATGGCTTCGTAACTAGATTGTGCACTACAACATTGGGGGAAACACATATTATCTCCTCATATCTAAATTCGAAGGATTTTGAATTCTCTCTAAGAACCTTTATGTGTGCTTCTACTTCTTCTAGAGAGAGAAAAGAACCAAGTTTCAAGATTTTGGGTTCCTCTTCCATTCCTATGTTTATGTCTATCATTCCTTTGATCAAATAGGTGTTACCCTCTTCAAACTTAGGTGGGGTTGGAGGCATCTCCAAGTCTTCCTTGACTTCATAGATTTCAAAATCTTTAGAAGAATGAGACCTCATTGTACAATCTTTGAAGTAAGAGGAAGACTAAGGTATAAGGGAAAATCCCTTCTTGTGGTGCATTGGATGAAGGTATATATAAGCATTGAGGTATCCTAAGATTACCTCATAATTTTCCACAAAATCTAGCATGGCAGGCTCGTTCTCAATCTCAGTATATGATAAAATTGCATTGGTTGGCATCCTTCAAACCACATGCTTAGATTGGATTGAAATGGTGAATTTAGTTTTCTTTAAATCCTCACTTGGAAAAAAACATGGGGAAGAAGTGGCCATGGAATCAGCCAATAGGTTTTTCTCTCATGGAATAGCTTCTATGGAGATAAATTCAAAACCCTTGCAAAGCTCAAGAATGAAAGACTTGTAGAGTTGTGGGTGTTTTGATATGGTCTCATAGACTTCTAAAACTTGGTTAGAAATGAGTTGAGAGTCACCCAAGACTCTAACATTGTTCACACCAATCCTCTTAGCCATGATAAGACCAAGAAGTAGAGCCTCACATTAAGCTCTATTTTTGGTGCATTCAAAGTTCATATTGAAGGAAAAAGGCATGATCCTTCCCTCGAGGAAAGTGAGGATCACCCCTTCCAACCACCAAAGTAGAAATTTGCATCATCGTAGTTGAGAGTCCAACAGTCGTTGGGGAAGATAGAAGCTTGATCATTCTTGGAGTGTTCTTCCTTAATTTCTGATACCTCACCCATATAAACCTCATCAAAGAAACTTGATGGAAGAGAGGCAATTCCAAGAGCATGACTATTCCTAGGGAATAAAATGGGAGAAAAATTAGTAAATCATTCTCCAAAATATTAAAAATTTTAGCTATGGTTTTCATTGACATGGTTTCTACTACAATGACTTTGTTTTCATTCGCATCCAACCCTTGAATTGACTTGGGTGGTTCTAACTCAGTTGTTGGAACAAGACTAGATGTGGGAATTATTCCCTCAGCATGATTAGGATTGTTTAACTGGTTAGCCAGGAATTCAAATTTAGTGTGAACCCTGAGTTTCTTCTTCAAGTTGACTAGGTGGATGTCAAACGAATTCAGGTCACCCTGAGCCACAAATAAATTCCCTAGATGTAAGGATATGAATTCTTGGAATAATGTGGAAGGGATTGCCTTCATTTTATGAATCCAAGGTTGATCGATAATCATATTATAGTTACTTTCTCAATCTGTAATATTAAATTCAATCAATACAATCTTGGGTCCAAGAGTTACTAGGAGTAATATGGTTCCAATAGAGGTTACCTTAAGACTATCATAACCTCTCAGCGAGTTTCAAATGGAGGAACAATTAATTTCTCCATATCCTAACTTTTGCAGAAATCAGATAGGAATTATATTAACAACATCCCCATCATCTATCATAGTTTTCTTAATGTAATTTTTTTAAATCCAAACTTGTAAGTATAATGTGGGATCACCTCTCCATGTTAGTTGAACATCAGTAGGCATCTTGCTGATATCAAACAAAAATATGACATCTCTCTCAGGCTACCCCAAGGGATAGACATCGAAGTCTACATGATTGATTTTGGCCTCCATAGGAGGGGTGACGTGGATCATATGACCAAGACCTAGTACTTCTAATAAAGAAATTCAATGCATAGGGGAATTATTTAACAAATTCGAAAAGAAAATGTGGGAAGAGGTCTTAGTAATATATGTGATTAAATCATATGCCCCTACTAGCTTAGAAGCTACTATTGTATCATCTGACATGGAGGGATAAATGGGGATAGGTTGTGAAGAATAATCATGCATGCAAGTTGCTACATGGACTTATGATTTAGTTTCTAGATTGACTAAGCCCATAATATTAGGTTGATTTCAACTGTCCAAAGGAGGAGCTACTTGGGGGTACGAGGATTTACATTCCTCATGGTCATTGTTCCCAATGAGCATCCCTACAGGAATCCCCTTGTTGGTACCATGAGGGTTAAGCTTTCCATTTTTAGGGAACATTGGAAAAGGGTTTCTATAAACCCCAAGAGTAGCATTTTGTAGAGTAGCATGCCTGAGGTGAGTGTTTTTTATAGGTGCACTGGGATCAACCAAGAAAATTTCAATGAAGAAGCGTATCTGGTCTTCTGTAATCCATTGTATGAATTTATTACAATCATGACACATTTGAGAATTGTGTCCTCTAACCCTATGTAAACCACATTACAAGTTAGGATCGTAGTCATGAGGTATTTGGTTTTGGTTTTGTTGCGGCTCATAGTTCGTGTTGTTATTTTGTTGTTTATTATTGTAGTTGAAGTTTGGAAGCCTCTAGCCTTGGTTCTTATATTGACTTGGAAATTGGTTTGAATATTGGTTTGAATATTGAATCGGACCTTGGGCCTTGACTTGTTGAGGAGGAATATGAGGATGACTAAAATCAACAACCTTAATGGAAGGATTGAAATTACTACTCCTTTGGTTGTTTGCATTTGCATTGTTATTACCATTATTTACATTGTTAGTGCTAACAACATTCGGCTTCTTAGATTGATTAGTTATATTGTCATTTGTAGTACCACGGTTCTTGTTGAGGACCTAGGGTCCTTGATTATTATTGTTTGAATGGTTGTGTAAATTTGAATGACATTAAGGGATGACTAGTTTCCCATTTGGACCGTAAGTATTTAATCTACTATTTATCGCCACTGGTCAATGTGGAGATCACCCTCTAAGACCTCCTCATAGCTCCTTAGAGGAAAATTTTGTAATTCCTCCTTAGTTTCTTAATTGAGGGATTGGAGGAATAGATCACAAAGCTCTATTTGATCCATGTTGGGAGAAATGATAGAGAAGTAGAGGACTTGCCACCACCTCTAGATGAAATAGGTAGCGGGTTCTTTATGCCATTGTTTGATGTGAAGGAATTTTATAATTCCCATTATTAAGATCTTGTTCATGTCGAAATATTTTAAGAACTCTGAGAAAAATTACTTAAATTAATGAATGGAGGATTTTGGTATTCTATAGTACCAATTGAGAGAAATCCCTTCAAGGTTCTTGGGGAATTTCTTCACTACAACCGCATCCCACGGGGGTAGCTCTCTAATGGCGATGGCATACATTTTGATTTACACATTCAAATCCCCCTTCCCTTTGAATTTTGGAATATCCAAAAATAGTCGTGTGAGAATTATACTCCATATGGTGAAGTCAAGAGGCTCCTTGAGATAATCAGAATATGTTCCTACTGCATAGGAATCAAACATTAATGATCTTTGATGGGGAGGTGGAGGTGGAGCATGAGTCTAGTACGAAACATCATAGGCATTGTCTTGGGTATAAGGAACCCCTTGTTGCTGAGTGTATGAACTGGGATAAGGAAAAAATTCCACTTGTGGTGATTTTTAATACATGTGAAGATATGGGGGAACATTTTTTTGATATGGATTATTAGGGACAAAACTAGGGAACGTCGCATTGTCGGTTGGAATGGAATTTGAGAATGCACTTCCGGTTGACCCTTGTGGTGGGTATACATATGAAGAATAAGGGGGCATGCTTGATGTGCCTGATATAGTAACAAGGTCTCCAGGCTTAGGAACACCCATATGGACCTAAGAAGGTGATGGTGTAGAGGGATCAAAACCATGGTTATGAAATTGGTGGGGAAATTTACCTTGCCATATGAATGATGTAGAATGCAAAGGTTGGGAAAGCTTTAATTCTCTAATTCTATCCACCAACGTTGAAATCACATTTCCTGATGAGGGTTTTAAATTTTTGTTAGGCATGTGTTGAGCCTTGTTAGGGGAAAAGGCACGTGATGTCCTGCTATGGATTGATCCTTAGTAGGTCACCCCTCTTTAGGTGGATTTTTTGGCGTAGGAGAAGAGGTAAAAAATTTGTTCTGGAGAAGAACATCAACACACCCTTGCATCCTATTTGAGGTTTTATCTATAATGTTGAGATTCTCATCACTTTGGTTGATTTGTGTTAAGAACTCATCATTTGGAAATAGATAGAAAGGAATCGAATCATTTTTCATACAAATTTGAGTCCTAGACAAGACTTGAGGATAGAACCTTTGTTTTCCCATAAATGTCATGTTATTTGAACTAACGAACTCAGGTTGCACATTATAGTTGGGTTGGTCAATCTCCTCAATTCTAGCTGATGAACTAGTATTATAGCCTTGAGGAGGGTGTGTGTGAAGAGATAATAGATTTTTTGAGTAATTATCAGCCCACCTTGACAAATAAGCTGACCAATGCATACTCATTTGAGGGTAATAACCTTCAAGGCCCAAAATAGGCATATCATAACCTTGACCTGGCATATTCGGGGGGGTGTAAAAACACCCATAGAATAATGGGAGAGGAAAAGGATGGGCGAAACAAAGGAAAGAACGCGTTGGGTTCAATAATTTTGTATGTTTAAGAATCATCACGTGACTCTAGGATGCACTTGACCTCCAGAAGTCATGTGAGGACAGCTGATGTGAGATGGAAAGATGGCTTTGGGATGGATAAATAAGTTGAACTGGTGGAATATGAAAAAATGGGTGAAAATGGCTAACAAGTAGATTAAGGAAATCAAATGTCTTCTACGGGAACTATGGGAATATGCTCATCTAAGGAAATGAAGGTTTGTCTTACCTTCTCGGGTGAGATGGAGTGGTCGAGGATAATAGAGACATAAAGGTTTTTATCAATGTTAGTATCACTAAACACCCTCTGAACTAGTTTTGGAATACGTGGGAACCGTCCAATGTCTCCCTCATAAAAGTCTCCAGACAAGGTCATAGATGTGTGATAGGAGACATGTGGTGAGGATGTATCTATAGATTGTGAAATCAGGCTGATTATACCAGAACTTGTTAGCATTATCCATTTCTTCATTCAAGGCTATCAACTGTGAGATGATGTTGGGTGGAAATGGCATGGTTTGGAACATGAGATGTCTAAGGCCTTGATCTATGTATATAAATTATGTCATGGTGTTTGATTTTGGCAATCTTGGATCACACACACATTTTCTAGGTTACCTAGGGCCTTGGATGGTCATATGAACATGTGAAATGTCAATCTAAGGAAATAAACAAACACACAAAGAATCCAAAAAAGGAAAGGTCAATGTTTGGGTAACTTAGGCCAACTAAGGAAATGTAGGGAGTTGTGTTAATTTCTATCTAATTAATTCTATGTGCCTAAATTAACAAAGGAAATGAAAACAAATTTAAATCAAACCAATTTGATTACTCTCCTTGGAAATAATTAAATCTACATCTAAATAACTAATTCAACAAATGGAAACTAATTAATCAAGAGCAACAAAGTAAATCTAATCTATTTTTTTTTAATGATTTTAATAGAAAGGGAATAAAAAATAAAATCAAACTAATTAAATTAATCTAATGTTTTTTTATTTTTTATTTTTTGGAAATGAACAGAAGAAATCTACATAGACAATTTAACTTCCTCTAATAGAATGAAAATTGATTCTACTACAAATTAAATAAACTAAATAGTGAAATAATCGAATGTGGCTATTTCTCTATTATAGAGGATTTAATATAATCTAATAAAAATAAAGGATTTTCTAATTTGTAGTTGTGGATATTACTTCCTCTATTTCTACCTTAGAATCACAGGAAGAATGAAAATATTCTCGGAAGCAATTACTACCCTGAAGCTTCCCCAACAGAATAGAAGCTTTCTAAATGAAGAAATATAAAACTAACACACAAAATACATAAGATTATAAAACACACTGACCATGCAAATCCACAGGGATAGGAAGGGAGAAGCTTTCTATAGAATATTTTCTCGTGTGCAAACTGGATATAAATATTTAATATAGTGAACTCTATGATCAATTAAATGATAAAGAACTAACAACACACTGTGCAAAATAACCTCCTCTGAATTCTTCCCAGGAAAACCCACAAGGATGAGCTGAAAATAAATCCTCAATGGAATCTTTGTAAATAAAATCTACTATAAATGTTACTTCCTTAAAACAAATGTATATTCTAATACTGTGAATTGAAATCTATCTGAATAAACAAAGGAAACTTCTAGGAAATTAAAACACCTCCAACCTGTAAATTTAGTACAGAGACAAATCCAACAATGGTAATGATTTGTAGATCCCCTCATCTTCTTTTCCAATGAATGTCCAAACGTGTTCACAGAGATGTGCTGGTAGTGTGTAAAATAAATGAGTGTTGGAGCTAGCTAGTTTTAAAGCAGTATGGTAGCAATGCAAGCAAGAGTGAAAAAATGGAAATGAACTATGCTTTCTTGTGTAATTCTTGGCAGGATTTTGACATCATAACTGTGCAATTCCAAATCAAATGAATCTAACCAATGCTTCAGGAAAAAGATTGTTTTTTGTAGAAAATTGGTAGAGAAGTGGTCCATCCCACTTACCAGCCAAGAAGTGCAATATCACTCATGGGAGTAGCAGTTAACTTACCAATAATAGCAAGTATGGAATAAGAAGTCTATAAACATCTAACAAGCTCAATGACAACTGATTTAGTAAGGAAACATGCATGAAAAATAATTTTGAAGAAGGTGACACGTGTTCATAACAAGTTGGAAAAGTCTCGGGTATAAGTGTATAGAACCTCCAATCTACGCAGACCGATGGTTATGTAACCTCCTAGGCAGTTGTGTAACTAATGACACGGTTCTGTAACTAAAGGCTATAAAGCTAAGGAAAAATATACAAATCAACTAAGTGGGAAAATATGGAAAATGAACAAGGTAAATTAAGCTACAAGAACATGATACAAGTGATAAATTGGACTTGGACATCATTGGAATTGATATTTATCATCATCGTGGATTTGATTTGTTCTGATAATGTTACACCATGTGAAATTGGGTGCATACAACCACTGTATTACATAATAAAACAAAAAAATAAACCCAAGGGGCTAAGCCCATTACAATATACTTCCATAAAATCTTTCCCAACAGAGATAAGTTCTGAACTAATACAACTAAGGACCTAGTTCCTTCATACCATGAAGATCATCCCTACTTTGAATTCCATAAAATCTTGTAATTAACAAGAAAATTTTCACACTAAGAGTGTGGGGATAATTGATGGAGTAGATTCCCTAATGTCCCTACACTCCCCATCTATCAATAAGACAATGGGAGGGAGCTCACATAATTCTAATTGTCATCCCAACAATTTATTTGGGGGGGCCAAAAGGGGTCTTAAGTGGACACATTTTTCTGAAGAAAAAAATTTAACTTGTACAAGTTTTTCAAAATAGTTACACTTAAAATTGGAAGATGTTGTAGAAATATGAATCGTCACATTTTTCATCTAGTTTCTAATCTATTAAATTTTATTGAAAATGGATACGTTTAAGTGGCTCAAACAACTAAAACACCAATAGGTGGTCTTGTTTTTGTTAAAAAATATAATAGAGTGACTTTCATGCCCCCCACCATTTTTTAGCACCATTTAGTATTTTTGAAAACCCTTTGGTAGAAAAGATACCTAGGAGCATCTAGTTTGGGATCCATTTTTTTATATTTTTATACTGAATATTTTTTATTTATGATTTTTCTAGTACAGAAATTTTATGTTTTGAAAAATAATGGTGCTCCGATCGTGCCCCCACCCCCCCTAACTACCTCAAAAAATATCGAAAAATTAGATTTATTTTTTAATATGTATAGAATTATGCCTAGTTTGGGCTAGTATAATTTTTAAAAAAATTTGATCACCCAAAACAAAGATACACCATGAAAGATATACATATTTACACTGCAAAAAATAGCTATAAAAAGGCAAAATTAGAAAATAAATAATATGGAAACCTTATATTAGTCAAAGAATTTGAAAAATTATATTTTTAGAAAGAAGAAACTCTACTCTATGTCGTGGTATATATTTTTTAAAATGGATCGATTGTTTTATTTTGATTTATCATAGAGGAAGTGGCATTTTTACATTTTCTTGCAAAAACACGTTGTTTGTTGTGTTTGTACAGATCCATGCCTCAGGCTTGGGGATCCAAACCAGATCCCAAGCCTTGAGGCATGCCTTGTAAAAAGAGAAAATACAAAACGTGTACATGTTATAACGTGTACACATTTTTCTTTGTTTATATATTATGGCCCCCCAACGTCCCTTTCATCTCTTTCACAAGAATTTTGCAAACATTAATTTTAGTCTATAATTTTCTCTACATTATTGCACGATTTTTTAGTAGTTCATTTTGTCCCCTACCCCACTAGTTGATTTTTTCTAATCATGGGCAACAAAACGTTGAGCTAAGGACAAGAGTAAATTGAAGAACAAGACATTAGAGAAATTGGAAGAGAAGACAGTAAATAAATTGATGAGAATGCAAAAACTTCAAGCAGGACAAGGTACATCCACTATATCAAATGTAGCTAATGTATTAGAAAATGGGGATGAAATACATAATGATTTTGCAATGTATAATGATTTTGAAATGAATAATGATATTGAATTGAATGATAATGTTGGTATGGATGAAGAAATTGATATGAATCCAATTGTTGAACCCTTACTTGAGAATTCAAATGTTAACCCCAAAATTTGTATGAAAACACTGAATGAAGAAAGTAACCTTATAAACAAATCTTCACCTCTAAGAACACCTCCTTCCATTTTGTGAAAAAAACCAATTCACTTAATTGAAATTGATGAAAACATTATAAAACCAATTCCTAACAAAATGTTTGAAAGAGATGCGAGAAGAAAAGCTAGTGGAATTTGGGATAATTACTTTGAGAATTTAAATGACACACAAAGATATCAATTATTTGTTACATTGATGAAATTAATTAAGATGATACCTATAATGAAGACCCTACCCGGTTAAGAACATCTAATGTTATTGATCAAGATGTGTCAATTGTTGAAAACATACATAAATCATACCAAACTGTAGGTGGCAAAAGACACACTAAAGATAGTAATGGTACATGGTGTGTACTTAATAATTGTATAGTAAGTGATAAAACAGTTAATAAATGATTGATTAGAAAAACAAGTAGTGCTTTGAAGCTAAATAGAAAAACATTAATGAAAGCAATAGAGAGACGTAAACGACTTGAGTCAGTCAATAACACTGACTATTGAGCTTTCTCTAGTAGACTTCCACGAAAAGATAAGAATATATCTAATATTCTAAAAGAATTAATTGTAAAATTTTGGCATGAGAACACAAGAGTGTCACTGAATAGAAGAGATACAGTAAAAATAAGAATAGGCTCTCGTAATCATGAATCATGTGCAAAACATTTCTTAGATATGACTCAAACAAAAAATTTCTCTAAGTTTAAGAATGAAAATCCATAAATTAACATTAGCCAAATATTCTTTGAAATGAGCAAACCCTTTTATGTGAAAATCAATCACTCATGTACCACTTTTTGTTGCAGGCATCATGTTGAATTTTCAATGTATTATGATATTTTTTGTCAAATACGCCGTGTTTTGTATACTGACTTCATGTTGCAGGAGTGTGGAATAAATGTCCCACAAAAATGTTCAAGGGAATTTATTCTGACAATATTTTGTGAAAAATCAACAAGACAATTTTTTATAACAATGCATGTTTGGATGGAATGTGTAATGTATGAGGTGGCTTGCCAAATCTGAAAAGTTGTATCCATGAGGAGATTACATATTCAATAGGAAAAGAATTAGTTGATTTCACCAAATATAAATTGGTGGCATATCAATTAAAATATGGAAAATAACCTAAGAGGTGTGAGCTTGTTAGAAAATAATTACATGTATCAGAATATATGGTCAAATTCAGAGAGGAAATTTTTTATGAGTATGTAAGGCACACACATAAATCTCAATGGTTGGATGAAAAATTCAAGTTAAGCAAGGACACATTCCCACTTGGTACTATTGTTTCAGTAGTTAATTTTTCATAGAATTACACATTGCAGCCACAAATGGAGTTTTAGTCTCAATATTATAACTCAATACAAGTTTCTATTTTTGTGCATATAGCATTCATGCACTCTCCTAAAAAAACTGAGCAAGATCAAAAAATATTAAGAGAGTATCATTTCTACGTCAGTGATGATCGTACACATTTTACATAATATGTACAAAGGTGTTTCCAGGTGTTTTATGCGAACTTGAATGAGAGGAACATTAGTTTCGATCAACATTACATTTGGTCGGACAACTGCACATCACAATTCAAGAATGCAGGGATGTTTTATTGGCTAAGCAGGATGCACAAAGAAACAAATGTACAACATATATATAATTTTACTGAGGCAAGGAATGGAAAAGGAGAGCATGATGGTGCAGGAGCATGTGTGAAAAGAGCACTTGCAAGAGAAGAGTTAAAGTTCAAGGATGGTGCTAAATTTATAGATACAAAAAATATTGTTGATTAGTGTGTCAAGAATATGGACCATAAATCTCAAGAGAGATCAATGGTTCGTAGATATTTTTGTTTGATAGAAGAACAACACCTGGAAAACTTTGAAGATTGTATGATAGTTACAGGATCAAGTGATATGCTCTCATTTTGTAGTTCAGATGCAAATTATTGGACTATTTATACTAGGTGCATGACATGTTTTTGTATATCATGTACTGATTTTGCATGGAATGAATGTGAGTCATAGTAGTGGGTGGATGAATGTACTTGTAGACCTCTAATTCCACTCGACGCACATCAAGTTCCATGAGCATTACAACTTGCAGGGCCTTCAGATCAAATGACAACATCACCTGACTTTGACCAAGTCTCTGATTTAGTGCAACAAGATACATACATATATGTGCATGCCATGTTTTAGATTTATAAATTATTAAATGGTCAAATCTTAATGTCTTTTTAATTTGATTGAATATTTTTACTTTGTGATGCATAGGGCACGTTTTTACAGTTATTGTGACAGAATTTAACGAAGAGGGAACAAACTACTTCTTTTCTCATTGTGTAGAGGGGAAAAATTGACTTCCACATTCATTGATGGTGAAGACCTTGAGTATCCCACTGGGTCAGTGGTAGTCACTGGAACTTGGCTTCGATGATATCCTATAAAAAATCAAACATTTGGTTGTTTGAAGACTATGAAGTACATTGGAAGATACTTCACTATTCACATTTGGTCCTTGTAACAAATATTAAATTGATCAAATATCGAGGTCGGCCATCAAACAAGAATTTTTGGAAGGTTCATGAATTATATCATGAAGCAATTCTTACTATTGCCAAAAATAGAGTTGATCCTTACGGTTCATTGGATTGAATTTGCAAAGCTATGTTCTTCATGAATTTAATTTTAATATTTACATATATGATTGTGTTTAGATTTGGTATGATTTAAAATTCTGTTTAATTTCTTACTAACATGTTTGTGTAGGTTAGTGGTGCCAAAAAAGCTTCCACCTTCACGTGGTTGACATTGTCAGTAGAAAATTTATTATTGTCGAAGCCAAGTGAAGCTAAGAGAAATTAAATATTAGAAAGGAAAAACAAAGATAATTTCTCATTTCACCAGCTATATTATAAAAATATGTTATTAAAATTCTCATTTCACCACCTATATTATTCAGGTGATTAGCAATGGACAATCTTACACTGACTCAGACTGCAGTATTTCACGCATTTGCAAACAATAGGACAATGAGATAACCAAATGGAGATGGAGAAAACCACAAGAATATTTTGTAGAGGACCCCAACATAAAGGTATCGAATCTAATGATACATCTCTAGGTGCCACGGAGTTCGAGAAATCACTCGTCGAAGATATAACATTTTTTGGCCTCAGGACTCTTAAGGGACTATACCTGAACAAGGTAGCCCGAAAGCATGGGTAGCATAGGGAACCCAAAAAAATACTCCACTAGTGTTCACCTGGTCACCCTGACATGTTGGTGTAGTTTGCTTGGTCCCACGAGCTTCCGTTTGTAAAATACAGCGTCTGGGAGCCCTACATTGACTCAAACTGCAGTATTTTGTGTGTTTGCAAACAATAAGATAGCGAGAGAACCAAATGGAGATGGAGAAAACTGGGAGAAGCTTTCGTAGAGGGATTCAACATGGAGGTTTTGGATCTGATGAGATGTCTCTAGGTGCCATGGAGTCTAAGAAATCACATGTCGAATATATAACGTGTTTTGTTCTTAGGGCTCTTAAGAGACTATGCCCAAACGAGGTAGCCCAAAAGCATGAGAAGCGTAGGGAACCAAAACAAAACCTCCAATAGAATTCACCTGGCCACCTCAATGTGTTGGCATAGTTGGTTATGTCCCACAAGCTAACGTTTGCAAAATACAGCATCTAACAGCCTTACACTGAATCAGACTACACTATTTCACACATTTGCAAACAATAAGACATCAAGAGAAATGAATGGATATTGATAAAACGTGATAATATTTCATAGAGGGCCTTTACATGGAGGTATTAGATTTAACGAGATGTCTCTAGGTGCCATGGAGTTCAAGAAATCACCCGTTGAATATATAGCGTCTTTTGGCCTCAGGGCCTTTAAGGGACTACACCCGGACGAGGTAGCCTGAAAGCATGGGCAGCATAGTGAACCAAGAAAAATCCTTCACTAGTGCTCACCAAGCCATCTAAACATGTTGGCCCAAACGGTTTGGTCCCATAAGCTATCGTTTACAAAATACAACATCTAGCAGCCTTACACTGACTCGAATTACATTCTTTCACGCGTTTACAAACAATAGGACAGCGAGAGAACCAAATGGAGATGGAGAAAACTGTAAGAGGATTTTGTAGAGGGATTAAACATGGAGGTTTTAGATCTGAAGAAACATCTCTAGATGCCACGGAGACTGATAAATCACATGTCAAAGATATAAGGTGTTTTGGTCTCAGGGCTCTTAAGAGATTACGCCTAGACGAGGTATCCTGAAAGCATGGGGAGTGTAGGGAACCAAAAAAAGCATCCACTAGCATTCACCAAGCCATTTGGACATGTTGGCCCAGAAATTTTGGTCCCACAAGCTACCATTTGCAAAATATAGCATCTAGCAGCCTTACACTGACTCAGACTACATTATTTCGCGTGTTTGTAAACAATAGAACAGTGAGAGAAATGAATGGAGATAGAGAAAACCACGAGAGTATTTCATAGAGGTCCTCAACATGGAGGTCTCAGATTTTATGAAACATCTCTAGGTTTCGTGGAGTCTGAGAAATCACCCCTCGAAGATATAGTGTGTTTTGGCCTCAGGGCTCTTAAGGGACTACGCCCAGATGAGGTATCTCAAAAGCACGGGTGGAGGAAACCACCAATGTTCAATTATTTTTCCATAGGATGAAACTATGTAGACTATGAACTTAGTTTTGTTCGGGTGGCCATCAATGTTCCAACTGTTCATTTTGAAAGAATGAATATCTTCAATTAAACAGAGAATGAAGAGTCTAATTTTTTTTGGACATTACAAAATTTTGTTTGTGCCCAAAAAAAAGCTGAATGCCATATAAATTTTCTATATTCAAATTTAGATGACAATGAAAATCATGAAGAAAAACAATTAGGTGAAGATGTCACTATGATTCAAGAAGAAATGCCTCCTGAAAGTCATAAAGAGTCAATTTGATTACCCAAAAATATCTATAAGAACTTAAAGAGAAGATACGAGTAGAAGAAAAGGAAAAATGGGAAGCGTGGAATTATCACAACTTAACTAGAATGGAATATATATGTGATGTTGTCGATAGAATTATCGATAATGTTAGTGCAAAATCATAGCACTCCTGAATGGCTCGGGTGTGAAGTGGGGCATCCGGTGTGATTGCACAACATGGGACCATCTCTCAAGCTGTGGGACTTGAAAAACTTGAGATGGACCTCTGGAGAAAGTTAGTTCTTGCCTCCTAATCTACCTGCCACAAGCTACTCCATTGCAAGCAGAACCTATTCTATCCTAATCTAACCATTCTAAGGGGACAAAGAGAGAGAGAGAGAGAGAGAGAGAGAGAGAGGGTGAAAGAGCCTACACTAAGCGGTGATCTCAGCTCTATATCTTATCTATCTCTATGGGGAGTGCCCCCACCCCATAGAGAGTTCTAGTTATAGATAGGGCTTCACCCCTATCCATATGGCTATAGAGTATCTGATATCTATATCGGAAGCCCTCCGGGGGGTCTACCTGAAACAGAGAGAGGTGAGAAAAGGAGAGGGTGGACAAAACACACCATAGACTAGAGATATATTTCACACGTAACATTGATTTGAAACCCATTAAACGCAACTCTTAGGATCTGCAATAGTCATCAAAAGTATGCACAGTATACCCTACGACAATGAGAGGTAAGGAGAGACAACAAAATAAGCCAAGGATGGACAGATGCATCACAAAATAGATTTTAATACTCCAAAATTTTACATAGTGCACCATCAATGGGAAAGAGGCAAGAAAATTCCATTAAAAATCCATGAGAGGAGGCTTAGGCTTCGCATTTGACCCTAAGTAAGAAAGGGAGAGGGGGCAGAAAAGAAACAACGACCAACCATTTGAATGTGCCCCTCTATTACAATATATAGGAAGAATGGGAGAGAGAAGAGGGAAGAATTTGAATCCTACTCCAACCACCTTGAGATATGCATTGAATCCCATTTTAAAATCTCAACCACTGAATATCAATGCCTTCTATGAATCTACCCACAATATGTCACTTCTGGTTCTCCGACGGATCAAATCGAATAAGATCTGGTAGTTGAAGAGATCAGATTCTACGTTAATGTCCTGGAAGATTTTTTCCTATTTTCACCTATGATATCCTTCCTAAAATGATATTTTATGTTCCCAAGGCTTAGAAGGTTTTGAGACGTTTCTAGAAAGTCTTCTCCCGCCCAAATCTGATTCTTCAATTGAAAGATATGGCATTTTGAATATTAGGGTGCGAGGCACAATATTTAAAGAGTATGCCCCTATAGGGTCCATGCGGCGGCCACGTGCACCTTGGAGATTTGGTCCATGCCCTTTGCTCTTGAAATACTGCCAGAATGACATGTGGCAGCCTCTATGAGGTCCTTGGGGTACCTTATATTTTGTCTGAATCTTTTTCTTGGTGAGCCAAAAATCTGACCCTAGACACGTGAAGGCTTGGCTCTTATTTGAGAACTTACCCCTAATTTTACCTTTGAAATGGTGTCATGCTGACACTTGGCACCTTTCATTGGCATGCCTTTTCTTTAACTATTCAAACACCAAAATTTTCCCTTTTAAAAATTTGGGATGCGCGGCGAGCTTACACTCATTTGAAAACCGTCTCCAGACTTTCCTTTTGACAACGAGCAGGTGAGACACGTGGAGGCCTCCACAGGGTTAGAGACTTAACCAATTTTAGGCCCACTATCCTTTTAACCTTTGTTTACCATTAGCTACGCGGAGGGCTGGCATAATTTTGAGTCTCTTTTCAGGATTTTTCCTTTGGGGATGCATCGAGCTAACACGTGGTAGCTTCTGCTAGCACTTCTATACTTAGTCCTTTTTAAGGCTCGCCTTGTCCGCCTTTTGAATTTTAGCTTTGAATCTACCTCCATTTTGGACCTGGGACACATGGGGACCTGGCACTTGTTTGATTCTTCCTCTTGGGATGTAATCTTTGGAGGTACGGCTCTTTGACACTTGGCAGTGTCTGATGTCTCCTCCATACTTAGTTGTTTCGAGGCTCGTTCTGAGTCGTTTGAGAGCCCAACGGATTTGAACCTTCACCATTTCTTTTCTTCGATCCTATGGCTCTTTTGGCACCACTTGGCCTCACACTTTGACTCTACTATCTCATTTTAGAGGCTTCCTGAGTCTTTTTTCTGGATTTGAAGCACGGATTCACTCAATAGAGCCATTTCTTGAATTTTTTACTACACAGGGTCATTTGATCTTTCGCAGGCCCTGCCACTTCATTGTAGATTCCCTCTGTAACCTGTTTGAAGGATTTGAACATGATTTTTTAGGTTCTTTCTGTTCAAGGTTATGATTGATCCAATATTTTTCTAGGGGGTAAAATATGGATAGCAGTTTTGGCGACTTGCAGGGGCATCTGCCTGCTAGATGAATGGACTAGTGGCCTTGAAGCATCCATTGGGCATGGAATCAAGAATGATGTTTTGACACTGATCCTTATTATAAAATGGACCCTGAATTCCCGCCTTTTTTTCCTCTCAATTTTCATAAGAAATCTTGAAATAAGGATTCTGAGAGTAGAACATTGTTTGACCCTGGGGCTTTCATATGTCCCTGAAATGGACTGTTTTGAAGACGGATTTTAGTTGTTCCACATTTGCTTCTTTTGGAACTAGCAACTATTATATACAGCTATGAGTCTTCTTTCCATGAATACTGAAGAGCCTGGCCTTATGCACCTTCAAAGCAATACAAAATTTATGTATGAATACCAAATCATACATGCCTCAAATGAGACATGCAAAGTGTGCATAAGCACTTCTACTGGAAACAAAGTCTATTCCTACTCCTAAACTAACTAGAGAGAAAAAATGCTAAACAAATCCTACTACAAGGAGGGAGAATTAGCTTCCCTTTCTCAAGAGAGGTAGATATGAAAATTATTAGACACTAAATATGGTTGCCTATATGAGTGAAAAACTGACTTTAAGCCAATCCTCCACCCATATCAACAAGGTATCAACATTAATGGAAAATACCTCCTCAAGCTGATTTGCATTAAACACCTGGAGGTGTTGATGGTGACCCTTGGTGTTTTGATACTCATCCTCATGCCCTGAAGTAGGCATGACTGGTTTTAGCTTCTCCCTTAGCTCCAATGAATCCAAATATCTGATTGGGAAAGGTATGTTCCTTTGAATCCGCCCATGGTTCTAAACTCTAACTCCAAGAATGGAGCATTGTTATAGACCATTTTGGATTAATGGTGTGAGAGGGATGGTGATATTCTCTTACTTTTTTCATTTCTCCTCCTTTGAAAAACATGGAAGATCAAGATCTTCCAAACTTGGTTCTAGAGGGCCATTATGGAATATAGGTTGTTGCACTTGGATGTTCTCCTTTATGGCAACAGGTTCATGTGCTTGGAAGGTGGAAGATGGAGGGGAAAATAATGTTATCTCCTCAGACTCCTCTTCATTAAAGAAATCTTCCAATTTTGACAGGAAGTCTTCCTCCTTTTTTTCTTGTTACATGTGTTTTACCTCCTCCATGGTGTCCTCTTGATTTACAACTTGATCACCATGGCTCCCTTCATTCTCAAACATGAAGTTTGAAACATCAATTTCTTATTCAACATCAAAACTTGAAGGGGATGAAGTGGAAGGAATAAATTAAGGTTCTTATGTAGCCTTCTCCACACTTGGAGCCTCTGAAACTATCTATGGTCCTCCTCCATCATGGGTTCATCAATCAAATCAGGCCCTTAAAATGAAAGTAAACAATCTTCAATGATGTTTTCTTCATTGAGTGACCTCAACACGGATTTGATCTCTCCCAACTGCTCCTCTTCAATGGGGCTTGGAGCTGATTGTTCCTCCTCTTTAACTAGTTGTTAAGCTTGGATTAGATCAGCATTCTCCTGAGACAGAGTGCCATTAGGTACATTGCATTTGGAGAAAATAGGTTGTTGATCTTCTTCTTCTTGTTTTTGTTCTTTGTCTGTTGCAAAATCAGTCTCAGCCACCACTAGCTCTTCAACCTTGATCTCCTCTATTGGCTTGACCATCAAGGGGATCTTTGTAAACCCAAATTTGGCAACCCAACTCTTCATATTGTCGGTCATTTCTTTTCTATTGGGCTCCTCTTCTTATTTTTCTCCTTGACTGGATTCTTGAGTCTCTTCCCAACATGGGTTTAGGAAAGCAAGAGGAGTGGTAGGTTGGGGTTCAACCAGCTTTGAAATTGTTTTTGGTGGGAAAGGAGGTGGAACTTCTTATTTGTTTGGAGGGGATGACTATTTGGAAGGGAAAAAGACAGAAGAATTGAGATGAGGTGGAAGATCAAGGGATAGAGAAGAGAAACCAAAACTTGGGGCAGTAACTTAGGGGCTTGAATCTTGACCATGCTGAAATGATAAAGTTTGAGAAAAAGGAAATAAAGGATAGGGAGCTGGTGATTGACTTACCCATTTACAAGGTTGTCTCACACTTTTCTCATAAGCTTCAATGTCCTCAATCTGCTGTGTAAGCTGAGGCAGCATTCAACCATGAATTCAAGCTTCTCCTGAGGGTTCTAATGTCTTGGAAAAGGGTCTTCCCATGGAAAAGGTGCCCTATAACCAATCTTGAATGCCTTCATTTGTGCTATGGCCCTTGACTGAACCATGCCAGCCTCCTTTTTTGAATCTTTTCCAACAAACTAGCATTCTCCATTTGACTGTTGTCATTATATACATACCCTTTTTCTTGATAAGCTCCATGGAAAAACTGACTTTGACCCTACTCATATGGATAAGCATAGTTACTTTGGATCTGATCATAGTACTAATCTAGAGAAGTTGAAAAATGCTTTGGAGGTGAACTGCATTACTATTGTAAATGTGATTTCCATGAAGGAAATGAAGTCATGATTGCATAACTTCATGGAATGGGGGGGAAATGGAAGAGATGGAAGAATAAAATGAATGGAAATGGATGGAAAAGGTCTACAACTTAGACAATGGGTTATTGACTAGATGGAGTCGCTAGATGTGCTTGAAAGTGCCTCAAAAGGCTGACCATTAACAAGAACACATCAACCTACTAAGATGAAGTTGTAAGGTGCTTCATACCTATCCCACCATGCAAAAACTATTAGTGTGGTCACACGGTGGCTTATGATTTGTTTTTGTAACAAGACACCTTGGAAATATGGGAGATCTAACCTTAGTTTCCCACCAGGTGTGTCAAAATTGTTAGTGCAAAATCACAGCACCCCCAAATGGCCTGGGTGTGAAGTGGGGCATCTGATGTGATTGCACAACATGGGACCATCTCTCAAGCAATGGGACTTACAAAATTTGAGATGGACCTCTGGAGAAAGTCAGTTCTTACCACCTAATCTACTTGCCACAAGCTACTTCAGTGTAGGCAAAACCTATTCTATCCTAATCTAACCATTCCAAGGGGACAGAGAGAGGGTGAAAAAGCCTAAACTATGCAGTGATAGACCAGAAGAGGAAGTGGATGATCAAAGACCGAACTACTTGAAATAGAGAGAGGTGAGTAGAGGAGAGGGTGGATAGAACACACCATAGACTAGAGATATATTTCACATAGAACACTGCTTCAAAACCCATTAAACACAACTCCCAGGACCTGTAATAGACATCAAAATTATGCACAGTATACCCTGCGACAATGAGAGGTAAGGAGAGACAACAAAATAAGCCAAGGATGGACAGATGCATCACAAAACATATTTTATTTCTCCAAAATGTTACACAGTGCACCATCAGTGGGAAAGATGGAAAGAAAACGTCATTACAAAGCCATGAGAGGAGTCTTAGGCTTTGCATTTGACCCTAAGGAAGAAAGGGATAGGGGTAGAAAAGAAACATCGACCAACCATTTGAATGTGCCCCTCTATTACAATATATAGGAAGAATGGGAGAGAGAAGAGGGAAGAATTTGAATCCTATTCCAACCACCCTGAGATACGCATTAAATCCCATTTTGAAAGAAATACCATTGAATATCAATGCCTTCTGTAAATCTGCCCATAATATGTCACTTCTGGTTTTCTGGCGGATAAAATCAAATCAGATCTGGTAGTCGAAGAATCAGATTCTTTGTTAATGGCCTTGAATAATTTTTCCTAGTTTTCACATACCAGAGCCTTCCTAAAATGATATTTTATGTTCCCAAGGCATATAGGGTATCGATATGTTTCCAGAAAGTATTGTCCCACCCAAATTTGATTCTCCAGTCGAAAGATATGGCCTTTTGAATATTAGGGTTGCAGGGCACAATATTTAAAGAGTCTGCCCCTATAGGGTCCACGTGGCGGCCTCGCGCACCTTGGAGATTTGGTCCCTGCCCTTCACTCTTAAAATAGTAGAAAACTAACATGTGGTGGCCTCCGCAAGCTCCTTGGGGTCCCTTGTATTTTTTCTGAGTATTTTTCTTGGTGGGCTAAAAATCTGACCCTGGACACATGGAGGCTTGGCGCTTGTTTGAGAACCTGCCCCCAATTTTACCTTTGAAATGGTGTCGTGCTGACACTTGGCACCATCCACCGGCCTACCTTTTCTTTGACTATTCAAACCCTGAAACTATCCCTTTTAAAAAGCTGAGACATGCGGCGAGCCCGCGCTCATTTGAAAACTGCCTCCAAACTTTTCTTTTGACAACGCGTAGGTGAGACACGTGGAGGCCTCCGCGGGGTCAGAGGCTTAACCAATTTTAGCCCCGCTCTCCTTTTAACCTTTATTGACCATTAGCTATGTGGAGGGCTGGTGGAATTTTGAGTCTTCACTCAGGATTTTGCCTTTGGGGATGCGTTGAGCTGACGCGTGGCAGCTTCCATTAGCACTTGTATGCTTAGTCTTTTTTATGGCCTACCTTGTCCACCTTTTGAATTTTAGCTTTGACTCTGCCTCCATTTTGGACTTGGGACATGTCGTTACCTAGACCTTGTTTTATTCTACCTCTTGGGATTTAATCTTTTGAGGTGCGTCGCTTTGACACTTGGCAGCATCCATTGTCTCCTCCATACTTAGTCATTTCCAGGCTCATTTTGAGTCGTTTGAGAGCCCAACGGCTTTGAACCTTCATTGTTTCTTTTCTTCAAGCCTCTAGCACCTTTAGCACTACTCGGCCTCACGCTCTAACTCTATTATTTCATTTTAGAGCATGCCTGAGTCTGTTTGCTGGATTTGAAGCATGGATTCACTCGACATAGTCGTTTCTCCAATTTTTTACTGTACAGGGTCGTTTGATCTTTCCCAGGCCCCGCCACTACATTGTAGAGTCCCTTCTGCAACATGTTTACAGGATTCAAACATGATTTCTGATGTTATTTTTTTGGGGGGTCGTGGCTGATCCAATATTTTTCCTGGGTAAAAAATATGGATAACAGATAATCTTAAGGACAACATGCCAAGTTGATTATTTTTATTAATCCTAGCTGCTTCAACTTCACAAATCAAATTAGGTAGTTCCAAAAGTAGCATACTGGAAAGAAAAACTACAATGAAGTATTGATAATTGAGCCTAAAACTTGTTTAGAATTGTAATTTATTTTTTGATTGAGCATTCACCCATAGTTTCTTTTTTGAAGGAAGAAATTCATTTTATATGTGAGAAATGGAATGCTGATTTAGTGTATTACTCTGACTATTTAGGTTAGATTTCATTAGTCATTCAATGAAATTTTGAAAATATTCATTACTAACATGGAAAAATTGTGAGGGCCTTATGAAATCCTCTCACAGTTTTATCCATAGCCATCTAGTTCTCTGGTTGTCCTATTGTTTGCAAACGCGTGAAATAGTGCAGTCTAAGTCAATGTAAGGCTGCCAGATGCTATATTTTACAAATAGTAGCTCGTGGGACCAAAATGTTTGGGCCAACACATCAGAATTGCTTGGTGAATGCTATTGGAGTCTTTTTTTTGGTTCCCTACACTCCCCATGCTTTTGGGCTACCTTGTTCAGGCGTAGTCCCTTAAGAGTCGTGACACCCAAACACGCTATATCTTCAACAGGTTATTTCTCAAACTCCGTGGCACCTAGAGATGTCTCATTAGATCCAAGACCTCCATGTTGGGGCCCTCTACAAAATTCTCTCACAGTTTTATCCGTATCCATTCGGTTCTCTCATTGTCCTATTGTTTGCAAACACACAAAATAGTGTAGTTTGAGTCAATGTAAGGTTGCTAGATGTTATTTTTTGCAAACAGTAGCTTGTGGGACTGAACCGTCTGATCCAACACGTTAAAATGTCCTATTAAATGCTACTAGAGGATTTATTTTGGTTCCCTACGCTCCCCATGATTCTGGGCTACCTCGTTCGGGCGTAGTCACTTAAGAGCCTTGAGACCAAAACATGTTATATCTTTGACATGTGATTTCTTAGACTCCATGGCACCTGGAGATGTATCATTAGATCCAAAACCTCCATGTTGAATCCCTCTACAAAATCCTCATGTGGTTTTGTCCTTATCCATTCGGTTCTCTTGATGCCCTATTGTTTGTAAACGCATGAAATAGTGTAGTCTGAGTCAGTGTAAGGCTGTTAGATGCTATCGTTTGCAAACGAAAGCTCATGGGACCAAACCAACTATGCTAACATGTCAGGGTGGCCAGGTGAATGCTAGTGAAGGATTTTTTTGTTCCATATGCTCCCTATGCTTTCGGGCTACCTCATTCTGGGCGTAGTCCCTTAAGAGCCATGAGGCCAAAACACTCTATATCTTCAACATGTGATTTCTCAGACTCTGTGGCACATAAAGATGTCTCATTAGATCTGAGACCTCCACATCAGAGGCCTCTACAAAAGCCTCTCACAGTTTTCTCCATATCCATTTGGTTCTCTCGTTGTCCTATTGTTTGCAAACGCACGAAATACTGCAGTCTGAGTCAGTATAGGGCTTCCAGACACTATAGTTTACAAGCAGAAGCTCGTGGGACCGAACCAACTACGAAAAGATGTTGGAGTGGCCAAGTGAATGCTAGTGGAGGATTTATTTTGGTTCCCTATGCTACTCATGATTTCGAGCTACCTCGTTCGAGCGTAGTCCCTTAAGAGCTCTAATGCCAAAACACGCTATAATCTTCGATGGGTGATTTCTCAAACTCCGTGGCACCTAGAGATGTCTCGTCAGATCTGAGACCTCCATGTTAAAGCCCTCTATGAAATTCTCTCCTGGTTTTTCTCCATCTCCATTCGGTTCTCTTTCTATCCTATTTTTTTTAAACGCATGAAATACTACAGTTTGAGTCAGTGTAGGGCTCCCAGACACTGTAGTTTACAAACGAAAGCTCGTGGGACCAAACCAAACATGCCAAACACGTCATAGTGGCCAGGTGAACACTAGTGGAGGATTTTTTTTCGGTTCCCTATGTTACACATGCTTTTGGGCTACCTCATCTGGGCGTAGTCCCTTAAGATCCCTGAGGCCAAAACACACTATATCTTTGACGAGTGATTTCTCAAACTTTTTGGCACCTAGAGATGTCTCGTGAGATCTGAGACCTCCATGTTGGGGCCCTCTAAAAAATCCTATCATAATTTTATCCATCTCCATTCGGTTATCTCGCTGTCCTATTGTTTGCAAACATGCAAAATAGTGTAGTATGAGTCAGTGTAAGGCTGCTAAATGTTGTATTTTACAAACGGTAGCTTGTGGGATCGAACCAACTACACCAACACATCAGGGTGGCTAGGTGAATGCTAGTGGAGGATTTTTTTTGGTTACCTATGCTCTTTGTGCTTTTGGGCTACCTCGTTTGGGCATAGTCTCTTAAGAGCCATGAGACCAAAACATGTTATATCTTCGACATGTGATTTCTCGGACTCCGTGGCACCTAGAGATGTCTCGTTAGATCCAAAACCTCCATGTTGAATCCCTCTACAAAATTATCTCTCAGTTTTCTCCATCTCCATTCAGTTCTCTCATTGTTCAATTGTTTACAAACATGTGAAATATTGCAGTCTAAGTCAGTGTAGGGCTCCCAGACATTGTAGTTTACAAACGGAAGCTCATGAGACTGAACCAACTACGCCAACACATTGGGGTGGCTAGGTGAATGCTAGTGGAGGATTTTTTTTGGTTCCCTATGCTACTCGTGCTTTTAGGCTACCTTGTCCGAGCGTAGTCCCTTAAGAGCCCTGAATGATTAGATTGGCTTAAGAATGAATTTGATAGAGGTATGTCTAAGAACACATGGGAGTTATGAATCATCTAGTAAATATTTCTTGTTTAGTTTTGTATGGGAGTTAGTTTGCCTACAACTTAGTGACCTTCCATTCATTGATAATTTATGCTTTTATAAACCCATGGATGCTTTTAAAAGTTCCTTCAAAAGGATAGGGTAGTCATCAAGCTTAGTGAAGGGTGTGATGTGATTTCCAAATAACTTTAAATGCCTACAGATTTAAAGGTAATAACACGAATTGGATAGGATTACACAATCAAGAATCATTGAGTGTCTAAATCAGAATGTCATTGCATCGAGAGACATTCTCAAGCATTAGAGTAATGTATATGGAGAGACATTCTCAAAATATTAACAGATGAAAGGCATCAAATTGTGATGACTCTCAAGTGTTTTAACAGGGGAGAAGACTAAGAATCATAGAAGAATGTAGTAAGTGCATGATAAGATAGGAACCAGTACAAAGAGACCATGAGAAAGAAGAAGCGCAAGTAAGGTAAATACACATATACACATTGATAAATTGAATGAACAATTACTCAGATTAGGTAACTCTTTATATACATACATTATATAAATATTGATTTCTAAATTTTGATGCATATTTAATACATTGAAAATGCTAGTAAATGTACATCACCAATAAATGAAAAAATAATCCATAATGTCTTAAATATTGTCAAAGTGCACATCATATTAGTTTCATGTGAAAATAATATCAGAAATGTAAGGTCTCATACAAAATTATCAAGTTCCAAATAGTATTTTAATGTGCATAATAATTTTAAAAATTCCCAAATAGGTCCATATACCATCAAGTTCAAATGCCATAGATGCATACATACAATTCCATGCACATAGGCATACAAAAAATAATGTCATATAAGACATATATATTTTCCTACTCATCAAAATATATCCCTCTCTTGGCCTTTCTCAAATAAGGGCCATCCCTTAGATGAAGATGGAGATCTATGAGATGAATTTGGATCATCTGAGCCCATGCTTCAAGTCCTCTTCCGCTGAATACTCGTCTGTAGATTAGCTTGTAAATGTAAACAATGTTTTTTGTCAAAACTTAATTTATATATGTTTTCAACATGTATATAAGGACCATGCTAGATTGAAAGTATTTACATAAATACACAAAACTTACCGCAAGTTGACGATCATGTCGAATTTGCATCTCACGCTCAGATGAGTCATTGGGAGCTCTTGCAGTACGAACGGGGGTACAAAAGATGACGAGATGGAGGAGTCTGTGCCCTCGAATTAAAAAATGGGAGGGGGTTGAAGTTCCCTACATATGCATAAGATCAGAAAAATCCTAACATCAAAATTAGTGAAAATAGAACTAAGTACATGTATGTACATACTGACAATATTTTAACTACTTTTATCAATATAGAACTATTGTTTTTACCCTGCCCACGCTTGTGAATCAAATGAATAGAGCTGCTACCTATCGCAGGTAACTCGTGCATATACACAATAAAAGGACATTATTAACATAATTTAATAAATTCTACAATGAAAGACATTACTAACATGTAATTTAACATAATATGAATTACACAAGAAATTTAATAAAATTTACGTGTTGTTTGAATACCTCGGTGAGTTTTTGTGCAGATGAAATCGCAACGGCAACACCTTTATCTACTTGTCACAGAGATGGTGAGGTGTCTAGTGAAGTCAACATCTTTATCAAACATGTATATCACGTGAGTTAGATTGACATACAAGAACATACATATATTTGACTTCAAAACTTATATATATATACACACACACACATGTATGTGAAAATTTTACATAATTAACATTATAAATTACTTCTATGAATGTATGTGTATGCATGGTGCTCATTTCCTGTGGTGAGGATGAAGATGTGCCTCCCCCACGCTATAATATCAATGCATATACATGAACAAATACAATTATTTCAAAAATTTAACATATATAAGTAAATCAAGTACTCCAAACTTTTTGTAACGCACATAACAAAAGATAAAAAATTTACCTACGAAGGTGACACCAATGAATGTAATCCAAATCTCTCTCTCAAAAGGATGTCTGACATAGTGACATTATCGTGTGCACCCCTAGCACCAAGTGTACCAAAATCAGTACGCATGAAAGTATCATCCTCCTCAGGGCCCAAACATATGATACCACATGACGAACAAATATTTGGCCTCATGTTAGTACTCCTTGAGGGAATACTTTGTGTACCTCCATGAGCATTTAGCTCAAAAATATCCCTCGTATGTCAAACAAGGGTCGTAGATAGCCCCTGAAGCACATGGAGTGTATAAATATCTACTATCTCCTTCACTACTTGAGGGAAAATCTCAGGGTGAGGGGGCTCCTGTTCAGGGAATCTACCCTGCTGAATAGGTGCACATTGTGCACCTATTCGATCCTATGCATATCCTTTTCCTCGGCCCTGAAAATCTCAGAAATCAAAATAATTTGGGATCTCGTTGAGGATAAAATCGCAATAGAGTTTCCTCAGAAAGTATAGTGGCACCTCGTTGTTATTACAAGGTGGAAAATCAAACACCATCCACCATCGGTCCCAAAAATTATTTTTTAATCAAATTATTACTGCACTAATGGATGGAAAATTGTTTACATGACAACAGAATAAGAAAATTAGTGTGGGGGTCCGTGAATAAGGCGCATATGAGGTTGTTTGAAATTTTTTCTTTCTTTACATCCACATATGACAATTTTTTGGAATAATAAACCCTATAACCCTCTCTATAAGTTGTCCAACGATCAATTTTCCCCATTGCCACGTCAACTTGAACAAGTAATGCCTCTAATGTGTTTGTAAGAGAGGCGTGGTGGGGGTTTGTAGATTGTGAATCCCTCATTGTTTTGATTAAATCCTCAAATTCAATTTTTTTTTCAACTATGTGTGTTGCTAAATCTTCTTGACTACCCGGGGGATGTTGAGCAATTATGGGAGTTTCGGGAGGCATGACAAGAACAACAAGGTTTGGTTGTGGTTGATTCCCTTGACCTCTAATTATAACAATAAAAAATATGTATTCAATTCAAATTTTAATCTATAATTATCATATTTCAACGCAATTTTGAGAAAATAATTGTGCATACCTCTTCTCTGTGGTGCTATCATCAATTCAGATCTTCCCGGTGATCCATAAATGATCCTATGAGCTTGAGATCCAGATGAATGAAAAAAACGTTGAGGGCACGGTTAAGCTCTGAAACTCACGTTTAAGGGAGATAAAATGATAGAGGCTCGGGCCTCTTTTTTTCTTTATAGTAGGCATAACGCATACATGTTATGCCTTGGTAAATCCCAAACCTAACAATTTAAAATGTGGTCACGTTATAATAGAACGCGTGCATGTTTTGATTTTTTCAGGTTTTTGTCCACTTTTTGGCCCCCAAAGTTCGTGCACTTACCCATGAATAGGTGGAATATGCAAAAATGGGTGAAAATGGCTAACAAGTAGATCAAGTAAATCAAATGTTTTCTACAGGAACTATAGGAATATGCTCATCTAAGGAAATGAAGGTTTATCTTACCTTCTCATGTGAGATGGAGTGGTCAAGGATAATAAACACACAGGTTTTTATCAATGTTAGTATCACTAAACACCCTCTGAACTGGTTGTGGAATACATGGGAACCATCCAATGTCTGCCTCATAAAAGTCTCCAGACAAGGTCATAGATGTGTGATAGGAGACATGTGGCGAGGATGTATATATGGATTGTGAAATCAGGCTAATTATACGAGAAATTGTTAGCATTATCCTTTTCTTTGTTCAAGGATATCAATTGTGAGATGATACTGGGTGGAACTGGCATGGTTTGGAACATCAGATGTCTGAGGCCTTGATCGATGTATATAAATTATGTCAAGGTGTTTGATTGTGGCACTCTTGGATCACACACACGTTTTCTGGGTCACCTAGGGCCTTGGATGGTCATATGAACATGTGAACTGTCAATCTAAGGAAATAAACAAACACACAAAGAATCCTCAAAAGGTAGGGTCAATGTTTGGGTAACCTAGGCCAACCAAGGAAATGTAGGGAGTTGTGTTAATTTCTATCTAATTAATTATATGTGCCTAAATTAACAAAGGAAATGCAAACAGATTTAAATCAAACCAATTTGATTACTCTCCTTGGAAGTAATTAAATCTACGTGCAAGTAACTAATTCAACAAAAGGAAACTAATTAATCAAGAGCAAAAAACTAAATATAATCTATTTATTTTTTTGTTTTTAATGATTTTAATAGAAAGGGAATAAAAAATTAAAATCAGACTAATTGATTTAATCTAATGTTTTTTTATTTTTTATTTTTTGGAAATGAATAGAAGAAATCTACATAGACAATTTAACTTCTTCTAATAAAATGAAAATTGATTCTACTATAAATTAAATAAACTAAATAGTGAAATAATCACATGTGGCTATTTCTCTGTTATAGAGGATTTAATCTAATCTAATAAAAATAAAGGATTTTCTAATTTGTAGTTGTGGATATTACTTCCTCTAGTTCTACCTCAGAATCACAGGAAGAATGAAAATCTTCTCAGAAGCAATTACTACCATGAAGCTTCCCCGATAGAATAGAAGCTTTCTAAATGAAGAAATATAAAACTAACACACAAAATACATAAGATTATAAAACACACTTCCCGTGTAAATCCAAAGGGATAGGTAGGGAGAAGGTTTCAATATAATCTTTGCTCGTGTGCAAACTGGATATAAATATTTAATATAGTGAACTCTATGATCAATTAAATGATAAAGAACTAACAACACACTGTGCAAAATAACCTCCTCTGAATTCTTCCCAGGAAAACCCACAAGGATGAGCTGAAAATAAATCCTCAATGGAATATTTGTAAATAGAAACTACTGTAAATGTTACTTCCTTAAAACAAATGTATATTCTAATACTATGAATTGAAATCTATCTGAATAAACAAAGGAAACTTATGGGAATTAAAAACACCTCCAACCTGTAAATTTAGTATAGAGACAAATCCAAGGTTGGTAATGATTTGTAGATCCCCTCATCTTCTTTTCCAATGAATGTCCAAACGTGTTCACAGAGATGTGCTGGTAGTGTGCAAAATAAATGAGTGTTGGAGCTAGTTAGTTTTAAAGCAATATGGTAGCAATGCAAGCAAGAGTGAAAAAATGGAAATGAACTATGCTTTCTTGTGTAATTCTTGGCAGGATTCTGACATCATAACTGTGCAATTCCAAATCAAATGAATCCAACCAATGCTTCAGGAAAAAGATTGTTTTTTGTAGAAAATTGGCAGAGAAGTGGTCCAGCCCACTTACCAGCCAATAAGTGCAACATCACTCATGGGAGTAGCAGTTAACTTACTAATAATAACAAGTATGGAAGAAGAAGTCTATAAACATCTAACAAGCTCAAGAACAACTGATTTAGTAAAGAAACGTGCACAAAAAATGAGTTTGAATAAGGCGACACGTGTTTAGAACACGTTGGAAAAGTCTCGGGTATAAGTGCACAGAACCGCTAATCTACGCAAACCGACAGTTATGCAACCTCCTAGGCAGTAGTGTAACCACTGGCATGGTTCCATAACTAAAGGCTATGATGCTAAGGAAAAATATGCAAATCAACTAAGGAAAGTGGGAAAAGATGGAAAATGAACAAGGTAAATTAAGCTACAAGAACATGCTACAAGTGATAAATTGGACTTGGACATCATTGGAATTGATATTTATCATCATCGGGGATTTGATTTGTTCCAATAATGTTACTCCGTGCAAAATTGGGTGCATACAACCACTATATTACATAAGAAAACAAAAAAATAAACCCAAGGGGCTAAGCCCATTACAATATACTTCCATAAAATATTTCCTGACAGAGATAAGTTATGAACTACTACAACTAAGGACCTAATTCCTTCATACCATGAAGATCATCCCTACTTTGAATTCCATAAAATCTTGTAATTAACAAGAAAATTTTCACACTAAGAGGGTGGGAATAATTGATGCAGTAGATTCCCTAATGTCCCTACACTCCCCATCTATCAATAAGATAATGGGAGGGAGCTCACATAATTCTAATGGTCATCCCAACAATCAAGAAACATCTCTCTCTCTCCATGATAATGAAATAGAGAAAGAAAACACTCATTTAAATGAAACACACAACTATAGATGTCAAACCCAAAATCATACTTTCCATATACAAGAAAAAGATATAAAATACATATGGGATAAGGTATAGAAGATCAATACAAAATAATATGTTTCATGTTTTCCTAGATCCATGTCAAGAACATACAACACTACTTGAGACTGACTTTTACCAGTGGGTTGGAGTGGATATAGAGAATTCCCATATTCCAAGAAGATGGAAGCACTTATCAGTACTCTAAAATTGGTTATTACATTTATTTTTCACTACCACCATGTCTATAATGATAAAAAATAAAATGGATGAATCCTCACACCTTATTTACACTCTTATTTCCACTTTATTACACAAAAGACCTTCTTTTTCTATAATTCAGTATCTCTCCAATATATTTTCCAATTGTAAACTCTATTGTGCCCATGAAAGGTCTTAAAATCAATCTTACAAATTTCCAATATAAAAACATTAATTCCAATGACAAGAATAAATGATACATCATTGGTTCCTTTACACTATAAATTTCCATTTTGCCTCCTAAAACTTTCAACTATCAATCGAGCTTCCTCCACAATAGTGAAGAGTGAAAATGTAACTAGAGTGAGGTAATTAATTACCCAACATTTCTTGCTGAAAATGAAACCACGTGGTAACCTACAAGGTTACATGATGACCATGAGGTAGTTAACCACTGCGGTTAATAAACTAATCACAACCAAGAAGGGTGACTACTACATGGCTTATACTTTTTGTAACTGAGCCTAGCATTATACCAAATAAAAATGCTATAATATTAATAAAATGAAAATGAAACCAATGTGATCTTACAAGGAGACAAGTGAAATACATAACTTCTATCTCATACACAACTTGTTCCTAGTAGGGAGGAGTGCCCCTAGGTCCAAGACATCATTCCATTAGTTTTCCATTTTCCACATGATAAATTTGATTATCTTCTTAATTTTTCTCCTAGGTCTGAAAACATCTTACAATAACAATGTAGTGAAAAATATTCATTTAACTTATACAATTAGTCAAGCACATGATATTTCATAAGTTCACATTATGAATCAAACAAATCATAGTGCAATATTAAGTAAAATTATAATGCAAAGAGCGAGAGAATGAAGAGAGTTGTATTGACTATATGGCGGATTTGTATCATTGTGTATAATTCTTACTACCATATTACCTAGATCATTCTATTTAGTTTTCATTCAACATTCACCTATCAAATAAATGGGCATCAACTGATATGATGAATTCAAATCAAATAACAAAATAGTAGAAATGATCATCATAAAATTAGAATCATAATGTACTTTCCTATTCTATTTATCGGGTGGTTATCATCAATGCCTCCAAGGTCCTTAAAAATCACATTAGTACAAAAACCAAGTATATATATGCATATAACGCAAAAAAAACATATAATAATCCATAATACTTTATGATCATATCATAAATGTCATGTTATCCAAAATCTATAAAAAGTAAGTGTGACTCCTAAAATGGAGTGATACAAGAGATAATAGATAACATCCACTAGTGTGCCTCAATAGGAACTTATTACTTATTTGCAAAATGCCGCGCAGGGTGAGATATTACATCCCCCCTTAAGACTATACTACCCCAGTGCTAGTAGGAAAAAGGTGAGGGTATTTATTTTGAAAGAGTTTTTCACCTTCCCAATTGGAACTCCTCTCATTCATTTGGTTTTATTAAACCAAATATTACTATACATAATTGTTCAGTAGATTAATGTTATGGGTTTCTAGCACATGCATTATTTTTAATTGTATTGTCTCCCCATCCTCCAACTAAATATTTGACCAATCCAAAACTTAGGAAGGACATAAATATATTTTCTAAACAAATAGATATGAAATACATCATGAATTTTAGAGAGGAGGGATAACCACCCTACAAGCCAAGGGACTAACATTTTCTAGAATTTAAAGGGCCCACAACAAACCAAAGGGCTAACTTAGAAGAGTTTTCAAATTAATCAAACTCTTTAGAGGAAACACCCTAAAAAATACCTTATCATCGTCCTAAATTATCTAGGGGCTCTCTTAAGGTTAGTACAACTTTGTTTTCTATTAGAGGAGTGTTTGAGCCTTTTTCTTATGTGATGAATTCATTTGTCATAATATTACAACACTTATGGTCTGTAGATGGCTCTATTATCTAGACCATCCCAATAAATAGGGGTTCTACACCACCTTTTGTATAAAGCTGAGAAGGGGGACATTTTTTAGAGAGGAACGATAAGTATTAATATAAGAAAACTCAACTAAGTTAAGCTATTCTTCCCATTTGATTTGTATAGCTATAACATGCATTCTTAACATGTCCTCTAAGACTTAGTTCACTCTTTCAATTTTTCCATCCATTTCTAAATGATAGGTAGAACTAAATTTCATCTTGCGACCAAAGGTAGATGTTAATGTCTTCCAAAAATTCGAAGTAAAGAGTTTATCTTGACAAAAAAATGATCATGTTAGGAATATCATGGAACCAAATAATTTTATTGACAAACCTTTCAGCTACTATAGGGTCATCATCCATCAAATTTCCTATAATAAAGTGTGCAACATTGGTCAATTTATCCATGACAATGGGGATAGTTTCATTCCTATGTAAGTGTAAAGGAAACTTGTATATCAAATACATGGAAATGACTACCCACTTGTCCTCAGGGATGTCATGAGGATACAAAGTTTCTCCAAATGGATAATATTCATCTTGAGCTCATTGACATTATAACCATATAGAAATAAATCTTCCTACTTAATTACATAATCTAGGACTAAAGTTAAACCTTTTCAACTCGTGGGTTATTTTAATGACCTTCAGGTGAGATAAATGAGGAGCCTAATGGAATTCCCTATAAACTTTCTCACAAAAACCATTTATAAATGACACATAAATATTTCATTTATACTTTAAAAGTTTTTCATGGTCCAAGGAATACCTAGAAAAATGTGATTCTATGGGATCCTTGGCTAGTCAAACACAAACTTCTTGTTCCGAAAGTGCAGTTTTTAATTTTTTCTTGATCCTAGAAATATGAGCAAAATAAGAATATTAGTTGAGTGCATTAGTGACCTTATTCTCCTTACCTTTTGATGTCTCAAAAATTTTAATTTCTAAATTTTCAAATAATTTGAATCTTTTCATGTTAATGTGTTGTGCCAATTGATTGACCCGCACCATTTCATGAATCCATTATCTTCCATCTTCTCCAATAACCAGATCTTTAATAGTTGCAACATTACACCATCACATTCTCATCATCACCATTGTCCTTCCTTGCCTCACATAGCCTATTGTTATTCACAAATTGATACTAAATATCAATTTAATGATTTAAAATTAAATAATTAATAATACTAATTTAATTAATCTTATTAATTACTTAGTTTTAATGATTATATTAATGTTATTAATATTGTGTAATTAATTAAAAATTTAACTAGCATTATTTAATTTATTAATTAATTAATGTTATTAATATTATTAATTAAATTCACCATTTAATTATTAATTTAAGAACGCTGAATTTATTTAAAATATTAATTAATTAAATTGGAAAATGACGAAGAGTGAAGTGAGATTTCACTCTGAGTTCACCATGTGATAAGAATTAAAAAATCCTCGCGAAAGACCCATGCGATAAATTTATCCCACCTTTCTGTCGGGAATTTTTGCAAATGGAAAAACTCAACCCACTTCCCCACTTTCCACTACCTGATCTTTCCTTATTTTGCATTAATTCTCCACTTCTCGTAATGCATGAAGACGGTTATCGAAGGCAAGAACTTGTTGATTTCTTCCCTTCACGAGTTAAAGAAGCATCCATTCCTGGCACACATGACATGACGAGAAGATTGCAACCCATGGTGGAGGATTCCAATAAAAACACCAAATGAATAGGAGCTGAATATACATGAATAAAGAGGTGTTTGTCAACAGGAGGACATAGAAACTCATTCTACTATCCCTTCGAAGTCTTGGGAAGTGGTGAGAGAGAGGAAGGATAAGCACTAAATGCCAGCACATGGGAGAGAACTCACAAGGTGATGAGCTAAGAATGGTGGAAATTACCCAAAGCTATAAAGATTTAGGTTCATGATAACATCCAAATCAAAAGCAAAAAAATTGAAAAATAAGATTAAAAAATATCAATATAACTTCAAGAAATGCGTGAAAGAGGAGAATGCAGACCTGTGCAAGTGCATGTGTGAAAGGAGAATAATATAAATACAAAAACCACATGGGAAGAGGAGATAAACATGTGCTAAAATATCAAGTCTGTAGACAAAACACGAGTGTGGAGAGGAGAATAGAAATAACATGCGCTAAAAACCTAGAATGGAATCTACGCCAGTGTGGAGATAGAGTGGCCAAAGCTGCCCAACAAACGTAGCAGAATACGCAATCCTGTGCAAAAGGCCAAAAGATCCCGCATGGGAAGAAACATAAATTTACGCACAAGGAAAGATACATTCAAAACTTGACAAAGCATGGAAAAGGGAAATTCAAATGCAAATGCAGTTGGAAGGTGTAACTCCACCATATTTCCAGCAGGAGCATTGAATGAGTGGGTGTAAGGGTAGTGGTGGCATGTTGGAGGAGTCCTTGAAACAGGCCACATTTACTCCTACAATCTTCCCAGAATCCTCCCATCTCACGCTAAAGCTGGGAGTTGTTAATCAAGGTATGGGTGCTCATCTGAGAGTGATGAGAGATTTTCTTAGTCAAACATGTCTGCAAATGTGCTTGGCATATTGGCTAATCACTCTGTTTCAAGCTCTTATTTTGGCACAAATCTCATTTCTTTGGAAACGCAGGTCTCTAATAGTTGATGAGTCCCTCCTTACCGTGTCCTCCAATTCTGCGCCATGTTCAGAGCTTCAAATCATCATTTTTAGTTTTTCCTTGCTACCATTCTCCCAGCTTGTGTCAATCTGGAGCTTTAATGGGTGCAAAGAATGTTGTTTTATTAAAAGGGTGTTCGAAATGAGCAGGGTAAATCAATCCTCTTCTATCTTGCCTCCAATGTTCCCCAACCTGTGCTAAACCAAGAAATATGAGATAACATGTGAACTATTGGATAAAATTGTCTCATTGCGTTGTGATTTCTAGGAATGTGAAAAGAGACACATTTTCACAGATTGGATGCGCTGATTATGCCCTGTTGCAAGGAGATTTTTCATTGTTTAATTCCAAATTGAAACGTTGAAATGAAATGTTGTCATCTTTTGTCTTATTGTTGTTGATGCATGTGCCCAACAGACCTGCTTGTGTACCAGATATGCATGTCTGGACTTAATGCCCGAAAGAAATGCGTTCTTATGGGATAGACATTTATAGGCCTGCATAAAACGTGGGAGCTTGGTGTCAAGTTTATAGAGCAAAAACACCTTTACATGTGGCCTTATTACATGATGAAAACAAGGTGGTCTTTCTATAAGAAAATGCCAAAACAGACATATGGCCTTTGGACTGCTATGACAGAAGGTTATGTGCAGAATGGGTTTGTTGTAATGGACTTGGAAGCCTCAAACCAAATGAAAAATTGAGCTTTAAAGTTGACTTCATAACCTTAGCCATCGTTTTGCCAAGCCCATGCCATTTCGGCAGGTAAAATGCTCAATAAAATGTGGTCACATGGACTGCGATGATTACTCGGTTTACACAAAATGGGTTCGTTGAAAAGGCCTTAGAAACTCTCAAGTAAACTAGCAATTGCACCAAATGTGTGCAATGGGTACGCTGAAAGGTGGACAACAAACATGGATAGGTGTGTCTTGGGAAAGGGAAAAAATGTTTTGTACACTTCCTACATATGCAATTTAATTTCAATCTGTTTCAGTCAAGAGATTTTTCTGTTCTTTCTTCAGGTTTTTTATTAAGACCATGTCAATAAGACGATGAACGAAGGTTTTTCCTTGCTTTTGTTACAAGTGAAAATATAAGTTCGTAAGACACTTGGAGAAGTTAAAAAAGACTTCAATTTAATGTCCAACCTGATCCCATGTAGTTTGAATTGTACAAATTCGTGATTTTAATACCACCCTTTGTCTAGAGAAAATAAAAGTTGTTTCTAGAATCTGTAATCAATCTACCATCTCATTGAAAGAGTTTATTTTTTATGTTCTCCATTTCCATATCAATCCATAAACAAGTCATTTTAGCAAGGTGAATCAATGATATTAAAAGGTTCCTTCAACGAGAGACAAGATTACTTTCGTCTACATGATAAAATCATGGAGATCAATGGAATTTCACCTCTAACATCTTGCTACTCATTTTAAATATTCGTTGGGATGATTATCATTGAAAATGACTTGTAAAATTAAGAGAAAATGTAGTTTAAGATTGGAAAATTTAAAAATATTTTTCAACAATAGTGAACTACAATTTGTAATATTGAAAGATATGAAATTTACCAGCTTGCTTATAAACTAAAATACCTTAGATTTAACCTCATACATAATAAATGATAAAGATGAATTTAGAAATACTTTCCATGAAAAGACTCTTTTGGACTTTTTCGTTGGAACCACTTGAAAACATTTGTATCACTAATATGTTCGTAAACACCTTCTTTATGAACTTCTTTGCTTTTACATTTCTCAATTTCATCTTTTATAATTATAAGTACCTATAGCAAATAATAGAATTGAGAATGTCTACTTGGATTTCGAGAGTATATAAGACATATCCTTGGCGTATCCATACCAAGACCCATATTAGATGAGAAAGATACAAATATGATAGCTTCTGAAGTGCATGGAGCAAAACTGACATCACCAACAAGACATATAAAGCTCTTACATTAACAAGATGCATCCAAAAGACTTGAGGTGTTGATTCTTAAGTATTTGCACCCAAATGGTGATGCAAAAACATAGGGATCGGCCCATACATTTGGATATGTTGAGAGCAGGGATCAAATTTGAATTTGTTAATGCCCTTCAAACGTCTTTTAGCTTGTCATAGAAGGCTAATTTAAAATTTACACTTCAAAAAAATAAAATTAAAAATTACACTTCAATACTAAAAGGCATTAAAATATTATAAATTTTCATTAGAAGGGCTAACTAAAAAAATAACTTGTCATGTAAATTGTATGCTAAGTTAATTTTAATAATTTGTTAAATTGATTTTAATAAAAAAAATAGTAAATAACAATTAGAGCAACAAACTTCATGCTTGCTAGTTTTATATTTTCTATATTAAAAAACTCTTCACTCATTTCAAACAAATCGTTTACAAAATCACTAAGAAAAAGGATAAATATTTAGAAAATAAGAATTTGCCTTGCTCTTTCTATTTTCAAAATAGCGATATTTTATTTTAGGCTTTTGCTAACTTGTAAATCATGTTTAGAATTCTCTCTTTCTATTTTCAAAATTGATATTGTGTTTTCGCTTTTGCTAGCTTGCAAATCATGTTTGAAATTCCCTTATTTATTTTGTAACATGGTCATTTAAATTATTTAACTTGATTATTTAATTTATATTTCAAAATTATTATTAAATGTTATATATTTAAGAATTCTAACATTTTTATATTTATTTTATTTAATTAACGAGAATATATTGGCATGAAATTAGACTTTATTTTTTCTATTGAAGGGTAATGTGTTGTTTAATCTTTCATTTAAACAATAAAGCTTAACCTAACCTAAGGTAAAATATGGGGGGCCCTTCAAATTTGGTCACGGGTTGAGAGCATTATAAACATTTGCTCACTAATATGTTTAACCCGAGGTGTGTTGTAGACTCTCCTGTGACCTGTAACAAATGTCTGACCACATCAAGAAAAAAAATTAAAAAATCAAACTAATTCAAGGCATTCTATCAAACACTTTGCCAGAAATATTTTTCATGCCATATTTTGCATAGGGTACCTACTCCCAACAAACCCACAACCCTCATTTACAGGCATACATGTATATGCCTATGTGCTTTGTTGGTGTGATAGTACAAATCCATTGAAAAAGTGAAAGAAAATATTGGGTTCTATAGCTCAACATCAACCCATGAGGACAGGTGGAAAAGGTCAGGGTTTCAGTTACATTTGTCACAACTCTGCCACAAAGATTTCAGCAAACCCATTTTTAAACAAATTTCATGACCATTGTAGAAGACAATGATTTAAAGATCTAAAAAACAAATTTCTAGCAGTCAACAGCAAATGAAAGGGGACCAAGATAACTACAATCTTTGACCATAGGTTTTTTGGTCCGAGGGTAGCCTCCACATAAATAAAAATTAGAATTTATTGAAGTCCCTGTTACTGAAATATTGTTCATAGTGTGAACACTTAGGAGTGGTTTGGGTTATTTGGTAGTAATAGTTTTTAATATTTATAAAATAATATATGAGTGTGCACAATTAGTTTTCATGCACAACTCATAGATATAGGAATGTGTGAGAATATCTTGGGATTGAGAGTAAGACTAGGGAATAAAGGAGAGATATGGGGATAAAATGATAAGACTTGACTCCATGATTTTAGGAGCAAGCAATTGTATAAAATGCCCTCTCCTATTCAATAGAAACTACTCCATTCTATTTACATTTGGTTTCTATCTTATGTAGTTTTCATTTTATGTGTTGATTTTAATTAATTATTGCTTAATTTATTAATGCAAATTTAGAGATATATCATCAGTCCTATGTTTGTAGGATTTTTATTCTAATTTAGTAATTGACATGAGTGGTTGTGAATGTTTGCAGGTACATAAAATAGAGGTGATTCCTTCTACAAATGGATGTTCTTCCTCACTAGGGAAAATAAAGTCCGTAGATGATTATGTGGGTAGTGTAGTAGAAGTTGAAGCAACAAAGGCAATAGATTCAGTAGGAAATGCAACAAAAATCCCCAATGATTCAACTTGACCTTAATAAACTTGGAATAAGAAGTGGTCGAATTTCAATTTTAACATCCATGCAGATAGGCCCTGATAAACATTTTTAACATGATGCTCATAGAAACTTCAACTCCTCTTTATACTTTTAATTTTGATATCTTCTAGGATTGTGTGCTTATTTTTAGGAAATGAAAAAGAAACATATTTTTTGTTGTCTCAACACTTCCTTCTCTTGTTTAATCAATTTCCCATACCTATGAAGTGATCTACTTCTTTGTCAAACAATTCACATGTTTTTCTAACCAAATAAACTTCTAGTTGCTGCTAATAAAGGATGAAAATTTAGACCATATGTCTAGAAATGTTTATCAGAATTTCTCATCTAATCGATGTTGGTGGTCTTTGCAAATTAGCTTTGTAGTAAATTTGAATTATAGAAGAAAGATTACACATCTCAGTATATATCAAGGGAGGTTATGTATCTACAACAAATGCCATTGAAAGCATTGACACTTTTTAATAACAATATCCAACAATTTTTTTAAACAATGTTTCTTAAAGTTTGGTCATGTAGTGTGTTCTATGACCAATTAAACAAAAATTACTTATATTAGTTTCTAATCAAAACTCCATGCTAATTCAAATTCATCTTGAAAAAAATTAGTTATCCCTAAATTTCACAAATGGTACAATCAAACTAAATAAATTTAGATGGTGTCTAAATCCTTTCTCATTATTGAGGCTCAGTTTTCATACTTCAATAAGATTGTAGGGATGAGAGGCATGCTATGCTCCTATAGAAAAGACAATCTTAACTGCAAAGTCTTGATCAACACAATCCAAGCATAACAAACCTCTTATGTTTCAAACCATGGTTTATAATATAGTTTTTATAGAAAATATTAAATTCTTGTTAAATTATTGGAAGTAAAAGTGTCCCTGGGCATTAAAAAAGGGTGTACTTGAAGCATATCATATTTGCATATAATGTGATTATAGATTACTTTGAAAAGTAGCCAATCTTCAAATATTATTGTTGAAAGAGTATATTTTACTTTGTCCTCTCATATATACATCCCACAGAGATAAAAATTTTCTATTCCTTTTATATTTGTTTGAGTCTCCATTTCCTACAAGATATATCTAGGTTTTTTTCTCCATAAGTGACAATATATCTTGAACTTATTTCCTTTTGTATCTGATTTTTTCTTGAGATTTGGCCTAATTTCATCTTCTCTGCAAGTTTTCTTATAATGGAGGAGTGGACACTTATTTTTTATTGGTGCACACTCAATCAATTCAATATCTTAACACACTTTGTTGTGATGTTGAAAAAATAATTAGACAAGAAAGAAGAATTTAAATGAGTGAAAAAATAGAATCCATACATGATATTGGAGGAACAGCGACGGGATTCCTTGAAGCATCCCATACTGATATTGTTTTTGATGATGATTGTGGTGGTGTTGTTGTTTTCTTAAACCAAGAGATGTTATTTGTATGAACATCTGGTGTGATGATGATCTACTATAAACCATGTAATAAAAACACCTTCATTGCATCCTCTAGTACAAGTTCTCTATTTTGACAAGGTTTATCAAAACACCACCAATTCAATAAACAAGACCCACAACCTAATTTTTGATTGATTTCCTTTGAAAAACAAGAATAATCAATGAAACCCAAGTGCAAGAACGAGCCTGTAGGCCTCTAAATTGCACCAAAACCCAATTTTGAAAGCAACAGTCAAGGGATAGAAAGTCCCTCCTCTTTAATGGGAGAGGTTCCCTTATTGAAAGAAAAAAACTATTCACAAATGTACAACATTTAATTTCAAAGAGGAACTCTGATATCATGAAAGTGTTTTAAATGACAGATTATCAATACAAAAGGACAGAAGAACTAAGGAATGGGAAAAGGTAGAATAGCATTCTCAGGAAATATAGATAGCAAAATAATTCCTTATAAATGTTGAACTAGGATAGTATAGAATAGAATCATTCACATTAAAACCATAAGATGTTATTTCACAGACACAAAGTTCCAGAGATGACATCCACAAGAATACAAAGCTTCTTAATGCAAAATAGATTAATGATTCAATAATTTTCAATAGATAAGAAGGAATGAATGAGCACAGATAGAAATAGAAAGGGAAATCTTCTTGTATTGATAGCTTTTGACTCTTTTACACTTTCAAAAATAATCAGAGTTCCAACCCCTTAGAATGGCATGGAGAGCTCATTATATAGCTTACAAATTGGTTACATTTGGTAACCGTTTCTTTTAAATAAAAGATTAATTAAGGAAATGCACAATACAATATCCTTAATTAATTTACAAGGATCTCAGCACTAAAAATAGAAGAAGAGAAAGAGGAGCTGGAAGAAGGGACATCCGATTATGGCTGAGGAGGGCCCACTGATTTGAGGATCCGATATCTGATTTTTTCAATGCTTCTGCTATTTCCATGCCTCTTGGAATTGTGGTGTTGGCAGTGGCATGAGTCCAAGTGCCTAGAAATTTCTCCATACATTTATCGAATTCGGTATGCTCCAGGTATTCTTTGTTGGCCTTGACAATGGCAGATTGAAGAGAGCAAATGTCCTTTATCTTCTCTTTGGTAATTGACTCCTCTTTAAACAAGTCATCCTTGACAAATGTTCTGAACTGAGCTTTGATTTCTTGAAGAGAGAAGGGAACACCTGAAATTTCATCCTGAAGTTGGCAGTGGATATCTTTAAAGGCAGATGAAACACAAGTTTTAAAAGACTCTCCTTTCTACCATACGTTCTTTAATTCTCCCAGTGCTTCTTCTAGAACCTTCATCTTCCACTTGACACTAAAAATCCATGCCTTTGACAAGTTATTCTTGGCATCATCAAATACATTATTGACCAACAAGATCTTCTCATTAGTTTGGCCCATTAGGCGAAGATCTGTAATACAACTACTCCAGAGCTTCAACTCTTTATCCATAGCTTTGATTGAGGAAGTGAGTCTCTGTTGTAGATTAATCACCTTCTCATTGGTCTTGAAGGCTTCCTCAATGAAATTCAAGCCTGCTATAATCATGCCATCCACCATGGCCTCAACAACCTTCCCATAAGTAGAATACTTATGTATGTCTTTGATGCTCTGAACTTCATCCTGGCTGAGAATCATGGGGGGTGGAAGAGTAGCCAGTGGGGCAGGATCCAAAACCTTATCTTTGGCCAACAATGACTTGATAAAGTTGGAAAGAACTTGGTTATGTTCTTCCAACTATTCTATGGTCTGCTTTCCCTTCTCCACTCATTCAATAACCTTTGTTACTATTTCCTTGAAGGTTATGAACCTCACTTTCAGGAGTGGATTCTCCCATTGGGATTCTAGAAAGCTCTAAATCAGAGACCAAAAGATCTTGCTCTATCTTATCAAACTTGGGCTTTGCAACCTCCAGGAACTGGCTGGCCCTGAGCATCAGTTACTAACCTTGAAGTGGTCTTGGCTCTCTTTGTTGGAGGGGGAGGGTCAGTACCCAACAGAGCTGCCACAACATCAAAATCTGGCCCTGTTAGATGAGAAGAAGATTTTCTCTTCTTACTATCAACCAAGGGCTGCACCCAGGAAAAGGTAGAAGAAGAAGAGGAAGGAACAAGAGGCCCAAGAGAAAGTGAACTCATGGAACTCAAATTATTAACCACTGTTGCCTCCAGTAGAGAAGTACTTGAGACCTTAGGAACTTCCTTTGTAGAGGAGTCTACTATACTAGGAGGTTCAGTACTTGGAACCTCTTTTCCTTCTTCAACTGTGATTTCAGGAGCTCCTGCAGGATCTTACACTTCACCATCATCACTTTCACTAAGAAAAATAATGTTCTCTGGCCTTGAAGGAAATTATGACCACTCCAGAAGAGATTCTTCATCAATTGGTTCTTGCTTAACCTCTTTAATCTTCTTTTGATACACTTGAGTGGAAGAAGGAGTAGATGATTCAGGCTCTTTTATTGAAGAAGAAGGAGGGGTTTTCTCAGGTACCTCGGTACTGGTTGTATGTGCTTCCTTCCCTGGTGTGGAAGTATCTCTGGAAGAAGATCTACCTTGATTCTTCTTGAGCTCACGAACTTTCCTGTCGAACCAAACCTTAGTTCTTACAAGAATAGGGGCAATAATCTCAACCAAATCATCTTTTTCTTTCTTGTACCAATCAAGGTTTTCTAAAGGAGTGTGTTTGATTGATATTTCATATTCAAAGGACTGTAATTCCTCATCATCATCCTTAAGCCCTTCAGGAACTTGGTAGAGATTGAGATCTGCAATTTGTTACAGAGAGAGTCTGCCATAGTGCCTCCTTCTGGCTTCAAAATCATCAGCACAATCAGCCCAGTAATCCTTAGTGTCTGGCTTATGATGATAAATTATCCTGAGGTTCTGATCAATAAACTTCTTTAGATCAAAACAAGTCCTGGGTTTGAAGAAATGGATAGTGAGAGGAGCAATAGCCCTTTCTATGTTTTGGGCATCCAGAGCTGTTTTGCATGTATAATTTCCCAAGGAGATAGGGAAATGAAGACTAGTGATCTTCTTGTCTCTACAGGTTCTATGTAGTTTATCAAGTTGTCTGCATACTTCAATCAAAGCCATTTTATCATTGTAAAACATATGGAGCTTGAGGGGTGTACTTTCATAGCCAGCCAATCTGATGTATGAGAACCTTCTGAATTGGATGAAGAAAGCCCCATACTTATCTATCAGAGTCATAGCTTCATCAGAAAATATCCTAGCAGTGTCACCCTCCAAGAGTCTTACAATATACATGGTGAAAGCATCATTGACCCTTTTGAAATTGTGATTGCTAGCTTCAAGGGTAAACTGAGGGTAGTATGTGTAGATAGGTTCATCCTTCTTACCTTCCATGTAGTAGAAACCAAACCACTCCTGAGACATAGCTAGGGTATACATGAGATAAGAAGTCATATAAAACTTCTTAGTCTGTTGAACACTTGACAATTGCTCAGTCAAATTCATACAAACAATTTCGGCCCAGTTTATGTTCTGCTTGCCCTCACAGATGATGTTTATAAAGGGGCACATCCAGAAATGAAATTCATTGGTGGAGGGAAATCCCATGATACGGGTGAGAAAAATGATAAAATCAGACAACTCCTCATTGAAATCAACCCTGAATAATGCTTTGGAGAGTTGGGACGCTCCCTTCTTAGGGTTCTTTAACCATGATTTTGCTATTCGTGCCTTGTATTTTTCACTATCTTGGTCAAACAGGGTCTGAGCTTGAGCACGAGTGAGAACGATGGAGTCTTCAATCTCTGGAATGTGTAGGGCAGCAACAATGGTGGCAGCATCTAGTTTAGCAATTAATTCCCCATGCACATTAGTAAGTTCCTTGGTATCTGAGTTAAAATGGGCTCCGCAGGAAAGCACAGTGTTGGCACACTGCACAGAGATGGGAAAACCAGCCGCGTACACAATTCCACTATCACTAATCATTTGGGCCATGGGATCAGGGTTGGTGCATGTTAGTCGGCCCCAAAAATCTCCAAAATCTAAGTGTCAAACCTCACTATCCCCAATATTAGGTACAGAGGTCTCAAGAGGTGACAGACGCTCTTTCCCTTGAAACTTGATCTTCATTTTTGCAATGCATAGAGGAATGACCTTCCAAGATCAAATTCACAATGAAAATGCAAAGGGATACAGGGAAACAAACAAATGACTTCAATTGCAAGGATTCAGGAAAGAAAAAGTAGGTGAGCAATGTAAAAAATGCATAGGTAGTAGTCCCTTTAAATAGCCATTTCAGGAGAGAGAAGATCATTAATGAGCATTAAATACACCTTGCATCGACTGAAAAAGATGAGAGGCGGGAAAAGCAGAAAAAACTGGCCTAGACGATCCTTGGGACATTAGGGACACGAAGACGCGATCCAGACGGGTGATGTGATGTGGGCCAAATGAGCATGGGTCCAGGGACTCAAAGATGAAAGGGACGTGAAGACATGATTCATGCGGATGTGAGCGATGTAGGGAATCAGTGAATAGAAATCCTGAACTCATTTGGGATAGATGAGACAAAAGTACGTGAAGAACCTGATGCGGGTGATCGGGGAAAAGGAAGTCCAGGTGAACTTGGGACAAATGGGCCAAAAAGTTTCTGATAAAGCTGAAAGACAAGGATATGCGGGGAAATCAGCCGATCGGCGAACAAGAAGGCCTAGAGGTACTTGGGACATGAGGGAAAAAAATGTCTGATAGACCCACAAATCACCAAAATGACTCCAATAAATGTGAACTTTCACCATCTCTTCAAGTTTTCACTTCACTAGAATATTACTAAAGGGTGCCAACTCAAAATTTTCAAAATTCTAACTTTCAAAAGAGGGGAAATTTTGAGAGGACAACAGTGGCTCTTTCTGGGGATGACTTGACTAGATCAGAAGAATGAGGCAAGACAAGAACTCAAGAAAAACTCAGGGGAAGAGGACCAGTGCCTTATCCATTGGGAAAATAGAGTCAAGGGAAAACCAATACAGAAGGCAACACAAAAACAAGGAAAAAAAAAACAACAAACAAAAATAGGGAAAAGAAAAAACACACTATACACAATATACAAAGGACCTCCTATTCACCTAGGACTTGAACAATTTCAGGTACTGCCCACTATAAGGAAGTGGGAGAGAGGATCCATCCATGTAATCAAGGTAGAAATAATTTTCACCAGCAAAGTGCCTGATTCTGAAAGGGCCAAGCCAAAGAGAATCAAACTTACCATGGCTTCCTCAAAGTTCATGTCTTTTATCCCTTAGCAAAACAATGTCTCCAACTTTGAAATCTCTGGATCTAGTTTTCTTGTCAAATAAAGATTTCACCTTCTGCTGATGGACAGATATTCTATCAAAAACCTACAACCTATCTTCATCTAACTTATGGAGATACATGATCCTCTTATCCAAAGAATCACTGAAACTAGCGTCCTCAATAGCCTTCATCAAATACAAAGCTGGTAGTTCCATTGTCACTGGTAGTTGGGCTTCCACACCATACACCACTTGAAAAGGAGACATCCCAATTGCTCTTTTGGGTGTAATCCTATCTACCCAGAGAGCATCATAGAGCTTCTTGTGCCAGTTTCTCTGAGATTCATTAACAAGTTTTCTTACAATGGTCACCATATTTTTGTTTGTTGATTCTGCTTGGCCATTCCCTTGAGGATAGTAATCTAAAGAATGAGCAAGGGAAATCCCATATCCATAGCAAAAATCCATCATCTCAACAGAAGAAAAATTTGAAGCATTATCAGTCACGATCTTGTTCGGTACTCCAAACCTTATTAGGATGTTTTCTTTGATGAAATTACATACTACCTCTGAAGTGGTATTCTTAACTGGGATAGCTTCTACCCACTTAGTGAAATAATCTATGGTAGTCAACACATGAGTATGTCCTGCACTTGAAGATGGGTTGAGTGTTCCAATGAAATCCAAACCCCACTGTTGAAAGGGTTCTTCAATCACAACTAGTTTAAGTGGCAAAGTGGCCAACTTTGGTCTTCCTACAAAAGTTTGACAAGCTTCACATTTATCAACCCACCTTGATGCATCCTTAAACAAAGTAGGCTAATAGTACCCTGCATGCAAAATTTTGTGGGCATTAACAGAAGATGAGAAATGACCCCCACAGGCTTGGTCATGGAAGGCTGAGAAAAGCTTCTTCTGTTGCTCTTTGTCAACACATTCAAGAAATCTTCCATCCACTCCCCATTTGAACAAAGCATTTTCCCATAACACGTACTGTGCTGACCTTAGCTTGATAGCCCTCTTCTCCTTGGTAGTTAAGTGAGATGGACATTCACCATAGGTGAGGAAGTGAGCAATGTCAGCATACCATTCATCCATTGAGCTGAGAAATAGAACAATAGGAACATCAACCTCATCCTTAGGCAATTCATGACCAACTCCTTCAGCAATGAGTTCACACAGGCCTTTACCCTAAACTAGTTTAGTTGGTCTGATGTCAATATCATATTCCTAAACCTTTGCTACCTAGTTTCCTCTCTTAGTTCCAAATTCTTGTTGTGTAAGAATAGACTTGATGGTTGTATTAGGCACCAGCACCACAGAGTGAGAGTTAAGGATGTAGAATCAAAACTGCTTAACAGCTTTAACCACTGCAAAAGCATGTTTCTCCATCATAGTGTACTTCAACTCATGATTTTTAAGAATATAACTCATGAATGCAATTGGGAGTTCGTGACCTTAAGAATCTTTCTGGGTCAACACAGTGGCTAAGGCACTCTCTATGGCATAACAATAAATAATAAAATCTCTACTGAAATCTGGACATGCTAAGATAGGAGTCTTAGCAATAGCTTTTTTAATGACTTCAAATGCCTCTTTCCCCTTAGGGGACCAACCAAACATCTGTTTTCCTTTCATCATCTAGGAAATATTCAAAGTTAGCTATGTGAAATCAGGGATGAATCTTCTTAGGAAGTTGATCTTACCAAAGAAAGAATGCACTCCCTTTTTACTTGTAGGAAGAGGAATCTGCTGAATAGCTTGAACTCGTTCAGGATCAATCTTGTTTCCTTATTTGGAGACAACATGTCCCAATAAATTTCCTTCCATGACACAAAATATAGATTTCTTGGGGTTCAGGGAAACTCCATGTTCTCTGCATTTCAAGAGAACTGTTTCTAGATGTTGAAAGTGATCTGCTCTGGTTTTGGAAAATATAGTTAGGTCATCTAGATACACAACAATACATTTTCCTTTCAGACTTCCAAAATCCAAATCCATAGCTCTCTGAAAAGTGGCACCACATTAATGAGTCCAAAGGGCATCCTCTTGTAAGAAAAAGTACCCCAAGGAGTGGTAAAGGTAGTCTTGTGCTGATCTGCAGTGTTGACTTCTACTTGGTTATATCCTGAGAAACCATCAAGCATGGACAACATCTCAGCTCTTGTAACAGCTTGCAACACCTGGTCCATCATGGGTAGGGGGTAGTTTTCCTTCAAAGAAGCTTCATTCAGATTCCTAAAATCAACACAAATTCAAATCTCACCATTTTTCTTCCTGACAGGCACAATATTAGCAATCCATGTTGAATGATGGATGGGGAAGATAATTTTGGAATTCAACAACTTCTGTATCTCTTGAAAAATGGTGTCAACAATACTTTGGATTGTACTACCTTTGCTTTTGTTTGAAAGGTTTAATCCCAGGTTTGAGAGGAATGAAATGCTACATTTCTTTTGGTTGAAAAGCTTTCAGATCATCATAAGAATAAGCAAGGACATCAATGTACTTCTTCAAAAGATTTACTACCTTCTTCTTTTCCTCTTGTGTGCAACATTTCCCAACGTTCACCATTTTGGGGTCAGCCGAGCTCCCAATGTTAACCTTTTCATATTCAGCAAATTGTTGGGCTCCTTTAGAAGCTTTAGACTTGACATACCTGTCATGTTTATCAAACAATTCCTCCAGACTCACCAGCCCTTTAGGAATCTTGTTACCTTTTAGTTTGATGCACCCATCTTGATCCATCTCCTCTTTGACACCTTCCTCATTGGAAGATACACTCTCTCGAGGAAAATTGTCACTTCCTTCGAAATACAATTGTTCAAAGTTATCCTTGAGCTCAAGGAAAGAGAGAAAATTCTGGTCATCATTGAAAACTTGCCAGTTGCTTGCATTATCTGGTACACTTGGTCTATGGATCATTTCAATGGTGAATTTATCCTGAGAGAAATCAGGATGAGGTATAAGCAAAGACCCAAAACGGCTAGGGAGTCATCCCTAGTGTTCTTTTCCCTAGGCACTGCCTTGATGGAGAAGGCATCGAGAAATTCAATAGAATCCCAAACCAGATTCCTATAATGCTTCAATCTTCTATTCTTTACTTGAAAAAGGTCTCTGACTTGTTTAACAACCAGTTCCACATCTCCACGAGCTAGAAGATTATTCACACCTCTCTCTTTTTCGACGTTAAGTCCAAGGATGAGAGCTTCATATTCTGTTGTATTATTGGTATTCTCAAACTGTAGTTTGAATGAGAAAGGATGAATCTTTCCTTCCAGAGATATCAATACCACACCAGCCCCAAAACCAGCTGAGGAGCAACTTCCATCAAATTCCAAATTCCAAACGCCATTAGGATCGTGAAGTACTTCTTTGGGACATTCCGTTTCATCCTGAGACATAATCATATAGTTACCATGCCCAATATCTTCATAAAGTATTTGTGCTTTGGGATCATCTGTCTTTTGCACAATATACTCAGATTGCTTCTCAAGCAACAACTTCTTCATCTTCCCATTGACTGGTATAAGGGCATGTGACCAATCCATTTGAATTTCTCCTCCCACATCCTTACAAAAGTTCCTACTCAACAACATGCCGTATGAAGGAGGGATATCAGCTACTAGAATAGTAGCTAAAACCTTTTTCTCAGGTAAGGCAGCAAAAGCTACCTGTGCATCTTTAATTCTTCCAACCAAGGGCACCTCCCTACTCTCCATAGAATAACAAGAACCAATAGTGTGTGTGAGGGTAAGACCCAAAGCATGAGCCACTTTGGCAGGCATTACATTGTCTGAAGCTCCTGAGTCTATGACACAGTTGCTAAGTCTATGGCCTGCTATAAGGAGGGTCACATAAAATGGTTTGATTTTCTCATTAGGTGAGGTAATTGCAGCCACAAGGTTTGGTTGTGGTGTGGAAGATGGAGTAGGAAAAATACCTTTAGAAGTATTAGAAGAAGTTTTGGAATGGGAATTGACAAAGTGGACCATTTTGGAAAAGGATTTTGGATGGGTTTGATAATACTCAGCCTCTGAAATTTGGATTTTTGTCTTCTTAAGATGGTCAATGATATCAAAAGATCCAAAGGTGGATGGGGAATCATCACTAGGAATCTTAGGCTTATCAGGTTTTGAGGCTGGAGGAAAAGAAGTTTTAGAAGTAGGAGTAGAAGAAGAAGAATTAGCAGAACTGACCTTTTGCATGGATGCAGTGGGAACAAGAGATCCTCTTCTTGCCACCACTGGTATAGTTATGGGATATTCTTTGGATTTTTTAGTAGGCTGCATCACTTTCTCTTTCTTATTGGTCTGCTCTTAGGTCATAACAGCGTATGACTCACTATTCATCTCTACCACTACTTCATCATAATCATCCTCTTCATCAATGCCCTCAGTAGTAAGGAAATTAACTTGAGATCCATCAAGTTCTTCCAATTCCTCTGCAACTTCTTCTCCAGATTCTTCAAATTCTTCATTAACCTCTTCATCAGGTTCTTCAACCTCACAAGTTGCATTGATAGGGGCCTTGATGGGTGGCCCCTCGATTTCCAATCTTATCTGAGAAGAAGGCAAACGGTTCCTAGGTTGAAAATTCCTTCTTGGAACGTCTTGATAAGGAGCATGCTGAGCCAATTGTTTCTTGATGGCAATGAGGTCATTGGAAAGCTTTTGTACTAAAGGATCTGCATTAGCTCTCGAATTTGAGGGAGAGGTAGAAGAAGCTTTAGATTTGGAAGAATCTCTTTTCAACTTTTTAGACATGATCAAGTCATCTTCAACACTAACGGCTAATCTCTGGTCCTCATCCAATGTTGCAAGGTTGGCTCTCCTCAATGCATAGCTTACTTCAGGAAATTGAGTGTTTAAGAAAAAAATTTTTGAATTTGATCCATGGGCCAGGTGTCTTGTGGGATCTTGTTAATAAGCTTATTGAACTTAGCCACAAATTCTCTCATGGGCTCTTGTGGTTCTTTCTTGATTTGAGAAATCTGGGCTAGCAAAGCATGCACATCTTCTACAGGTTTGAAATGGTTCTCAAATCTTGTTCTCATCATGGTCCAATTGGTAATGGCCCCAGCAGGAAGATGATAGAACCAATCTTCCACATTATCTTACAAAGTCTCTACACAAAGCCTCACCCAGACATCTTCATGATCAACTCTGAGGACTCCACATGCAACTATGAAGGCTGCAATATGTTCATCAGGATGCACCTTTCCGTCACCTCTGAACTTGGGGAAGTTCTTCCTGTTACCCCTGGGTAACTCATGCAAAGGTTGAGGGAGGGAAAGAGGCCCAACACGGTGGCCCCAAGGTAATGGAACTGCCATCCTTGGAAAAACTACTTGAAGAGGAATTGAAACACCAGCAAGAATCAAAGCACAAAGATTAGGGCTGAGTTTCTCTTGAGGGATACCACTCCTAAGGGTTCTATCTTCAATAGGGGGTGTGCTTCTAGAATGAGTTCTTCTATTCCTCCCTGTAGAAGGAAGAGGAAAGCCTTGCTGCTCTAAGAGGTGAAACTGAGAGTCTTTGATTCCAAGAGACCTTCTACAGTGGGTAAAACTTAGAGTCACTAGATCAGAAAATGATCGATAAATTGTTACTTAAAGACTGGAATTCATTAAAACGAATCCCTAGCGGAGTCACAAAAAATTGTTGGTTGTCAAATTAGGACTTTAATGAAAGCAATAGTTAGGGGACAGAAATTCCCTCCTCTTTAATGGGAGAGGTTCCCTTATTGAAAGCAAAAAACTATTCACAAATGTACAATGTTTAATTTCAAAGAGGAACTCTGATATCATGAAAGTGTTTTAAATGACAGATTATCAATACAAAAGGACATAAGAACTAAGGAATGGGAAAAGGTAGAATAACAGTCTCAAGGAAATATAGATAGCAAAATAATTCCTTATAAATGCCAAACTAGGATAGTATAGAATAGAATCATTCACATTAAAACCATAAGATGTTATTTCATAGACACAATGTTCCAGAGATGACATCCACAAGAATACAAAGCTTCTTAATGCAAAATAGATTAATGATTCAATAATTGTTAATAGATAAGAAGGAATGAATGAGCACAGGTAGAAATAGAAAGGGAAACCTTCTTGTATTGATAGCTTTTGACTCTTTTACACTTTAAAAAATAATAAGAGTTCCAACCCCTTAGAATGGCATAGAGAGCTCATTATGTGGCTTACAAATTGGTTACATTTGGTAACCGTTCATTTTAACTAAAAGATCAATTAAGGAAATGCATAATACAACATCCTTAATTAATTACAAGGATTTTATCACAAAATAAGATGAAGAGAAAGAAAATCTCGAAGAAGGGACATCTAATTATGGCTGAGGAGGGCCCACCGATTTGAGGATCCGATAACTGAGTTTTTTTAGTGCTTCTGATATTTCCATGCCTCTTGGAATTGTGGTGTTGGAGGTGGCATGTGTCCACATTCCTAGACATTTCTCCATATATTTGTCAAATTCGGTATGCTCCAGGTATTCTTTATTGGCCTTGGCAATGGCAGATTGAAGAGAGAAAATTTCCTTAATCTTCTCTTTGGTAATTGACTCCTCTCTGAACAAGTCATCCTTGACCAATGTTCTGAACTGAGATTTGATTTCTTGAAGAGAGAAGGGAACACCTGAAATTTCATCTTAAAGTTGGAAATGGATATCTGTAATGGTAGATGAAACATAAATTTTAAAAGACTCTCCTTTTTTCCATACATTTTTAAATTCTCCCAGTGCTTCTTCCAAAACCTTCATCTTCCACTCGACACTGAAAATACATGCCTTTGACAAGTTATTCTTGGCATCATCAAATAAATTGTTGACCAACAAGATCTTCTCATCAGTTTGGCCTATTAGGCAAAGATATGTAATAAAACTACTCCAAAGCTTTAGCTCTTTATCTAGCTTTGATTGAGGAAGTGAGTCTCTACTTTAGATTAATCACCTTTTTGTTGGTCTTAAAGGCTTCCTCAATGAAATTCAATCCTACTATAATCATGCCATTAGCCATGGCCTGAACAACCTTCCCATAAGTAGAATACTTATGTATGTCTTTGATTCTCTGAAATTCATCCTAGCTGAGAATCATGGGGGCTGGAAGAGTAGCCAGTGGGGTAGGATCCAAAACCTTATCTTTGTTCAACAATGACTTGATAAAGTTGGAAAGAACTTGGTTATGTTCTTCCAACTCTTCTATGGTCTACTTGCCCTTCTCCACTCGTTCAATAACCTTTGTTACTATTTCCTAAAGGCTATGAACCTCACTTTTAGGAGTGGATTCTTCCATTGGGATTCTAGAAATCTCTAAATTAGAGACCAAAAGATTCTACTTTGCCTTATCAACATTGGGATTTGTAACTTACAGGAATTACTGGCCCTGAGAATCAATTACTAACCTTCAAGTGGTCTTGGCTCTCTTTGTTAGAGGGGAGGGTCAATACCCAACAGAGCTGCCACAACATCAAAATCTCACCCTGTTATATGAGAAGAATATTTTCTCTTCTTGCTATCAACCAAGGACTACACCCAAGAAAAGGTAGAAGAAGAAGAGGAAGGAACAAGAGGCCCAATAGAAAGTGAACTTATGGCACTCAAAGTATTAACCACTATTTCCTCTAGTAGAGAAGTGCTTGAGACCTCAGGAACTTCCTTTGCAGAAGATTCTGCTATACTAGGAGGTTAAGTACTTAGAACCTCTTTTCCTTTTTTTAGTAGTTATTTCAAGAGCTTTTGCATGATATGACACTTCACCATCATCACTTTCACTAAGAACAATAATGTTCTTTGGCCCTAAAGGAAATTCTGACCGCTGCGAAAGAGATTCTTCATCAATTGGTTCTTGCTTAAACTCTTTAATTTTCTTTTGATACACTTGAGTGGAAGAAGAAGGATTAGATGATTCAGGCTCTTTTATTGAAGAAGGTGGGGTTTGCTACGGTACCTTGGTACTGGTTGTATGTGATTCCTTCCCTAGTGTGGAAGTATCTCTGGAAGAAGATCTACACTGATTCTTCTTGAGCTCACAAACTTTCTTGTTAAACCAAACCCTAGTTCTTATAAGAACAAGGGCAATAATCTCAACCAAATCATCTTTCTCTTTCTTGTACCAGTCCATGTTTTCTAAAGGAGTGTGTTTGATTGATATTTCATATTCAAAGGACTGTAAATCCTCATCATCATCCTTAAGCCCTTTAGTAACTTGGTAGAGATTGAGATCTGTAATTTTTTGTAGAGAGAGTTTGCCATAGTGCCTCATTCTGGCTTCAAAATCATCAACACAATCAGCCCAGTAATCCTTAGTGTCTGGCTTACGATGATAAATTATCCTGAGGTTTTGATCAATAAATTTTTTTAGATCAAAACAAGTCCTGGGTCTGAAGAAATGGACAGTGAGAGGAGCAATAGTTCTTTCTACCTTTTGGGCATCAACAACTGTTTTGCATGTATAATTTCCCAAGGAGATAGGGAAATGAAGACCAATGATCTTCTTGTCTCTGTAGGTTCTGTGTAGTTTATCAAGCTATCTACATACTTCAACTAGAGCCATGTTATCATTGCAAAACATGAGGAGCTTGAGGTGTGTACTTTCATAACCAACCAACCTTATGTATGAGAACCTTCTAAATTGGATGATGAAGACCCATACTTATCTATCAGAGTCATAGCTTCATTAGAAAATCTCCTGGAAGTGTCACCCTGCAAGAGTCTTACAATATACATGGTAAAAGCATCATTTACCCTTATGAAATTGTGATTTCTAGCTTTAAGGGTAAATTGAGGACAATACGTGTAGATAGGTTCATCCATATTTCCTTCCATGTAGGTGAAACCGAACCACTCTCGAGACGCAGCTAGGGTATACATGAGATAAGAAGTCATATAAAACTTCTTAGTCTTCTGAACACTTGACAATTGCTCAGTCAAATTCATACAAACAATTTTAGCCCAATTTATGTTCTGCTTGCCCTCATAGATGATGTTTATAAAGGGGCACATCCAGAAATGAAATTAATTAGTGTAGGGAAATCCCATGATATAGGTGAGAAAAATGATAAAATCAAACATCTCCTCATTGAAATCAACCCTGGACTAATGCTTTGGAGATTTGGGACGCTCCCTACTTAGGGTTCTTTAACCATGATTTTTCCATTTGTGCCTTGTATTTTTCACTGTCTTGGTCAAACAGGGTCTAAGCTTGAGCAGGAGTGAGAAAAATGGAGTCTTCCATCTCTAGAATGCGTAGGGAAGCAACAATGGCAGCAACATCTAGTTTAGCAATTAATTCCACATGCACATTACTAAGTTCCTTAGTATCTGAGTTAAAATGGGCTCCACAGGTAAGCACGGTGTTGACACACTGCATAGAGATGGGAAAACAAGCCGCGTACGCAATTCCACTATCACTAATCATTTGGGCCATGGTGGCAGGGTTGGCGTATGTTATTCTACCCCCAAAAATCTCTAAATTATAAGTGCCGAACCTCACTATCCCCCAATATTTGGTACAAAGGTCTCGAGAGGTGACATATGCTTCTACCCTTGCAACTTGATCTTCATTTTTGCAATGGACAGAGGAATGAATTTCCAAGATCAAATTTGTGATGAAAATGCAAAGGGATACATGGAAACGAAACAAATGACTTCAATTACAAGGATTCAGGCAAGAGAAAGTAGGCGAGCAATGTGAAAAATGCATAGGTAGTAGTCCCTTTAAATAGTTGTTCAGGGGAGAGAAGGTCATTAATGAGTATTAAATACAACTTTCACTGACTTAAAAAGATGAGATGTGGGAAAAGCGGAAAAAAACTAGCCTGGATGTTCCCTGGGACATTAGGGATACGAAGACACGATTCGTCTGATGCGGGTAGAAGAACCGATGCAGGGAATTGGCAAATAGAAAGTCCAAACACATTTTGGGACATATGAGACAAATGTATGTGAAGAACCTGATGTAGGTGATCAGGGAAAAAGAAGTTTGGGCGAACTTGGGACAAATGGGCCAAAAAGTTCCGATAATGCCAAAAGACAAGGATTTGCGGGGAAATCGGTCGATCGGTAAACAAAAGGCCCAGAGGTACTTGGGACATGAGGGACAAAAATGTCCGATAGACCCGCAAATCACCAAAATAACTCCAATAAATGCAAATTTTTACCATCTCTTCAAGTTTTCACTTCACTAGAACATTACTAAATGGTGCCAACTCAAAATTTTCAAAATTCTAACTTTCAAAAGAGGGGAAATTACAAAGTGGATTTCAGGTATTTGTAAAGAATAGAAACACAACAAAATAAATTTATCTTGAAAAAAACACAAACCACTTTATACAAATTATCGATCTACCAACTAAAAACTTATCATGCAATATATTACAGGGGTGCATACATACCTAGGAAAATAAATCTACATGCAAAAGACCAGTAGTGAACACAACGTCTCTCCCCAAACTTGCCTAATACACAAGCATAGAAAACATGCCCTGAATGCATAGACAATGCATCTTGAACACAACCACTGTAAGGAAAATAGAGAGTTCCACAGAAAATTGATAAACAACAAACATTGTATCTTCAAAAAAATATAGTTTATACTTACCTGATGCTCTACCTCCATGCAAACAAACAATCGTGTAAAGAAGAAACTATATAGATGTCAAGAAGATGGCCATGCTTGTCTGTGTTGAACCCTATTGCATGCCTCTGCACCATGTCCTTCTCAGTCCCACAAATAGTCCATTCATGTTCATCTCTCCATTACAAATCAATCAAAATATTTTGGGTAAGAGGCCAAAAAATGAAGAGGGTTTGAATCCCAACTTTATAACCTTAAAAGGTACATGCTTCTGCATCTCTGTAGTTCTCTTCTTAGATGGATTTTCTCCAAATATAGGTTACATGAAGATAATGGCAATTGAAAGGTTTCACAGATCACTTTGAGCCTAGTCAGACATTGTTTAGTTATGGGCTATATTTTGTAACATGTTTCCATAATGATTGACAGCCATCATGCTTCATTTAACATTGTTAGTGGCCCAAGTTCCCAATGCATGTGCTAGATGTTATGCCTACGAACAGTACAATCCACATTAATTGTAACAAGTCATGCACTATTAAAAAACAAAAAATTTAATAGTTTTTCATGGACAGTCTAGATGAAACTAATGGTCATCCCCTTCCTTAAATGAATCCAAAACCATTGATGGGGAAATCCAGGTGAAGGATGCCCATAGTATAATTCCTTTGACATAATGATATTAGTGGTTGGATGTGGTGGGAGTTGTGGTTTGAATGATATGGCTTGCCCTTGCGTGTTCCTTAGTGATAGGGAAATGGTTCTAGTGATGAAATAAGAAATCGATCCTTCTTGCTTAACTTTGATACATTGATACACTTCTTTTGATGAGATGAGTTGGTCCTTGGTGGAGCTCAATAACCTTATTCACATCCATGTTTCCTGTACACATGTTGCTTGCTCAAGAGCCACAATACCGATTCGTTTTCCCCTCAGGAATGTTCTTATATCTTTTTCTTTCATAAATTTCATACTTTTAGTTCTTCATTTGTAATGTAATATAAATTTAAACCCATGGAGTATATTGATTTGGGTTATTTAAAAATAAATTGTAGTGCAAACCAGTAAAGTGTTACCTCATGTCTTATGTAAACCGATTGTTACTTTGACCATCAGTTGTGCTTGTAACCAAAACCTATTTACATTGTTAAACCAAAGTATCAATAGGAGTGCTTTTTTCCATTTTTACTGGTGAGAGGTAAATGAGTCTTCAGCTAAAACAACAATTTTGTTTACCTTGCAAAGTTAGTAAAACACATTTTTTTGAGACTCGCAAAATGTCCTTCCGAACCCCAAAAATGAGAAGCCAAGTTTTGTTTGTGTACCTTGTCATCATGAGATGTAATAACAACTTTCACAATGCCATAAATTGATCATGCGATAATTTTTTGTAGCACGTTAGGAGTCATGTTGACCTTGTTTACAACATCAGGTATCTGTTAAAAGTTAAAATTTGGGTTTCATTTTCACTTGTTGTTTGGACCTAGAGGGAAGAAATGGCTACTGCCTTTGTAAGCCTTTAATATTTCTACATGAAAATTACCTAAAAACCTTAGTTTAGAGAAAAAAACCTCATTAGTAGGTTTTTCTTTGTGGTTTTGTAGGCCTTCAGTTGTTCTTTGACTAGGTCAAACTAGTCCAATTATAATTGGTGGCTCTAAAAAACCATTTGCCATTTAAAAACTATTAGCTAGTTCTAAGTTCTATCAACTCCTGTGAATTCTCGGTATATAGGAGAGCGTGTAGAAACTTCCACCTTTGTGTGTTTGCCATCAAAATCCATTTTTTGAACACAGTTTCTTAGCCCTCGAACTAAAATTGGACATTTTCACAAACTAGTAGGAAAATGTGAAAGAGGGCCATATGACCCTTGTCAAGATAAGTAATTGATGATAAATTTGTCAACACTTATAAATAAATGTATATAAATTTATATTTTATTTTGTTTTGAGAAAATTGATTGTCAGGAAAATGGTGTTTTCCCTCTCCTCTCCCTTCTCTCTCTTTTTTCTCTCTCCTCCTTTAGTTAAGAAATTAAGTGAAATAAAATGATTGTATCTCTAACTCTCTCTTTTTGTGTGTGAAGTATTATGATTATGTGAATGGAAAACTAAAAAAATGTGAATTATTCTAGATTTAGGTAGATGTGATGCCATCAATTGTGTTGACCATGCGGTGGTTATAGGTACTAAGCCATGGGAAAGTGAAGTGTACTAGTGATTTCTTAGTAACTTGTTAATTCATAAAAATGTAATTGTATAGGTTATATCAACAATATTGTTATATATAAAAACATCTATTATGGATTTTTCTAATATGTGTTGTTATTTTTTTAGGGTGTTTGGTAAATGGACATTTAATCATGGGTGTTAAATTGATTCATGATTATGCATTGTAAAAAAATTGGATGTTTATGTTGACTAAATTTTTTTTTTACCTTGTATAGTGCATTTCAGTGTGAAATTAATGATTAAATCTCTGGTGTGTTGTGCTATTTAGCTTAAAATTGTAGGAAAGGAATCTAATTAAAATATTCAACCTTAGTATAAAACCCTTGTGTGACTACCCTTCTTGTGTGATCCTTTATAACGTTAAAAACTAAAACTTTAAGGTGAACCTAAATCATTATACTCGATGGCACCCTCTAGCTTAAGGAAATAAGATCCCAAGAATGAGTTATCATCATATTTTGTACGCTTAGTGACATTGTCACGAACCCATTTGGTAGGAACGATGGTAGTTAAACAATGTCTTAAGTATGTGGCTTCTCCCTAGGAATGGTAATTGTGTGTGTAGCAAGGTGAATGTACTACCTTAAGATAATACTTCATGGGAAACTGACGTCAATTTAATGCAAACCCGCTTGGGATGGCACATGAGTAGAATGAGGGTTTTAAGGTGTCAAGGTCAAAGTTTCTTTTGAAATAAAATTTAAGGTTTGGGGTTATGGATGAATTCCATTCCTATTTTCAGTTATCAACTTGGCTTATTGTAATACAAAAATATGATATAACTGTGGAAGATAACAAATTTGTAACTAATGCTTAGTCTATGAAAGTGTGTTCGTGAGATGTTGTCCCAAGAGAAAATTGAAATTTTATCCTCCTTGTAACTTGTTTGAGCCTTCCTATGTTGTGAGAAAAGGAACTCATGATGTGTAAACCTAATTGTGAAACCAAATAAATTATTAAGGTACAGATGAAAGATATAATCGTGGGCCTTAGTCCTTTAAATTTTAAATCTTTCTCCTCTTGTCTTCACACTAGTGCCTATTGCAAAATGAAAGAATGATGCTAAACTAAGTAAACAAATATCATAGAAATGAATCCTTAGGAAGAGATTTAGTAGTATCTTGAGGGTATACATATATCCCTATTAACAAAGGATTTATACAAATAATTGTAATAAGGTATATGAACCAAATTAAATGAAAAACACCTAAAGTTAAATGTTAAACAATATAAAGGAAATTTAGTAAAAAATAAATAAAAATGTAAATTTATGTTCACATATTAAGTGATTTCCAATTCATTAAGATTAATTCTTGAAATATTATTGTAATAATTATGAACCAGGAAAGTAATTTACCATGGGAAGTGCCTAACCATGAGTTATATTGTACTTGGATCATTATTGTCCTTTGTCATTTGGGAAATGTGATCATATTTTTCCTTTCCATTTATGGAAATGTAGTCATATTGTGCATCACGTGGTTCATGTGGATTTTGTTTTCTTCTTGTTAGGGTGAAGTTTCATCATCACGTATTGGAGGAATACAGTGTAACTAGTGAAGGGAGGAATAAGTGAAATGTGTGTTCGTTTCGGAGGAAACAAAGGGATTCATGGCTAGTCTTAGTGGAGGGATAAGAGCGTGTTATAATGGAGGGATAAAGGGTTAGTTAAATTTGATGTGGTGTGTATAATTTGGAGGATTCAAAGGCTATCTAGGAGCCCTTCTTGGAGGAATAAGGGATAGTTGTATTGATGACAACTTCCCTATGTATGCCTCTTAAGTAGGATTGGTTATGTGTGTCATCTTTCCTTGTGAAGCCAATCAATTATCATCTTATGGTACATGTGGGTCCATGTTGGTATAAATGTCTTGTGTGATGTTGAATTATCCTAAGTGATCCCATGTGGTGCCATGTAATAAGTAATGAAAGTCAAAAGAAATTATTTCGGTATTTTCACCATTGTAATTGTTTGCTTGATTATGTGGGTGTTACATTTGGTATCAAAGAAAAGTTTCATGCTCTCAAACCTTTGGGAAAGTTGGAGTTGTGATGATTATGAATGATGGTGGTGGAGCTGAAAGTGTAATGTGATACTATGTTGTAATGTGACCAACATTGTACTTGTGATTGTATGAATGCACCTATTGTGCATACCACTTAGTGTGGACTTGTCATGATTTTTATGTGTTTCATGACGAGATTATTCACTCTCTCTTTCGTGAATTCAATTTGAATTTCATGTGTGATGTACCACCTTGTTGTGTGATATAAATGTTGTTGTGGACTATGAAAGAGTCACAGTGTCTCATCATCATGTGATATTTTATATTTGTACTAATGTGTTGTATGATGAAAGTACTTGGTAATGAATTGTGTCTTATTGTGTTGTTGTTTTTGTATTTTGGTGAATTGTGATTTTATGTCACCATTTTGTATTATTATTTTTTGTATGTTGTGATGTTAGTCACTATGTTCATCATACATATGTATTCATACATTATGTGATTGATTCATGCCATGAATTTATGGGTATATGGTGATCTCATAACCCCCTATTGTATTGTATTTGCACTTTTGGGTGAGTTATGTGTAAACATGATGTGTTGTAAGCTATGGAAATAATGTTGTGTTTTACCCTGTAAATATACCATGCGTTAGATGATGTGGTTATGTGTGAATCACCTCTATGTTAGTAATGTATTTATGTGTTATATTATGTACCTTACACTCATCGACCCTAAGGGAAGTAATAGATAAAAAGTGTGCGTGGAGTGAGGAAATGTGTACTATTGACCAGTCACTTGAACTAAGTACGAGATATGAAGTGAAGTCTTACATACAATGAAAAATCACTTATATTCATTTGGTATGTATGAAACTTTCCCAATTGGTGCCATGTATATTGTGTTTTTCGGACACCTTAGGCTTAGTAGATAGCGACTTGTACCCTTTTATCTCTCCCTATATGGTTGTTGTATATATCGCCTATGTACAGTTATGACTATGTTGAGCCTTGTAGGAGTATGGAGAGATTATTCAGAAAAATATTATGAAACTTATATTATTTTATCAGTTATTATACTATATTCTGAGATGGTTTTCTCGGTGTTGAGATGCACACTCGATATAGTACCCTAGTGAACAGTCTCATTTAGAGACTACTATAGTGCTCGTGATGTGAATTTTTCACAAGTGTTTTATTTATAAGCTTAATTATACTTAGAAACATTAAATTTTATTTTATTGATGCTAAGATTTGAGGATATTTATATATTTTGTGATGGTTTATTTGATATTTGATTATGACTATGTTGTCATGCAAATGTGCAACATGAAGATTTCATATTTTCAAGCATGACAACTATACCCCAGTGTCAACATTTTGCATTGCAAATCTTCCTAAGAACACCTATAGGTTAACCCATGCCCTCTATCAGTCCTATCATATCCTTCAATTCATTCATATGTTTTTTCCACCCTTATTCATATGTAGTTTAGGGATATCAAGATCATTCAAGTACTTCCGAGGTGATAATATTCAAAGCTAAATTTTCAAGAAGCTTAAGAAGGGCTATTTTTAGCCTTTCTGAGGTTGGTACACACTCTTCAGAGAAGAGGAAAAGTATAAAATTCATCACGGAGTATTGAAAATATAGGAACATTGTGCAACTGGATTTGGAATATTTTGGCAAGTTTCCGAGGTTTTAGAATAAGTTCAGCGAAATTGTGTATTCAAGAGTGAAGGAGCTTATAGTGCAAAACAACCCTTGAGCTTCGGTAAGTGATTGTGGGAGCTTCATATAGATTTGGAAATATATTTCATAGTGCCAAGTGATGGTGGTTTCACATTTTTTCCCAATACATAAGAAATTCTACCCACAGACTGTTTTCAACATGCACAACTAGAGATCCTAAGAAAAAATCCTATTTTTAGGGAGTTTAAGGAAGAATCAAAAAATGAGACCCATGTAATTCTTCTAAAAATCATATTTCCAGTAAAAATTATATAAAGAATTGCATTAAAAGTCCTATGGATGCTCAAGTTACGTCGGTGACAAGCTACTCTCCAAGGTATGCATCTAGGAGTTAATCAATTTTCTGGGTGGACACATGTCCCACCCAGGTATGAACAAAATTTATTACACCAACCATCCAAAAATATTGGTGCAATTGGGACAAAAAAATGTTCATGATCCACATTTACACTCCTGGACCATCATGTGACCTCCGTTGAGCTCAACCAAGACAGTTTAGCCCCCATGCGTTCATCTTTAGCCCTCACCCTCATCGAATCACAGAGTGCCACTTGTCCTCACTAGGTGAGGGAAATTTTTCTTGCACCATCCATCCCAAAATTTTCATGCACCTGGGACACAAAAATGTTCCCAAGCACAAGTCTGACCCATGGTTCCTTGCATGACCTAGAAAGGTGCTTGGCAGACCTATTTTTCAGCCCCCTCTCCTATTTGCCTCAGCTAATGACCATCTGCCACTTGTCAAACCCAAGTGATGGAAAATTTTCTTGCACCAACCATCCCAAACCTTTGGGATTATTGGGAAACAAATTTCCACCCAAACCCAATCCATTCCTAGGTCACCCACATGACCCAGTTTCAACCCCTGGGTATTTTAATGTGCTTTTATGCTATATCTCACCAGCCAATCGTGGGGCACCACTTGTCACAAGGAGGGTGAGGAATTTTTTTTTGTAAAAAGTGTCCCAAACACTTGGGAAAATTGGGACAAATAACCCTCTTAAGTCATTGAAAGATAAAAACCCATTTTTTTTGTAAAATTTGTGTTGTTTCTTGCCCGTGCGTGCAAAACCCTCACTACTAGAAAGAGAATTTTTTATCCATTTCCATTGATTCCATTCCTTCATTACAAATCCATATCCATTTCTAAAATTATGAAATATCCTCCATTTCCCTTGATTTTCAGCTACTACCATGGCCTTTTTTTACCAGAAGCTTCCATGAGAAAACCCCTTAAATTCTTCATATCTCTCAAACTAGCAACTGGGTGTTGCTCAAAATTTGGCCACATCTCTTCCTCCTAGGCACCTTCAAGCTGAAAAAAATGGAAGATTAATATGTGACCCCATTAATTTACAAAATTAAACTTCAATAATTTTCTAAAACAAAATTCTTCTTCAGTTTCCCAGTGATTCAGAGAGCGGGTGAAGCTAGAAATTTGACCACAGAACTAAGAAGAAAAACCCAAATCAAAAATGTCATTTTTTTGTGAAATCGAGGATGGGAAAACTAGATTATAAATATATTAAGTGCCTATATTTCACACTTACTATAAATATAAATTTCTCATAATATCAAAACTATTCAAAGCAATAAAGTACTAAAATGGAAAACTAGGGCACACAAGTCAAAAAAGCACAAAAAAGCAAAAAAAGAAACATTTTAAATATAGAATGTTATCAAAAATGGAAAGAAAACTATATGAGAATTATAAACTTGATAATAAGTACACCAAACTAATTCAGAGCCCAAAAAATAGCTTTTCCCAAAAATAGCAGTTCTTGCACCCCAGGGTCTAAAAATAGAAAGTTTCAGATCCAAGTGAAAAAGTTGTTATCTCCCTAGTTTTGGCTTATATTTTTTCTTTTTGAAAAGATGAAGTTAAAATTAATTGTCCTTGAGCCCGTTTCAACTCTCTCAATTGTGTTTCTCAGTATGGGTGATAACGATGTTACTCACATGGACCTAGAGGATCTCAAGAACATAATGTTGGGAAAACAAAGATAGCATGTCAAGGAAAAGATCTTCACCAGTGGATTTTTCAGATCAGGTGGCCATCCCATGTCTCTAAAAATAATTTATTTAGTGTTGGCATGCTACCAACACTATGAGACAAACACCCTATAAGTAAGAGCCAATGATGGCTCATTCTTAGCAGTCCTCACTCCAAAATCTATATCTCAAGGTATGCAGATTCCCATCGGAAACAACATGGTCATGATCAAAAATGATTTTGCATCTAGATATTAGTGCAATATTGAGTCCTATCTTCAAGGTCTTTCTCTTAGCTCCTAGTTGAAGCAAGAGATAAATCCCTCTTGTGTGTCGAAGACTCTTTCTAGCAATGAATTTCACAAGTGATTTTTAAATGCCATAATTCTCCTAAGTTAGGTAATGGGAGAGGATAACACAAGAGATTTTCATGAATAGATGACACTTTTAATGTTCATGATACTCAAATGAAAATAGGTGATTGATTAGGGCCAGCTCATTAGTGACAACTTGCACCACCAATTTCTCCAAGTTACCGCTTCCAATAAATTCTACATGACTTCGTACTTGGTCTACATCTTAGCAAACACAAGACCATTTAGAAGCATGAAAACTACTCAAAAATTTTATCAAAGGGCTCCTATATTCGAGAGTTATCTACACTTGGTATTGAAGGAGAGTAATCAACACTTTTCCAAGATGAATGATACATTCACAATGTATGTCGTCAAGTTGTTGTAGGGGAACCCACATTTGAGGATGTCTTCACAAGTTGTTTCTCTAATCAAGAGGTATGGATCATACTTCATTCAATTTTCAAAATTCTCCTATGTCAGAGTATCAGGATTTGAACTTGCTCTAAGAAGGTTTCCTCACTAGCCTTTTGACAGTCAAGAATCTTCAACTTGCCTCATCACAAGAATTCAATAATACAAAGAGAAGATAGATTAGGTGGAAGATCACATCAAGATCCTCACCTCATATGTGTAGGTGATTTTGGATCCAATTGATTCCATGACTCTCCCAGTCAAATAAGTTAACCCAATAAGAAAATTCAACCTTGAATGAATAAAAAACACAAGGGTTCACCATGCAAGGTAGAGTGAATAATAAATGGGTGAACACAATCCTAGAGAAAGGAAATGTGTTACTTCTAGAGATGTTGACTTTGTTCAAGTACATGGATGCCTCGGAAATGAAAGTGATCACCGCTTGAGAAGGGATTGAAATAGATAAAAACCACTAGGATCAGGTGTATCTATTTATCAGATAGATGGGCGAAGTCAAATCATCCCTCTTGATAATCACCACAAGGCATCATCAGAATTGGTATTCAGAGTACAAGAACATCAACTCCCTTGCACAAAAATAGATGAGGTCACCAAGTTTCATTCACATTCCACAAGCTAACAAAGTTACACCACATGCGACAAGATTCAGAAAGTTGTTGAAAAGCATCAAGATCAATTCAGCGGAGATTTCCAAGAGTCCATCAACAATGGGATCTTCATCGGAATAACCATATTTCTTCTTCTTCTCTCATTCTCTTCACCCTCCTTCTTTCCCCTTACTTTATAATTCTTCATTAAGAGGGTGCACTTTTTCTTTTTTCATATTCCTATTTTGTCTTATTCATTTAAATGTGAGTTTAGGTTTTAATGTAATAAGTTACCCTTGAATTATAAAAGGGGACTTATTGTGTAGGACATATGAAAATGCACATGAGGGGTAGATAAAGAGTCTTTTGAAATTCTATATAATGTAATGACACCATCACTCTTAAGGGGTTGTAAATTTTATATGCTCAAGTGTGTGGTCAATTTTTTTATTGAAGGAGATTACTACTTGATGAAATATAAAAGAGATAGCATTATATTGTTTTCCCAATATTTGGTCTTCTTTTCCTTATCTTTATACAACTTGTGGATATATCAATCAAGGAATGGATTCTATGCCTTCAAATATGTATGAATGTGTGCAACTTTGTATGCATGGTTTCTTCTCATCATTGATTTCATAAATGTCAGGACGAGGGGTGGAATACATATTTACTAACCTTATTAAATGTTAGGTTAACACTAATTAACATACATAAATAGAATGTGCATGTCTAAGTAAAATAAGTATCAAGATAAAATAAATGACACAATGACACACCATATAACATGGAAAACCCCTAAATGGGTAAAAACCACAGAAGAATCAATCCTCTATGAGAGAAACTTTTACATCCAGTCCAATAAACTCCCTCCTCATTTTTACTCCATATTTTTACCAGGATAACCCTTCATATTTGATATTCAAATATTATAATCTATATAATATATTGATTTTCCTGAATATGACCTATGGTCATATTTAAATAATCTGAAGGGTTATGACCTTATTAAGTGATGGGGTACACCTCCCCGATTTAATTGTTAGTTAGTTAAATTAACCAACCACCTAATATAAATTTTATTTTTAAATAATAATAATATAACTTACTCTATATTATTTAAATATAAACTAAATATTATGATACATTTAATATTATAGTTCTAACAATAAACATAGTTGTTTCTTTCTCTAGTTGTGTATATGAAACTTCCGGTTACTTTGGAAAGAATATTATTTTCTACTTGCAAAGCTAACTATTCTCCCTAATTTCTCATTCCCCTTCCCCATCGTCTATAAAATTCCTCCCTCGCAAGCATTTACAGTGGTTACAGTGGAGTGTTCCAGTTGGATCCCCGACCTCTTGGCCATTAATAGATTCCCCTATTATTTCACTCACAATAAATGGAGGTTGGAGCTACACCATTCAAGTAGAGGGACCTATAGTCCCAGAGTGTTGGCAAGATACCCACAAATTTTTCCACCTGACAAATTTGCTCGCCAATAGGCTACTTAGCTATTTTTCTTGATTTATCAAGATTTCCTCTATTTTAGTTGTTTTCAAAACTCAAAGCTTATGATTTTGTTTTCCACTTTGCTATCTTTCATCTAGTGTGGACCATATTAATGTTTGAATGAGATGGTTCTACCATGTTGTATGTGATTATATTTTTCTATCAACCTGATATGGTATATGTGCGGAGTGTGGGGTACACCTAAAGGTCGTAGGACTAAATTTCATGGGGCTTCATGTCACTAGACCTTTTGTTTTATAGGTGGTGGAGCTCTATGTTTCCATGTACATAGAGTGGCTTGGCATGGTTTTAATATTATGTTTCTCTTCTCTATTTAGGAGTTTTATGGAGTTATTTTGGGAGGCTTATGGAGGAAGGGAGTTATATGGAGTTGATATTTATGATTTATGAGTACTCATGTGAGTTTGGTTATGTTTGTGATTTTTAGGATTGATGCTCCTCATTGATGATGTGATATTGATTCCATCTTGACATTGCGTATTTATGGTTATGGTTTTGGGTTGCATGAAACTTGTGTATATGTACTGTTGGGAACTCCATGTTGTTATATTATGCTTATGTTATGAGTAATCTTGTTCCGAGGGCATGTATGTGTCGAGTACTATGTTGTTTGGACTCTATATGTTTTTCCATGGTTGGTTTGAGGCCTTGTGACATGATACAGTTGTGAAATAATGTAGAAACATGGCTTGTGGGTCATTAATGTTGTGTTTGGGCCTTATGTGGCATTGTGATGTCAGTCACTGTTGGGAACCCACAAAAATAAACCAGTTGAACTCCTAAAAAATGAAACATTAAGAACTTGAGATTAAGAAATGGTGTAAATGAAAAGTCTAATTAAGTAACAAAGTAAAATATAACTACCAATCTTCATAGAACATTAAGAAATTGTCAAAACTTGCATTCTTCCTTGTGGTCACGCTTTAGTGACAAGTATCTTTTAGCTTGTGCTATGATTTGTTGATTATTTCCTCCTTGCTTATGAGTACCTCTTCTAACCTTGGCATTGTGTCGCATTGAGTATGATGCTATTATAAGGGGAGGGAAGTGTAGTGCACTTCCACTTTTTCTAGTTGTCCCTAGTTGTGAATCATTCTAGTTTAGTGTATCCATTTTGGATGAATTTTTTGAGGTATTTAACTTAAATATCTTACATGATAATAGTGAAATGTGTTGTCCACCCTTCTTATTTGACCAAGTTTTGAGAATCATTGGACATTAATAGTTGGGGGATTTTAGATTCATAGAAGCAATTCCAAGATACATTGAAGAGAAATAATTGGATTTTTTAAACAATTGAGATCATAATTTTTCCTTTTAAAAGAAGAATGATAACAATACTAATATGATGAAATAATAATAATAATAATATATTTTTAAAAATGAATTTTAATAAATAATAAAATGATTATAAATAAAAATGAAATGGACGTGTAAGTATATATATATAGGAAGTAACTCATAAATCAAATTTAAATGATAAAGCAAAAGAGAGGTAAGGTTTAGAAAAAATGATTTTAAATAACATATATGAAATGAATTAGAAATTCAAGACTTTATCAAAATAATAAATAAGAAAATTATAAAGGTGGTGTTTGGGAAGGGGTGGTTGGAGAGAAGGAGTAGGTTTTTTTTGTCAGATGTGGTAATTGCAAATGTAGTCCGTAGGTGTAACTCCGCCCTCCCCAACCACTCTACCATATTTCTAGTAAGATCATTGGATGAGTTGGGGAAGCAGGTGGGTGTAAGGGAAGTGGAGGCATGTTGGAGGAGTCCTTGAAACATGCCACATTTATTCATATTGGAAGGTGTAAATGTTGAATCCACGATCTTCCCAAGATCCTTGTATCTCACACCAAAGATGGAGTTTTTAATCAAGGTATAGGCACCCATACAAGAGCGATGATAGGTTTTATTTTTCATACATGTCTACAAACATGGAGATATGCGCTTGGTATATGATCTATTTGGTTAAACACCCTATTTTAATCTCTTATTTTGGCATAAATCTCATTTCTTTGGAAACACAATTCTCTAATAATTGATGATGTTGACTGGAGTCCCTCCTTACAATGTCCTCCAATTTTGCACCATGTTTGGAGCTTGAAATCATAATTTTTAGTTTTCCCTTGCTAGCATTCTCCCATCTTGTGTCAATTTAGAGCTTTAATGGGTACAAATAATGTTGTTTTGTTAAAAAGGTGTTGGAAATGAGCAAAGGTAAATCAATCCTCTTCTATCTTCCCTTCAAAATCCCCCAACAAATAAATATGATATAGCATGTGAACTATTGGATAAAATTGTCTCATTTTGGTGTGATTTCTAGGAATGTGAAGAGAGACATGTTTTCATAGATTGGGTGTGCTGATTATGACCTGTTGTAAGGATATTTTTCATTATTTAATTCCAAATTTAAATGTTAAAATGAAAATTTTTCATCTCTTGTCTTATTATTATTGATGCAAGTTCCCAACATACCTTCTCGTGTACTAGATATGCATGTTTATGATCTGTTTGACTTAATTCCTAAAATAAATGCATCCTTATGGGATATAAATTTACAGACCTACATAAAAAGTGGGAGCTTAGTGTCAACTTTATGTAGCAAAAACACTTCTTTAGATGTGGTCTTATTACATGATGAGAACAAGATGGTCTTGCTAAAAGAAAATTCCTCACATACAAATGACCTTTGGACTGTAATATCATAAGGTTATGTGTAAAATAGGTTTTTTGAAATGGACTTAGAAGCCTCAAGAAAATGAAAATTTAAGGTTTAAAGTTGACTTCACAACATTATCCATCATTTTCCAATCCTATACCATTTTAGTAGGTGAAATGTTCAATAAAATGCTTGAATGTGATGTGGTCACATGGACTGCTATGATTACTGGGTTTATAAAAAATGAGTTCATTGAAAAGGCCTTAAAATATCCCAAGTAAATGATATTGGCGGTTGGACGTGGTGGAAGTTGTGGTTTGAATGATGTAGCTTGCCCTTAAGTGCTCCTTGGTGATAGAGAAATGGCGCTAACAATGAAATAAGAACTTAATCCTTCTTTCTTGACTTCGATACATTGATCCACTTATTTTGGTGAGATGAGTTGGTCTTTAGCAGAGCTTGACAACCTTATATGTATCCTTTTTTCTTGTGTGTATGTTACTTACTCAAGAGCCACATTGCCGATTCATTTTCCCCTCGTGCATGGTCTTCTACCTTTTTCTTTCATAACTTTAGTACTTTTAGGTATTCATTTTCAATGTAATAGAAATTTAAACCCATGGAGTATATTGCTTTTGGTTATTTAAAAAGAAATTGTAGTGAAAACCAGTAGAGTGTTACCTCATGTCTTACATAAACCGATGGTTAATTTGACCATAAGATGTGTTTGTAACCGCAACCTCTTTATATTGTCAAACCAAAGTATAAAGTGGGGTGGTCTTGCCCACTTGTACTAGAAAGAGTTAGATGAGTCTTCAGTTAAAATAACCATTTTGTTTACCTTGCAAAGTTAGTAAAAAACATTTTTTGGGGACTCGTAAAACATCCTTCCGAACCCCAGAAATGAGAAGCCAAGTTTTTTTTATCTGCATTGTCCTCATGAGATGTGATAACAAATTTCAAAATGACCTCGAATTGACCTTTTTTGGTCATTTAGTGCCACCCCTCTGAGGAGTCATGTTGACCTTGTTTGTAGCAACAGGTAGCTGCTAAAAGTTAAAAGTTGGGTTTCATTTTTGCTTTCTGTTTGGACCCTAAGTGAAGAAATGGTTACCTGCCTTTGTCAATCTCTAGTATTTTGACGTGACAATTTCCTACAAACCTTAGTTAAAAAAACACCTATTTTGTAGGTTTTTTAAGGTAATTTTGTAGGCCTTTGGTCGTTGTTTGACTAGGTTAAACTAGTCTAATTACGATTGGTGGCTCTGGAAAACTAGTCACCATTTGAAAATCATTTGCCAGTTCTAAGTTATGTCAATTCCTATGAATTCTCAATATATAGGAGAGCATGTAGTAAATTTTCCCTTTGTGAATTTTCCATCAGAAGCCAATTTTTGAATGTGGTTTTTTATCCCCCGAGCTAAAATTGGACATTTTCATAAACTAGTAGGAAAATGTGAAAGAGGGTCGTAAGACCCTCATCAAGACAAGTAAAAGATGAGAAACTTTTAGGAACTTATAAATGAATGTAAAGAAATTTATTTTCTGTTTTGTTTTAATAAAATTGATTGTTGAGAAAATAGTTTTTTCTCTCTCCTCTCCCTTTTCTTTCTTTTTCTCTCTCTCCTCATTTAGTTAAGAAAATAAATGATTTTATCTCTAACTCTCTCTTGTTGTGTGTGAATTATTAATATTATGTAAATGGGAAACTAAAAAAACATGAATTATGCTAGATTTAGGTAGATGCCATGCCAGGAGTTGTACTGACAATGCGGTAGTTGTAGGTACCAAGACATGGGAAAGTGAAGTGTACTAGTGATTTCATAGTAACCTGTTATTTGGAAAAATGTAATTGTATAGGTAATATCAACAATAATGTTACGTATCAAAATGTCTATTATGGATTTTTGTAATGAGTATGAGTTGTTATTGTTTTGGGGTGTTTTGGAAATGGGCATTTAATCATGGGTGTTAAATTAAATCAGGATTATGTATTGTAAAAAGGTTGGATGTTTATGCTGAGTAAAAATGAATTTGACAATGTATAATGAATTCCAATGTGAAATAAATGGTTAAATCTATGGCGTGTTGTGTTATTTACCTTAAAATTGTAGGAAAAGAATCTAAATAAAATAATCAACCTTAGTATAAAACCCTTGTATGACTGATCTTCTCATGTGATCCTTCATAACATAGAAAACTAAAAATTTAAGGTGAATCTAAATCATTATACTTGATGACACCCTCTAGCTTAAGGAAATAAGAGGCCAAGAATGAGTTATCTTCATAGCCTATACGCTTAGTAAAATTGTCGCAAACCCATTTGGTACGGACAATAATATTTAAATGATGTCTTAAGTATATGGATTACCACCTAGGAATGATAATAATGTGTGTAGTAAGGTGAATGTGCTCCCTTAAAATACTACTTCATGGGAAACCAGATTCAATCTAATACAAACCCTCTTGGGCCAGCACATGAGTAAAATGTGGAGTTTAAGGTGTCAAGATCAGATTTTCCTTTGAAATAAAATTTGGGGTTCAGGGTTATAGATGAATTCCATTTTTATTTTCAATTATCAACTTGGATTACTGTAATATGAAATTATGATATAAATGTGGAAAATAACAAAATTGTAACTAAGGCTTAGTCTATGAATGTGTGTTCATGAGATGTTGTCCCAAGAGAAAAATGAAAGTTGATCCTCCTTGTAACTTGTTTGATCCTTCCTATGTTGTGAGAAAAGAAACTCATGACATGTAAACCAAAATGTGAACCCAAATCAATTATTGAGGTACAAATGAAAGATAGAATTGTGGGCCTTAGTCCTTTAAAATTTAAACCTTTCTCCTCCTTTCTTCATACTAGTGCCTATTGTGAAATGAAATATGATGTTAAAAAAAGTAAACATGTCTCTTAGAAATGAATCCTTGGGACAAGATATAGTAGTCTCATGACTGTATAGATGTCCATATTAATAAATGAGTTATACAAATAATTGCAATAAGGTATATGAACCAAAATAAATGAAAAAAACCTTAAGTTAAATGTTAAACGATATACAGGAAATTTAGTAAAAAATAAATAAAATAAAAAAAGTATGTTCACGTATTAAGTGATTTCCAAATCATTAAGATTAATTATTTAAATATTATTGTAATAATTATGAACCATGAATGTAATGTATCATGGGAAGTGCATGACCGTGAGTTATAGTAATTAGATCGTTGTCCTTTTTCATTGGGGAAATGTGATTATTTTTGTCCTTGCCATTTAGGGAAATGTAGTCATGTTGTGCATCATGTGGTTCATGTGGATTTTTTAATATTATTTTTGAGGTGAAGTTTCATCATTGTGTATTGGAGGAATAAGGTAAATTTGTGTTGGTTTTGGAGGAAACAAAGGGATTTGTGGCTAGTCTTTGTGGAGGGTGAAGAACATGTTATAATGGATTCATAAGGGGCCTTTTGAAGTTGATGTGGTGTGCATGCTTTGGAGGAGTAAAAGGATATCCATGATCCCTTATTTGATGGATAAGGGGTAGTTGCAATGATGACCTCTCCCCTATGTAAGCCTATTAGGTAGGCTTGGCTACGTGTGTCATTTTCCCTTGTGAATCCAATCACTTCTCATCTTATGGTACATGTGGAACCACATTGATATAAATGTATTTTGTGATGTTGAATTATCCTAAGTTATCTCATGTGGTATCGTGTAACAAGTAATGAAAGTAAACTAAAATTATTTTGGTATTTTTGTTGTTGTATTTGTGTGCCCAATTATGTGGGTGTTACATTTGGTATCAGAGTGTAGGTTCATACTCTCAAACATCTAGAGAAGTTGGAGTTGTGATGATTATGCATGATGGTAGTGGATTTGGAAATGTAATGTGATACTATGTTGTAACATTACCAACATTGTACTTTTGATTGTATGAATACACCTATTTTGTATACCACTTAGTGTGGAATTTTCATAATGTTGATGTGTTTCGTGATAAGTGTATTCACTCTATATTTCATGAATTCAATGTGAATTTCACGTGTGATGTACCACCTTTTTGTGTGATATAAATGTTGTTGTGGGATAAAAAAATTGTGCGGTGCCTCATTATCATGTGATATTATATATTTATACTAATGTGTTTTATGACAAAAGTGCTTGATAACGAATTGTGTCTTATCATGTTATTTCCATTGTATTGTGGTGAATCATGTTGTTTCCACCGTATTGTGGTGAATTGTGTTGTTATGTCACCATGTTGTATTGTGATTATTTACATGTTTTGATGTTAGTCACTATGTTCATCAAACATTATGTGATTGATTCATGCCATGAATTTAGGGGTATATGGTGATATCATAACCCCTATTTTACAATACTTGCACTTTTGGGCATGTTATTGTGATGTGATGTAAGTTGTGGAAATAATGTTGTGTTTTACCCCATAAATATACCATGTGTAAGATGTTATGGCTGTGAGTGACTCACCTTTGTGTTAGTAATGTATTTATGTGTTATTTTGTGTACCTTACACTCGTTGACCCTAGCAGAAGCAATCGACAAAAAGTGTATGTGTGGAGTGAGGAAATGTGTACCATTGACCAGTCACTCAAGATGAGTATGAGATAGGAAGTGAAGTCTTACATAGACTAAAAACCCACTTTTGTTCATTTAGTATGTATGGCACTTGCCCAATGGATGCCATGTATATTATGTTTTGCGGACACCTTAGGCTCAGTAGATGGACAACCTGTACCCTTTTATCTCTCCCTATATGGTTGTCGTATAGATGACCTATGTGCGGTTACAACTATGTTGATCCTTGTGGGAGTATGGAGGGATGATTCAAAAAAATATTATGGTAGTTATATTATTTGATCAATTATTATACTATATTCTAATATGGTTTTCTCGGTGTCGAGATGCACACATGATATAGTACCCTGTTGAGCGGTATCATTTAGAGACTACTATAGTTCTCATGATGTGAATTTTTCATAAGTGTTTTATTTGTAAACGTGATTGTACTTGGAACCAAAAAAAATTATTTTATTGATGCTAGCTAAGATTTGAGGCTCTTTATCTATTTTTTGATGGTTGACTTAATGTTTGATTACAACTACCTAGCCATTTTTCTTGATTTATCAAGATTTCCTTTGCTTTAGTAATTTTTAAATCTCAAATTTTATGATTTTTTTTCCACTTGGATATTTGTCATCCATTTTGCACCATATTAATGTTTGAATGAGATGGTTCTACCATGTTGTATGTGCGTATATTTTTTAATTGACCTGATACGGTCCATGTGTGGAGTGTGGGGTATGCCCAAAGGTCATACAACTATATTGTTCAGGGCTACATGTGATTATACCTTTGGTTTTTCAAGTGGAGGAGATATGTGTCCATTTCCATAGAGTGGCCCAGCCTAGTTATGAATATTATGATTCTCTTATCTGTTTTGGGAAGTTTATGGAGTTGTTTTAGGAGTGCTTATGGAGGATGGGAGGTATATAGAGTTGATATTTATGATTTATGAGTACTCATGTGAGTCTGGTTATGTTTGTAATATTGAGGATTGATGTTTCTAATTGATTATGTTATATTGATTCCATCTTGAAAATGTGTAGTTATGGCTATGGTTTTGAGTTGTGTGAAACCTATATATGTGTAAGGTTGGGAATTCCATGTTGTTATATTATGCTTATGTGACAAGTAATATTGTGTCAGGGGCATGTATGTGTCAAGTACTATGTTGTGTGGGATATATATATATATATATATATATATATATATATATATATATATATATATATATATATATATATATATATATATATATATATGTTTCCCCATAGTTAGGTTAAGGCCTTATGACGTGATATAATCATGAAAGTATGTAGAAACATGTCTTGTGGTTCATTAGTGTTGTGTTTGGGTATTGTGTGGTATTGTGATGTACAACAATATTGGGATGAATACCCGTTATGATTCTCTAAAGTCATAAACAAAATCTAGTTAGTCAACATGAGGACTCATACCAAGTGGCTTCCAAAATATTTTCCTCATATTGAGTTCCATGTGGAAATTAGAGATATGAAAACCTTACTTTGTATTGTATTTGGCATCCCTTTTACTTGTTATTTTCAGACTTAGATGTACAAATTCATTTGTGTAATCATTGATAAAATACTTCACATTGATTGGACACTGATCATAAGTGACATATTACACAATTAGTTTATTGATGTGTAGATGAAGAGCCATTTTTACATAACTTCCTACCTCATATATGGCATGACACAAAGGAGAATATTCACCCGTACAAATACTAGAGGCATAATGGCACTAGGTCAAAACAATTTCTTTCATGTTTACTATTAACAAGAACTCAAGGAAATTATGCATCATTTATAATGGGTCAATGATGCTTTCCTATTCTATGCCATTAGAATGCTAAAAAACAATCTAGAGGAAAAATATTCTCATCAAGCCCAAGAGGTAATTTCAAAATGGGGCACATGGTTCATCTAATTCCATAAATTTTCATACATCCATGTTTGTGGATACAAAAAAGTTCCCTATAAATTACCAAACTATGTAAGTGATATGTGGGCCTTTAAGGATATTTATTCAAAACTAGCATTAGTGAACCACTTATGGGTGAAACACATACATCTGGTATCCACTTCCCTATCTTTATTGGTGTGTAAAAGTGTTCATCTTTCTATAATACAAAAATAATGGATAAAGAGATTATTGTTGTGACACTACACCTATTTGTGAGAAGGTGGGAATTTGATATTTTTGGATTCATGGAGAGGATTCTCAGCCAAAAATATGGGAACTACAAAGAGGTAGAATATTATAGAGCTGACTATGTAGATGAATTTGAGGTCAAGTGTCATGACTACCCCCAAATGAATCTAAATCAAATAATTTGTTTTAGACTAAAGGATGTCCCATGAGGAGTTACTAATAATGGAATCGACATGATTAATCCTACATATTATTTTATTTAATCATTTCCCCTTCCTAAAGTCAACTGGTCTAGAAGAGATGATACATCATTTGATGACATAATTTAACAAGTGATCAAAATGAGTCTTATTTGGTATGAGAAACAGTAGTCCTGATGTATTACAAAAACAAGAAATACACCTGAAAATAATAGAACAATCAACCAAAGTGAGAAAATATTTTAAAAATAACTCAATCATCCTCTCACCCTGTCATACAAGATTCATCCCACACTCATGTAAGTAAGATGTAATGGAATTCAAAATTAAATCATGATAAAAATTTGATGACAATGAACCTAAAAAGAGGAAATATGTGAATGAGGGAAATGATCATATTTATAGGATCTCACAATCAATCTAAAATTCAACTGCTCATAAAAATTCAAATTCTTAGGGGTTGATTGAAAACATCAATCTACAGTTCATGGTATTAGATCAAGATAAATTTCCAATGATTAAAATATCCAATTCACTTGAGCCTTCACATCTAAGATATATTTAACAGGATATTCCTTATCCTCAACATAAAGACTCAATTCAGGCCCTATAGATGTAAAACAGTGTAGGATCCTTTTGTACGCACTTGAGTTGTTGTGAGTACATTCTAAGGTAGTCAACATAGAGGATGATGGTATAACTTTAGGCTAGAGATATGGATGGTGTGAAGATGACAAGAGAGGGGGTATAGGAATATCAACAAAAATAAAATAGAAACTCTACCTATACTCTCAGACAATCATAACTTTCTCATTGAGGAGGAAAATAATATTGCAGCTTGATCATTGTGTATAGTGTGGTTGATGATAATGGAAACATGGAACCTTAGGTTTATTTCTTGGTTAGTGAATGGAAGGATGTTGGGTTGGGATACTTAGGTAAAATTATCATTTAAGGTGGGTTAGCCTTGGTCAGGAAAGGTCATATGGGAGAAGGTAATGGGTGGTGAATGATCTCCAAAAAACTCAAATCTGATATGGTAATAGATGTCTAATGAGATGTTACATATGGGTTTTTTTGTAGGGATTCACCATCAAGGAAAAATATTTGTGGAATGATCTATGTGGGATATGGTGAGGAACCAATGATTTATTTTCTGAGCTCAGATATGATGTCATGTTGGATATTTTGAGGTTCAATTCAAGTTGAGACATGAATAAAGTGTCCAACTCTTCTTGGGAATATCTATTTATCCAAACTCATCTATAATTGAGGGGAAACAATCATCGTGTGGTGTTTGATATGATTGGGAGATAAAAAAATAATGAGCATATGATGATAGGTTGTATTGAGGAAATATCGGGATAGAATTGGATTCTTGGGGATGTATTATAATCTTGTTTAGTTTGAAGTATCACTCATTGTCATATAGAGTAGTGAGATTCCATGTTTAAAGTGGGATGATTCTGGTACTTGAGATGACAGGTTTGTGTGCTATGTTTGTTTGTAATATTGAGTGATAATATTTACAAACTTATTTGGGTTCAAAACCATCTTTTAAATGTGTTTAAAATAAGTTTTTGAATCACTATTCATGTTTTCTTGATTAAATTTTTGTGAATATTCTATGAGACACATTTACATGTAATATTAGGAAATCAAATTCTCGTTGGAAATGTGGTTTTGAAATTAAAAAATTAGATTGTCCCACATGTATTTTTTTGACCAATTTACAAATCAACTTCACTTATATCTATGGTTGTTTGGAAGAATAATGTTTTTTTGGTAATTTTGAAGGTTTTTAAATTGCATTAAAAAAATTTAAAATAAATAAAAAACAAGAACAAATTAAAGTGTTTGCATTGAAATCAATACTTCTATAATGAAATGAAATTAAAGTTATAATGCCTCTATGAAAACTAATGTATTCATATATGAAAATCCTAATTTGTTTTGGTTGAATGTTTTTAACTATGAAACTAATATAGGGTGATTATGGTTGTGTAAACTAAGATCTGAAACCTAGATTGAAAATTTTCTTGTTAAATGATTTTTTCCTAAATCTAACAATTGGGTGAAAACCTACAAACTTTAATGGATGACACTATGTTTTTATTTTTGGATATTATTGCATTTCTAAAAAAAATTCCTAGATCTAATAAAAGACACTCCTCTATTCTAACACCTAGATCTTGATCCCAGAGATGGCAAGAGCCTAGAGAAAACAAATTAGAGATTTTAATATAATTAATCATGAAGATCACATAGAAAATCTAATCTAAATTCTCCTTTTTTTCTCTTTTCTTAGTTATTCTAATTACTAAAGAAGAAATAAACATAAGTCTGATCTAGCTATGAAAATAAAAAAATTAACTAGACCCAACCTCTCTCCTACAATCTAGATGAAGTTGCACTGTATTTTTTCCCTCAACTAACTACTCCAATTAATATCTTTAGAACCTACTTGTGGTTGACGTGTTCAATGGGAGAGAAAATGATATTTATACACTTAGGAGGAAGAGCATCCAACCGATTTGATGTTCGATCAAGGGGAGGAAAAAGTATGGTCTAGTGACCCTTGTGTTCTCTCTTTTGGTAGTGTATACCGTGGAAAATATAAATAATGAGGAAAACTAATACAAAAAAATTGAAAAACTTTCGTTGTAAATCCCAAAGCAACCTCAATGGAATAACAGGGTTTAGTGACACTCTTTTTAGATCCGTTTGATTTGAGGATGCTTTGAGATACTTCGAATAAAAGAATAACTAGCCCATGAGCATGAATTTGTGATTTTGGTGTGATTTGGGCAACATAATAATAATGAAATATTTATTTGATTCACCAAATAATTACAAAAAAATAACAACAAAAACTCTCAAATATTTTGTTGGATTATTTTCAAAGGAAGGATAATTAATTTACAACTGAGGGAAGTGAATCCACAAGCTAAGTTATGATTTCTTTGATTTAGACATAACTAAACATGAGTGATCTGTTTAGTTGAGTTTATATATTGATTGAAGAGTTAGAATTTTTTTCTATATTTACATGAGTGAGTCATGGCTGAGTTGTTAAGGGGTTGTACATGTTTTTGATTTTTTAATTCCATATCTACTAATTTATCCACCCAAAAAGTTGTTGAACATAGTGTCTTAGTTATTTTCATTGATGTCAAAGGAAGTCAAGAGTATTCATTGAGTCAGTATGAGGTTTCATGATGAGTTTCATAGTTAAAGTGGTCATGGTGTCTAATTGAGTAGCATGGTTATTAGTACATGTCAAACAAGTATGGTGTAATAAGCATACTCTAGAGGTTGTATGAAGTCTAACATGCTTAGAATGATGAGTAAAGGGTGTTAATAGGTATATAAGATGGTGTCAAGGTCATATCTCTTGAGTCATATTTTGGAGTAATCCATTTGTAGACACCAAATCGCACACTTGGGTACATTTCTAGGTCCTAATCACATACCACTATTCATATGATTCCTAAAAGAAAAAACTAGTAATTGACATCTTTGGCCTCTTTTCTTTCTTTCTTTATTTTTCTATGGTCTTACACACATCACTTCCTAGTCTAACTTTCGTTTCTTTATATTTCTTGGCTCTAGAAACCAACGCCCAACCAGGATGCCAACACCTAGACCCCTTCGGTCCCTCTAGGAACCCTTGACCTCTTTGTATCTTACTCACTCCTTTTGGGCCTCTTTTATCTTTCAGGCATCTTGTTTTTTTATGGGTCATCCTTTTCATTGTCAATTATGAAAAATGAAAACAAGGGAATCATATAAATACAAAGCTACGTTACCATAATAAGGGACCAAGCTCCAAGAATCTACTATCACCACCTAAGGTTGCATCCAAAGGCATTCTAAGAGCATCAAAACATCAAGATAGCTTCATTCTAGGGATAAGAGACTGCATTTTTTTGCATACACTTCATAGGAGGGGAAGTTAATTTTGACATCCACACATCTACTTACATTACTACATCTAGCTATTGCTTATTATTTGGTAAATTTTTCACAAGAGATTCCTAGGGCACGATACTACACACAAACACACAAAACTACATGGAGTCTGATATGTTCTCGATCATAAGTTCACTTTTTTGGGTGACCACCACAGTTATTCCGACTCCCAATTTGCATATTTTTATTTATAATATTTGACGTGTTTTGGGTTTTTACAAGAGGCCATTTTTTTTGCATGTTATAAGAAAATTCATGTGGGCATAGTGCAACATACATGTGATCAACAACGAAGGTCAACGAACACCGTGCGACATAAGAAAATTCAGATTCTAAAAATTTTCAAAGCCACATGTGCCCAGGAGTATAATTTTGTGCCTGGATGCCCTTGACCCACTCTAGGTTCCCACGTCCAACTTATTCTGACAATTTTACATTTTTTTGTGTGCAGTTGTGATAGTTTCCTCCTCTGGTTCAACAATTTTCTAGCCCAACATACTTCAAGATTAATCATGAAATAAGATAATTCCTCTATCCTTTCTCTTGCACATAGGGTTTCATTTTTATCTAGTTTATTTCTTCGGTCAGATCTATGATTTATTTCTTATTTATCATATGTTACTCTGCAATTAGGATTTTACAAATTTTATTGTTTTTTAAATCACCATTCTAGGACTAGTCCTAGACCTAACATGAGCATATGCTGATGTTGCATGATATATGAGCTAGATCAGGTCAGTTCAAGCATGTAGAATGTGTTTTCAGATTGCATGATATGTGTGGAAGTTGTCAAAGGTCACAAATCATGTATATGATGCATGTCTAAGGTCCTTTTGAAGGAAGACTATGAAGACAAAGCAAGTTTGCATGGTTAAGTCATGGTGGTTGGAGAGTCTATGGTATGGAAAAACATGGATGAGAGTTGAAAAAAATAGAGGAGGTTTTTATAGTGCTCTGGACAAAGTTTTATGTCAGGAGTATCAAGAAGAAGCAAGAAAACTCATTTTTAGTCAAACTAAGCTCTTAGAAAGGAAAAAACTAGTTCGAAGGTCAACTTTGGATGCTCGCTGGAGAAATTTTGCTTTGCATGGGAGTATAATATCTTGGGGGATGTTATTACATGGAACCAAGAAGGTATAAAAATAAGAATTAGGTCATTTAGTTGTCACATTTTTGTGAAACATCGTTAACACCAAAACATCTTTGTCATGGTTTCAAAACCTTAGGTTAAAAGTGACTTGAGAGAAAATTATTGTAAAGTTATATATTTGATTAATTTTTCTAGTTTAATGATTTTATGATGAAGAGGAATCATCCACATTTCCATTTATGTATTTTAGAGCTTGTGACAATATGTGGACCCCACCCAAAAATACACGTTTCTGGAGTTTTTCAGTTTGTGATTTTTTTTTTCATATAACCTAATGACTAAATTACCATTTATGGAATCATGGGAGTGTACTACATGTCCATGATAGTTTCTGATCATGGTTGAGTTCCTAATATTCTAACTGTATCCTATCTTTGAAGACTACTTTTTGGGGTTGAAAAGATAATTTTAAGAAGTATGCTTGCAAAGACATTTTGAGGAATCTAATGTCTGATGTATGGTTTCATGGGCACATGTGATGTATCTGACATCAACATATTTCCATTTATATATAATAGTTTCATGGTTGAGGCCATTTGAGGTGTTTTTTGGCCTCATCTTTGAAGACTATGTTTTGGTGCATAAAATTGACCATGTTTTTGAGATTGTTTCATGGCATGAGATGATGTTGCATGATGATTCATGGTTTTTAGAGGTTTCTGAGGTTTTTGAAAACATTTCTAAGCATTATCCATGATTTTTTCAAGTTATTTTTGCTCTTTAACCTTCATGTTTTGCATGGTTGCTTGTTTTGGTGAAATTGGGCCTCTTAGAGACCTAATTGAGAGTTTTGAGTATGGAGATGATATCACTAACCTCGGTGATAATTTTTATGATTGCCTCATTATTTTTTATTATGTTTTGATGATTTATTCTTTATGAATGCCGAACTACTTGGTTTATGGAAAAGAGACATGTATATAAGTCAGTTTATAAGGCTCATTTGTGCGTGTTAGAGCTATGAGAGGATAGAAAATTTTGGAAGGAAGGAAGAGATGGTTACGAGGGAAGAGTTGAGGAACATGAGCCCTAGAAAATTATGTAGTATGATTCCATAATGTTGATAATATTATGGTGAGTTGAAGGAGGTCATCCATACATGACCTAGTTGAGAAAAAAACCTGGTTTGTGTGTATGGGCTTGAATGAGCTACAGGAGAGTGTGAGATTGTTATGAGGGATCAAAAATAGAGAAAGGAAGAGGTATTAGGAGTTGATAAGGGTATAGAATAAATGTGTGTGTGTGTGTGTGTGTGTGTGTGTGTGTGTGTGTGTGTGTGTGTGTGTGTGTGTGTGTGTGTGTGTGTGTGTGTGTGTGTGTGTGTGTGTGTGTGATTACACCTAAGAAACACATGTTGGTGTAATTTTGAGAAAGGAACAAGAAAGAGAGTTTGAGTGCATGGAGATGAATTAGTGATCACCATCATTTGTTAGAGAAAAAAATTAGAAGTGATCTTCATCTTCAAGTGGATGATTTGGTGCTTGGTCATCTTATGGGGTTCTATTCTCATTTTGTGGTATGTACCTCACTAAATTAGGGGTTGGTGCTCATTGTGGGGTTGATGCCTCACTAAATAAATCTTGTGTGATTTGTAATATTCACATAAGTCCTTTATTTTGAGTAATATAAGAGAGGTTCAGTGGGTTTTATTCCCCTTGAGGGTTTCCCACTTAAATTTGGTGTTCTTGTGTTCTCTCTTGCATCTTGTTCTTGTGTATGATTGTTCAATGTTTAAATAAGAAAACATATGGTCAATGTATGATTGAATGGTTGTATGCATCATGAATGAAAATAAATGATGAATGAAATGGAATAAAATTTTAAAAGACTGATTTACCCCCTATCAATCCAATGTGCTTCTAATAAAAGAGTCATGAATAGTTGGGTTTTGGAAGAATTTGAATTGATTTTGGATTTTCATTACTTGGAAGAAAACTTTAGCTAACTCAAATTTATGATTTGAGTCAATTTGAACACATCCTCTTGATTAAAATAATGATTTTTATCTTTATTCATGAATTTAGTCAACTTGAGTTAAGTAGGTGGATATGATATGAGGATTATTTAATTTAGTTAAATATGAAAGTGGACATGTTGATTGCTTTATTTATTTTGATATTAAATTAGCTAATAAAATTAGCTAAGGGGGTGATAGGGTGTAAATATAATTAATTAAATTAATTATAGAGAATGACAATGGATTTTATAAGGCTTTGAACTTTTATGATGCGCAGTGGTAATTTGGGGGGTGTCCAAATTTTCCCCTATTTAAATTTTTATTTTGGAGTAATAATTCCTTAAAGATATTAGATGCTTGTAAAATTGTTAATAAATGATAACAGAGTGGTAAGGAATTCCTAGTATTATTGAGTGAAGCATTTGGATTCCCTAGTGAGTCTGAATTAGTATTAAGGGAGTGTCCCCCCAAGTGAGTGGGTGACACGACAAAGTGACCGACAAATGCTTAATAGGAGAGAATAATTCATGGACAAGAAGTGAAATAAACGATTGAAAACGTTAGTGAATTGGTCACATAGGATAAAAGGGAAGAATTAATGATATTAGGAGGGTATAAGTAGATGCGTGGAAGGGGTTGAAAATATCATAGTTCATTTTTTCTATTTGAGTTAATTTTCCCCCTAGATTGATATTTTTACTCTAATTTTGGAGAGTAATGGCTCATCGTTCTTACTGAAGACATCGTGCAGATTGTGTCTGAGAGTTTTAGCGGGTGGAAGCTAAGTTTGGTATGATATGTAACCCAAAAAATTTACTTTAGATTCCATTTATTATTTTTTAGATGTAGAAAAAAATTAGGAAATGATTCTAGCACAAATACTTAGGTGCACTAGCGTAACCCATGATATGCACTTACGTACCAGTGTACATGCTAGCATTCATGTATAAGCAGGAGCATGATGTGATAAGTACGCTAGCATGTTGAAAACACTAGCATGAAAGTAAGAGCATGAGTATAACATAGTATACACGTTAGCGTAGATGCACTAGTGTGCAAGTAGACATGCTAGCATTGATGCGCTAGACTACAAGTAGATGCACTAGTATGGATGCAATAACATACAGGTGGACGTGCTAGCATATGAATAGGTGCACTAATATAGGTAAGAAGATGTAGAAGAAAGGTAGAAGTTAAAATTGAAGAAAATAGATCTAACAATGTTGTTTTAATGTATTTAAGGAGAGATTATTAACATTAGATGTACGATAGTAACATGTATTACTACAATCATTTGAGAGACATATGAAATGTAGATATTAAACAATTATGTGTTTTTTTTGAGGTAACGGGCCTAACATACATAAATCAGTTTCCAGACATTAGACTAGATCACTGCTTACTGACTACACTAGTCGAGAGATGACATAATGAGAGCCATAATTTCTAACTATTGATAGGGGAGATGATAGTGAAACTGGAGGAACTATGTTGGATCTTGAAATTTATAATATAGGGGAGGTTATTATAGTGAGATGGGAGTGCAAAAAAAAATTGAGGACACATTTTCTCACTATTTGGATTAGAGGAAATACATAGGGAGAGGATGGTTATACACTTATAATAGTGCATGGATGATGCAAAAGTGACATAATTTCTAATTTCTTGATGGATATTATCAGTGTCTACTTGTTTTCTAATAATATGGGTAGTCATTTCCATCTATGTTTAATTAGTGTAGTTATAGAGTTGATGGAGGGAACAATTTTTGCATGGGGGAATTGTATCCTAGATCATTTATATATATATACATTTAGTTATTTATATTGAGCAGAGGAGCCTAGTTCTAGATAGATTTTTTCAGATCTGGTCATGGGATCACATTTCTATCTATTGGCCACTAGGAATATTGAGGGCTAGACATCTAGATTAACCTTTAGATTCTGGATGGGAGACAATAGAAACTAGACATGGGGGCCAGTATGGCGACATTAAGTTTTACATATGTGCCTTTTATGATATAAAATTGCAAATGATCAAATGGAGGCTACACATGCGATACAGGTCGATAAAATATGATATAGAGTTAGTGAATATGGATGTTAACCAATATAATTGGGAGTCATGAGCATATTATGGAGAGATATAGGCTAGATAGTGATATGAGACAATTGGGAGTGACACATGACATACTTGGAGAAGACATTGATCCATGCGAGTAACACGAGAGAAAGGACAAGAGTGACACCATAGGTATGGGATTGATGAGCCCATATAAAAGATCCAGGGATGATAACTTAATATATTACATGGTATATAGGCATCATGCTCTGACGTCTTATCATTCCACATGTGGCTATAACAGCAGGGATAAAAACAATATACATGAGTGGATTATTTCAATGAGGGGGTAGAGTTGGAGGTAAAATAGGTCATGTAGAGGATAAGGCTAACTTATAGGATCGGGATATAGTACAGGTGCAGGAATAGATACATGTTATGCATGTTCTATTACAATTATCTGTACAGTTTCCATTACAAGTTATAGTGCAGGTCCCATTATCACCACTAAGGCCACCAAGTTTTATAGGTGGACAGGGAGATAGAGATGAGTTTCAATACAGATATGTAGGTGGTTATGATGGTTGGGGAGACAAGGGAGAGGAGGATGTTTAAGAGCCTCTTCCACATGTACCATCTCTAGAAGCATTCTCCATTGAGATTGCATTATAGGACTCGAGAGACAAAGTTATATGAGAGAGAAGTAATATTGATCACATGTCATTAAATTTTACAATGGACACAACTAGTTACTACTGAGAGGGACTAGCCTACTACATAGTTATAGTAGATGACAGGGGAGAGATATCATCTTGCCACATAGATACATTAGGTGTTGACAGAGAGGGATCAACTTGCTACATAGGTACAATAGCTGATGGTGGAGAGATTTATTACATGTTACATAGTGGAGGTAGGTGGGATGGGTGATATGCTACAAGATGTGATTATTATATCACAATAGGTGGGATATTATATATCCCTCTATGATTTAGATATTCATGAGGTCCAAAGGGCTCTAGGGTATACTTAGAGGATAAGCATTCGATCCAATAGGACTGGAAGATCATAGAGGCCATCAAGATCAGTCATATTAATTCATAAGCCACTATTGAGGGGTGGGGATGGGAGACCAAGAATTCCTAACATATGATAGATTCATTCTTGACTTAATGTAGGATGGATAGACATTTTATATTTTTTTTATGTATGCCTCGTGATGAAGGCACGCATTTTTGTATATAGATGACCACGATGGAATTTTAATATATTTATGTAAATGACATTTTTAAATGTAAACATTGGATATGGAAATTTATACTATATATGATGATGTGATGATTTATTTTTAAGTTATTTTTTGTATTATTGACATACACATAGTGTAGATGATGACTATGATTTGTGATTTGATGTTAATAGATGAAGTTAATGACACATGTTCATAGCTTAGATTATATTTATATATTTCAATCTTAGAGAAAAGTATTTTGTTATTTCAAATTAGATTTAGCACCATGACTATTAAACAAACATGAAGAGAAACCCATATGTACGTAGAAAACACACATAGAGAAAAGAGTAAAATGAACCCATTATACACAATAAGTTGAATACACCAAAAGGTTATATAAGAACCAAGATGCATACAAAATACTTGTAATTGGTTAAAAAGAAAAGATGAAAAAGTGCAAAATAAACCCAATATGCACAGTAAGATGTATATACACCATGGCTATGAATAAATCGGGATGATGACATAGCATGCGTAATTGGTCAAAAAAAATTAAAAGAAACATGCCAAACAAACCTAATGCACACAATAATTGATTACACCAAATTTATAGATGAACTAAGATGCTAACAATATATCCTTTAATTGGTTAAAGAATAAGATAAACAAGTACATAACAAATCCAATATACACAGTAAGATGAATATACACCATGGCTATGAATAAACCAAGATGATAACATCATACATGTAATTAGTCCAAAAATGAAGACAAAATTTAAAAACCAGCCCAGAAAAGTGATTAAACCAAGACTAACAATGAACCAAGATGCTAAAAAATACTAGCAATCATTCAGAAACAAAAACAAGAAATGAAAAATAAAACCACTATGCAAGGCACAATGATTACACCAAAACTAACAATAAGCCAAGATGGTAGCAAGATACTAGCAATTGGTAAAAAAAAAGATGAAATTAGAAAACAAGCCTAATATACATATCAAAAGGATTATACCAAGGATAAAAATGAGCCAAGATGGTAGAAAAATACCTGTAATTGGTCAAAAATGACAATAAGAATACAAAACAAACTCTACACTTACAGTAATACAGACACACCAAGTTTATGGATGAACCAAAATGCTAACAAAATTACTTACACTAGGTCAAAAAATAACAAAAATGCAACATAAATTTAAATAACGACATCTAAAATTTCCCCTAATATGTTCCAAAATGAAGAGTAAGAATATTTTAATGCCCCCATGCAAGGGGATTGGATCAAAACGAAGAGCGGAAATAAACAACTTATAATGACACTCTCATTAGATCCCGTTGAAATTTGATATAAGATTTGACTGGGTTAGTTTTCCAAGCATGGATACATGTGAGGAAGAACATGAGATCCGAGATGACCTAAGTGCTAATACATGGGAGGGTTTTATTGATTTTATATCCCCCAAACAAGGATACATGTAAGAAAATTGATAATCATATGATAGTCTGGAATGAGCGCTAGGATTGTAGTCAAAAGTGTGATATTGTTTAACTGTGTTGAAAGTTGCCGAGATTTTTTGGGAACATTTTCATGTTTGTTTTTTAATTTTTTGAAAAAATTTCTTTATTTTTTTGGTTTTTTAGATGTTTTTTATTGTTTTTTAGATTTGTTGATGCTTTGTGTTGTTTTTTGAATTTTACAATATACAAATGCCAACTAGAAAGACAAGGTGTCCATAGACATACCAAGAACTCTACAAATGAATAAGCTCATGAATACCAAGGGATGAAATATGTTGGATGTGGTCAAACATGGTTGTTGTAACATGTGATACACATCATAACTATAAGGAACACACAACATAAATGGTTTTGAATGAAGTAGTAAATGAAACAGAATGAAGGTATGAGACAAGTGGTCGTGTTGATATGCCCCCAGCACAAGGGATACTCATAAAATATTCACAAATATAAATTCTTCAAATGAGCTAAATTCATGGGTTCTTTGAGATATTTTCCATCTTTAGAGGACAGCGTCTATGCACCAGATCCAAATTTAGTAGTGAAAATGTAAGTTCCTAAGAAATTAGGTTTAAAATTTCCCTATTTTTCACACTCCTTAGTCATATTCCTATGGTTTTCCTTGAGTAAAAGATCCTTAATTTAAAAGCCTCTTGGTTTTATTTATTTGGTATAGTTGTGGTGGAGTTAGTTTTGATATACTTTTAAATGATCTAAGGCCCAAACACTATTCTCTTCTAAGAGTTATAGTTATGCAAGGCGTGCTTGTTGGTAATCATATTTTTTTATTATAGGTAAAAAAGGTTGAGGGGACCCTATCCCATAAAAAATTATACATAACAAAAGAGAAGGTTCAAGGGGATGGCCATTAAGCCCTCTCAGAGCAAAAGATCCATACAAAGAGCCACCACAAGAAACCAAAGCCAAAAAGGTTGATAACATAATAACTAACAGTAGAAGACATAGAAACTAACAACATCAAAAAAAAAGAAAAAGAAATAACCACCAAAGAGGAAGCCAACTTCATTCATTGATAAATTCACCCACCATGTGCATGCATCTATTCCATTCCTTAACCAAGCTAGCTATAGTGGACTTCCAATATTTATAGTTTGGTTCCGCTATCTCCACTTGAGGATTAGACCCCTCGTTTTCCTAGTTCTTCGTTATTTCCATGGATTGGATCATCTTACAAAGGATTTTGAGATGGTGGATTGTAATTTTGACATTTAGGATGTGAACATCCTTGATCTAAAGGATAATACCCTTCATCTTCAGTATATCATTCTCTATATACATGCATATTTCATTTGCATTTTTCAGTTGTTTTCTAAGAACAATAGAGGTGAGCTTCTCCACTTTTTCCTACAACTCCCTCAAATAAATTATCACCATGTTTATCTTGTGTCTATTGATATCGGTGTCAAGCCTGTAATTCTCAAACCCCCTCATGAAAACATTGGATTTAACCACATTATCTGGAGCATTAAACAAATTGTTCTAGGTAGTTTTAAGTGCATGCAGACTTTCAATGGATTCCTCAGTATTTTTTTATCTTTTACCCTCGGAGGAATCATGGTCATGCCTGAGATTCTTCTCATCACTACTATCAGCATGGGCGGCTTTTGCTTCCTGATTATCCTCGGTCTCTTCCTGACCCAAGTCGTCAATCTACTTTTCCCCTGAGTCTGAGATAATTTCCAATTTCTCACATGGTTTAGAAGCACCTTTCTCCCATCGTTACTTTTTAAATATATCCTTATCCAAATATGATCTAGTTATTTTTTCCACATACTTCCCCACATCCTCCATGTTATCATCATCCCCCTCGACGTCCAAAATCATAGTCTTCCCCCCAAAACTGGCAGAAGTCCATTTAATAGAAGCCCCAATTCTTTCATATTTTCCAATGAGGGGGGTACCTAACTTTATCATGGCTTTGATAAGGCCTTGATGCAAGGGCAAGGAGAAATTACCTTTATCGACCTGAGTGACTAACTTAGCTAGAGATAGGAACACAAAATTTGGGAAATTATAGGGTTTTTCATTCTAAATGTGATTTAACATGGGAAAATGATACCCATAAATAACTTTATAGTTCCCTTCAAGGGTAATATAAGCCATAAGAAGATTAGAAATTTCATTTTAGGATGGGGCAGATCTTCTCTTGAATAAACATTATGGAGAGTTTTAGGGGTCCCCTTACCTAGCATAAAATAATCAATCTTCTGGCTGTAGTCTGACTTGGGCTTGAATGAAATTTTTCACTCCTGAGGCAGACCCGTGATTTTAGCAATAAACTTCAGAGAGATAGTGATGAAAAAATTTCAAACCTGAACATGACCATACTTCCATGTATTCGTGATAGCTTCACTCAAATTTTCACCAAACCCGTCAAAAATGTTGAAAATTTTTAACAAGCCAACCCTGTTGAGAAGCTCCTCTACCTCTTTGGACATTTTTAGGACCTTACTCAGGTTAGTCCTCATGAGATCTTTTCCCATTGTACTTGAGTAATTCTTCTTCCTGTAGAGAAACATGTGCCTGATATGGATCCCTTTAACACACTTAGAGGGATGATTCAAAATAACAAGGAGAACCACCCAAACTTTGAAATGATAGTAGATAAAGGAATACATGAGTTCAAGATTTAGAAAATCAAAGTGTGTCATTGAGAGGGCATTATTACCTAGTGCCATCCTCATTGGAAGTAATGGTGTTAGTGGAAATTTCCTGATCAAGATATCGATGAAGTTGGCTTCCAAAAAAATTAGCTCCTCTACCACCTTAAAATCCTTAGCTTCCACCCCCTTATTTTCCAAAACATTAGCCAATTTGTTTCCTTCCCAGAAAACATGATAGAAAGAGATATTAGTAAAGGAGGCTAGTTTATTCATAGCATTGTTGATGAATTATTCAATATAAATAGAGACATAAATTTTACCCCCTCTCATACATGAAATTATATTCAAGGAGTCACCTTTCATAAGAAGTTTTTTGAACGCTTTCTCTTCAACTTTGTTCACCCCCTAGAACATTGTTGCAGCCTCAGCAACATGGTTAGATTAAATTACCAGAAAAAAGAAAGCAGTAAGGAGAAACCTGTCATTATGATCACAAAAAGTGCCTCCTCCTCCCGCCTTTCCCAGATTCCCTTTAGCAGCACCATCAAATTTTAGTTTGATAACTCCTTCACTATGAGGTATCCACTTAACCCCATCTCTAGGATTGTTCTTCCAAGGAAGAGGAGCATAGGTTAAGTTCCATTTCTTGATGATAAATTGTTCAAATTCCATGACTTCCACTTCTTTATTCTTAAGGATTGAAAAATTATTTATAACAACCCGTAAACACTTGTTTATAATCAATCTATTAGGTAGTTTCTTGTTATTGAAAATCCTCCAATTTCTCTCTTTCCATATTTCACACCAAGAGTGGCCAAGACTCATAATCCAAAGGTTTTTCAACCCTTGACTATTAAAGGGGAATTTCCATTGATTCTAGGAAGGTTGGATATCCTTGAGAATAACCCACTTGACCAAAAACATACCCATAATATGAAACATAATATGGAAAGCAAAGGGACAATCTAAAAACATATGATTCACCATTTCCAAGTTCTATTCACATAGAACACATTTGTTGACTATATGGAAGCCTCGTTTAGGAAGGTTATCCATAGTAAGAATCCTATTTATCACCATTAGCTAGCTAAAAACATTGACTTTGGGAGTTATATTTGTATCCATACCATTCCCGCAATAATATCTTCCTCTCTAGTTTCCTCTTCAAATAATGACGTATAGGTAGATTTAACTGAGAAGTTTCCATTATGTTCTCTTTTCCACACAATACGATCTTGTTCCTTGTTGTTAAAAGACACAAAGGTTTTTAGAAAAACAATTATACTAACCATATGTGTTTTAAATTTCTGCCTATCCAATTCTATGTGTTTCTAGACCTAAAATATTTCTTGAGGTTCCATATAATTGTTTATTTTTTCCCCATATTTTTCTTCTAACAGTTTCGATATTTGGGGGAATTTTTCTTTGAGGATAAAGTTTCCAGACCATTTATTAGTCCAGAAACATATTTAATTGCCTTTCCTTATTTTCAACCCGCTTCCCTTAACAGCAAGGTCCTTTTCCCAATTAATAGCTTTCTAAACACTTGACCCATTGAAAGACACTTGTTTGAAGATCCATCATTTGTCATTAACATCCATCCAATATTTTTTCCTGAGAATTCTTGTCCATACCCCATTTTATTTTATTAGTCTCCAATCAATTTTTTCCAAAAGATATTTGTTCATTTTAATCCAGTCTCTAAGGTCAAGTCCCCTTATTTTATTTCAATTTACAGACTCTATTCCAAGCCACCAACGAAATTATTTATTTTCTTTTTGTACCACTCCATAGGAATATTTTTTGGATCTTTTCAAATTTTTCCGCTATTATCCCTAGAAATTGATAGAGAGACATAGCATACACTAGGAGACTTTGGAGATAACACTTGACAAGGGTGATTTTCCCAGCTTGAGATAGCAGATTGAATTTCCACCCCACAAGATTCTTATCGAATCTTTCTACAAGAAAGTTCCATTCCACATAAGAAGGTATTTTATCCCCAAGGGGAATACCTAAATAGAATGTTGGGAAGGGTTTATAGACACAACCCAAAATCCCAGCAATCTTCTTACATCTACTCTCTAAAGAATTGAGGAGAAAAAGTGAACTTTTGCTATAGTTCACCAACTAACCTGAAACATCCATGTAATCATCCAAGAGGGCTTTAAAATTTTTTACTTCAAGAACAAATGTTTCACCCACTATTATAGTTTCATCAACAAAATTTTGGTAATACACCTTCTCCTTACCCCTCACTAGGGATATCCCTTTGATCAAGTCATTGCAAGTTTCAACATTAAGTCTTCTACTGAGATCTTCTACCAAAATAATGAAGAAAAAAGAGGAAAGGGGATCCCCTTGCCTTAGTCATTGAGATCTGGGAAAAAAACCACAGCAGGTCCCATTCATAAGAATAGAGAACCATGCATTAGAAATACAGGATTTAACCAGAATTCTAAAGGAATCATTGAAACCAAACCGATCAAGAATTTTGTCAAGAAAACTCCATGAGACCCTCTCATATGCTTTAGCCATATCTAATTTTAGGATCATAGTAGCCTTCTTGCTGAGTTTAGTCGAATGAATTGTATCTTTGATACTAATGATCCCATCTTGGATTTTGTAGTCAAGGACAAAATGACCTTTTTGTTTGGAAATGATAGCAGGGAGGATCAATTGAAGATGAAGAGCCAAGAGTTTTGTGCAGATTTTATATGCAGTATTGCAAAGGCTTATAGATCTAAAGTCCTTCAATTCCATGTCATTGCCACATTTTGGAACTAAGGACATGAAGGTACAATTCATATATTTTAGCATATTTTTCTGATTGAAAAATTCTTTCACGGCATTATAAACATCCTTTTTTATTATATCCCAGAAATGTTGAAGGAAGAAAGATTGAAACCCGTCTGGACTAGGGGCCTTATCAAGGCTGATATTTTTTAACGTAAATTTCACCTCCTCCAAAGAAGGGATCTTAGAAAGAAGAGAATTGTCTTCCTCTAAAACTAAGGATGGGATGTAGTTCAAGAAATCTTGCTTTTTGTCCAAATTAGAAACAAAGTGATTCGTGAGCAATTTTTTAAAGAAAGAAATAGCTTCTTTATTGATTTCTTCTTGCTCTTCCACAAGGGAACCTTCCTCTCTCCTTAATTTATAGATTTTATTAAATATTATATGCTTCAGGGTAGATAAGTGGAAAACCTGGAATTTTTTTCCCCTTCCTTGAGCCAAGGGACTCAATCTCTAGAAAATTTCCTCTTTACCAAGGATGTTGTGGTATTCCGATAGAAGAGATATTTCCTTGTCATAGTATTCTGATTCCAGGTCACTATCCCACCCTTCATTTTTCCTTTGGAAATTTAGCAGGTCATATTTGATAGCCATTTTCTTCTGAAAAATATTTCCAAAGCTTTTCTTGTTCCATATTTTGAGATTCATTTTGACATTCTAAAGTTTTTTGGTAAGTCTAAACATCGTAGTTCCCTGAACCTTCAACTTCCACCATTCACTGATAATATATTTCATATCTTCACTATGGATACACATATTCTCAAAATGGAAAGGAGTTATTCTTCTAGATGGATTCTTTATCATGAGTAGTATCGGGTTATGATCCGACCCTATTCTGCGAAGAGAGAAAAGAGTAATATCATGGCTTAAGCATTATTTCAAAACCAAGACATAGTCCAATATCACTTGTATATGATGAACACCAGCTCTTCTGTTGGACTAAGTATATTTACTACCTTTAAGATCAATGTCATGGAGGTGAGTAGTAGGAATGAAGTCATTAAAATCATCCATACCAGTGGTAAACTCCTTGGAAATACCTTTTTTTTCCTTGAGACAAAGGGGTATTAAAATCACCCATCACCATCCACTCAGTTCTAGTAATGTGGTATTTGAAATTTTGGAGATGTTCCCATAATTGTTTCCTTTCTTTGTAATGGGTAGGAGCATAGATGATGGATAAGATCCAAATTTTTATGTTTTCCAAATTTCTTATCATAACAGCCATATGGTGATATCTTTTCACCAACATAGTGCCCTCATAAAGTATTGGATTCCATACCATAGCTAACCCTCCATATGTAATCATATTCATGAACTATGTGTTGTAATGATATGCAAAGGGATAGGAGCGTGACTTCTATGGGTAATACAACTTCATATCCATAGACAAAGGAGAAGGGAGTAACTCTAATTGGAGTACAGTATGAGGTTCGATAGGCCTAGAAGGTGGGATGTAGTTTTGTATGCCAATTTTGACCATGCTTATAAATGGTATTTTCTATTATTGATTTTATTGTTTTATTAGATGCTTAATTTTGGCCATTACACTGTGGATAATACAAATTTTCCTACTAGAGTTAGATTATAAATCATTTGGATAAATCTTTGATGTTTTTTTTAAAGATAATCCATTGTCTGTGATAAGGGAGGTATGATCTTGAAGTGGCATATGATATGGTTAAAGATAAACTTGGATATATTTGACTTGGTGACATAGGTTAAAGACATTTCCTCTAACCACTTGGTAAAGTATTCTATTGGGGTGATTATGAAGGTATGACCATCAAAAGATGTGGTCTTAATTTTTCCTACTAAATTGAGCCCCCATCCGGAAAAAGGCCAGGGTGAGGTGATAGGTATAAGGGATTATGAAGATGGATGAATGAGATTACCATGTCATTGGTATGCCTAGTAATTCTTGATGAAGTTACATGCATCTAAATCAATAATGGGCCAATAATAACCCATGCATAAGATATTTTTGGCTAAGACCATGCCGCTTGTTTGTGCACCAAAAATTCTTGAATATAATTTGAATAGTGTTTTATTTTATTTATCTTGATTGATACATCATAAGAAAGTCTTATCATAACCTCATCTGTATAGATGTCAACAAAGATGGCATAGTATGAAGCACGTTGTGCTAAAGCTCTTTTGTTGTGGGAATTCATGTTTGGAGGGTAGATTTTATCTTCTATAAAGGTGTATATCTCTTGGTACCAGGTATTCTAAGGACCAAATATCTCACATACAATTGTCAAATTCAAAAAATCATATGCAGGAACCAAAATATGTTCAATGAGAAACTCATTATCTGTTTGATTAATATCGAACTCAAAAAGGGATGCAATTTTAGCCATGGAATTCAATGATTTTTTCTAAATATGAGGAACTTGTTTAAAGGTGATGATCCAAAAGTAACCTTTGAGACTATCGACCATGTACTTGTAGGGAGTCATCCTTTACCTAATATTCTTTGTTGACTTACTTAATAATCAAAAAAGAATCTCCATAAACTATTATTTCTTTGATCCAACAAGATATAGAAAATTTTAGGCTGGATATAAGGGATTCAATTCATACGTTGTAATGTTTTTTGTGCAATGGAATTGTTAACACCAAAAAACAACACCTTCTAAATTGTCATGAATGTATGGATGAGCAATCAATGTTTTTGGGTAACATGTGATTGTCTCTAAGTTGTGGGACTTGATACTTGATACAAACCTCCATAGAAGGTTTATTCCTCTACCTAATCCTATTTCAAAACTACTCCTAAAGAAGGAAATACATCTATCTAACCCTATTCTAAAAATATAAGGGACTAGACGAAGAGGGAAATGCATAAAAATGAAAAATCCTAAGCTAAACAGAGGTGATAACACCAAGAAGAGGATGAAGAAAATAAAATGAGGGAAAAGGGAGAAGGAAAATGGAGAAGGGAGAGACCAAATAGAGGTGACATATACCTAAGAATTCATTTACAATATATTCTCCATGAAACACAACAAGATGAACCTAAAAGTGAGAAATACATGCACAAAATACCACAATAATATTAAAGAGGAAAAGAAATAAAACAAAACATAATTTAGGGTTAAGAAACACCACAAAAAAAAAATTATTACTTTCAGCACAAAAGATTTCATGTTAAGAATAAGGAACAAGAACACATTTCCAAGATAAAATGAAGGTTTCTAACTCACTGTTGCTCAGGAACAATTTTGATAGAGTTCATTTACATTTTAGAACATCCTCCTCTCACAAATGAGAGATTTTACATTATATAAAATATGGGGGAGAGAGAGAGGGAAAATAAAGGAAAAATTAGATGTCCTCCTTTAACAAAAAAAAATGCATTAAATGTCTTAAAATAGGAATGAACATCCTTATAAGGCCATTCCCCTATGATACTTTTATTGTAGGAGAAGGAATAACAACCATAATTCATAAAATATGTTTGTTCAGATACCTAGAACTGCATATTTTAATGATGAAATATATTTCTCATTTTTCACCCACATACTCTCACATAAATTGATAAATCTATTTTATATGGTATAAAGGGAGACGATACCTTTTTAATGGTACCAATTTTATGAAATTTGGAGCACCAGGGAAAAAGATACGGCCATGAAAAGTTTTGGGGATCAGGAGGAACACAAGGTTCTCTACTATTCTCCATAGTACACAATAATTCCCTTTGTTCCTTGTGTATGTTTTTTGTCCAATCAAAGACCAAGGGAAGAGAGGAACTATTCCTTTTTTGCCTACGGAACCCTCCTTACCCACGATAGTCATTGTTTATACTTTGGTCAAAGATTCAGACTTTGGGTGAAACTGTGGACCAATTCCTGGTGACGATTATCTTTGCATATGAGCCATCAAAGTCATGGGAAATATTAGAGACATGGGACTTAGCCCCTAAGATAACCTTCATATTTTTATATGAGTTGGATCTTCTCTTCAATTGTTGATATAAGGGTTAGAAAGGAAACTAAATAACTACAAATTCCTATTTAAGGTGATGTGCCAAGATTTACTATAAAGTACGAAGATACATACCAAAACCACAAAAAATAAGTTAAAGAGAATTGAGCATGATTAAACTAATTTCAGAAAGATTCGATATTATCTAAAACTAGATAGTACTAAAATATAACCATGCAAATAAGTAGAAAAATGTAAAAGGATCTAAGGGCGTATAACATGGTAAAAACTGAAACATATATTTGAGAGTTAAATAAAAGCATACAGAAAAAAATAATGATTCAAGGTATTGTGAATCATTTGTGCATAGAAAAAAAAAACCCATTAATTAAAGAGAAAACAATATATAAGGCTGATAACGACACATATTATAGTGCTTCTTTAATACAGAGCCTTGTTAAGGCTGATAAACACAAACTACTAAAACTAAAAAATCCTTTGGAGCTTATGAACCACTTTTCTTCTCTCCCATTTTTTCTAGCTGGTTTAGTGACTCTCTTATATAGACCCTACGACTCTCACTCCAACATGTTTGTCATCATGATCTCCACCATCTATAATTAGTTCTTCATCTACCTAATCTTCGACCCATGTGGTATATATCAACTGCTCGCTTTGGGACTCAGGATTGCATTCAATCCACTAAATGTGAGTCCTTTCAATTATTTGGTAGGCTCTATGGATGGTGATAACTTCTTTTAGTGACATGTGGAGGTTGTGCGCTAATTTGGGGATGCCTTCTATTTTCTCCCTTTGGAGTTATGTATGCGTGACACATGGGGCTTTGCGGGCTTATCTCTTCTCTTTTGACTTTTCACCCCATTCAAGCTATGTTTCTTTGCCTTTTCCACATGGAGGCTGTGCTCTGATTAGAAGATCCCAGATATTTTTACTTCTTCTATAAATGCGCCGAAGAAACACATGGATACCCTCTGTGCTAGCTCCATAATTAACCAAAATCATGCTCCAAAGGAGCAAAGAATGCCAAAAACAAAAGGACTGGTGCGACAAAAAACCAAGAGATACCTGTAAATGTAGAAATTATTCTATAGTTATGTCAATTCACTGCGGGACTTCGTTCCTGTCATGGAAGAATCAGGAAATCCTTCCCTGACTCAAAATCATAAAAATTTGGCTTAAAAGATGCCACTTAGAGCTACTTCAAAGCATCCTGGTACCCGATCCATTCCTCCTCCATCGAGAATTTTTTCTTTGTAGATCATGGAAGGCTCTATCCAGTTTGATAATATTCTTGTGCGAGAGGGTTTTAAGATCTTACACCACTGTGTGCAAGTGGAACTCTAGTTTAACTATCAGATTCAAAATGATCTGCACCTCAACCACACTTGATTCCTATTTTAAAGACTAGAAAACAATCCTATCTTTTTCCTTTGTTGTGAGTAGCTGTTGGATTTGGTCCTCTTAAAGTACCATGGAGTCATTAGGAAAAGGAGAAGGGAAACCCAATTATACCAACTCCTCAATGCACTTCTTCCATTCCCTGATTCTGAGATTGAGATGGGTGAGGAAATTTTGATAATAAAGTGTGGATTTGTTGCAACTCAGGATCTCATTGATTTTGGCCACTACCATTTTCCTATCCACAATACCGGCCCCTTTTAGGGTAGAGTCTGAGGTATCGTACAATTTCTAGATAAATGGTTGTGTTTCAAGAACCTTGGTGGAGACGGTGTTTCTAATGGTGGATGTAGAGGACTCCAGATTGACGCACAAGCCTTGTGCATCAGATATAAATCTGAGTGTGGATGACAATTCCTTTTCTGTAGAGGAAATTATTTTATAGTAGGAGGTAAATGTCATCTGCACTAATGTGATGATTCCTCCATTTTTTGGTTGTTTGGTGAGTTTATAGATCAAATCTTTGACCTTTTCCTCTGATGAATGGTCTTTTGTTTGTAGGATCCCTTTTTTAGCCTCTTTGGTGTGCAACTTCTCCTGAATCGTGGCAACATGATTTTTCCTTGCTTCAAGCTCCCACTAAAGTGATCCAACTGAGGTCCTAGAGCTTGAAAGCTTAGATTTAATTGAATCAATCTCCTACTATAGTGAAATGGCCACATCCTTAAAGGATACTAACTCGGCCTCTAACTTTTTTACTTCTAGCTCAAAAGTTGTAAGAGTTCCCTTGGAAGATTCCTCATTCAAATCCTTACGGAGTTGTTCCAACTCTTTTTTTACCTTTTATTTCAAAGCTAAGGTGATCAACAATGTTATCCATTTTTCTAAGGCTATCCTCCACTTTCTTCATCTTATTTCTGACTTTCAGGTAATCCGTAGTGATAATATTAGTTAAATGGTTCATCAATTTGACGTTATCTTGGGGCCAAAATTGAGTCACGTCTACTACCACATTATTGATAGTGTAATCATATGGCTGCATCTGTCTCACAAGTTTGGAGACATTAGGAATAATTTTCATAATAGTGAGGGGTCTCTACTAATGGTCATACAATGATTACATGTGCTTTGTTTCTCCATTCGCCATCTCCTTGTTCTTTTTCTTCTCCTTTCTCCTACTACGGGCTGCTTTGGTCGAATCAACCTGATCTACAAAATTTGCAAGGGAAGGAATAAACCCACCTGCAAATATGAACCCTAGTGGTATACTATATGGAATGGTAGTTGGTTGCAAGGGCTGGGTTGTTACAAGAGCCAAAGAGAAGGGTGTCATGACCTTTTTAGAGAAGGAAGGGATGGTGAAAGGTTATGGAGGAATAAGAGAGGAGCTAGGGAGTGGAAGGTTTTGAGTTGGCGTGACCAAAATAGATACATCCCCAGTCAAAGAAATGAAAGGTAGAGGAGGGAGCAGGTGAGCGCCAAAAGGTGAAGAAAATGGAGGAACTGGAATAGAGGAAGGGCGAAGGAAGGTGGTACCTCAGATGATCTATTCTTCTTTCTCAGTGGGCTAGGAGGGTTGGAAATCTCAGTGGTGGTGATGGAGGGGATGACTAACAACTAAGTAGAAATGAGACACCATTTTGGGTCTGGAATTGATTTCTTTCCTATTTCTAAACCCTAAGGACCTAGTGTCACCTAATTCATGGGCATATTGATCAAAAGATTCTGTTGGGGGTATGAGGGAAGGAACTACAGTGGCACTTGCTGCTGAGAGAAGCCATAGGATTCTACCACCTGTTGTGGGGGCTGCATTATGGGGATTATGAAAAATTCCTTTCCATCTGAATCAATCTCGTGCTCAACCTCCCACAATTATTCCCATCTCTCATTAGTGGACACCTCCTCAAAAAATTGGGCAGTTTTCCCAATTTCCTTCCTATATTTCTAAAAGGCATTAATATTTTCCATGCCCTAGTATCTATCTTTTAGGGTTGTCCTCAAACCATTCCCATAGTAACAAAAGGGTCATGACTGTGCATGACCTAATAAAAATAATCCCATGTTGGGGTTGGGATATCTTTTAATTCAACGAAAATATTAGGAGCCTCTTCCTTAGGAGACCTCATAACTTTAAAGAACTTTCTCCGCTTATGCTTACATGAGCCTTAGAACTTGTTTCCAGCCATGGTGACAGCGATTTTCCCATCGAGGTCATATCTCCATATGTCTTGGATCAAGGTGAAACCATAGTGGATCAACTTCTATGTGAGGATATTCCTCTCCTTGCGCTTCATCATAGTAATGCCTCCCTTGCTCTAGGGGAGTTCAAATAATGTTTTTTTCTTACGGGTAGAGTCGAACTCCTCATCCAAGAATTCTAGCTATTTGGATATCTCCAAGGCCACCACCCATTCCATGAGGACTCTGGGTATTAGGAAGGATTCCTCTAGGAACCCGTACACTCTTATCATTGAATTTTCCACTCCGAAAAAGTAGTCGCATGGGTGTAGCTTGTCTTTGAGGATGACTTGGGATGAGTAACTCATTTTGTTATTGAATCCATATTGGTCTAATTTAGGTAGAATTGGCACAACAAAACATCTTTAGAACTCATATGCATCCAAAGAAGAGGATAACATAAGGTTTGATGTTAATACTAGTATAATTCTTGTAGGGTTGATTTCTATATCCCAAATTGATATAGGCATATACTAGCTAAAGTATAATTACTGCTAGGACAAAATGAGGTGGAACAAGTATGAGGAATATGTGAAGGTGGAGTTAATGTGGAAATTATTTGAAAATAAGGCTACTAGATGTTCTTCTCCTTGTGAATCTCCCTTCTTTGCTAGCACAGAGGCTACACTTTTTTTGCTTCCATATACATACATGATAAAATCCTTAGTGAAATCGGGATTGCATAACACTGGTGCAAATGCAATGGATCCATTGATTGACTCAAAGGATTGTCGACATTCAGTGGTCCATTTAAAATTTAGGTATTTTTTCAGCATCAAAGTGATTAGGCATATCATTCCAAAAAAGTATGAAATGAACCTACTTATGAAGTTAATATTTCCCAGGAAAGATTGAACTACCTTCTTATTGACCAAAAAGGACAGCTTCAGATTAGCTCTGATCCTTTTGGGGTCAATAGATATTCCATATTTTGAGACGATATGACCCCAGATTTTTCCTTGCTAGACCTCGAAAACACACTTTTTAGGATTCAAAGATATCAAAAATTCTTAACACTTTTTGAACATGACCTCTAGTGCATCTAAATGATCATATCCTTTTTTAGGGAGCACTGTGAGATCATCCAAGTATATTAGAATCACTTTGTTGATAAGCTCTCCAAATGCAAAATCCATGGCTCTCTGGAAGGTTGACCCAACATTGGTGAGTCCAAATGACATCTTTACATATGTGAAGATTCCCCACTTCATTTTGAAGGTGGCCTTATGTTGATCTTCTTCCCCGAGCCATATTTGATTGTAGCCAAAAAATCCATCTAGTAGATAAAACCTTTATAAACTCTCCACCATTTGTAATATTTGCTCCATGGAAGGCAAGGGGTAGTGATCCTCAAGAGACACCTTATTCAGATCTCTGAAATCCACACAGAATCTAATCTCACCATTTTTCTTCCTCACAGACATCAAGTTAGACACCCACATGGAATGCTTGATCCAAAATATTTTTGAGCTCCTCAACCATGAGAGATTCTATTTTTTGGGTTCACCAACCTCTTCTTTTGACACACTGGCTTTGTTCCTTTCTCCAAATCATTGGTATGTTGAATGATATATTTGTTATAACTGTGTAGGTCATCATATGTTTAGGCCACCATCTTATCATATTTATGGCATAAAGTCACAATCCTTTCTCTCTTTTGTTGGGTGACTCATTTCCCTAATTTTATATTCTTTCCATGAGCTACTTTTATTCCCACATAATCTTCTTTGATTGCAGAAAACCTTTTTCTACCTATGTTAACATAATTGGTATTAAAGAAATTATCCAATGTTATCAACCCTCTTGAAAGCTTATTCATTCTAAGATGAATAAATTGATATCCATATGCTTCTTTAATTTTTGGTTGGAGTTGGTCTGCGAATTCTTCAGATTACTACAAGAAAAGCAATATCCACTAGTCACTCTCAAATAATTTCCAATGGTTTATATTGTCAGGTATAGATGGGTGGATGATCTGCTTTACTACATCCTTATTCTCCAGTAGATATTTTGTGGGATCGAATTGCGATCTGATCTGAGCCATCCTATCTACCTATATGTTATGGTCCCAAGGGATAACCTTGATATCAGAGGCTTCAAATTTTTCAATAAGATCCCATACCCTATGTCAGTAGGACCTCATTCTTGGATGCTTTTCCCCAACATTGTTCCTTACCTATGTTACCACTAACTCAGAGTCTCCAAAGACTCTCAGTTGTTTTATACCTTCCTTGTGTACCAAGTTCAAACCATGCACTAAGGCTTCATACTCCACTTCATTTCTGGTGCAAGTGAATTGGAAACAAAATTCTTGGATTATCTTCCTTCCACTTGGTGGAGGTAAGCAGATACCAACTCTAGATCCATTTCTGCTTCTAGCACCATCAAAGTGTGGATTCCATATATGTGGATCCTTTGTTGGATTCTTTTCAATTTTATTATCCTCTCCTCTTTCATGATCTTTGGAATGTTGGTTTTTTCGTCAAAAATCACATTAGTTCCCAATCCATTGGAGTCAAAATTTCCAAAGGGATCCCCTAGCGATAGGTCAACTAGATAGCTTCCACTTTAATGGTCACCCTCTTCTATGTATGACTCTTCCTCTCTGGTGATCATGGTGTGTGAGGCTTCAAAACCTGAGGTTACTTGATCTGTTGTACGCTCTTCTATGATAGGATCTTTTAACACCTTCATTTTAGACCCAAACTTAGTCTGTAGAATAATATGTGACTAATCAAGAGACATATAACCCCCAATTTTTGTTGTGAAGTCGCGAGATAGACATAGTCTGAAGACTGGAGGTACATCAATCACCACTATGTCATGCAGAACAGTTATGTTTGGGAAGGAATAGATTTTTAATGGGATACGTATGATGACTGCAATGGTTTACATTAAATTTCCATCCAATTGCGTGAGTCCTTTCCTTAAGGGTTCATATTTGATTCCCAAGGCATCCGCTATTGCTTTAGGCATCATTGTTGTTCTTATGCTAGAATCTATCATGGAATTATGTAATAACTTCTTACCAACAATAAGATTCATAAATAAGGGTTTGGGTCTTCATTTGCTTCCTTCCCCTTTCTGATTCATCATCACTGACTCTTTAGGAGCTTGAGATGCTCCGATTTGTTCTTTACCTTTTCTAATCATGCTCGAGCCGCTACTAGATTTTAATTCCTCTTGTAACAATTCCTTTTGTTCCAGAATGCCTAAGATATCCCACAAGGATACATTGGCTGACACTTTCCTGAGTTTATTTACTATGCTCATGGGCCCAAGTGATTGTGCCTTGGGGACTTGCTAATATTTTTTGTCTTTCCGCCACTAGATAGAAGGTATTTTGATTTAGAGCTATTGTTGGGATCTCTTTTCTAGCTACGGGTGAAGGAGTAATGAATTCTATAGGCCCTCTTCTTACTTCATTCATTGTCTTAGGAACTGGAGTCATAGATTCCTTCATTCACCTCTTGAACCAAGTGTTATAATTTGATTATACTACGTTTGAAGTAGATACTTCATTTGTGAATACAAACTCCTCTCCTTCGATCCAAGAGAAAAGCATGTGCTAAATAGAAATCTTTGTTTGTTATTCAAGGTATATTCCTTACATCTTCACAACAAGGGATGCATTCTGGATTCCATGGCACTAGTATGGTCCACCATCATGGACCTCAAAACCCTCCATTTCCATTTTCTCTGCTAACTTTTGCATTCTGGATTCCATGGCACTAGTATGGTCCACCATCATGGACCTCAAAACCCTCCATTTCCATTTTCTCTGCTAACTTTTGTTGTATATTCCCTTGAGGGAAATCTCTTGGCATATGAGGGGTGTTGCAAGGAAAGTACCAAGTATTGGGGTCTTCTGCTAGATTGTTCTTTCTTGGAATTATTTTTCTCCCCTTATTAGGTGTGAGAGTCTAGAGCAGTGTCAGGACAGGGAAAATTTGATTAGAAGGTTGGGTCAGATGTGGTATTTGGGAACTTTGGTATTGTGGTGACTAATCGGGATTATTTCCTTGGTAGTCGTTAACCTTTAAATAATTTTTTCTACAGGAAGGTGCTTTCAAAAAAAATTAAAATTCCTTAAACCTATAGTAGAGTTTTCTTGCCTAAAGGTGTTTTCAAAATTTCAAATTTTTCTAAACTACAATATCAAAAATTTTAGACTTTGGAGGTCTTCTTAATTTGGAGTTTTTTTTCAATTGCAAATCAAATTTTTTTTTTAGAGTTCTGACCTCCAAAAACCCGAAGTTCTTCATACTTTTGGGTTTCAGAGTTCTCCTTGGCATTTTTCATTTTTTTAGTTACTGGTCTCCAAACTCCAAAACACCAAAGTTCCAAAAATTTGGAACATTGGACTTTCGGGTTTTGGAGTCTCGCATTACCTTCGTGGATATTTTCATTCCCAAAGTTCCAAAGTCCTAAACCCTAAAGTTCTGAAATTTCAGAACTTTTACCTTTTGGAGTTTCAAAGGTTGGCTTTTCAAAGTTTCAAGGGTTGCGATTTTGGATCTTCAACAAAACATTTAATTTCAAGCTACCCCCACACATTTTGGCTTCTAAGCATTAATTCAAGGGTTCCCTATATAAACTCAAAATTTTACCTGTCATTTTCACTTGGTTTTTTTCTCCGACACCCTGATTTTACTGAACCATTTTATACTTTCAAGGTATCTATTTTAAGGTAATTTTTAAGGTTATCTATTATTTTTGGTTTATGATTAACCAAGGATTTTTTTTTTGTTTATTTTATATTTTTTCTTATTTTCTTTTCTTTCTTGCAATGAAAGCTCCTATCATCCATTGTTCATATTTAACCATGTCATGTGATTCTTTTCTCAACAATACAAGCTTCAATTCATGCATGCATATAGTCTCATCAAATCAAAGGATTGTGCAACAAGTTCCTTTCAGATCTCAAAAATATTTTACTTTCTCTCTCTAAAAACTATGATTTTCAATGATTTTGGAGTTAGCAGTGCTTTTGGAATTTCTGAGGTCCCCATTTTGGGGTTTCAGAATGGTGAGGGTTTTGAAGTTTTAGAGGTCAGAGTTAGCAGTGATTTCATATTTTCATAAGTCTACTTTTCGGGGTTTTGGAACTACAAAGTTTTCAGAATTTCAGAGGTTTTTACTTCGGAGTTGAAGCTTTTTCGGAGTTGCTATTTTCAAACTTTCAAACTTTGGTATTTCAGAACCTTTAAGGTTTCTTATAAATTTTTCAAAGATAAATCAGATTCAAAATTACAAATTCATGTCAACTTTGTCATCAAAGGGAAAGGGGAAAATGAAGTACTCATTCTCAGGAGTTTCTCCTCACTCATGCCTATCTTCGGATTTGGGGAATATTGGAGATATCGATCTTAGACAAGTGGATATACCAGAGTTCTGGAAAAGACTAAAGTACCCTAATAAGAAACCTTGGATTCATGCCATATTCAACAATGGAATTATTCCCACTGTGGGTTTTCCTTCATCCATGCATTGCCCTAATTTTTTCTTGGTTGTAGCAACTCACTTTGATAAGGATTCTGAATCAATAAACGATGACAATGGAAAGGTCGTTATTAGGCTAGACACTGATTTCTTTGAAGATTTATTTAAACTTCCATATGTTGAAGGATATGCAACAATTTCACTAGAAGCCACAATTGAACATTGGGACAAAGACACTGAACTGTGTAGAAAGATCATGATGAAGAATTACTTGGCCAAGAATGTTGCAAATCTTCCTACAACATTGTTCTGCTCAGACTTCATCTAGGAAGCAAATGATCTTATTGTATTGTTGAATAGAGTTTTGAGTCTCGCTTCAGTGAGGGAATATCAGGAATGGATGTTCCTTTATATTTATAGTATAGAGAAGAATAAGGAATTCATACGATGGGGGGAACATATCAAAAGTTCAATTTTTTTCAGTTGAGAAATGTCTTCACTTCTAAAAAATTCTTCATGACTTCCTTCCTCGTTTATGCTATAACTACCATGGGAGAATTCAATGGTTTGAACAAAAAAATATATTAGTAGTGTGTCATAGATTTATACATTTTATTCTCAAATTACAATGGAAGAAAGAAAGAAACATTTATGTAGGGTCAATGATACCTTTTTTTCTGTCCTCCTTTATCATTTTGATAAAAATTTATATAATCGAAGAATTTCTAATGAATATTTTAAAGAGTTAAAGGAACGGAGACCTATCTATCTTCAATTCCTGACATTCACATAAATCAGGATTCCAAGTTCTCTAGGTGCCCCTAGCAAATTACCAAGATGTCCTACCGATAAATGGGTCTTGCTATAATTGTTGGATTACCATAAAATTCAAAATAAATGACATAAGGCGGGAGTCTAGTTTCCTATTTCAATAGGAAGGTATAACTATGCTAGTTTTTACAAGGAAAATAATGTGGATGGAGGGATGTTTGAATTTACCTTGTGAACTTTCCATCCCAGAATTAACTTTGATTACTGGGGTAAGTTCAGTGAAATAGGATTGGCTAGTTCTCACATTCCTCAATTGCAAGATATTTGGATTCACTATCAGGATGAGATTATTATCAGACAATGAGAATATGAGAGGTTGACCTTGGATGAAGTTATAACAATTCAATATTGCAGATATTCCGGAAGGAATGTAAGATGATGATGAAGTATTGGATCCAATTTATAGGAACAATAATGTTGTTAAGCAACCTTTGTCCATGGATTAATTAGTACCAATAAGAAAATTGTAATACTAAGGAAAGGGCAGGACCCATTCTACAAAGGACATATAATTGGTTGGCTACCTTGGGAATTTCACCCAAAGGGTTAGATCAATCTATAAGAATAAAATCCCAACCAACACTGAGTCTCCCTACACCCACGAAAGGTAAGAAGTCTACCCAAAAGGCCAATATAACTTCAAGGAAGATCTCATCTGTTGTTGGGAGTTCCTCTCTTTTAAAATTTCTCATTGTCAAGGTTGTGTCCTCTACAATACAAGTATCAGAAGTCGTTGAAGTTAGTGATTATCCAGTTGTGTCACAATATTTACCACCCCCTCCTTCACTACCATTGTCGTTATCTTTAGCTCCATTTTCCCCGTCATTATTCAATGCTCCTCTACTCATCTCTTTTTTTCCATCCCCATCCATGGCCCAAGTTTTTTCATAAATTCATGTCCTCTTAGTAGGGAAAATGATTGGGTATCCAGTTTCCACTTCATTTTCTTAGCAACTTTCATTTCCTTCCAATTCCACTTTCAGTCTTGTTGCATCCACTCTTGAGGCTTCTCACCTCCATCCCATCTATCATAACCACCTCCATTTCATTGTCAAATGATATTACCAGTACCATTATTTTATCCAGTGCTCCAAGTTTTGAACCAACCATGCCACTTTCATTTGCATCTACTATACCTAAATGGCTATATCGCCAAACCCCAAAGTAGAAGAAAAAGTTGCCTCTTGTAGATGTGATAGATCTGAGCGTGTTGGAACCTACTTTGAAGAGACAAGCCAAATGGCCAAGGATGGTATCTAATTTATCAATAAACCAGTCAGGAGAAAGGTTCATGGAGGTAGCTACTCCTGTTGAAGGGAAAACTAAAGAAACCATTACGGCAATAGATTATCAGATTTCTAGGTTTTCACTAGGAAAGGAAACACATGAAGGTGTTAAATAGGATGTTCAAATGGCCCTTGGAAATTTGTTGGATGATTATGACAAAGCTAAAGCTTCCAAAGATGAATTTAAATTAAAAGTTGAGAAACTTACTACCCTTTTAAGGAAAGTAACACAACCCACTCCAACTATTGATCCTTCAACTAATACTGCTCTGACAATTTCTTCCATTTTAGATGATATTTCATATCATGAATTTGAGAATATGGGTTGGAAGGGAAGATTGGTAGATAGATGGATAGAATGCATGCTTCAGGAAGCTAATCCTTTGATCAAAACGGTTGTTGAATTGTATAATAATTTACAAACTGAAAGAGCTTCTATTCGCGGGATAGATGAAGTCCTCTTTAAGGATAATAATAATTTGAATCTGAATTTGACTACATGGGGAGAGATCAGAGATTTGGACCTATATTTACTCCTTCAAGAAAGGGTAATTGATGATACTTCTAAATTGTTTGAGTTTCAAAAAGCTCTGGAATTTAGATCCCAGGTATTGCAGGATTTGATCAATAAATTGGATGATAAACGTGTGGAAATAATGGACGGTCTAAATGATATTTCTGAAGAATTTGATAATATCGACTACAATTTTTTCAATGAGAATATCTATGCTCTTCTGGTTGACCAAATTAAATCAAATTTCAAATATTTGGTGAAGAAGGATGATGAATTGACTAAAACTTTCAATATCAATTCAATTTACAGGTTAGTCTCGTGCAAGAATTTCATAAGTTAGCTAAAGAAAGTAATGAATAAGTTGAAAAGGTTCCCATCCAAAGTTACGAGTGAGATTGATACAACAGACATGGTAAATCATTATGCATGTTGGCCAGAGGAGAAGGAGGTACAGGGAATCATTAAATGTTTCATTGATTACAATCACTTAATGGTTATGTGGGAAGAAGATTAGGGGAAAACCGAACAAGAGAAAGATATTACAGGTCCAAGCTAAGCCATGCGGCCATGATTGGGACAGTTCCAAGCTCTAAATCAGTCAAAGTTACAGGGTTGACTTACTCAAAACTTTGCAACAACTTTACTATTTTTATGGGAGCTTGTTCCCTTGAACTTATTATACTCTATTTTTAGTAACTTGTTAGTTAAGGTTCAACTATAATGGCTCAACCTCTGGAACTTATAAATAGTTAAATGCATTAAGTTTATGTAGACCTTTTCAGATCATTTGAAAATTTACTCTTCAAGCTTGGAAGAGTGAGTCATATAGTTTGAGCCTTTTAGTTATATTCATAACAATATCTTTCCATGAAAATTCTGATTTATTGTGTTAGTCATTGATCAATTTATAGCTTGTGAATGTTTAATTCCTTAATGTGATTGGTTAATCTACCTTTATCCCAGTTGTATTATTTCAATCTATGTGAAAAGTGATATAGTTACTTTGAATATCAATTGTGGAAAATTTATTTCCTTTCTGTTACAAAGTTGCATTATTATTTATAGGCATGGATGGAGGAAGATTGCAAGACATGTGCTTATCATATATTATTGTGAGGAGTTGATTGTGCATTTAAGTGGGTCTATTTTTTCAATATACTTGGTGCATCACCTTATCTTTCTTTTATTTATCTCTGAATTTAATCCCGTAAGTTGAGTAGATTAGAGTTATTTTCAAATGTGTTAGCCTTGCATATTGATCTTAAATCAAGTGCTCTGATTCTTAAAGGAAATTGACCTTCTCTAGAGGCTCATCCCAAGCCGAAAAGGTCCCACGCCTTACGGATGTTCCAATGTTGCATGGGATCACTCAAATATTTAACGAGTACACGATCTGCATGACAACAATTTTTGGCACGCCCGGTGGGACAAAGTTGGTAGATCTCTTCATACTTGCATGAATCAAAGTACCTCTGACTCCATATCTCTGGATTTTGTATCTCAATGTGTTAACATATGTGAAGAATTCAGACAAGATCTTCTACGAGACGAGAAGGAAATTATCGGCATATTGAGTTATCCTTGTCTCCTCCAAGAATAAGAAGAGACATTTCAACATCACCAGTTACATTGTCACCATGTAGAGGTCATTCAACTCCCCCTTACAGAAGGTTCTCTCCACCTAGGAATAATCAGCCTCTTGGTAGAATGGTAAGGAACCAAGTGTTTCTTGCATTCAATGTAGGAAGCCCTTTTTTATTATCCCAACGAGATCCTATACCTATTGCTGCACTCAAAATTTTACCCTTTTACACATGGGAAACTCATATTACTCTTGTGGAACATACTCTTGATGTGGCCATCATTTGCGCAGTACATAAAGTTATAGAAGAAAACATTGCAATCAAACTCTTGCTACTTCCTTCAATGGAAAAGTACTTCATTGGTTTCGTGGGTTAGAGGTTAGAACTATTATCACTTAGGACGAGTTGGGGGTGAAGCGCTTCAAACAGTTCGAAGATAAGATCGACCACCTTTCACTCTTGGAACATCTCACTACCATACAGAGAGCTTCCCAAGAATACATGAGCAATTTCAATTTATGATTCCAAAGGACTTAGAATAGGATTCTGACACTCATAAATCCTTCTCCAAATAATGCATTCTTGTACTATTTACAAGCCTTGAAAAATGATGTAGCAGTTATGATCTAGTTCATGGGAGGGACCACACTACCTGGTGCCAACAAAGTTTCCATAAGAGTAGAGAATTCCTTGATTCATGCTAGAAAGATAGCTCCATGACTTCCAATGTCGTTGTCTCTAGATCTTACAAATACTTAGCCTCCCATTGCTCCTATTATATAAGCTTCCAAACAACCAATTCAGTCTACCCCTACCCCTTCAAATGATCTATTTGAAGTCAAGTCACTGCTGCACAAACTTTTGGGAATGAGCTCATTGCACTCAAGAGGCAACAATTTCAATATAATCATCCATACCAGCCACAAAATCAGCAGTACCAAGCTAACCATCCTCCATTTTCAAGGGAACAATCAGCCTTAAAATCAAACTGCAAGTCAAGCTAAGAATGTCAAACCTCTGAATTTTAGGAATCCTCTTGCTGCTAGTTCTTCCAGAGCCCTTGTACCTGTCTAGAATAATCTAGTTCAAGATTATGAATGGTGTTATCCATGTTCTCAAGCTCACAATAAAAATCTTTTCCTTAAAGGATTTCTTAGACAAACCCTTATGTTTCAAAGCATATATGCCCCTCCAAAACCAATGGAAAATCCATCTACGCAATAAATGGAAAATCAACCACAGACACCTGAAGAAACCACTTTACTAAATTGGAAAGTAGAATATTTTTGCTGGTTGAAAATAGATTCCTTATTAGTAGCGGAAAACACTCATTCTAGAAAGAGAGCAATGGAATATCAACCTTTCAAATCTGATCAAGCATCCACTTCACAACCTTATCCACAAGAATTTGTTGATAAAGATGCGGGAAAGAAACCTCCATAAACACATGTTAGCCAAGTTGTAAGCAAAAAATGTTCTTCAAGCATCATGGTACCCAACAAGCACTTTCCAAAAGAGGATGCCCAAAGAAATGTCAACAAAGTAGGATAAATTCCCTTCAGTATTGTAGACCAAATGAAGAATACCAACTTGAGTGTTACTAAGTGGGACACCTTCTAAATTCTTTCTCAAAGAAACTTTTTGTGAGAGGCTCTGAACAGTTTTGCTACAACTGATGGATCATCAGGTCATGGAGCAAAAAATGTTATGATTTTGTGTCAACTGGAAGGGAAATGTATTCCTAAGAAAAATAAACCACAACCACTCTATATTTCCCTGATCATTGGTGATCATTTGGTACATAATTGTATGATCGATTCTAATGTCAGTAGCTCAGTTATGCCCAAGAAAATTACAGAAGTGTGAGGAATATAATATACACCAGTCTCTAGAGGACTTTTTCAGTTAGATGATACAATAATTCAGACCTTTGGAGTCATCAAAGGATTCCATCTTACTATCCATGCATGTCCTAGGTTTTCGTTCACATAATATATATCGTTCATTGATCTTCCTCCTCTCTTCACCATTTTTCTATCATGAGATTTCGATTGCAAGATGGGCAGTTACCTATCATCTGATTGGTCGTATATGATCCTTAGGACTCGATACAGAACTCAAGTAATTATAATGCTAGAACCAATTTTTCATAATCATGTGGAGCCCTATACCGCTAGTCCTATAAATGGGAATTATAACATCCATGATTGAGAGGAAGAAGTACCTGATATTGTGTTGGATGAGGTAAGTGTAGATCATCAGTATAATCCCTATACTGAGGCATTAGTAGAAGAAGAAGTTTTTTAGTTGTTTTTAGAAGAGACAATATTAGGTACATACTACATTCATGAATAAGGTATGATCATACCACAAATTTTCAAAGCACAAAACAATTCTTAAGGACTATGGAAATTGTTTTTCGATGGATCAAGGAGTAAGAATGGATTTGGTACTAGTGTTATACTAGTTTAGCAAGAAGGAGATAAATACTTCTCATCTTTTCAGATCCAATTCATTTGCACCAAAAATGTTGTAGAACCCTATGCAAGGAATTCAACTAGCTCAAAAAAATGGAATCAAAGCCCTGACTATTTTTAGAGATAGTGAGTTAGTTTTTCATCAAGTGATGACACGCTGTGCATCCAAAATATATATTTTAATATTATGCAAGAAGGATTTGATTGAATATTTTGAACCTTTTAGGATCCACGCACTTCCTAGAAATCAAAATCAAGATGTTGATAGGATTGCTACAATTGGCTTGCAGTACGACATACCAGTTGATATCACGAAAGAAGGGTGACAATATTTTAAAATTGTGGTTCGACCTACAGTCCCTGATAATGTGAATAGATGGAAAGTGTTCAATAGTGACAAAAAAAATATTCTATTTCTATAAGAGGAGGCAGAGTTTTCTACAAAAGGTCAAGAAAATTTGCAAGAAGCATACGGTGATCAAATCATACAATTAAAAAGAAACAAGCTACCAAAAGGCTTAATTATTCTAGAATCCATCTTCAATTAAGATGATCAAGCCATAAGATAAAGCTCTAACATGGTGGTCAAAGAATAATATTTTGAGGAAGTTGAGGTAGAAAATGAAAATCTTCTGAATATCGACAAAGTATGCAATCCCAAAGAAAAAGAAGCTTTCATCAAAAATTTTCAAGAGTATCATGAATTTTTTTCATGGAGCTACAAATACATGTGTGGTTCTGATCCAGGTATAGCATAACATACCATCGAATTTGATCCAAATTCCAAGTTATTTCATCAGAAACAGAGGCCAATTATTCCAAAAATTGAGCCACTAATGAGAAAGGAGCTAACCAAACTCATCAAGGTCTGTATAATTTTTCTGATCAAGCATTCCTCTTGGGTATCCAATTTGGTCCCTATAAGGAAGAAGTACAGAGAAATTTGGCTATGCATGGATTTCAGGGATTTGAACTGTGTCTCGTTGAAAAATCATTATTATCTTCCGTCAATGGATAATATTCTCCAAACAATAGTAGGAGAAAAAATGTTTTCATTACTTGATGAATATTATGGATATAATCAGATCTTGGTTAAATAATTTGATCAATTTAAGATAACATTCACTACTAAGTGAGGTACGTATGCCTATAATAAATTTCATTCGGATTGTCCAATTTTGGTGCTACTTTCCAAAGATCCATGGATATGACATTTAAGGGACTAATCAATAATATCATCTTGGTTTACCTTGATGATATAACTATATACTCTAAGCATGCAGAAGACCACTTCACACATCTAAGGAAGGTTTTCCAAAGGTGTAGGGAGTTTAGGGTTTCACTCAAATATAAGAAATGTATTTTTTCATTGCATGAGGGGAAGTTTTTAGGGCATGTTGTTTCAGTAGAAGGAATGTCAATCAATCCATCCAGGATTTGTTCAATTTTATCCTTATCCCTCCCAAGCCACAAAAAGGGACTCCATAGTTTACTTGGCACAATAAATTTTGTACAAATATTTATACCTCAATTTGTAGCTTTGGCTAAACCATTAATAACCATGTTGAAGAAGAATATGCCTTTCTCATGGAAAAAGGAAGGGAAAGAGAGTTTTGAATCCATTAATACAACAATTTGTCAAGCTCCCACACTGATGAACCCCGGGTTTGATAAATATTTTATTCTTTATGATTTTGTAGGTCAAGAGATAAATTTAGGTATCCTCGCCCAACAAAATGACGATCTGATGGAGCAACCAATTGCTTTATTCATTCAATCCCTAAGTGATTATGAGATAAAGTATTTTTTTGTTAAGAAAAAAGTCTTTTTTGTTATTCAGGATTTTAAAAAGTCCAGACATATGTTATCTAATAACAAAATTCATTTGATGGTGTCTCATCCTGGAGTTAAATATTTTTTTGTAAATAAAGACATGAATGAGAAACATGTCAGATGGGTTACTAAATTTATGGAATATGATGTACACATTAAGGTCACTAAGCTCGTTAGGGGTGAAGTCTTATGTCAATAGTTGGTTACATATTTGGAGACAAAGGCTCAAAAGGATATAATGTTCTTGAATGAACCTCGGGAAAATGACCAAGTTGATTGGTTGTCAAAGATGAATTTTTTTCTCCTTTTAGGAGTATACCCTACTGACATGGATAAAAATAAAAAATGAAGCTTTCTTCTTCAATTTTTTCCTTGTGTTTTGGTGGATAATGTTCTCTTTTGTAGATATTTAAATGATGTTCTACTTTTATGTATAGGACCAGGGTAGACAGATAGGATTTTGTAAGAATTTCGCAATGGTTTGTATGGGGGAATTAATCTGCAAGGACTGCTACAGTAAAGATCATGAGGTTTGGTTACTATTGACTAGATTTATTCAAGGACACTCATTTATGGGTAAGGAAATGCAAGGAATGTTCTTTTTTCACAGGAAAAAGATATTGACAGCCCTTCCTCTTCACCCAATTCAGGTTGACCAACCTTTTGTATAGTGGGCATTTTATTTCATTAGAATGATTAATCCTACATTTAGTGATGGACATAAATGGGTTATCACTACAATGAACTATTTCACTTGTTGGATGGAAGTTGTGACACTGGAGGAAGGAAATGAAAAGGTTGTTCTTGATTTTATGGAAGGAATAATGACACATTTTGGTGTTACATTTACAGTAATTTTAGATAATGCAATGAAATTTCTTGGTTTAAAAGTAACTGAATGGGATGTAAAGAATGGGTTTTATCTCAAAAATTTATCAAAATAATACCCATAGGGAAATGGATTAGCTGAGTCCAGTAATAAAAAATCATACGAATAATCAAGCGTATAATGGAAACCAATATAAGAACATGGCACACTCAGCATAAAAATGCCATGTGTGAAGACCATATCACACCTAAAAGGGATATTGGGGATTCAAATTTTATGCTAATATATGGAAGGGAAGAAAAGATCCCACTATTTCTAGAACTACCTTCTTTGGAATTAGCACATCAACTATAACTCATGGAAAATTATTCAATGACAGTTAGGTACTCTTAACTAATGGAGTTAGAAGAAATAAGGAACAAAGAAATGAATACCCTAGAACAACATCAATCTCAAGTTAAAATATATTTTGACAAAAAGACATCAAACAAAGAGTTCTATGAAGGAGATTTGTTCCTCAAATGGGATGTTGATAGAGCCAAACCGGGTATGCATGCTAAATTTGATTCCCTCTAGGGTGGACACATATCATCACAAGTTGCAAAGAAGCAAATTCATTTTTCTTATCAAGACTCAATGGAGAAGAATTTCCCATCCATATGAAAGAGATTCATCTCAAAGCCTTCTTTTAAAAAAAAAAATTGCATTTTTATAGTGTTTTTTTATCATTTCCTCCAAGTGCTTCGCACATTGTGTTGTTTTCTTTTCTATTTCTTTTTTTTTGGTGTGTGCTCTAAAGATATTTTCTTTTTAGGAATATTTTTCCCAATGGTTTGTATAAGGATATTGGCCTAAGGCTTAGAAGGAAATCATACCTTGGATGTTGCCAAAAATGTTAACCTTTAAAAATTACCTCTACAGGAAGGTGCTTTCAAAATATTGTCGAATTCCTCAAACTTGCAATAGAGTTTTCTTTCATGAAGGTGCTTTCAAAATTTTGAAGTTTTCTAAACTCTGAAGTCCAAATTTTTGGAATTCGGAAGTCTTCTTATTTTGGATTTTTCTATCTATTTCAAAATGAAAATTTAATTTACTCCAAAAACACGAAGTTTCAAAATTTCGAAACTTTGGACTTTCGGGTTTTGGAGTTCTCCTTGGCATTTTCATTATTTTTCACTGCCGGTCTCCAAACTCCAAAGTTTCGAAATTTTGGAACTTTGGACTTTCAGGTTTCGGAGTCTCACGTTACCTTTATGGATATTTTTGTTCCTGAACTTCCAAAGTCTGAAACCCCGAAATTCCAAAATTTTGGTACTTTGGCGTTTCGAATTTTTGAGGTTTTCAAAGTTTCAGAGGTCGAAGTTTTCAGAGTTTCAGAAATGCAACATCTTCAGAGTTTCAGAAAGTTGGATTTTCAAAGTTTTGGGGTTTGTGATTTCGGAGCTTCCATAAACATTTAATGTCTAGCTACCCCCACATGTGTCAGCTTCTGAGCATTAATTCCATGGTTTCCTATATAAACTCAAATTTTTACATGTCATTTTCACTTGGTTTTTTTGCTCTGACACTCTGATTTTACCCCATCATTTGATACTTTCAAGGCATCACTTTCAAGGTAATTTTTTAGATTATTTAATATTTTTGGTTTATGATTAATCAGGGATTTTTTATTTTTTTCTTTTTTATTTGTTCTTCTTTTCTTGTTCGGCATGAAAGCTCCTATCATCCACTGTTCATCTTTAACCATGTCATATGATTCTTTTCTCAAAACTACAAGCTTTAATTCATGCAGGCATCTAGTATCATCAAATTCAAGGATTATACAACAAGTTCCTTTCATATCTCCAGAATATTTAACTTTCACTCTCTCGAAAATGTTCCTTTCAACAATTTCAAAGTTTGCATTGCTTTCAGGTTTTTGAAATTTCACTTTTCGGAGTTTCGGAGGTCAAGGTTTTTGAAGTTTTGGAGGTTAGGTTTTTTAGAAGTTCACTTTTCAAATTTTTGGAGGTCGAAGTTTCGGAGGTCAGATTTTTCAGTGATTTCAAGGTTTCGGAATTGTGGGAGTTTTGAAGTTCGAAGTTTCAGAACTGCGAAGTTTTCAGACTTTCAAAAGGTTTGTACTTCAGAGTTATTATTTTCGAACTTCGGTATTTCGAAACCTTTAAGGTTTCTTATAGAGTTTTCAAAGACAAATCAGATTCCAAATTATGAATTCATGTCAACTTCCTCATCAAAGGGCAAGGGAAAAATGAAGTACACATTCTTAGGAGTTTCTCCTCACTCATGCCTATCTTTTGATTTGGGGAATATTAGAGATATTGATCTTGGATAAGTGGATAAACTTGACTCAGGGTTCATTTTAAGATACCTCTTAGAAATTGGAGGTGGAAAATACCTGGTGAATATCCTTAGAATTAGTTTTGTGGAAAGGTGAACTTTTTGGGGGTCCAAAAATAAAATTTTCAACAGATTTTTAAGTGGTGTGATAGAAGGCTGCAGATGCATGACAGGAGATTTACTATTGTGTGTCAAAAAATCTCCTATCACACATCTGTAGCCTCTGTTCTCTGGTCGCGTGACAAAAAAATATATGTGTCAGGCATCAACAAACTCTCTATCATGCATCTACTTCCTCCGCACTCCTATCGCATGTCAAAAAACTCTCCATGTCACACATCAAAAAACTCTCCATGTCATGCATCAACAAAATCTCCATGTCACGCATCAACAAATTATCCTGTCATGCATCAACAAACTCTCTATCACGCATTTGCAGCCTCCTCCCTCCTCTCACACATCTATAGCCTCTGCCCTCCTTTTGCGCATTTGTTGTACTTGATAATACATATTCCCGAGGTGGTATGATTGATCTAGTAGTGTTCTACCTAGTGAATAATCTAGCATTATATAGGGGATAGTTTCAAGGGTAGGTGAAGCCAACCCCTAAAAAAAATTAAATTGTAATTTTTAGGTGAACAGGTCACTGACACACGCCAGAAAATTCACCTTTTCAAATTTTTCAAAAATGGAATATTTGTCACTAAAATTATCCCTCACCTGACTTCTATGAAAGATTAAAGGCCCCTAATAATAAACCTTGGATGTAGGCCATATTCAACAATGGACTTTCTCTCACTATGGTTTTTCCTTCATCTATGCATTTCCCTAAGTTTTTCTTGGTTGTAAAAACTCTCTTTGATAAGGATTCTAAATTGGTAAAAGATAATGATGGCAAGGTCGTGATTAGGCTGGACACTAATTTCTTAAAATATTTATTTAAACTTCCATATGTTGAAGGATATGAAAAAATTTCATGAGAAGCCATAATTAAACATTGGGATAAAGACACTAAACTGTGTACAGAGGCCATGACGAAGAGTTACTTGGCCAAGTATGTCTTTAAGCTTCCCAAAACATTGTTCTGCTCAGACTTCATCCTGGAAATAAATAATCTTGTTGTATTGTTGAGTAGAGTTTTGGTTCTTTCTTTGGTGATGGAATTTAAACAATGGATGTTCCTTTATATTACTATTACAAGAAGAATAAGGAATTCATACGATGGGGGGAACATATCACTAGTTTGATTTTTTTAGTTGAGAAATGTCTTCACTTATATAAACTTCTTCATGACTTCATTCCTCATTTATGTTGCTGCCATGGGAGAATTCAATGGTTTAAACACAAAAGGTGTTAGAAGTGTGTCAATAATTTATCAATTTTATCCTCAAATTACAATGGAAGAAGGAAATAAAAATTTCCGTAGGGTCAATGATCCCTTTTTTGTTGTCCTCCTTTATCATTTTGATAAAAAAAATTGTCTAATCGGAGAATTTATAATGAAGGTTTTAAAGAGGTAAGGGAATGGGGAGATATATATCTTAAATTCCTGGCATTCACATACATCAAGATTCTAGGTTTTCTAGGTGCCCCTAGAAAATTACCAATATGTCCTACCGGTAAATGGGTCTTGCTAGAATTGGCTTGACAATTGTTGGATTACCATAAAATTCAAAATAAGCAACATAAGGCAGGATTCCATTTTCCTATTTCAATAGGAAGGTATATTTGTGCCAGTATTTACAAGGAAACTAATGTGGATGGAGAGATGTCTGAAGTTACCTTGAGAACTTACATCCCAGAACTAACTTTTATTACTATGGTAAGTTCAGTGAAACAAGATTGGTCAGTTCTCACATTGCTCAGTTGGAGGATAATTAGATTCACTATCGAGATGAGATTATTATTAGACAATGAGAATATGAGAGGTTAACCTTAGATGAATTTAAACAATTCATTATTGCATATGTTCCGAAAGGAATTGAGGACGATGATGAAGTATTGGATCTGATTTACAGGAACAATAATGTTGATAATCAACCTTTTCCATGGATTAATTGGTACCAAGAAGAACATTAGAATACTAAGGAAAGAGCGGGGCCCATTATACAAAGGACATATGATTGGTTGGATACCTTGGGAATTTCTCCCAAAGGATTAGATCAATCTATAAGAATAGAATCCCAACCAACAGTGAGTCTCCCTACCCCCATGAAAGGTAAGAGGTCTACCCAAAAGGCCAATATAACTCCAAGGAAGATATCATTTGTTGTTGGGAGCTCCTCTCTCTTAAAATTTCCCATTGCCAAGTTTTTGTCCTCTAGAACATAAGTATAAGAATTTATTGAAGTTAATGATTCTCTAGTTATGTCACAAGATTTTCCACCCCCTCTTTCACTACCATTATCATCATATTCGTCTCCACTTTCCCTATCATTATCCATTGCTCCTCTACTCATATCTGATTTTCCATCCCCATCCATGGCCCAAGTGTTTTCATCACTTCCTATTCTCTCAATAGGGGAAACTATTGGGTCTCTAGTTTCCACTCCATTGTCTCAATTTCTTTTATTTCCTTTCATTTCCACTTCCATTCTTGTTGCATCCACTCTCGAGGCTATTCTTGCTTCCACCCAAACTATCATAACCACATCCATTTCATTGTCAATTGATATTACCAGTGCCATTGTTTTATCTAATGCTCCAAGTGTCAAACTAACCATGTCACTTTCATCTCCATCTATTGTACCTGAATGACTATATTTCCAAACTAAAAAGTAGAAGAAAAAGGTGCCCCTTGTAGATGTGATAGATATGAGTGTATTGGAACCTAATCCAAAGAGATAGGGAAAATGGACAAGGATTGTCTCTAATTTATCAATAAACTAGTAATGGGAAAGGTTCATGAAGGTAGCAACTCCATTTGAATGGAAAAATAAAGAAACCATTACGGTAGCATATTATTAGATCTCTATGTTTTCACTAGGAAAGGCAACACATGAAGGTGCCAAATTGGATGTTCAAGTGGCCCTTGGAAATTTTTGGAGAAGTATGAAAAAGATAAAGCTTCCAATGATGAATTAAAGTCAAACGTTTAATAACCTACTACTCTTGTAAGGAAAGTAACACAACCCACTCCAACTATTGATCCTTCAACTACAACTGCTCTAACTGTTTCTTCCATTTTGGATGATAATTCATATAATGAAATTGAGAAGATAGGTTAGAAGGGAAGATCAGTAGATGGATGGATAGAATGCATGCTTCAGGAAGCTAATCCTTTGATCAAAATAGTTGTTGAATTATATAATGATTTACAAACTTAAAGAACTTCTACTTGTAGGATAGATGAAGTCCTCTCTAAGGAAAATAATAATTTGAATCTGAATTTGACATCATGGAGAGAGATTAGAGATGTGGACCCAGATTTACTCCTCCAAGAAGGAGTAATTGAGTATACTTCTAAATTGTTTGAAATTCAAAAATCTATGGAATTTAGATCACAGGTAATGCAAGATTTGATCAAGAAATTGGATGATAAATGTGTGGAAATAATGCATGCTCTAAATAATATTTTAGAATAATTTGATAATATCAACTGTAATTTTTTCAATGAGAATATTGATGTTCTTCCGTTTAAACAAATAAATCAAATTTCAAGGATTTGGTGAAGAAGGATGATGAAGTGACTAAAAATTTCAATATGAATTCAATTTACAGGTTAGTCTCATGCCAGAATTTCATAAGTCATATGAAGAAAGTAGTGAATAAGTTAAAAATATTTCTAGCCAAAGTTGTGAGGTAGATTGATACATCGGACGTGGTAAACCATTATGCATGTGGACTAGAGGAGGAGGTATAGGGCATCATAAAATGTTTCGTTGATTACAAACACTAGATGGCTATGTGGGAAGAGGATCAGGGGAAAACTGAAAAAGAGAGAGATGTTATAGGTCCAAGCTAAGTTAGGTGGCCATGATTGGGATGGTTCCAAGCTTTGAATCATTCAAATTTATAGGGTTGATTTTTTCAAACCTTTGTAACAACTTTACTATTTTTATACTTTGTTTTTAGTAACTTGTTAATTAAGGTTTAGTTGTAATGGATCAACCTCTGGAACTTATAAATATTTAAATGCATTAAGCTTATGTAGAAATTTTTGACATTTTGAAAAGTTACTCTTCAATCTTGGAAGAGTGATTCATATACTTTGGGCCTTTCAGTTATATTCAAAACAATATTATGTCGTGAAAAGTTTGGTTTATTGTGTTAATCATTGATCAATTTATAGCTTATGAATGTTTAATTCCTTGATGTGATTGGTTAATTTGCCTTTATCCTAGTTATATTATTTCAATTTGTGTCAAAAGTGATATAGTTACTTTGAATATCAGTTGTGGAAAAGCTATTTCCTTTCTGTTACAAAGTTGTGTTATTATTTATAGTCATGGATGGAGGAAGATTTCTAGACATGTGCATACATATATTATTGTGAGGAGTTGATTGTGCATTTAAGTGGGTCTATCTATTCAATATACTTGGTGCATCACCTAATTTTTTCTTTGTTTATCTCTGACTTTAAGCCCATAAGTTGAGTAGATTAGAGTTATTTTCAAATGTTTAGCCTTGCATATTGATCTTAAATCAGGTGCTCCAAGTCTCAAAGGAAGTTTTACTTCTCCAAAGGTTCATCCCAAGGAGACAAGGTCCCATAACATGGGGATGTTACAATGTTGCACGAGATCACTCAGAGATTCAGTGGGTGCATGATCCGTGTGATAAAAATAGCCTTGATAATTTTGTCTAGGGTAAGCACCTTGATTCCTTTGAGGTTAACTATCTCATTAGATAATCTCCTAAGGATATTTTTGATTTATTCTATATCTGGGGAAGATGATGATCCTCCTATGGGGGTAGAAACTCCTTGAGGGGATGGGTAATTTTATATGGATGTAGGATTTTGGGTCGAGCTTGAGGTCTGTCCCTAGGGAAGTGGGGCTATCTCTGGATATACTAGCAAAGGAATCTTGGGGGGAAGTTTACCAACATCTATCCAATTGTTCTAAGCCTAGACTACAATATCATATGCCTTTGGAAAAGAATCTCCTCCCAACGAATGAATCATGATAGAGATATCTAAGTTCAAATATTTTAAATAGAAAACAATAACCATACCTTTGGGTGGTCTTACTTGAACTAGAATTCTTTTCTATCTTATGGAATATGGTATTGAAGTTGGTCATAAGCTCTTGTAGATCCTTATTGATGTTGATCAAATGTTGAATAAGTGAAGATCTATCTCCCTTTTTGCATAATCTTGTGAAAAATGCATTTCCAAGCTCATCCTAGGTACCAATAGAATTAGGAGTTAAGGATATGTACCAATTAAGATATTTTCCTTTGAATGAGGTCACCGGAATTCTCAAGGATATATCTTGTTCTATGATGAAATGTACTACACATAACTCCATGAAATCTTGGAGATGTTCCTCTAAATTCTTAAAGTATTCACCACTGAACTTGGGTAGTGTTTACATTACATTTTCTAGAATATGGTTCCATGTTGTCAGATGTACTAGTGTAATAAGTGGACTCCCTTGATTCCACAAGATGAACTACCTCAGAGGATGAGGTGGTTGATGGGCCATTCTGATAAGTCTAAGAACTCTAGTAGATTGTGAGAAGGGCCTACATATTTTGGTTCATGGGAGATGGAGATATCTGGATCTTCCTTCCTCTTCTTCCTCAACCAGGGGATAGCTGAAAGTACTCAAATATGCCTTCTTCTCTTACTCTTTACCATATTTGTATCCTTCTCATGAATCAAAAATACTCTGTGATATCCTTGTGGCTTTTTTCCCACCAAAATAAGCACTCATGTGCTTCTTGATCAATATTTATATTGGTCCCACTGGGCATGCCAAGAAAACTATTAATGATTATCTTTGCAAATGAACCATAAAATTCATGGGAAATCTTAGAGACATGGGACTTGGCCCCTAAGATAACCTCCAGATTTTATAGAAGCTAGCTCTTTGCTTCAAGTGTTGAGATAAGGGTTAGAAATGAAAATAAATAACTACAAATCCTAATCTAAGGTGATGCGCCAAGATTTACTATGAAGCACGGAGATACATACCCAAACCATAAAAAAATAAGTTAAAAAGTATTGAGCATAATTAATCCATTTTCAGAAATATTCAATGTTATCTAAGGCTAGAGAGGACTAAAACATAACCATGCAAAGAAGAGTATAAATGTAAAAGGATCTAATGGCATATATCATGGTAGAAACTGAAACATATATTTGAGAGTTAAATAAAAGCATACAAAAGGAAATAAAGATTAAAATTATTTTGAATCCTTTGTGCACATAACAAGAACCCTTTAATTATAGAGAAAATAATACATAAGGCCAATAATGATAAAAATTATAGTACTTATTTACAACAGAGGCTTGTTAAGGCTGATAAACACAAAATACTGAAACTAAAAATTCTCTAGAGCTTTTGAACCACTTCTCTTCTCTCCCCTTTTTTCTTACTGGATTAGAGACTCTCTTATATAGACCTTGCAAATCTCTCTCCAATGTTTCTTTCATCATGATATCCACTATCTTCATTTAGTTCTTCATCTACCTGGTTTTTGACCCATGCAATATATCTCAACTTCTCGCTTCGTGACTCAGTGTTACCTTCAATCCATTTTGTGTGAGTCTTTTCAATTTTTTGGTAGGCTCCGTGGATGGTGATAACTTATTTAATTGACACGTGGAGGCTGCGCACTAATTTTGGGGCTTCCTTCCATTTTCTCCCTTTAGATTTGCACATGGGTGACACGTGAGGCTCTACGGGCTCGTCTCCTTATCTTTTTACTTGTCATCTCATTTGGGCTATGTTGTTGTGCCTTTGCCATGTGGAGGTTACACGCTGATTAGAAGATCCCGACTCTTCTTAATTCTTTCAACATGCACCAAAGAGACACATAGATAACCTTCACACTTAGCTCCATAATTAACCAAATTAATTCTCCAAAATAAAAATGCCAAAAACAAAAGGATCGGTGCAATAAAAAACCAAGAGATCCCTATAGATGTAGAAATTATTCTACAATTTCACCCACCCCTTTGATGCCCACAAAAGCCACTTCTCCCACAATACCAACTCTCCCACACCACTTTCTTCATTTTTCCATTCCAATTATTGGCTATACAATCTATTTGGGTATTTTTTAACCCGAAGGAACCATTATTCCATTTCGTGTTCTATTTTCCATCCACATCATTGTAAAACACAATATGTTTTGTTCCCTTCTCCTTCAATACAACCTGACTAGCGATGCAGCAAACCAAAAAACCTATAAAACTATTCCCTTGGTGCCAAAAATACTTGATCCATCTGTAATACACTCTGAATCCCTTTGTTATGACCAATTTGGTGATGCAAGGAACTGATGATCCCATGGAATTGTTCCATATGTGCCCTAAAAAGCCGCAATACACTCCAAAGACCCAAAAAAATTTATTTTTGACTAAGTGTTGAGCTGATGAAATTTGAAAGGAAGAGAGGAGTGCCCCCAACACATATTTTCTCCATTTTTGATCAATTCCCCCTTGTACAAGTCCAAATGAAGATGTAAGTTATCAAAATGGCCTCCGAGGGTATTTTGGATAACAATTTGGCAACTCAACGGGGTAACCTTCTTGCTAGATTGAAGATATCAATAGCCTTGAAGCATAATTTTGGCATGGAGTTGGCTTGATATTTTTAAAATTGATCTGAAACTTAAATCTCTCACCCCTGAATCCACCTAAAGTACTTCCTGGACCTAGAGCTGATCTATCATGCTGGAAATGATCATTCTCATTATAATAATTTTCTGAATTATGTTTTATGAGAGTGGAAAATTATCTTGAATCTAAAATCATACCACAACCTCCTAAAACATATCTTATTTAAATCCCTCCATAAACCCTTGTAACAAAACCATGCCATCTAAAAGCAAATAAACATAGATTTCATGGTAAGGATGAAGTATTGCAGAGTTCTAAATTACATGTTGATTTTGAAATGGAGTGCATGAATTTGAAACTACCCCAAAACATTCTTCTAATGTGAAATCTTATTCCTGAATTAGAATGTGCAACAACAACGAAGTCATAAAACTATATACAAATTATGAAAATTATACATGTTCCAAGGGAAAACATGCAGAGTGTGCATAATGCACTTGTTTTGCTAAAAAAACTACTTACCCCTAATCTAATGATATAGAAGGAGAGATAAACAAAACCTACACCATGCAGGGAAAAATAACTGCCTTTCTTAAAAAAATGTGGCCATGTGATTTGTTTGACAACAAAATCACATGGTTAGAATGAGATCATGCTTTACACTTCATGTCTCTTCATAGTATCAGTTAAAAATAAAACATATACCTCCTCAAGTTGCTTTGCACTTGGTTGGAGGTGTTAAATCTTACCTTTGATACTTTGATGGTCATCCTCATGCTTTGAAATGAGCATGATTAGTTGCAACTCCTTCTTTGGCTCTAAATTAGCTAAATACCTAATTAGGCAAGGACTGGTCCTTTGAGTTCACCCATATTCTTTATACGTAACCCCATAAATGAAGCTACAAGTATATTTTTTCTCATTTCCTTGGATTTTTGTAAACTAATTTGTGGTCTATTCTTATTGCTCTTGAAAAAACACACTTGTTTCTACACTTGTATTCTAATTTTCTTCTTTGAACAAGAAATGTCAAAAATCAAAATCACCATCCATGATGACCTTTGATTTGGAAATGGTGTCATCATCTTCCTCCTTTTCCTCATCCATGGAGTTTGAAAGATCAAACTCGTCCCTTCCTTTCTCATGGATATTGATATGGGTAGAAAAATCTTCTTTTATGTTTGTAGTCGTTTCTTTGTTTGCCTCCTTTCTACCCCAAGTGCATTGGCCTATCACCCAGTGTGCACTGAGAACTCACTCGAGGCACGCATGAGTTTTGAGCCCCTAATTTATGTGAGCTTCGTGAGAAATGATCCACCATTGATGGAGAATGAGTTGCAAGAATGGAAATATAGACATTCACTCAGAAATAGAAGATACAGATAACAAATTTGTGTACAGATTCATCATAAATGGAAATGAACATTGTAAATAAGCATAGAGAAACTAGATCTAACTCAGAATAATATAAATAACATGAGGCTTTAAACTTAAGAACATGAATAACCAAAATCACTCACATATGTTTATTTATAAAAATTTATAGTGGCCTCGTTACTTCATAAGGGTCATATAGACCGAATACATCAAGGAATATTATCGTAAACCCTCTAAAAATACTTTGCAAAGAGATATCTTAGCTATTTCACCCATTAAAACCCTTGTTCATATCCAAATCCATGCATATATGTTTAATAACATCCTTGCAAGTATTTCTACATCACCTTCTTACTACTTAAAACCATCTCTATCCCTAATAGCATCATAACAACACTTTTTTATTACTCTCCTTATTATTTTGGACCCAAGCACTCCTTTAAGTATGCTTTAGATGCACCACATTGGTCTCTTTCATGAACAAATCACATGCCAAGTGGAAGTGTGGTCCTCCATGGTTGAATGCCTATACTAGCTTACGAATGACTCCATTACCTATAATGATCATCTCAAGAATATTCCTTATGCAGAATATTCTTTTCTTGATCTCGAAGGCTCTAGGCTGGCACCTTTTTCATTTTTCATGCCTACTCATGATTTTCACATGTTTTTCCTATGAGAAATTCTTCAAAACATGGCTAAGTCACCAAACCTTCCATCTCCCATGAGTGCCAACCTCTTCTCCCATGTGCCTTTCCCTTACACACTTTTTCTTGAGTGCCTTCCTTCTTTACGGCCTCCCTCATGTGCTGACATCTTCCTTAGGACTTAGTCAATTCATGGCCCAACATTACCCCACACTATGCATGTTTTCCATCCTCGAAAACACTCTTCCCTTCCATCAAATAATAAAGAATAGAGGAAATGAAAGAATAAAAAATGGAAGAATCTTATTACTGTTGCATGAGAAGTGGGAAATATTTCTTCACAGGGGCTTCAATCTTAACCCAAAAATCCACCTCATTTTGGGCCTATTGAAGTAAGTTACCCACCATTGTGCTAACCTCATCAACAATAATCTCATCCCCCTCAGCATTCAATTTATATTCAATTCTTTCCATCTACTTGCTAAGGTCTCCCAGTGCATCCATCTTGTGAGTAACTTGGGGCTACAACTCTTTTAGTTTATTTTTAATCGAAACCCTTAAGGTTTTGATCACCTCTCATTTATTCTCTACCTCAGCCAAGATCCTTTCCTACTCTACCCTATTTCCTTTATTTTTCTCTTGAATTTCTTTCAAATCCACTTCATGGCTGACAACTAATATGCTTTCTACTATGTCCCTATTGTCATAGCATTAATATACAACTTCTTCCATTTGCATTGTGGTCTTCACTAAGGCAAGGACCTCGGATTACTTATTTAGTATCTCCCCAATCCTTAACTTTTCTTCTCCATTTTAGCATGTCGTCGCCTCTTCTACCGACTCTGATGTGAGTGGTTGTCTCTCCACGGTGAGTATGTGCATCAATTATTCCAATAAGTGCATGGTCGACTCATATTTCTACTTAGGAGGAACTAGGTCCAGGTGCTTCAAGATAATGGAATCTAAAATATCCTCTACCTTCTTGTGGACTTTGTGCACCTTCTCTTTTTCATCCCTTGGTTCAAGCCTTAACTACGCATTAATTAACTCCTTTTTCTTGATCTCCCTATCCATCTCAATGATATCCTTACTATTATTTCCAAGTTCCTCCTACAAGGATTGTATTCCATCATTTCTCCCAAAAATTCTTTCCTCCACTTCTACTAACACCTTTTTTAGTGCATTGAAAACTTTCTCATCCGAAAACTGATGAGTATTTAAAAGGGGGTTCATTCCTTCAACTTTCAGTGTCTCTATTGGAGCTTGAATACTCTCACACCTTTTCTTTGATTAATGCCTCTAATGTTCACATGTCCAATTATTCCACTTTAAAATATGTTAAAGGGAAAATTCATGACTCAGACCATGTGGGACCTTATCTATTTTTGTAAAAATCCCTTCTAAAGTTAAGGGTTGTAAAGGCTTTAGAAATTTTCCATAAAATTGGTAGAGGGATTAGAGACAAAATTTGGGAACAACTAAAAATATAGGCCCCGTGGAAGATGATAATAATGTCCACGTGTTTCCTCAGCACAACTTTGAAAAGGAATAGAAAGTCAGGCCTCCCCTAAGTTACGATCATTCACCACATAGCTTATGCGCGACAAGGAAGTTCCAGCAAGTTGAAAAGTCAGAGAAAGGGGTAGGATGCAGATGTTGTTATGTGTCCCCAAGAACAATTTGAAAAAAGGAAAGGCCTGCAGAGGTAAGGAAATCCCCACAAAGATATGTTTGGAGCCCTGTAACTCATAGTGTTACGATGTTTGAGGATTATTGCAAATCACTATGAGATGAATCTTCTATTCAAGATGAGTTACAGCCGGTTCGATATGATGCAATACATTAAGAGGTTGAGGAAAAGTGCATAATTGTGAACCATTGAAAACACAATACTAGTTTATTTTCATTACTTGTGCTAGTACTAAAATAAGGACTCTGTAATGTGGAAACAGAAAAGAATTGCATATCAGAAGGTGAAAATATAAATGTGACATCATTTGAAATTTGTCTCACATATAATTCAAAATGGGGATTCTATAGGGGCCCCAGCCCAAGGTAAAATGTTTCGTCTACATAATTGAAAAAAAAGGCATAAGAGATAGACATACTACTCAGAGACCTCTCACTCCTTCGCAAGCTCTCCTTCCCATAAAAGTTAGTTTGTTCAGAATTTTATTATTCCTTAGTGCGAATTCATCAGAGCCATGTGTTTTCTAGATAAACACAATAGAAATTTCTAAATCTCACGACATCCCCATATCCATTAATGACTCAAGATTCATTCAAGATTCATGCATGATCTTCTCCAGCTCAATCTTCTTTTAGTATAAATGCACCCAGTCTAGAAGATCTAGGACACATGCGAAGAATGTTCTCTTTCACTTCCCTTTGTGAAGGGTAGACTTGTTAAGAATAGAATGAGGGGGAACGGATGGAGTGGTTGGAAGACCAAGGACTACATCATGGGTGATAGAAGGAACAAGAGACTTTGAGCTAGATTCAACTTTCCATCTCCTTAAAAAGGGTTGGTTCTCTCTTGGATAAGGGATTAGCTGAGGACCTAAGAGGCCATGCCCTGATGAAGGAACATAACACCCTGAGCAAGTGGAAAACCAAACTGAAAACCTACCCATGTTATCCCAAGTAGATGAGATTAATTCTCTTGAACAATGAATAAATATGGAAAACTCCTCTTATCCATCTGAGATAGTGATTGGGGTTGAGAGCTTGATTTTCCCTTTCTATTTCCCGAAGATGGTGCTGGAATTGAACTTTTTTATGAGTGTAGTCATTTTTACACCCACTAAAGAATAAGGGAATCCCATGCACACTGGCCTATATCCCATTGGGTGGTGGGTACTCACCCAAGGAATGTGCGGGCTCCGAGTCTCTCTTTTATGTGAGTTGAGTGGGAAAACACCATCTATGATCCAAAATTTAAAGAAAGTGAGTGGGAATGAGACATGTAAACATCATAGGGCTCAGAATGGCTCTAGACCAATGCATTCATTACAGACAGAGATACTTTAACAGACTTAAAGAACTGAATCAAAAAAGAAAGGAAAATGCATAAGGATTCATATTCATCTTATAAATATACATGAAAAAGAACTATGAAGAATCATGTATGAATCTGAACCAAGAAGGGTCATATTCAAATAACTTGGTAACCTCATTACATTCATTAGACTCACTAAAAAACACCACATTATGGCAGACCAAAGTCATGCATCATAACTGGATCCATATCCTTTAGATCTCAAAAATACATTTTATAACCCCAAGCCCTTGATATATCCATCTCCTATAGTTTATCTACCCAACCCAATATAATCCTTACAGCCATTTTTGTAGAACTCCACTCTCTTTTAATCTATATTCTTAACCAATTCTATAAACACCCACACACACACCTTTTCCTTCTACGGGCACTTGTATTTATAGGAACCCCGAAGTGCCAACTCATCCTTCTGTGACCTCAGATCCAGTGCCAAGTGTCTGATTGTGGTCCTCCATGGGTGCAAGATCCTCTAGGCATAATCTCTCCACTCTCTACCATGATGGCCTTCTAGAATCCTCCATCGCGAGGCATATTCCTTCCTAGGCCATCTTTTCATCAGGCTGGCACCTTATCCACTCTTCATGCACAGTCGAGTCATAATTTTCTCGTGTTCTACTCAAAATTCCAAATACAGCTAAGTCCCAAGACCTTGTTCTATCAGTACATAACATAGGTTCTTCTAAAACCCTCCTAGAACCCTTCCTTGCATGTCTTCTCCTTGTGTTCCCACTCTTCAACTTAGGCATTGCACACTAATGCACCTACGTGTACTTAGTCAATATTTTAGGGGCCCAACATCACCCCACACTTTACCTATTCTCCACCTGCGGGAACATTTCTTCAAAGAAATAATTACTATAGAGTTAACATCTTGGAAAAATTATAACGGAAAGAAGAATTGGAAAAAAAATTAAGAATGGGGGAGTGTTGTCATTATTGCAACAAGATAGGAAAATTTCTTTGCAAGTCAGCCTCTAACTTGTTCCAGGCATCGACTTCATTTTGTGCTCTCTAGTAGAGGTCCCCAACTAGGGCGTTTACTTCGTCAAAACCCAATCCATTTCCTCGAGGACGCACATCAGGCTTCTAGGTTGATGTTCAGGCATCCAGTGTGATTGCACAACATGGAAACCTCTCTCCAAGCGTGGGACTTGTAAAACCGAGAGAGGAATCTCCAGAGAAGGCTGGTTCCTGCTCCTAAACTACCTGCCACAAGCTATTCCAGTGCAGGCAAGCTAATCTAATCCTAATCTAACCATGCCAAGGAGACAGAGAGAGAGAGAGAAAGGAAAAACAGCAAAAGCCTACACTAAAACGGTGATACACCAGAGAAGGAGAATGTTGGACATCTATCAAAACTGCCATGGGACAAAGAGAGGTGAGCAATGGGAAGGATGGACAGATGCATCACAGGCCCAAGGATAGATTTCACACAGAAAATGTCCCAAAACTCCATGAACACAGCTCCAGACCTGCAATGAACATTCAAACATGCACAAATACCTGCAATGAAGAGAGGCAAGAAGAGAACAAGCAAAAACGAGGAAGGATGGACAGATGCATCACAAAACACGTTTTGTTGCTCCAGAAGTTTCCACAGAACATCATTCCATTAGTAAAAGGCAAAAAACGCCATTACAGAGCAGGGAGGAGGTTCGAACTCCATTTTCAACCCTAGAGAAGAAAAGAAGGGAGGGCAGAGCAGAAAGAATGAACAACCTTTTTTTTTTAATGAGCCAAATCTGGCTTTTTACATTGCATGGGTCGAGCCCAGGGGACAGAAACGTGAAAAAATGTGCAAGCCCATTCCTCATTGACTGCAGATGCATTAAATCAGCATGGGGGATCTTTGTCAACCCATACCCTGTCACTTTGAGCGATTTTGAGGAGAATGCGACCCATTTGCATTAACTGGGCCGCTAAAATGTCACTTCTGGCCGTGCAGAAGAAGAATGCGACCCATTAGCATTAAAATAGGTTGTTGAAAGGTCGCTTCTGGCCATTATCACACGTCAGCGCCGTTTCTCCATTTTCTCTCTTCAGACTGCACCAAAACTCGAGATTGATCCCAGAATCATGTAGAGCAACTCACAAGCTTTCCGTTGATATAAAGAACGTGGAAATCCGAGCTCTGGATCAAAAGATATGGCGATCTGAAGATTTAGGGCACGGAACAGACCAAAACGGATTTTGAAATATTTCCCGCGCTCTGCCACTTGGATGACACATGGCACGCTCTGATTGGTCGCGTGATTCTCTCTCCTCTGCCTTTCGGCGGGCTGTCTTTTGAATTTTTCTTGTGGGCCCCTGCTGGGACACGTGGCGCTATTTCATTGGTTCGGATCAGTGCTCGAAAACACGCCCCTTTGACTTTTTGACTTTTCTCCTCGTGACACGTGTTATGATCTGATTGGTCCTCGGGTCTGCTGGCTCTTTTGCGCCCTTCGCGTCTTTTTGTCCCGGATGTCCCAAACCGTTTGGGACAAAATCTTCCGATCCGCCCGAAATGGGCTTCCTTGTCCCTCATTGGCCGATGACACGTGGCGCTGCTTGATTGGCTTTCGGCTTTTTCGGCGATCCGCGTCCCGCTCGTCCCTTTGTCCCATTTGGCACAGTGCTCCTTGTGCTGATTTCGGGCGAACCGGCCGGTTCGCGTCCATTTGTCCCAAATGTCCCATTTGCCTTCGGACTGTTTGTTCCCATTTCGCCCGGTTCGGCCGGTTCGGGCATTTCTGTCCCATTTGTCCCATAGCAGTTAGTGCGAAAGTTCTCCTTTTCGGCCGGTTCGGGCATTTTTGGCCCGCTTGTCCCACTTTGCTTCGGACTGACTTGACCTTTTTCGCCCGGTTCGGCCGGTTCGCGCCTTTTCGGCCCAGATGTCCCAATCAATTTTTTACTGTCTGTGCTCATTTCGGCCGGTTCGGCCGGTTCGGGTTTTTTTCGGCCCAGATGTCCCGAGCAACACTTAGCCAATTTTCATGATTTTTCCTGGATCGACCTATTTTCCCTTTTTTGAACCTTTTTTCCGCATTTTCAGAGCTTGCTCCTTCCTTCTTCGGCCTGGGGAGTTTAGAAAGTTTCCTGAAGGGACCCTGGAAACATGAATTTTGGCCCCGAATCAATCAATTTTCCTGGGATTTGGATATTCTGATGCATGTTATCAAAATTACCCTGGGGGGGGAATTTTGGATAACAATTTGGCGACTCAACGGGGGCATCTGCCTGCTAGATGAAAAGACCAGTAGCCTGAAGCAATCCATTGGGCATGGAGTCATAAGTTGCAACCTGCAACTGATCTGAACTTTGAAAATATCTCCCTCTCAGCCACTTGGAAACCCATCGGGCATGGAGTTGTTCACCAAGATGCCACTGAAATGAACTGTGCCAGAGAAAAACCAGCAACACCAAAACTATGTACAAAACTGAAAATCATACATGCCCCAAATGGAACATGCAGAGTGTGCACAAGCACTTCTTCTGCTGGAAGCAAACCTACCTACTCTACTCTAACTAGAAGCAAAGGTGAGCTAAACAAACCCTGCAACTGGTTGTGCAAAATAGCTTCCTTTCTTCAAAATTGGCAGCCATGCAATTGATTTGGCACTGATCATGGCTGTTTGGATGGATGGAAAATCAACAAGAAGCTGATCTTCTACCCAAATCATCAAGGTATCAACTAAAAAATCCAATACCTCTTTTAGTTGCTCTGCATTTGGATTGGAGAGGTATGGCAGCTGATCCTTGGTACTTTGTAGCTCATCCTCATGCTCAGAAGCAAGCATGACTGGTTGTGGCTTCTCCTTTGGCTCTAATGAAGCCAAATACCTGATTGGGCAAGGTATGGTCCTTTGAGTATGCCCATTGCTGTGATTTTCAACTCCAAGAATGGAGTCTTCTTGTAGATCCTCCTGGATGGATGGTGTGGAAGAAAAGGTGAAATCCTTCTGTCCTTTCCCTTCCTCCGATGGAGAACATGGAAGATTTAAATCTTCCAATTTTGATTCCAAAGAGCTGCTGTAAGATGCAGGATGCTGCAAATGAAAGCTCTCCTTCATGGCAGCAGGCTTTGGTGTTTGGAATGTGGATGATGAAAGAGAGAATGGTGAAAACTCAACCGGCTCTTCTCCATCAAAACAGTCCTCCAAATCTGACAGGTAAACTGCCTCATTGCTGTGCTGCTGCTTGTATTCAACTTCCTCCGTGGTGTCCTCTTGATGTGCAACCTGACCACCATGGTTTGCTTCACTCTCCAATATTGAGTTTGAGAGATCAAACTCCTCTTCATTACTAGAACTTGAGAGAGGTGAAGTAGAAAGAAGAACTGAAGGTTCTCCTGTAGCCTGCTTTGTGCTCAAAGCCCTTGGATCTGCGTTTTTCTCCTCCACAGCTAGATTGTGCTCCTCTTCTTTTGGATTTGGAGCAGCTTCTCCTTCCTCCAATGTTTGAAGACGATCTTGCTCTTGATTGAACTCCTCCTCCAGCATGAAGTTTGTCAAGTCAAACTCTTCAATTTGTTGCTCTAGAGGACAAGTTGGGACTGCAAGATCTTCTTCTCCAACAAAATCAGTCCTCACCACCATTTGTTCAACCTTAGCCTCTTCTGTAGGCTTAACCATCAAGGGGATCCTTGTCATCCCAAATTTGGCAGTCCAAACCTTCAAGCTGTCTGTCATTTCTTTTCTGTTTGGCTCTTCCTCTTGCTGTCCTTGATGACTGATTTTTACAATTTCTTCTTTCCCACATGGAATTGGGAATGCAAGAGGAGGGATGGGTTGTAACTCAGCTGATTTTACAATTTTTTGTGGTGGTGGAGGCAGTGAAACCTCTTGTTTCTTTGGAGGAGGGGGTATTTCTGTTAGCTCTTGTGGAGGGGATGACTGTTTGGAAGGGAAAAGGAAAGAAGAATCGAGATGAGGTGGAAGACTGGGGGGTGGAGAAATGGATTCAACATTTGGGACAGCAGATGGAGAGTTTAAATGAGATGGTGCAACTTGAGAAAGAGAAAGACCAGATGATGGTGTAGAACCTACCCATTGACAAGGTTGTTCAACAACAAGTGCATAGGCCTCTATTCCTGCTATCCATTGTGCAAGTTGGGGCAGCATCTTTATCATGAAGTCCAGCTTCTCCTGAGGGCTGAAGTGTCTTGGAAAAAGGCCTCCCCATGGACAAGGAGTCCTGCAACCAATTCTGAAAGCTCTCATCTGAGCTGTTGCTCTGCACTGCACCATCCCCACCTCCATCTTTTGAATTTTCTCCAACAGACCAGCATCTTGGATCTGATGGTCTTCATTGTATGCATACTCTTGCTCTTGGAAAGCTCCATAGCCAAACTGACTTTGGCACTGCTGCTCATATGGGTATGCATACTGATCTTGAATCTGCTCAAAATGCTGATTTGGAGGATTTGTAAAATGTGTTGGAGGTGTGATATACTGCTGTTGGAAATGTGAGTTCCATGATGGAAATGAAGTCATGATTGCACAACTTCATAGAACGAAAGAATGATGGAAGAGATGGAAGGAAGAATGGATGAAAATGGATGGAAAGGAAGGTCTGCAGCTTGACAGATGGGTTGTTGACCAGATGGAGTCGCCAGATGTGTTTGCAAGTGCCTCCAAAGGCTGAAAACTTCACAGGAACACACCAACCTGCAAAAGATGAAGTGAAAGACCTCTAAGGTCCCACCGGGCGTGCCAAAACTGTTAGTGCAAAATCACAGCACCCCTGGACGCACATCAGGCTTCTAGGTTGATGTTCAGGCATCCAGTGTGATTGCACAACATGGAAACCTCTCTCCAAGCGTGGGACTTGTAAAACCGAGAGAGGAATCTCCAGAGAAGGCTGGTTCCTGCTCCTAAACTACCTGCCACAAGCTATTCCAGTGCAGGCAAGCTAATCTAATCCTAATCTAACCATGCCAAGGAGACAGAGAGAGAGAGAGAAAGGAAAAACAGCAAAAGCCTACACTAAAACGGTGATACACCAGAGAAGGAGAATGTTGGACATCTATCAAAACTGCCATGGGACAAAGAGAGGTGAGCAATGGGAAGGATGGACAGATGCATCACAGGCCCAAGGATAGATTTCACACAGAAAATGTCCCAAAACTCCATGAACACAGCTCCAGACCTGCAATGAACATTCAAACATGCACAAATACCTGCAATGAAGAGAGGCAAGAAGAGAACAAGCAAAAACGAGGAAGGATGGACAGATGCATCACAAAACACGTTTTGTTGCTCCAGAAGTTTGCACAGAACATCATTCCATTAGTAAAAGGCAAAAAACGCCATTACAGAGCAGGGAGGAGGTTCGAACTCCATTTTCAACCCTAGAGAAGAAAAGAAGGGAGGGCAGAGCAGAAAGAATGAACAACCTTTTTTTAAATGAGCCAAATCTGGCTTTTTACATTGCATGGGTCGAGCCCAGGGGACAGAAACGTGAAAAAACGTGCAAGCCCATCCCTCATTGACTGCAGATGCATTAAATCAGCATGGGGGATCTTTGTCAACCCATACCCTGTCACTTTGAGCGATTTTGAGGAGAATGCGACCCATTTGCATTAACTGGGCCGCTAAAATGTCACTTCTGGCCGTGCAGAAGAAGAATGCGACCCATTAGCATTAAAATAGGTTGTTGAAAGGTCGCTTCTGGCCATTATCACACGTCAGCGCCGTTTCTCCATTTTCTCTCTTCAGACTGCACCAAAACTCGAGATTGATCCCAGAATCATGTAGAGCAACTCACAAGCTTTCCGTTGATATAAAGAACGTGGAAATCCGAGCTCTGGATCAAAAGATATGGCGATCTGAAGATTTAGGGCACGGAACAGACCAAAACGGATTTTGAAATATTTCCCGCGCTCTGCCACTTGGATGACACATGGCACGCTCTGATTGGTCGCGTGATTCTCTCTCCTCTGCCTTTCGGCGGGCTGTCTTTTGAATTTTTCTTGTGGGCCCCTGCTGGGACACGTGGCGCTATTTCATTGGTTCGGATCAGTGCTCGAAAACACGCCCCTTTGACTTTTTGACTTTTCTCCTCGTGACACGTGTTATGATCTGATTGGTCCTCGGGTCTGCTGGCTCTTTTGCGCCCTTCGCGTCTTTTTGTCCCGGATGTCCCAAACCGTTTGGGACAAAATCTTCCGATCCGCCCGAAATGGGCTTCCTTGTCCCTCATTGGCCGATGACACGTGGCGCTGCTTGATTGGCTTTCGGCTTTTTCGGCGATCCGCGTCCCGCTCGTCCCTTTGTCCCATTTGGCACAGTGCTCCTTGTGCTGATTTCGGGCGAACCGGCCGGTTCGCGTCCATTTGTCCCAAATGTCCCATTTGCCTTCGGACTGTTTGTTCCCATTTTCGCCCGGTTCGGCCGGTTCGGGCATTTCTGTCCCATTTGTCCCATAGCAGTTAGTGCGAAAGTTCTCCTTTTCGGCCGGTTCGGGCATTTTTGGCCCGCTTGTCCCACTTTGCTTCGGACTGTTGACCTTTTTCGCCCGGTTCGGCCGGTTCGCGCCTTTTCGGCCCAGATGTCCCAATCAATTTTTTACTGTCTGTGCTCATTTCGGCCGGTTCGGCCGGTTCGGGTATTTTTCGGCCCAGATGTCCCGAGCAACACTTAGCCAATTTTCATGATTTTTCCTGGATCGACCTATTTTCCCTTTTTTGAACCTTTTTTCCGCATTTTCAGAGCTTGCTCCTTCCTTCTTCGGCCTGGGGAGTTTAGAAAGTTTCCTGAAGGGACCCTGGAAACATGAATTTTGGCCCCGAATCAATCAATTTTCCTGGGATTTGGATATTCTGATGCATGTTATCAAAATTACCCTGGGGGGGGAATTTTGGTCTGCTTTATTTCCTTTGTTCTTCTATTGGAATTCTTTGAGCTTTACCTCATGAATGGTGACAAGAATACTCGTCATTTTATCCTTTTCTGTGCAATTTTCATATGTGGCCTTAGTAGTATGGGTAGTAATTTTCACATCAGCAAGAACCTTGTTGTATTTGGCAATGACTGCTACCACCTTCAATTTATCCTCCTTCTCCATGCATGTTTCTATTTCTTCTACAGATTCTAAGGCCAGATGGTTGCCCTTTCCATTCGGTGAGTGACCCATCTTAAGTCTTTACCATGGAACCTATAAGAGTAGATTTCACCCCCTTCCAAATATGAGAAACAAGGTCCTGATGCTCTCAAAAAATAATGGCATATGTGATGAATTCTACCTTCTTATGATATCTCGAGTAATCTAGCAGCTGTGGTCAACCCTCTTATAGCTCACGCTTGGAGCTTGTTTCACTAATTACTTCCTCGTGATTCAAGTTCTGGGAGGTTTATTCTAGCTCATCTTACCTTCTTATCTAGCTCTGACTCTATGTAATTTTACCCTGTTATTATCTTGTAGAATAACCTAACATTCCATCTCAACAGGTACCTTATTTGGACCATTGTAGGACTTGTTCATCTGACCATTCTTTTAAGCGCTCACCAAGGGGTTATCTCCTATTTGTAGGTCACTCATCCTCACCCAGTCTACCTTCAACATTATTTTGCACTCTGGCTCGAGTCAATGTGGGACTCAATTTCCCATGACCAAGCATTGTTCCTCAATCCAACCCTATGTTAGCATACTTTCTATCATCTAATGACTCCATTCCCTAGAGTTGATCTGTTAGTGAACTCTGTTTTTGAAACTGGTTTCCAGATCTACCACCTTGCTTGGATCATCAATGTTATATCAAACTTGGCTTCTGGATCTGCATGCACTAGTCCTCCTATTGACCCGAGTCCTTAGGAATAGTCAACCAATCTAATGGGGCCTCCCATGATACCGTGTCTTTCCCTATGCTTTATTCCATATTGTTCATTCATCACTATATCAACGTTGTCCTCCAACTCTTGTTCAAGTCAAGGCTTCCAATAATCTTCAGGTACTTCTCGTTCTACCACCTCGTCTACATTCAGATCTTTAGTAAGGTTTAGATTCATCTGATCCTTGTTGTTAACCATCTTCACTTCCACTCAGGTCTCTGTCGACTTGCCTCTCTACATTCTGGGTTCCCTTCCTTGACACTTGGCAGGTAACCATTCTTGTCCTCTTTTCCTTCATTCTAAATTATGCATGCTAAAAACAAGTGGTTCTTAGTCCCATTCTAGGTTCATGTTACTTCATAAGCATTCCTATCGCCCTTTATCATTTCTCCATACATGTTTATCTAGTCATTTGAGTCAGCTTCCTCCATCATTATCTGCTTCTATCAAAAGGGGGTTAACATGTGTGAAAGGATAGGTAGACACTTCTTAGAACCAACTTCTTCGGGTAGCCCCCTCTAGTGATTTCAATCCTAATGTGATTTTATTTTTATTTCTCTGACACCCCCCTCTCTGACTGGTAGACCTCTTCATACACATGTAAATACTTGTTCTAGAGAGATCATTCACTTTGGTGCCAATCCTCTTTGCAGTATCATTACACATTTGAGGTGTGTTAAACCTTGTCTCTTCTATGCTCCTGATTTATCTTAGGCGTGGTCTTCTTCTAGTTAGTAGATCATTAAATTGAAAAGAAATCAAACATTCTCAAGATCAACCACCCTTCTAGTAACTTGGAACTGAAATCCTTATGTGAAATGGAATAACAAGTGTAAAATGATTCATGACCTGCTTGCAATAGGCAGAGTCAGAAGATTCAGCAAAAGAACTTCATGTGACTTAAAGTGGGTTCCATATACGCACACTTTGAACTTAGGGTAGACCAAGGTTTTGTGCATCTCCCTGTGGTCCTGATCCGATACTTCAAAGAGTTCTATAACTTCAGTTGGAAAGGCTACTTGAAGTTATTTACCTCACCTATGTGGGACCTGAGTAGTGAAAGAAAATGTTGAAGTTTATCAACCATGTAGATTATTGCATTTCAGCAACTACCCTGTTCTTTGTTAGGAATGCATGAGTGTTGGTCTAAAATGAAATCCTACTCCTATCTCCATCTCATGATCAAATATTGGAACTTCTATATGGGATCAACAACTATGTGCCTTGAACGTCATTCCTGAAGTATGTCTCCCATTTCTCAAGACATGCCTTGTTGAATATCCATCATAGCCTTCATCTCAAGTGTAATTTTCAACATGTCTATATGGCTACTTATGGGTCCTACTTATCGATATTTCCCATAGAATATTTAGATGATTCTCTTATCTGGCATTCCGATTGTTTGTTATTGACAATCAGCTCAGATGTGCATTGCTGAAAATCTATCTTCTCACCCTCATGTGCATTTTTGATGATCTCCTTCTCAATGTATTTGGACTACTTCTAATATTGTGCTTCTCATGATACATCTCTTACTAGCTTGCATAATCATTCATATTATGATTGATGGTTCACTATGTGATAGCATCTCTCTTTTTCGTTGACATTCTCATTTCCAGAGTCCGCTATCTGATACTAATGAGGCAGATCTGATAGCCATGGTTCTCCTTTTTTCATACAGTACCGAGTTTGACATCTCCTATGTCCATGCACTATGCTTCTAATGATGTTTCATCTGATGGCTTCTATACATCGAGTCAGGCCTTCATCTATCATCTTCTTCTTTTCACTAGATGTTTCATGGTCCTCTTATTACATCATCTGAGGACCCATGTGTTTCTTGCTTCCTACGAAGTGATAGATGTATCTTCATCGGTCACGCATCACTTATTATGCCATTTTTTTTATGCACTCAAGTCCTACCAATGCTATGGAAACTCATAGAGTTGCAACAATCCTACTATCTCCATCTTCACTATTATATTCTTCACTATAAATGGGTAATCCTAGTTGGTGTCCTCTTGTTTGTCAGGCACACTAATCTCCTTTATCATCTCTTGATATTCAGTCATGATCACTCATAATGGTTATAATCACTTACAACCATCTTATTACATGGGATTATCACTCCTTTCACAGATTACCCCCTTTTGGGTACTACATATCATCATACTCATCATGCATGTCGTAGGTGCAATCACAATCTTATTGTTTTCAGTATGCCCTAACCCTTTATAAAAGTTACAGTTGGTTTACTAGGTGCCATTCTTTAAGTGACCTTTGCACTTCAACTTCTCTTACTCTGGTTCACTACCCCTTTCCCTAAGTTTAGATCTCATAACTTCTGCAGAAAATCCTTCCTAACCCATGCTTTATCATGCATACATTCACATGTTATAATGGTATTGGTGACCCTCATACTCATTTTCTACATTACCACCTACTTAGGACATCTTGTTCTAATGATATATTATTACTTAAAGCCTTTTGATACAATCTTATTAATGAGGCGTTAAAATGGTACACTCATCTTCCATTTGGTTCCATTAGTACTTGCTATGATATGTAAGATGCTTTCCTCCATCGGTTTATCATCAATAGTGGCCCTAAAATTACATATGACCTCTTATGTAGTTTACATCAGGACTTATTCAAACCTATCAAGGATTATAGTTTACAATTCATTTATTGTATACATCAACTAATATTCCAACCTATATATCTACATAAGTAATTCATTTTCTATCATGGTTTGATTCCTATGCTCAAATAGAGAATACAATATGATATATGTGAGTCATACATTCTTCTATGCTAAAAATTCCTCTATATAGAGCCAGACCTTATTTCAGAAAATTTCATTGACCCTCAACATACATCTACTTATATTATATCATCAAGTACTCCTCCGTCAAAAGTGGTTGAGCGTGTTACACAATCTCTACCTTTTCCTAACAAACAAAACAAAAAAGTGCAACTGACTCCACCACTACATAATACTTCTCCTCTTTGCAATGCAATTGTTGACATGTGATTTGTCCTAAGAACATGTATTCTTTTGACTATTTGAAATCATGCTTTCCATGGATAAATTATTTCTTTTCTTGGATTCAATTGTTGAAATGTTGTTGCTTGCAAGGAATCCATTTTGTTTGAGATAAGTAAGGTTGTAAACTGGTAAAGTTGTTTGTAAATTTATCTCTATATAATAATGAAACCTTAGATCAATTCCATTGATCCAAGGTATGTTTTAATTCTTCTTACCTGATATGTATGGAAAACAGACATTCAGAGGTTGAAGGAAATAAAAAAATGAACCTTTGTAGGTTTACAATTTCTTTGATCTTCTTGGAAGTTCATGATGTGCATTCTGTTGTAAGTTGAGTGCTCATATCTTCTTGTCAACTTATCTAGATTTGAATGGCAGAAGTTGGAAAGAGGTCTACTTTAGGACTATTGAGGGTAAAGCCTAAGTCCTAGATCTATAAGATCTATCCTAACAGAATTCTAACCTAAGGTAAATTAGATCTACCGTATATCTATGCCTACTCTAATATTGTTCATCCTAACCTAAGTTGCATGTTTTCTAAGTTAGGGATTTGAAAATATCCTAAGGTGTTGACAGGTATATTTCTAACCTATTACCTAATATTATATTCGTATGAATAATGGCCTATCCTAAGGTGGAAAAGTTACCTAAGGAAATAATAAGATAACCTAAGGTAAATATTTTCTAAACTAACCTAAGGTCATACCCTGAGATAATGATATATATCCTAAACTAATGTGAGCATAGAAAGAGACCTAAGGGGTCGTATGGAAATTTGAAGGCATGACAACGGTTCCTAAGTCATTTATTTGATTTGATTTTTGAATTTAAATCATTACGTACTGTCAGTTTGACATAGGCATGGAAACTGGAGGTAATCCTAGTTAGTACCATGTCTAAAATTTAAACAATGCAAGTTCTCTTTGAATTAAGACTTGCCAATTTTGGATGGCAGTGGCGTGGAGATTTACACAGGAGACTAAAAATTAATGACATTAATTTTCATCGTTTTTGGCGAGAAAACCACCCTGGAAACCATGCGATCAAATTTGTTGGGAGTTGTTTGGTATTTTGTGCATTCCATTTTTTTATCTGCATGGAGCTATCTAGTTCTTCAAACCAGCAATTCTACTTTCAGTTTGTTGCTATTTTTAACTCCCTTGGACTATTTTTGATCCAATGGAAGTATAAGAAGCATTTCAAAAGGAATTTTTTGGTTGTTGATTCCATTTGGAGAAGAAGCAGTTGTGAAGGCTCGGCTAGAAATATTGTTTGTTGGATATTTTGTCAATCCAAAATATGAGGTTCAACCACAGTACATGGGATTAAATCCCTCCTCAAAGATAGGTGAGGCTGCCTGTTTATTACTAATCTAAAACACAGCAGAAAAAATATATACAATATTCACACTAATCTAACCATTGGGGTTGGGATAGAATCACGAAATCCATATCCACACTTTGGGAAGATGTCGTTTTTACAAATGGACTGGGTCAGAAATTATTACAATGGAAGAAACACAATGAAAAGGAAATGAGAGGAACGTATTTTCTTTCGAGTAAACATAGAGCACGAAATAATCATACGATCTTCAGATAACAAATGTAATGTTTGAAATGATTAGAATCATCAAGATGCTAAAAAAAGAATAGCTTAAGATTACGAACATAAGAACAATATCTTAAGAAAGATACATCTCACAACACAAAGTTTACAAAATAGCATCAACTTCTATTTCTCAAATGATTAAAATAAAACACAGTTTTTCTTCTTCACAGTAGCTCTCAATATTCCAAAAATCTCAACATTTTGGAATGTATGCACATCCCTTATTTATAATAAAAATAGTTGAGAGAAAATAGGATAAATCCTAGAAAATAGTCTTTTAACAAGAGTCCTATTTTACTTGACTCTCACGCAGGAGACCAAGTCAAAAATTGCTTCCTATGTGACGAAACAGAAATGAAAAATACATGTCAATTTCAAGATTAAAATGACATGAAACATTATGCTTATTTTGTTTCATCATCCTTGTCTTCCTCCGGCGTAGCTTGCTTTTCTCATAATTCCTAGAACTTCTGAATTGTGCCCTACATCTTAGCTTCATCTGGTGCATTGGAATGACTGCTAATACACCTCACTTGACATGTGTACCAACTACCAGAAAAATGGACATTAATGACATGTCATCATGCTTGGAGCATCCGAAAACCTATAACAAAGGATTTGCTTCATTTCAGGTTTCGGGTTTCAGGAAACATGAGACATGATGCATTTCGGGTTTCAGGTTCTGAGAAACATGAGACATGATGCATTTCAGGTTTCAGGTTCCGGGAAACATGAGACATGATGCATTTCGGGTTTCGATGCTTCTAAGTTCCGAAAACCTGACATGAAGGACTTAGGCAATTTAGGTTTCAGGTTTCGGGAAACATGAGACATGATGTATGAGAGAAACATGTTTTCATGCAATAAAAACTTGAAAACCCGAAAATCTCTTTCAAAAGGGATTTTTCAAAAAAATTCTTATGGTTATCTCAAATTTTAGCTGAAATCACTAAAATGGGATAACAGCTGGCTCCATTTGGGGACTTTCTTTGTGATATCAAAGGAAGAGAACTCAGAATCTCTAGCTTTATCCATTGGGCTACGGAGTCAGAAAAGAAGAAAACCGAAAAACAAAACAAGGAAAGAAAGAAAGACTAAAAGCAAACACACGACAGAAAGTAAAGTATGTACAATGCAAAAGAGCATCTTGCATTAATGATGGAACAAATTCAGATGTTGGCCACTGAAAGGCAAGGGAAGTGACTCTCCATCAAGATATGATAGATAGAAACTATTTTCACCATTCAGCTAATGAATCTTAAAAGGTCCTTTCCACAAAGAGTCAAACTTTTTGTGCATCCCTTTCTACTCCCTCCTCTTATCCCAAAGCAACACCAGGTCTCCAATTTGGAAATGACGTTGCCTTGATTTCTTGTCAAAAATTTTCTTTACTTTACTTTGATGGTCTGCAATGCGATCAACCACCTTGCTCTGTTCTTCTTCTAGCCTAGCTAGGTACATAACCCTTTTCTCAATAGAATTTTGAAAAGTCACATCTTCAACTACTTTGGCCAACTGTAAGGTTGGCAACTCTACTGATATAGGTATCTCAGCATCAATCTCGTATAGTAATTGGAAAGGAGACATTCCTATAGCTCACTTTGGGGTAATCTGATCAGCCCACAACGCATCGTACAATGCTTTGTGCCATGTCCTCTGGTTTTCATCTACTAGATTTCTAAATATGGTAACCAGGTTCTTGTTGCTGGACTCAGCTTGCCCATTGCCTTAGGGATAATAATTAGATGAGTGAGCCAGGGTGATGCCGAATCCATAGCAAAATTCTGTCAACTCATGCGATGAGAAATTGGAGGCATTGTAAGCCACAATATTATGAGGCACACCGAATCTGACAATTATATTTTCTTTAAGGAACTTGCACACAGCTTCTGAGGTTACTTTCTTAATTGGCACGTCTTCCGCCCACTTGGTAAAATAGTCTGTAGTAGTCAGCATGTAATTGTGTCCAGCACTGGAGGCAGGATTCAACATTCCAATGAAGGTAATTCCCCACTGGCGAAAAGGTTCTTCAAATACTACGGGCTTCAGGGGAAGAGTTGTTAGCTTGGGACAACCAACGAAATGTTGACAAGCTTCACACTTGGTCACCCACTCCACTGAATCCCAAAAGAGAGTAGGCCAATAGTACCTAGCCCGTAGGATCTTATAAGCTATTACAGAGGATGAGAAATTTCCTCCGCATGCTAGGCTATGGAAGGATTCTAACAACTTTAATTGTTGTGATTTATCAACATAGTGTAGGAACACACCATCAATGCCCTTCTTATATATACCGTTATCCCACAGGAGGTATCTTGCAGATCTTAACTTGACTTTCCTCTTCTCCTTTTGGCTTAAATGTAGGGGGCATTCACCATAAGTCAGAAAGAAAGCAATATCTATGTACCATTCATCAGTTTTACTCACGAAAAGCACCATGGGAAACTTTGAAGAGGTATCTTCAGTCTTTTCACATTCTTCTTCAACATGGTTTTTCATGATCAATTAGCACAAGCCCCTTCCTCATACCAACTTCGTAGGTCTAATGTCCAAGTCATACTCCTAAAATTTAGCTATCCAGGTACCTGGGTGACTCCCTAGTTCTTGTTGAGTCAAAATGGATTTAATGGCGGTGTCAAGAATGAGAACGAGGGTATGGGAATTCAGCACATAGTACCTGAAATGTTTCACCACTCGTACCACTGCATAAGCATGCTTTTCAATTTGTGACATTTTTAGCTCATGTTCCTTTAATGGACAACTCATAAAAGCGATGGGAGCTTCAATTCCCTCCCCGTTCTCCTGCATCAGGATGGCCGACACTATGTGAGCAGAGGCGTAGCTGTACATGATGAAATATTTTTTGAAATCAGGACATACTAGGATAGGAGCACAAGAAACCACCCTTTTTACTTCATTGAATGCAAGCTTCCCTTCAGTACTCCATCGAAATGGAATTTTTCCTTTCATCATCCCAAGGATATCCTTGGTTTTATCAGCAAAATTAGGTACGAACCTTCTTAGGAAATTAACCTTTCTGAAGAAGGAATGAACTCCAATTTTACTTGTGGGTAGGGTAAGGCTTTGAATGGCCTTTACCCTCTCTAGGTCGATTTTGGTTCCTTCTCTAGTCATGATATGACCCAGAAAATTTCCTTCAGTCACTCCAAACATGGACTTCTTGGGATTTAATGAAATCTCGTGATGCCTGCATCTCAAAAGTAATTGCTCTAAATGATCATAATGATCACTCCATTTTTTAGAGAAAACGGTCAAGTCATCCAAATATACCACTATGAATTTTCCCATCAGGTCTCTAAATTCCAAGTCCATAGCTCTCTCAAAGGTGGCTCTGGCATTGATCAAGCCAAAAGGCATCCTCCTGTAAGCAAAGGTCCCCCATGGGGTTGTGAAGGCCGTCTTGTGTTGATCCTCCGCAGCTACCTCAACTTGATTATATCCTAAAAATCCATCGAGCATGGATAGAATTTTTGATCCAGTAATGGTTTGTAATACTTGATCCATGATAGGCAAGGGATAATTTTATTTTAATGAAGATTGATTTAGGTTCCGGAAATCAACACAAATCTGGATTTCGCCATTCTTCTTCCTGACAGGGACGATGTTAGCAATCCAAGTGGAGTGATGGATTGGAAAAATAATTCTAGCATCTAACATTTTCTGAATTTCTGCAAGGATAGTCCCTGAGATCTTGGGATTGTAATGTCTTTGCTTCTACCTGTAAGGTTTTACATCAGGCTTCAAAGGGATACTGTGTTGTACGTCTTTGGGCTTGAAGGATTTTAAATCTGCATAAGACCAAGCTAAGACATCCATGTATTTCTTCAAGAGTGAAGTGAACTTCACTTTCTCCTCAGGGGAACAACATTTCCCAATGTTCACCATCTAAGGTTGATCAGACAAACCTAGATTGACTTGATCTACTTCCAAGGAAGAAGCTACTTCAACTTGTCTTTTGTTTTGAATAAAATGATCATGCTTTTCAAACAAACCCTCCAAAGAAACTAGAACTTTGGGTATCATGTTGCCTTTAAAATGAATAAACTCACCATCAAACTCTTGATATGGATCTGAGATAGATTCAAGAAAATCTAATTCCGAACCTTCAAAGTACAGCTCACTAAAATTGTCATCTTTTTCTAGAAAATTCAACACTTGTTGATCATCATTGAACACTTGCCAATGAGTCGTGTTATCTAGGATACTGGGATGATACACGATCTCAATGGTGTATGTATCTTGTTTGAAATGGGGATGAGGGAGAAGGAGGGATGCAGACACGGCCAAAGAATCAGCCTTGTCATTATAATCTCTAAAAACTACCTTGATGGAGAATGCATCAAAGCATTCTATATCATCCCAAACTTTGTTCCTGTAATGTCTCAAGTGATCATTTTTTACTTGATATATTCCCTTGACCTGATTGACAATCAGCTCTACATCCCCTTGAACTTTGAGATTTTGAATTCCCTTCTGTTTGGCCATTTCTAATCCTAGTAATAGAGCTTCATATTCAGTCGTGTTATTAGTATTATCAAACTGCAATTTGAAAGCAGAGGGGAAGATCTCGGAATTAGGAGATATAAGAACTACACCAGTGCCCGATCCGGTGGTTGAATAGCTACCATCAAATTTGAGGGTCCAAATAGCATTAGAATCTTCTTTCTTAACATCTACCGCCGGTATCTCTAATTTCATGAAATAATTTCCAAAGCTAGCATCTTCGAAAAGAATTTGAGCATTAGGGTCATCTGATTTAGTTACCAAATACCTCGCCTGAGGCTCGGGATGGAGAACATGATAAACCCCATTAACTGGAATCCTTGCCTTGGTCCAATCCATATTAATCTCTCATCTGATGTCTTTATAAAAACCTCTACCCAAGAGGATACTACAGGCTGCAGGAATGTCGGCAACTAGAATAGTCATTTACACTCTCTTCTTTGGGAAGGCAACAAATGCAAACTGTGCATCTTTGATTTGACCAATCAAGGGAACTTTCTTGGTTTCCATGGAGTAACATCATCCATATGACTTAGTCAAAGTAAGCCCAAGGGCATGGGCTACTTTTGCGGGCATAACATTGTCAGAGGCCCCTGAGTCAATGATGCAATTACTGAGTTTAAACCCATTTATAAGCACAGACAAATAAAATGGTTCAATCTTTCCTGAAGAAGAAGAAGAGGTCAGATTTTTCTGAGGTGGGGATTGAGTAGGATTTGGAAAAAGACCTTTTGGAGGTGAGAGAATGGTGGCTTTACTTCTAATGAATTTGGCGAGCTTTTCGAACTATTCAGGATTTGACTGAAGGTATTCCACTTCTGACATTTGGATCTTGGTTCTTTTTGCATGATCGATAATGTCAAAAGCAGTATAAGAAGGGGTGATGGTAGGCTCAGTTCTAATCATGTGAGCTTGAGATGGGGCACTGACCTTAGGAGAAAGAGAATGAGGAGTTTTTACCTTTTTGGTGACTTCTCTTTCAATTTGTGCTGAAATAGGAGCACCTCTCTTAACTATGGCTATGGGAGGTTCCTTGTTCTTCTCCTTGGGGATTTCAAGAGGTTTTCTTGGATTCTGAGATTGGGATCAAGTGAATACAGCAAATTACTGACCATCCAGAGCACATTCATCCTCTTCATATTCCAAATACCCAATGCTAGAATCGTCAGCTGAATTATCATAAGACTCATCAGCGTATCCTAAAGCTTCAAAATCCTTGGGGGAATCTTGTTCTTCAGGTTCCTCCTATTCTTCGACTATTTCTACTGCTGCATTGATGGGAGGAGCTTCAATTGCCAGCCTCAGTTGAGCAGGGGTTAACCGTGGCCTATCTCTTATAGGTGCACCATTGGTGTTATTGAAATTCCATCTAGGGATATCCCTATACGGAACATTACTCACCTGCTAGGACATTTGCTTTTTTAAAGCAATCAAATCATTAGCCATTTTTTGGATCATAGGGTCAGTATTACCTTGAGAAGAACCTTGATTTTTAGGTTTGGGTACATCTTTCCTGATTCTTCTGGCCAAAATGAGATCATCCTCTATTTCAATAGTTGTTGACTGAGTGATAGCCAAATCTGGGATAGCCGACCTTCTTAATAGAAAGCTCACATCGGGAGGCTGAGAATTAATGAAGAAGCATTTCTAATTTTCTAGAGTTGGTACAGCTATTTCTTGAATCTTTCGGATCAGCTTGTTAAACTTTGCCACAAAGTCCCGCATGGGTTCATGCGATTCCTTCTTCATATGGGTAAGTTGTGCTAACAAAGTATGAGAATCTTCAGCTGGTTTAAAATTTACTTCGAATCTGGTCCTCATGGTAGCCCTTTTTGTGATGCATGCATTTGGAAGGTGATAAAACCATTTATCTGTTACATCGTGCAACGTTTTAATGAAGAGTCGAATAGAGACATCTTCGTGAGCTACTCCGAGGACACCACATGCTACGAAGAAAGATGCAATGTGTTCATCAGGATGCTGCTTCCCATCCCCATTGAACTTGGGAATGTTTTAACGTGATCCATGTGGTAACTCGTGTAATGGCAGAGTTAAAGAAAGAGGACAAATAGCTGCGCCCCAAGGCACAGGTTGTGCTGTCATCTTTCTAACAAGAGTGCGTATAGGGATCCAGGTGTCAGACAAGAATAACATGCGACAAGTTACAGACACACCTCGTTCTTCAGGGATCTGGTTTCTCCGAACAGGTGAAGAACTTCTTGTTTGGTTAGAAATAACGTTGTTGGGGGAAAGACTGAAATTGTGCCGTTGTAGCAATTCAAAGAGTGGATCAATTTCACCCCGGGCTCGGTGGGACCAAGTGAAGATCTTTGCGGCCAGCTTGAACCGGGAAAGAAATCTTGTTGAAAATAAGGAAAATACGGATTCGCCAGACACCAAGAGGATAAGCTTTACACTATTAATCTATATTCCCTAGCAGAGTCACTAAAAATTATTGGTTGGATATTTTGTCAATCCAAAATATGAGGTTCAACCACAGTACATGGGATTAAATCCCTCCTCAAAGACAGGTGAGGCTACCTATTTATTACTAATCTAAAACACAGTAGAAACAATATATACAGTATTCACACTAATCTAACCATTGGGGTTGGGATAGAATCCCGAAATCCATATCCACACTTTGGGAAGATGTCATTTTTATAAATGGATTGGGTTAGAAATTATTACAATGGAAGAAACATAATGGAAAGGAAATGAGAGGAACATATTTTCTTTCGAGTAAACACAGAGCACGAAATAATCATACGAGCTTCAGATAACAAATGTAATGTTTGAAATGATTAGAATCATCAAGATGCTAAACAAAGAATAGCTTAAGATTACGAACATAAGAACAATATCTTAAGAAAGATACATCTCACAACACAAAGTTTACAAAATAGCATCAACTTATATTCCTCAAATGATTAAAAGAAAACACAGTTTTTCTTCTTCACAATAGCTCTCAATATTCCAAAAATCTCAACCTTTTGGAATGTATACACATCTCTTATTTATAATAAAAATAATTGAGAGAAAATAGGATAAATCCTAGAAAATAGTATTTTAACAAGAGTCCTATTTTGCTTGACTCTCACGCAGGAGACCAAGTCAAAATTTGCTTCCTATGTGACGAAACAGAAATGAAAAAGACTTTTCAATTTCAAGATTGAAATGACATGAAACATTATGCTTATTTTGTTTTATCATCCTTGTCTTCCTCCGGCACACCTTGCTTGTCTCAGAATTCCTAGAACTTCCGGATTGTGCCCTACATCTTAGCTTCATCTGGTGCATTGGAATGATTGCTAATACACCTCACTTGACATGTGTACCAGATGCCAGACAACTAGACATTAATGACATGTCATCATGCTTGGAGCATCCGAAAACCTATAACAAAGGATTTGCTTCATTTCGGGTTTCAGGTTTCAGGAAACATGAGACATGATGCATTTCAGGTTTTAGGTTCCAAGAAACATGAGACATGATGCATTTCGGGTTTCGGGTTCCTAGAAACATGAGACATGATGCATTTCGGGTTTCGATGCTTCTAAGTTCTGAAAACCCGACATGAAGGACTTAGGCAATTCGGGTTTCGGGTTTCGGGAAACATGAGACATGATGCATGAGAGAAACATGTTTTCATGCAATAAAAACCTGAAAATCTCTTTCAAAAGGGATTTTTCAAAAAAAATCTTATGGTTATCTCAATTTTTAGCTGAAATCACTAAAATGGGATAACAAATATCATTCGAACCGATAGAAGCACTATCAGGCATGATAGGCTCTATCCATTAAGTTGCTCTACTTTTCTCTAAGTGTCTTCATTAAAACAACTTTGCTCTATTAAGATAAATGGTTTTTTATTTCTGATATGGTTATTTGGTTTCCTTACTTGAATATTTTCTATATTCCCTAATTGAGGAATCTCTGCTTGGAAAGGAAGTCGTTGAATTATTTTCCAGTTTATTTTTTGTTGAAATTCCACCTTAAATTTTGTGGTGATTTGAGTAATGAAGTGCATGCGTGAATCTTTCTTATTTTTTCAAAGATGGGTTTATGGAAATTATATGTGTCTTCAAGTTTTGAACCAAGTTGTAGTTTGGGTTGTTAGAAGGTAAATGAATACCCTTCACTACCACTTCTTGGTTTTGTGGAAGTTATGTTACTTCTGTTGAAATTTTATGAATATGCATGCTTGGATTCAAAGTTGTTTAAACTCAAATTTGTTAAGTAAAACAATAAATGCATGCCTTCTTCTTGAACTCACTGAATACTCTATTAGTTCTTTGGATTTGGTATTCGACAGAAGTTGGGAAGTTATTGGGTTTTGGGAATCTTTGTTTTATGGGTTCTCTTGTATGGAAACAAGAGTTAATGTTTTGTTATTTCCTTTTTAGTTTTAAACTGGGTCACGTGAACTAAACACTTTTATGGAACTATGGGATAGTTATTTTTGGACCCTTGGATTTTGACGTTACCTTGTTAGGAATACTTGTGTGTGAAATCTATACTTCTGATCTTATTTATATTGTGTTTTTCTTTAAGTCCTGGAGGACTAAACTAAAGGATAAATGATGAGGCCCTGATGGTTGGGGACATTGAGATAGTCAACTCATTTGAGTTGATATAGGGGTCATTCCCATAGTTTTGTTTGATATTTCATTAAATCAATCATGTTGTCTACTTCCCAGTTGAATTAGAATTTGTTGATTTTGACTACATGTTTCTTACCTTAGTTAAGCACTGAGTTACTTGTTGGAGTAAACCTGTTAAAATATGACTGTTGTAATTTCATGGTAATTTGATGAATGGGTATTTGACTTTCAAAGATAATGGTTATTTGACCTAGAACTAATCAAATCAGCTTAGTCTGATAGATTTTCTATATCTCTTTGGGTGTTGTAAATAAAAGAATGTCTTGTCGATTTCTTAGATGTGTATAGTTAATTTTGTCCTCAGAATTGAAACGAAAGGAATTTCATCATTTCTATTTTGATGACTTGAGCACCTGTTGCTGAGTCTTGTTGACCTTTTGTTTCACATCTTCTTGAAGTATAATCTTCATGGATTCTTCTTTGTTCATTTTATTAAGGTTTTCTTTTGACACCGAATGGTTACAATTATGAGTTGATCATTCTAACGTTTAATCTTCACTTGGAAGAAAATAAAACGCTTGGTTTGCTGGACTATAACTTTTTCAATTTTTGAATGTCTATTGACGATTGTTATTTCACTGTATGGCAGTTAACAACTTTGGTTAATGCACCTCCTTTTTTATATGGTTTTAATATCATATTCATTGGTTGTCCATGATGGGAAACCATGCTTAAATCTATTTCAACCACAACAGTTGCACATTTTGTTGATCTTTTCTTATATCTATTTTCTTTCATAAAGGTGTTTGGGGATATAGTGAATGGGTCTTCATTGTCCTTTATGACCTTCCTCCCATGTGATTGAATGTCATAATTCCCTTCTAATCATGACATTTGACTCCTCTTTCAGTCTCTAAGGTGAATTCTGACCACTACCCCTTTGGAAATAATAGGAGGTTATGGGTTGTGTTCTCTTTTTTGAAGTTATGTATGGGGATATAGGTTAACTGAATTTTAAAGGAAGCTTTGACTGTTTCATCACATTCTTCCTTCTTCTTTTTGGTAAATCTGTTCATTAGATTTAATTGGATCAGTTGCACTACTTTCTTTTATTCCTTCAGTAGTCACCTTTGCTACTTGCTTGTTCTCTAGACTTGTGTTAAAGGATTTTATTATTTGAGATAGAAGACTAATGTGATATGTTGTGCATTGAGTAAATTCTATCTTAATATCAATATATGGCCTAACTTGATAAATTATTTTATGCATTGGATTGGGATTAGGATGCCACATCTAATGTGTGAGACTCTTATTTACATTTTTATTTCAAACTAAGATGAATTGTGAAGGAAATAATTAGAAGGTACTTTTAGTTTGATATGGATAAGTGTATTGGATGGAACATTATTTATCTAATAACATGTTGTCAATTTGTGATTATATCATGATATTTCCTTGAATGTTATTCAAATTGATTATTGTTTGTCCTTTATGGTTGTTATTACTTTGATTTATTTGTCTGCTTGACCTCACTATTTCATTAAAGAAGAGTTGGTTTAATGAAACAGTTATTTGAAAGCATTTAATTTTAATGCTTAGTGATTATCATGCTTAGTTCAATGAACTGATCCGTGCTAGCAATTTTTACAGATGGACTTCATAAGTGATAAGGAAGGAAATAAATTTTATGATGTATTGGTTGATTTAAAAGTCTGGACCATTGATAGAGAATTATGATTTATTATTGAAATGTACTGAAGGAAGAAAATTTGTACTCCTAAATGATCTTGATGTTGTTGACATGAAATATGTCAGTAAGGCATAAGTTTTGTAAGATGTGTATTTTATTTTGATGAATTGAAAAGACTGAAGTTACTTAAATTGATTAAGTCTATTCTCTTGTTCATAATAAGAAGGAAAATTTGTAATCATATCTTTGATGTTTTCATTCATATCTGAATGGATCTTATTTCTGATGTCATTGAATTGGTTGGATGAATGGGAATTAATACAATTTCCATTACTTGAATGCAACTTACTAAGTTGTATGTATTGATGTTCTTTACTTAATCTCGTATGGTTGATTATGATGTTATGAACGTATGTTTATAATTTTAGGATGTGTGAATTGGATATGGGTATAATAAATCCTTATAGTTAACCATAATGAGGAAGGTTCTCCTCCTCTCAAAAGGATACAAAATAAATGAATGGTATATAAGTTTGATAACCATTTAGACTTCACATTTATGAAGTATCTTATAACGGAACCTGGTTTGGTTCTTATACATTCCTTGAATGGTCAAGATACATTAATTAAATCTTATGATAGACCTTGTTTTTGTTTTCAATTAATTGCAAGTTATGCAAAATTTATTGAACATAAAAAAGTAACCATAGGTAATGAGGGTTCTTATTACTTAATCAAATCTATTAAAGATGGAAAAACTTAATGATTGTTGGGATTAGGTTTATGTAGGGCTTCTGTAATTAGAATCTTAATTCTAAAATAATTAAGTGGTAATGACCTCTTTGAGGTGAGTACGTCGTGATGAAGTAGTCATGTCGAATGTTGGCACACGTGAAATACAGAATTGTACCTTCATAAAGACTTGGGTCTTCACAAGGATACAGGGTTGCAATTGACATGTTGCAACACCCTTCAGCATTGGTTCATCTAGACCTACCCAAATTTGGACTTGAACTTAGTTTCTCTCTAGGTCAAATTAGAGTTATGATTTAGCATAGGAAGTGACTCACAATGACTTAGGGTAACTAGGCACATCCAATCGACTTAGGTCAATTGGGTATGTCTATACACCCTAGGTCATCGCAAGTGATTCCCTATTCTAAATTATGTCACTAACCTACGTTAGGGTCAAACCTTGGACAAGTGGACTGACTAAAGTCAGTGAAGACCATTCTAGATAAAAAAATGAGTGGGTTGAAGGATGTATTCTGATTAGATGATTATATCATCTAGTAATAGTAACATGAACAATATGTTGGAAATATTTGGCCAAAGTATCACAAGTTACTGGTTGCGTTGTTCTATGTCTCCTAGTTTAAGGAATGTGATTTCAGATGAATATGGGTAACAAATATTCATATAGGTTTCTTAAATAGAACACTCAGTACCCATAACATCGTAATAGAACCAATTATACATGGTATACATTAAGTATTCAATACTTCTAGTTAGCATGACAAATCGATAGATCATCGAGTCATGAAATGACAGATCGGTAGTTCACCGAGTCAATTACAGCTGCATATGGTTTTCTATTATGAGATTGATTGGAATGGAATGTGTGTTCTTAATTATGTTTATTTAGAATAGATCACATTATGTATAAAAAAAATCCCCTTGTTTCTAAAGTCTTAAAATGGGAGTGTTACACTCTATGCATTTACAACCTTCAAAAAGTAATGGGATTACCGGCACCCAAGGCGGAACACAAAACAAAAACGAGAAAGGGAAACACAAGAAAATAAAAATTCATTAAAGGAAATCCTAAACTAACTGGAAATATTTCCTTATTACAAACACCAAGAAGACTTATTTATAGTAGGGTTTCAGCCTATTCCCATTGAAATGTCCTAGAAATCTCCTCCCATCTAGTGCTTGTAACTGGCACACACCTAAATCAAGGATGTTTGAGATGATGTAGGGACCCAACCAATGGACTTTTAACTTCCCAAGATGGTGGAAAAAATTGGAATCATATAGTAAGACCATCTGCCCAACCTCAAAATTCTTGTTCTTACTGTGACGATCATGGCATGCCTTTAGTTTTGATTTTTCCGTCTTCTAGCTCCACCTGGCGATTGATCATCTTTCATCCAATTGCATTAACTTTTTAATTATTTCTTCCAATGCTTGTTCATCATCTAATCCTCCTACGTGTGTTATACGTAGAGAAGGTAACATGAATTCAACTGGTAGGACACCCTCCGCGTCAAACACCAATTGAAATGGTGTGACCTTATTCAACCTCTTGTAGGTTGTCCTATATGCCCAAAGAATGGCTGATACTTTGTCATCCCAATATTGTCTACCAACGTCACAAATCTTATTCAACGTGTGACCAAATATTTTATTAAACGCCTCAGTAGTTCCATTTTATTGAGGGTGATAAGGAGTAGTTTTTTAATGGGCCACCATGAATTCTAATAACAGAATCTTGACTGTTTCATTGAGAAAGTGTGTACCTCTATCACTTGTTAAACTCAATGGGCATCCATACCTGTTGATTATTTTTTCCCATAAAAATATAGCATCTATAGCCGATGTACAATCCTTTGTAGGCGTTGCCTCTACCCACCTTGTCAAATAATCATTGCAAGTGAGGATATACCACGAAGTAGTCCTTCACACCACTGGCGAGATTGGTCTGACAAAGTTGATAGCCCACTTCTCAAATGGTTCTGCGTTGGATATTGGTCACAAGGGCATTTCATCCCTTTTTCTAGGTTTACCAAGGTGCTGGCAATGGTCACAAGCCTTACAAAACTTAATGCAATCTTGATAAATGGTATCCCACCAAATCACTACAAGTAGAATCTTCCATGCAGTTGTATTTCCCACATAGTATCCTCCTGTAATCCCACCATGTGCCTCTTCCATAATTTTAATGTGCTCATGTTCTAGTACGCATTGGCATAGAATCTCATCATGACCCATTTTGTACAGATATTCACTAATTAGCATGTAGGGTGTAGCGCGTATGGCCAATTTCTTCTTCTCCAAGGCCTTCATTCTGATTGGCACCACACTTGTTTTGAGAAACACTGCAATATCTTCTAAGTCTGAGTGCACATGCCATAACCTAAATAGTTGTGCATCTGGCATGGTATCCTTAATGTTTTGTGCATCCTCCCCTGAATTGATTCTAGACAAATGATCAAGTCTAGAATTACTTTTTCCTGGTTTGACAACCACCATGAACTCAAATTCTTAGAACAATAGTACCCATTGACATATGTACTCTTGTAGAATGGGCTTGTTCACCAAGTATTTCAATGTCATATGGTCAGTGTAAAATATAAATGGAGTTGCTAGAAAATATGTCTGAACTTGTGAAGTGTGTAGATCATTGATAATGCCTCGCACTCAGTTGTAGTATAATTTTTCTCTACTGGTGTCAATTTCTTGCTTACAAAGCACAAAGGGTGATCAACAATCCCTTCACCAGGCTGTGTAAGTACTTCTCCAATGGAAGTTCCTAAGGCATCCACATGAACATGGAAAGGCGTATCCTAAGAAGGGAAACATAGGATGGGCGCAGTGATAAGCCTATCCTTTAGAGTGTTCAATTCCTTCTACTACGCCTCTCCCCAATGAAAGGAACTTTTATGTCTAAGAAACTCTTCTAAAGGTGCAGCAATCTTAGCGTACCCCTTGATGAACTTCCTGTGATACCCTGTATTCCCAAGAAATCCACGCACTCTGCTTTGGCTAGTAGGTTCCCTTAACCCCACAATGACTGCAACTTTAGCGAGATCTACTAGTAGGCCTTCCTTACATATGATGTGTCCCAATAATGTTCCAAACAAGTTAGCAAAGACACATTTCCTAATATTGAGGGATATCCTTAACTGACGACACCTTTCAAACATTAGCCTTAAGTTGTCACAATGGTCCTTCACTAACCCATATATTGTCCAATCATCTAGGTAGACTTGAAGAAATTTATGGATGAAGTCTTGGAAATCTTGTACCACAATGTGCAAGAACACAGTAGGTGGATTCTTCAACCCAAATAACATGACTATATAGGAAAAACTTCCCCACTCAGTGGCGACAGTCATCTTTCTTTGGTCCTCCTTAGCAATCCTTACTTGGTGATAGCCTGAAAATCCATCTGTGAAAGAGTAGACCTTGTGTCCTACCACTCCCTCTAAAATTTCTTTAGTAAATGGGGTTGGGAAAGGATCAATGATATACACTACATTCAAGTCCTTGTAATCAACACATATCTTTATCCTTCCATCCTTTTTGATGCTAATTACCATTGGACTTATCCATTCTAACTCTTCAACAACTTCAATAATTCCCGACGCTATCATCTTGTCTATTTCTTGCTTGACCTTTACGCGTAGGTTAGAATTAATTCGGTATGGTCTCTTCCGGACCGATCGCGCACCCTCCTTCAACTTAATTCTCATTTTCCCAAAGGAATGGTGAACAAATTTTAGTTCATGATACCCACATGGGAATAAATCCTCAAACTCTCATAAAAGATCAATGATTTCAGAGACTTCTTTCTCCAACTAATAGTCTCTAATGATAGCCTCTTTAGGCTCCTCTCCTGAGCCGATGTTAACCTTATTGTTCCTCAAAGGTTCATGATACACACGTGCTTATTCATTAGAACTATCTAACACCTCATGCATCCCCACAGGATGGTCAACATTTAATTTTTCCACTTCTTCTCCATCAATAACATACACCATCTTTCCTTTTTCTTTTTCCAAACACACGTGCTCAAGTTGCATCTCTTCTGTTTATTTTTCCTCAAAGTGTGCCTCTAGGATACGTTCACCTAGCAACTCTAGTAGTCTATCTTCTACCATGGCACTATCCCCAATGGTAAGGCACTTGACAACCTATAATGCCTTATCCACCAAGGGTTTTGTACTCTGAAATGCTTGAATGAGATCAGCCGATAACTCTTTCCAATTCCCTGTCTAGTGGCATGTCTCAGCATTAATGTACCATGTGTATGCACAACCTTGTAGTGTGGAATATAACTTGTGAACCCATAATGAAGGTGGCAATGCTTCTACACTTCCCATCCAGGCTGTCGCACATGTTTGGATATGGAAGGAAGTAATCTCTTTACCATGGTAGTATTTTATAGACGTGGGCATGTTTCTCCTAAAAAACCTTAAAGAGAAGGTAATTCTCACCTCATGCCATTCCAAGAGGTTATCCCAATGTGTCACCCACCAGGGTGCAGCAGTTCCACTTAGGACCTAACTTAACATCCCTCTTCATTCATTATCCTTCTTCCATTGAGCTTCCATCTCCTACAAAAAGATCTCATGGAAAGCTCCTCCTAAGTACTTAGGTAGCTCCTTTCCCCGTAGGTGCCAGACTGTATGAGCCTTTGTCACCTTTGTCACTGATCCTCTCAAATGTCATTTTATTAAATCATAGGTCCCATGCACCCAATTATTGCATGCTATACTAGTGGTGTCACTTAAGGACTCAGAATCCTCAAGCTGGATAACTCCTTCTATGGGATGGATTACCTCTAGATCCTTGATTGAGTGCACATATATTCTATCCAGGACCTCTTCTCTCAAAGGATCGATAGAGGGTGTTGATTTTCCATTAGCCATGGGTATGATGACCCATTCCTCCTCATTTTCAAAAATTATGTATCCTTTGTTGAATCTAAGATCCGAATTGTTCGTATATCACCATGGGTGCCCAAGTAATGTTGGGAAATTATCTACCTCAAAAAGTGCCAATACTTTGAAGTCCCTAGTAAACCTAGCCCCTTGAATGGTGATAGCTACATCCTTTAAGACACCGAGGGGCATTGCCTTCATTTTGTTCACCATATACAGCACATTCGAAGATGAATGTAATACAAGTCTTCCCATCTAATGCCATGCATCCAATGTGAGAACATTGACCTATGTGCCTATGTCAATAAGGATATTACTAAGGAGCCATCCATCCATGACCGCATTTAACATGATCTCCCTATCATAGTCAAGGTTGTGAGGGGAAAGTTTTACATGTAATTTTTGCGTCTCATGCTCTTCTCTAATGCATGGTACCTTCTCTCTTAACCAAGCCCCTAGCAAGGGAATAATATTCTCTTGCCTAAGTATTTTACATACTTCCTTGACCTCATCCAGGTCATCCTTTGGTGTCTCGACCTTCCTTCTTTGCTCCTCTCTCCTGGACTACTCTTTTAGACACTGGATTTCTCCTTGTAAACTCTGAATGATTTCCATGGTTTCTTGATATACCTCCTTTTGATGTGTAGGGTCTGGGTACTTCCCATGTACCACTTTTTCCCTTGAAATCAGGTTCTTCTTCCTTGGAATTTCCTTTACACATGTGGCATCTACTCTTATTGTTACCATAATAGGTTCTAATCCTGCATCACGCATCACCCATGGCATCCACTGTGTGTCAACATTCTTAATGCTTACCATTGTAGCACCCTTGTCTTTCCGGTGCTGCTGATTCATATGCTCAAAAAACTTAGGGCACTCCTCATACTTTTGGTTCTTCCCACACCATGAGCACTACAATAAGTCTGGGCACTCGTGCTTGTAGTGGTCTGTAGAACTCAATTATTCCTCTTCCATAGTTACCATGACCATGGAATCCTCCGCAAAATCCCTTTCCACACACACCTCCATCTATGTGCCCCTCATAATGGCAATCATTACCCTTATAACTACAAGAAATGTTGGTTTGATGTAAAACATGGTCAATGGCCTCATGGATCTGGTCAATAAGCTAACAATCCTTGGTATCATGGGTCGTAGAGGTGCAGATCTTATAGTAGCAAGATGCATTCTTTTGAATTGCACATTACAACAAGAGACATCGACTCACATCATGGTCTCCATGACAAAACTCACATTCTATTGCTATGGTGCGTACTATTTTTCTGTGGCAACTGTCCTTGGCATGCCCCTCTACCTCACAATCTATACACCACATTCCACTGTGAGTCTCATGAGCTGAGTTCATAGATAAATTTTCCAACTACTTAGCCATAGCAGCAATTTGAGCTTCTAGAAACAGACTAATACCAGTGTCAATGATCCCAACAAATTCAATGTTCAGGGTAGCTTCCAACACCTGGTGTGGGTCTTTGAAAGTCTTATGAGATAAATCTCTTCTAAATGGGGTTATAAACCCTCCAACAAACCATTGAGCATGTTATGAAGGGTGAATTTCATATGACAACTTTGATAGGAGAGTCTTAAACTGTGTGTCATACTCCCGCACACTCTCCACCATTCCCTACTAAATCTCCTTAAGGGCATTGATGCTCTTCTGTTCAAACTCATGGATGTGGAATTCTGCTAGGAAAAAAAATTTCAATGCGGTGTAATCTACCACCATCTAATGGGGGTCATACTTCCTATACCAGCTATGCACATTCCCTTGCAATGTCATTGCAAATTGACTAGCCTTCTGTTCTAGGGTTATGATCCCCTTTGCATGCCATATCAGCTCACAGTTGTGATCGTGCTCCACAACATCTTCAATACCCCTATAATCAAGAAAATGTAAAGACTTCTCAAAGAAGACTTGAGGAGGTGGTTAGGACCCTTGTCCTCCTGATCCAGTTCCTTGAATTACTCTGGTGTTTCCTCCTCTGCCAGATCCACTAGGTCTTGTGCCTCCAAATCCACCAGTTCCACCTCCAGATCCACCAGTAGCCAGTAATGGGCCTCAAGTGGTCATGCCTAGGGTCCCCAACATCCCACTAAATTACACACCAACCGTCTACAAGATTTTTCCATTGCCAGATGTGTGTCCCGTGCCACCCCCCGATGTGTTACCCAATCCTTATATATTTTCTCCTTGTCCAAAAATTCCTCCAAATATTGGAATAATATGCGTAGCCATAGAAGTGGGAAATGAAAAATTGTATCTCTGGGCATAGATCTATCACTTCCACTGATACCAATTGGGTCAAGGATACTCCTTTGTTGATCTAGAAAACCAAGCGCCATGGTTTGGTCACTAGATGGGTTCAAATACGCACCAAAGACTCTTCTCTCTCCACGTGACGAACTCTCATCAGAAGCCAAAGGGGTCTCTCTTACATACTTGCCAAGATGGGGTAACACAAACTTCTCAGGGTCCACATCCTCTATGTGAACCTCAAATCCTTCCCATAACATATGCCTCCATATATCCATCAAAATTGCAACCTCACATTGTCTAGGGGTCTCCCTTTCACGTGCTTCACTATACTTGAGTCATCTCTCCTCCCTTTCTTTCTCTGTCACAATGTTTTTCATCTTCCTCCACCTTATCTTCCTCACCTAGCACTCAAGAAGGTTTTAGCCAGCCATCGGAAATGCCTCTAAACCCATGGTCACAATCAAGATCTTCATTGCCAAATGGATAGCATGTAGAAATGATCCTCTGGGCTCCTACAAAAACTCAAACTCAGCAACCTCTAGACAATAATACGTGGAAAGATCATACTCTAGAGTGTAGCTAACCAGTACTCCTTTCCACCAATGACCCACAACACGAGTCCACATCATATCTACATCTTGTAACCTCTTAAATTCATGTTGGGTCCACACGTGTGATCTATAATACCAAATTGATCTAGACACATATGCCAAGAGCCATTCATACATCTCTACTAGGAAGTAACAAAAAAAGTTTCATACAAATCATGGAAGAGGTTCTCTTCTACCCATCTGTGAGCATCAAACCCAGGCCCAGTGTTGAATCTCTAAGCAAACTCATTCTCCATGCTCTTAAACCATGATTCAACACTTTCCATAGTTAAACTCTTTGTCATCACTCATTGTATAGATCATGATGTATGTTATTTCCCACTACAACTTCAAAAATAGGTCCCGGCAATGGCACCAAGATGTAGTCATTTTTACACCCACCAAAGAATAATGGAATCCCATGCGCGTCGGTCTATCACCCAGCGGGTGCTGGGCACTCACTCGAGGAACGTGTGGGTGTCGAGTATCTCTTTTATGTGAGTTGAGTGGGAAAACACCATCTATGATCCAAAATTTAAAGAAAGTGAGTGGGAATGAGACATGTAAACATCATAGGGCTCAGAATGGCTCTAGACCAATGCAGTCATTACAGACAGAGATACTTTAACAGACTTAAAGAACTGAATCAAAAAAGAAAGGAAAATGCATAAGGATTCATATTCATCTTATAAATATACATGAAAAAGAACTATGAAGAATCATATATGAATCTAAACCAAGAAGGGTCATATTCAGATAACTTGGTAACCTCATTACATTCATTAGACTCACTAAAAAACACCACATTATGGCAGACCAAAGTCATGCATCATAACTGGATCCATATCCTTTAGATCTTAAAAAGAAATTTTATAACCCTAATCCCTTGATACATCCATCTCCTATAGTTTATCTACCCAACCCAATAGAATCCTTGCAGCCATTTTTGCAGAGCTCCACTCTTTTTTAATCTATATTCTTAACCAACTCTATCAACATACATGCACACACATTTTCCTTCTACAGGCGTTTATATTTATAGGCACCCCAAAGTGCCAACTCATCCTTCTGCGGCCTCAGATCTGGCACCAAGTGTTTGAATGTGGCCTACATGGGCACATGCTCCTCTAGGCCTGAGCTCTCCACTCTCTACCATGATGGCCTTCTAGAAGCCTCCATCGTAGGTCATATTCCTTCCTAGGCTAGTCTATCACTAAGATGACACCTTATCCACTCCGCAGGTGTAGTCGGGTCACACTTTTCTCGTGTTATACTCAAAATTCCAAATACGGCTAAGTCCCGAGACCCTGTTCTACCGGCACGTAACGCGGGTTCTTCTAAAACCCTCATAGAACCCTTCCTTGTGTGCCTTCTCCTTGTGTGCTCACTCTTCAACTTAGGACTTACACGTTCATGTGCCTTTGTGTACTTAGTCAATATTTTAGGGGCCCAATAGTGAGGGTTCATGTCTCATATGCCCCTTCTCTAGAAAGGAAATCCTCCACTCCAATGCATCCAACTTGTGAGAAATGACAGGCACAGTATCAATGGAAGATTTTTTGTATAACACATAATATTCCTTGGGATTTTTCTTTGATACAAATTCTTCATCACATAAGAATGGAAACTGAAATTCAGTTTTTCCATAACCTTGGGACCTCCTCTCAATCCAAAATTTCTTCAGTTTTTCAAGATTCTTCTTATGTTCCCATCAAAAGAGATGAAAATACATGAATTGGAAGGTTTCAAAGACATGGCTAATCCTAATTAGCCTTATGAGAAGTGCGAGCTAGAATTGTTGATAAATCAAGGGCCCTCTGGTGTCTCCTACACATTCTATGTCAAATAGGGCCCTAACAAAAGCTTCATCAGGACCACACAGGTCAAATATTTGATTCAAATCTTTTGATGAAATTTCCTTCAAAGTATTTTCCACAGGTACTCTCACCATGTCGCTGGTAGAAAAATGTGAAAATTTTCCTTACTTACAAGATAAGAAAAGTAATGCATCCTAATGATGGGATAAATCTAGGTTTTATAATAGAAGTAGCACAGATTTATTGAATTGAAAGAAATCATTTTCACTTGATGAGGGAAGACCCTGTTCATTTCACACAAGGAGTATTTAAAGGTTGAAGTGAATCCAAAATAAGCATGGTTGATGAATTAACTGGATTTGAAAAGAACCACATGGGATAGTTGAACCAAGCAGATGTGAGAAGGAATGTATAGTACCCAAGGTGTATTTTTGGATAGTAGATAAAAAAAAATTATGTCACCTCAAGTCACCTCAAAGTGCTCAAAGGATATCAAAATAAACTATCCAATCACTAGGTGGAGGGAATCATGAAAACATTAATCAAAAGAAATGACATGGAATTCTAGTCATATATGATAAGAGTAAAATGAATAAGGCCTGCACTCTTCACACCTAGCATATCCAGATAAATTATTTTCATAAAAAGTGTCATTGATACACCTGGCATTTTGGGAAAGAAAAATATACTTATGAAATATCCACATTTTTTTAGGGGGGGGGGGGAATTAAAAGGAAAATAAGAATGGAATTGTATAAAGGTGATGAGAACACTCTCACAAGGGGGGGTTAAGATTTATGAGAATTGAAAGAGAAAAGAGATTGAGAAAATCCATTTTTCCAAAGACTTGTCTAAGAAACCTGTAAACTTCAAGAGCCTTAAAAATAAATAACGTCAAGATGGTTGCAAGTGTATAGCCATTGAAAAGCATTGAGACTGTAAATGAAAATTTCCCTTGCTAATAAATTTGATGAGGCCTGAGTTAATTATGTTGATCATGAGAATTGTTGTGTTTTCTTTCTATTTGAGATGTATCAAGAGGTTATTCATGTTCCTATTGCAATCTTATGTTAGGAGTCCCTCTGAATCACACAAGATCTTATCCTTGTAGTATTATTATGGCATTTGCATTTGCACTATGAGAAGAGCTTTCAATTCATCACACAATAAACAGTTTAAATTCACTTTACTTCTATTTTTCCTATACAGATTGTTTGTTAGTCTATAAGTGCATCTTATGTGTGATGGATCAAGGATATATAAAGTTTAATTAAGTCTTTGACATGAGATCTTGTGTTAAATTCTCAAATAATATGTGAAACTGTGCATCTTTGGGCTTCCATAGGTGCACATCTTCTGGTTGAAGGTTCATCATTGACTATCTGAAGTGTTTTCATCATCTTACATGGCAGACTTCCCAACCTTTGTTAAAATTTCCCAAGAATCTGGTATAATCAACTTTATCCTGCTTGATTCCCCCAATACAATCCATCTATAAATTATAAAAGCCTACAAGAACTACCCATGCTTGCACTGTTTGTCCATAAATGCTAAGGAGATTTGTTGAATTTACCCATCTTTTACTTGAAACATGTAGGAGAAATTGGGTCTTATCGTTGTCTTTAGTAACCTGAACCTTGTTTAGGATCCATCTTCATTCTCTAGAGTGACAACTCATGAGAGTTATATTATGTTGTTTTGACCATGTCTTCACAAGGTTTTCTTTCAATATCATGGAAGGAGAGTAAAATGTTGTTTATCCACTTATAAATCTTACAAATACAGGTTACAAAATGGGTTCTCTCACCCTGGTTGAAGGCACAACCTAAAGTAGGAGGGTAGGTCATACCCTCAGCACAATGTTATTTGATTTATCCAAGATCGAGTTAAAAAGAGTCAGTTAAATCCTTCCTTGATGACAAAATAACTCAAATATTGATGTATATGTCTCTAAGCACCATTATCTGCATGTTGATGTTGGTCAAATTTTTCAAAAGGAGAACCATTTTGGGTACCAACACTGACTTGGCGCCATTTCCGAGGACTAATTGTGCAAATACTTACACATATTGATATATGGTAATGTCTTTTATGTGTTTAGATGTAAATATGTTGTTTAAAGGTCATCTTTTATTAAGCTTTATAAATATTGAGCAAGATCGGAGGTTCATTATGTAATATTTCCTTGTTTTAGCAAAAGTTGCACTAGATTTGTATTGTTAGTGGTAAATATTGACAAAGGATGATTAGATCTATTATACTTCTTACACGTTAAGCATTGATAGATGCTTAACAAGTTACTTGCAGTGTTTTGGAACATCTAAGGTTAAAATCCTTTGTGGTGACTCCGTTGTAGTTTGAAATTTTTGATAAATCCTAGTTTCTTAACCTTCGTCAATTAAGATTTGTTGTTAATATTTTCAAAATTTGCAGGAAGGAGGTCTTTCTTTGATAAGGAACCTACTAAAAAATTGTTTCCGGATCTTGGAAAAACAAATCCAAAAAGGAGACAAGTATGGAAGGTATTGGGGGATCAAGAGTCAAGAGAAAGGGTGATATCAGTCATGTCAATTGATCAACCTATAGTTGAGGATTATCTTACACCTTCAAATAATTCAGATTCAAATATTCCTCAGGTGAATATAAATACTCCAATGGGTGAGGGGTCATCATTTGTATCTGGAATAAGTGTCCCTCGTTTCTTTCCTTCATCACTCAAGACTGATAAGGGTTTTTATGGAAACGAGTCACTAGAGGCTATTTACTTTGAAAATCATACGCCTATATCCCAAATACCCTTGGTCCCACACTATCTTAATCCTCCTGTAGGATCACCTCCTCAAAATAACATGGCTCAACCTCCGCCTAGACCTTCTTTTGTTGTCAACATGTTTGGAACAATAAATTTTAGAGGCATTGATGGATATCCTAATGCTATATGGTTGCCTAAATTTTAGGGAAACAATACCATCACTGGTGATCAACATTTGAGACTTTTTGTTAATACGATGCAGGATTTCAAAATAGAACATGAAGATGTAAATATAAATTTTTTCATTAATACTCTTGAATAAGATGTGCGTGATTGTTACAAATATTTTCCAGATAACTCAATAGATTCATGGACTGAGATGAAGAATGCTTTCATATTACAATATGGGGATAAGACAGACCCAAGGTTCCTCTTGTCTAAATGTGAGAATATTAAGAAGAATCCCAATGAGTCTATATAGGATTTAAATACCAGGTTCAATAAGACTTTAAATAGACTACCTATAATTTTTAGGCCTAGTAATGAATCCTGTTTAATTAAGTACTCTCATTCTTTTCACAAGAAATATTATTATTATTTGAGAGATAAGAACCCTTGAACTTAAGGTAGGATTTTACAATGGCCTTGTAGATTGAAAATCATATTAAGGAAGCTCGAAAACCACCAAAGAGGGAGGGTGTCGAATTGATTAATCCTAATAGACCTCAATCAAACAAGGCAGTGGATCTGGAGGAGGTTTTGAAATCTTTGGTTGGAGAAATTAAAGAAATATCTTATAAGCTTGTCAGAGAAGAAAAGGGAATAGTATAGAGTTCTCAAGGTCAGCACAAACCATAAGGACAAGATAGATTTAGAAATAATCTTAGGATTGATCACAAAATAGATGAAAGAGGAAAATGACCCATGGAGTCAGGAAATAAACAACAAAAACCTAGAGAAAATAAACAGATCCCTGATCCTTTGACTTCTAGAGTTGTTGTGGTGGAAGAATATCATGCTATTGAATGGTGTGAGAGGTGTTGTTTTCCACATTCCCCTTGTGAGATTATTGAGAAAATTGAAGATACAAATGATGATGAGACTTATGGCGATATATGTATGATGGAAAACCCTTAAAATCCACAAAAAATATCCACTTCAACTGAGCTGATAAGTGCCAGAACCATAGAAAGTTTTTGGGATTGCATTTTCTGGGTATTACCTTTTCCCCCTAATGATGATGTTGAAGTTGATATAGTATAAGCATTTGATTTACCTAATCATAATTTTGAATATCTAAGGGATTTAGTGATTAAGAAATATGATGGGGGAATTCCTTCTGAGGAAGATAAGAAATTACTCATGAGTGTAATTGTTTCTCAAGAAAAAGAATATAATCTCAGAAGTCGAGTTATTAAAGGAGGAGGAATACAGTCCAATCCTAAGACCTCATTTTTTACCAATATGCCAAATGAGTCTCCTAGAAAGGATACACAAACTAAAGGTCTGATTATCCAAAATAGAACTTGTACCCCAGTTCATGCCCAAACATTGAAAGGTCTTGTACCGCCAGAAGAATTTGTTACCCTTCCTCCTAACACGGTCTTACCCAAATGTGTCCCATGTGATGTTTCCCATATTTTGAGTCAGATGAAAGTCACGGTTCCTATTGTTGAATTACTTTGAATCCTTGAACATAGAAAAAGATCATTTGAGTAATTGAGATTCAAAGATGATATATTTCCCCCATGTAAAAATATGAATCATGTGGATACTCCCCTTGTCATTGAAGAATTGGAATTACCTCAATTATTAGAATATTTGGGAGAACCTTCTGAGGTATATTTGGGCACTTATCTTTTTTAATCCTAGCTTGATGTTGACCCTTTTTATACTACTTTGATCACAAAAGATAGGTTAGCGCACAACTACATGTTTGACTCATGGGCCTCTTGTAATGTGATGCCCCTTGAGGTTATGAACGAATGGAATATAAAAGTAACAACAACTTTTGGAAATTAAAATGCTATGGATTCATGAGAAGTTCCAGTGATTAGGTATGTCAAAGGTTTGGTTATACAATTGGCAGCTTATCTAGGCAAGTTTTTAACCCTGAATGTGGTCATTGTGGATTGTCCTACTAAATGGCGAATGTTGATGTCAAGGAAATGGGCTATTAGTGTTCGAGGAAGTGTGCAAATGGATTTTTCATATGCAACCATACCAATAGATGGAATCCTTATTAAGCTATGTGGAGAAAAAAATATTACATCTGATTGAGGATCCTAAGAACACATCTTATGAGGTGTTATATACTGACGTGGATGTTGATAATTTTTTGGGTTATGCATATTTTAAAGAGCATAGCATGGATGAATTTAAGTATCTTGGTAAACTAGGTGACCCTTGGACTTTAATGTTTGATGGAGCTTGTTCCAATTTAGGGAATGGTGTTGGAGATTTCGTTATGTCCCCAAATCATGAGAGTTTCAATTTTTCCTTTAAACTTAAGTTTGAATGTACTAATAATATTGCAGAGTATGAAGCACTACTTTTGGGCTTAAGGATTCCTTGGAGGTATAGTATCAAAGATGTTATTGTAAAAGGAGATTCATAGTTGGTAGTTAAACAATTCAGGAAGCTCTATGCAACTAAGAATCAAAGGATGAAACAATATAAGCACACATTATGGGACTTAATTGATTTGTTTGATTCATTCAACATATTGTATCACAACAGAGATCAAAATGTTGTTGCAGATAAGTTGGTAGTATTAGGATCCAGATTTGACAATTGTAGAATGTCCCATTACTGTGAGTATGATATAGAAGTGTTGGAAAGACCATTTATCCCTGAAAATGTCAAACACTAGAAAGTTATTAAAGATGATGCCTAGATTCATAGGTTTCTACAAAATAAAGAAGAATTTACAAATCAAAATATGGACTAGGAACTGATGGTTTCTGTATGTGATGGTAAGCAGAATATTTTTGTCTACGAGGTTATTCAATTAAAAACAAATACAATTTCAAGAGGGTTAGTTTCTTTGGAATCAAACTTTGATAATGTTGACAGGCTTGTTCATAGGCACATCCATGTTTCGAGAGATGTAGAAGAACACAACTTGGGGACTGATAATAAACATATAAAAAAATTGGTTGGACAGTAATTTGAGTAAAGAAGAATTGCATTCATATGTCCAATTGTTGAAGAGGTACCAGGATTTCTTGGTGTGGTAATATTTAGAATTAAATGCATATAGGGAGGACCTTTTCCAAAATGAAATACCTTGAGAACCCAATGCCGAGCCATTCAAACAAAATCAGAGGCCAACTAACCCTCTCTTATCCATGAAAATGAAAGAAATCAAGAAACTTAGGGATGTAGGTATTATACAACCTATAAGGTATTCTTCTTGGTTGGCAAACTTAGTACCAGTCAAAAAGATAAATGGGGATATAAGACTTTGTGTAGATTTTAGAAATCTGAATAAGGCCTCAATGAAATATAATTATTTGTTTCCTAACATGGATAATATGTTGTAATTAATCACTGGGTCAAAGTTTTTGTATACATTAGATGGATTTTCAGGATATAACCAAGTGGTTGTGAAGTAATCAAAAGGAATCAAAACTAATTTAACTACTCCTTGGGGTACTTATGTGTACGTGAGAATGCCATTTGGTTTGATGAATTCCAGTGCCACCTTTCAAAGAGCTATGGATGTGGCATTCGCTAGATATATAAGTGCTTTTATAGCTATATACCAAGATGATGTGACAGTATTTTCAAGAAAAAGGGGTGATCATTTGCAACATTTGGAAAATATGTTACAGACGTGCAGGGAATACAATATCTTGTTGAATCCTATAAAATGTCGTTTTAGGGTTCAGAAATCCAATTTGTTGGGGCATAACGTATCAAAGGAAGGGTTCATGATTGATATTGAGATAGTGGAATCTATTGGGAAAGATTTTATCCCCAAGAACAAAAAGGGTATCTAGTCCTTTTTCGAACAAATCAATTTCATAAGAAGATTCATTTCTAATTTTGTGGAGATGACTATCCCCATCACAAAAATGTTGAAGAAGGATCAAATTATTAAATGGGAGGATGAAGCTATCCAAGATTTCACCGAGATCAAAGAGGCATTAAAAATGCTCATGTCCCAGTGGCCCCTAATTATAAAAATATTTTTCAAATTTTCTCTTTTGCATCTGAAAACACCATCACATCTCTATTATAGAAAAAAATGAGGAAGGAAATGAAAGACCAATTGCCTTTCTCAATAAAGCATTGCAGGGAGCTGAGTTGAAGTACACCATTATGGAAAAATAGGTTTTTTCCTTGGTCAAAGTGAAAAAAAAAGTTTACGTCATATATTCTAAGCTCAAAGGTCATAGCTTATGTTCCTCATACGATGGTCAAAGACATTTTATTAGAGATGGAGGTTTCCAACAAGATATGTCAGTGGGTGAAAAAATTGTAGGAAAATGATATGGATGTTCATACTGCTAAACTGGTTAGAGGTCTGGGCTTAGCAAAGTTGATGGAAAAAAGAAATTTACAAGTGATGGAAGTAAATGAGGTAGAAGGATGAGATGTGGAGGTACATGAGAAGTTAATCAATTCTATATGGTACAAAAATATCATATTATACCTCATAAATATGTCTAAGGCATTTGGATAAAAATAAAAGGAGGAAACCTAAGATGGATTCCCAAAAATATGTCATCACTGATTATGGATTGGCTTGGAAAAAACCTAAAGGGTTCCTTCTCAAATGTGTAATGGAGGATGAATCCCCCAAGTTAATTTTAGACTTTCATGAGGGAGTGTGTGGGGGGGATTTTTCCAAAAGGGTCACTACCCATAAGATACTGAGGGCGGGCCATTGGTGGCCCACATTCTTTAAGGATACAACCTTTTTGGTAATAAAATGTGAAATTTGTTAGATATTTTTAGGAAAAATGAAGGCTTGTGGTTCTCTCCTTATGTAACAAGTATTAATTGAGGCTACTTTCAAGCAGTGGGACATGTATTATATAGGAGACCTGTCAGAACCTTTGAGTGTAGGTCACAGATGGATATTGGTGGCTATTGATTATTTCACCAAATGGGTTGAGGCTATCCCCACCAAGAAGGTGACTCATTAGATTTTTAGTGATTTCATATTGAATCATATAATTTGTAGGTTTGGTGTACCTGCAAATATAGTTACTAAAAATTCCATGAGTTTTCAATCCAAACCATTAGTTGTTGTGTGAGAAGAATATGGTATAAACTTAACATATGCATCTAATTATAACCCACAGGGAAATGGATAGGCTGAATCACGTAACAAAATTTACCAAAGATAATTAGAAGGACATTGGAAATAAACAAAAGAAAGTGGGGAGAGCAGTTGAAGTTTTTTGTATGGGAAGATAGGATTACAGCTAAGAGAGCCACTAGGAAAATTTCATTCGAACTAGTTTATGGATTCCAATATATCCTTCCTTTACACTTGTAATTACCTTCTTATCAATTCATCCAACAACTTAAAGATGAGGAAGTTAGCCCCTATAGTGTGAGAATATACTAAATCATTAAGTTGGATGAGGAAAGACGGGAGTCCCATCAAAGGCATTTGAAGTTTAGGGAAAATCTAAAAAAAAAATTGACAAAAAAGTGACTCCTAGAATATTCAACATTAAGGATCTTGTATTGTTTTGGGACAACAAACATGAGGATAAGGGAAAACATGGAAAGTTTGATGCATTATGGATGGGCCCTTATTCCATTGAGATCATGATTGGTGAACATACTTTCTTATTGAAGGACCTAGATGGAGAGTTACTTGATTTTTCTATCAATAGTAGGCACCTAAAGCATTTTCTTTATTAGCTTTCAGAGAAAGGTGTGAACCAATGTACATTGTATAGTCTTCCCACTTTGTTTTTTTGTTTTTTGTGTGTGCTTTTGTTTCCTTTTTTACCCCTAGTCTTCTATGACCAATTTCTTTGTTTTCTCAGTTTGTTTTTGGAGGATGGTTTGTTATCACTTAACTTAGTACATATGATATTCGACTTCATATCCCAATGGATTTTGGGCACATAGTTTGCATTGAATAGTTCTTGTGGCACCCGTAAGGGGTACCCATCCCCAAGTCGGAGCCAGTGTTAGAAGCTCAAATATTATCACCCCTTTTCTTTGATTAATGCCTCTAATGTTCACATGCCTTATTATTTCACTTTAAAATATGTTAAAGGGAAAATCCATGACTCAGACCATGTGGGACATTATCTATTTTTGTAAAAATTCCTTTTAAATTTGAGGTTCATAAAGGCTATAGAAAATTCCTATAAAATTGGCGGAGGGATTAAAGACAAAATTTGGGAACCAATAAAAGGGAAGCCCTCATGGAAGATGAGAATAATGTCCACGTGTTTCCTCGGCACACCTTTGAAAGGAAATAGCAAGTCAGGCCTCCCCCAAGTTGTGAGCATTCACCACATGCCTTATGTGTGGAAGGAAATTACAGCAAGTTGAAAAATTAGAGAAAGGGATAGGATCCGGGTGTTGCCACCCAGACGCAGTTTTGAAAAAGGAAAGGCATGTGGAGGGAAGGAAATCCCCACGAAGCGATGTTTGGAGCCACGCATCTCATAGTGTTATGAACTAACAAGACAGTGTAAGGAGGATTATAACTCAACATGAGATGAATTGTTTGTTCCATATGAGTTGTAAGAGGTTTAAGATGATGCAATACATTAAGAGGTTGAGGCAAAGTGCATAATCACGAACAATTGAAAACACATTACTAGTAATTTTTCATTACTAGTGCCAATACTAAGCTAAGAAGTCTATAATGTGGAAACAAAAAAGAATTGCATATCAGAAGGTGAAAATATAAATGTGACATCATTTGAAAGTTTTCTCACATATAATTCAAAATGGGGATTCTATAGTGGCCCCATCTAATGGTAAAAGGGTATGTTTACATAATTGAAAAAAAAGGCATAAGAGACAGACATACTGCTCAGAGACCTCTCGCTCCTTCGCTAGATCTCCTTCCAAGAAGAGTCAGTTTGTTCATAATCTTATTCTTCCTCAGCATGAATTCATCAGAGCCATGTGTTGTCTGGATAAACACTATATGTTAGGAAATAAGGGATAAAATATGCAGAAAAATACCTCAAAGAATTGCAACAGTAAAAACTAATATGATGAAAATATTACAGATCTGAAATAAAATTGTAGAATAAAATAACACAACACAAAGAGAAAATATTTAATGTGGTTCATCCGATTTGGGCTTCGTCCACCAAGAATCACTTGCTCAGATTTTATTACAAGCCACTGCTCTCTCAATACAATACCCAAATCTGTTTGGAGTTATGCTCAACAAACTCTACAAGACACATCTGTAATGTTATATCATACCTACCATATGCACAAAACCACATAAGTAGACAACTACTTAAACATTGTTACAAAACTGTGGGTATCAAAAACTATGGGCCAAAACCATCTCATAAACCTATGGGTCAAAAAATATCGCCCATATGACAAAAGCACATTTTCCGGTATATCGGGCACAACTATGGAAAGTGTACAGTACTCTTAGTGTATATTCTTCAACATTTTCACACATGAAAATAGGCTCCACAACCTAACTATCTCCCACTTGGAGATTAGTTTCCTTTGAGCAAGCTTCTAAACCCTTCACTAGTTTTCGTGAAGACCAACCAAAGCTGAACACGGCTTCAGTTTTTCCCTTGTGACCACCTTGGTCATCATGTATGTAGGATTCTTACTAATATGAATCTTCTCAAGCTTCAACTTATCTTCCTCCAAAGTTGTCCTGATGAAATGGTACCAAAGTTGTATATGCTTCGTCCTAGAGTGGAAAGCATAGTTCTTAGCTAGGTGTATAGAACTCTCACTATCACTATCCATCTTCCCTTCCTCATGCTTATGCCCCAACTCCTCAATAAATTTTTTTATCCAAATAATCTCTTCGTTTACCTCTATGGCAGCAACATACTCAGCCTCCATGGTTGACAAAGCAACCAGTTTCTATATTTGTGAAATCCAACTCATTGTTGTCCTGCCTACAGTGTAAATATAACCTATTGTGCTCCTCCTACTATCTACATATCCAGTCATATATGAATCTAATTAACCATGAAAAGTGGTGTCTAATCCACTATACTAAAAAATTATCCCCATGGTCCCTCTCAAATACTAAAGGATCCACTTTATTTCCTATTAATGATCTCTACCTGGATCACTCATAAATCTACTCACCGCTCCCACTGCATGGGAAATATCAGGCCTGGTGCACACCATGGCATACATCAAACTGTCAACCGCTGATGAGTAAGGTACCTTGGACATCTGGTTTCTCTCTTGCTTTGTCTTGGGACACTACTCCTTTGATAACTTGAAATGGCCTGCAAAAGGATTCCTAACTGGTTTAGCATCCTGCAAATTAAACCTCTCAAAGACCTTCTTAATGTAATCCTCTTGAGATAAAGTTAGCTTTCCTTCCTTCCTATCCCGAGATATCCTCATACCAAGGATTTTTTTGGTTGCCACAAAATCTTTCATAGTAAAGGAGTCACTTAGTTGATTCTTGAGTACTTTTATTTCCTGCATGTTTTTACTTGCAACCAACATGTCACCCACATACAAACACAAGATAATATAACTTACATCCTCAAATTTATTTGTATACATGCAATGGTCTTAATGACATCTAATAAAACCTTTCTCCATTATGAAGCCATTAAATTTCTCATACCACTGACATGGAGCTTGCTTCAAGCCATACAAGATCTTCTTCAGTTTGCACACCATCTCTTCTTTACCTTTGACCTCATAGCCCTTTGGTTGCTGCATATATAGATCATCCTCAAAATCATCATGGAGAAATTCAATCTTTACATCAAATTACTCTATTTGCAAGTATTTTGTTGTAACTATTCCAAGAATAATTCTAATAGAGGTCATTTTTACTACAGGAGAAAAAATATCATCAAAATATATACCCTTTTTCTGTGCAAACCCCTTGACCATCAACCCGGCCTTGTATATTTTATTGCCTCCTTCTTCCTCCTTGACTTTGTACACCCACTTGTTCTAAAATGCTCTTTTAGCTTTAATTAGCTTCACCAAATCCCATGTTTGGTTCTCTATGAGATCCTGATGCTCCTCATCCATGGCTTATTCCCACTTCTTCCTGGAATCTACCCACATTGCTTCATCAAATCTCTCTGGATCTCTACTATTACTGAGTAATAAATAATAAAGAGAAGGAGAAAAATGTTCAGGTGCTCTTCTTACCCTAGAAGACCTCCTCAATAAAGGAGTTTTGGGTTCTAATTGAGGAGGTTCCTGAACTAATTAATGTGTCACTTTACCATCCAGAAGATCTTTTACCACTACATATTATTTCTTGGATTCTTTTCCTGCAACTACTGCTTATATATGACTTTCTTATTAAAGACCACATCCCTAGATCGAATGATTTTCTTCTCCTTAATACTCCAAGATTTATATCCAAATTCATCACCACTATAGCCAATAAAAGTATATTTTTTTGATTTAGCCTCTAGCTTGGTCCTATCATCCTTGTCTATATGAAAAAAAACCTCACATCCAAAGACTCTAAGAAATGAAAAATCAAATTTCTTACCATACCAAGCCTCCTCAGGTATGCCTCCATCTAAGGCACTTGAGGGTCCTCTATTTATCAAGTACATAGATGTACTCACCACTTTTTTCCCAAAAAGAAAGAGGTGGTCCAACGTGTAACCTCATGCTCCTAGCACGTTCCATTATTGTTTTGTTCATCCTTTCTAACACCCCATTCTGCTATGGAGTTCCTGGAACCATATTTTGTCTGTGGATTCCATTCTTAGAACAGTAATCATCAAATTCATTGCTGCAATACTCCCCTCCATTATCTAACCTAAGACATTTCAACTTAAGACCTGTTTCATTCTCTACCAAGGCTTTCCATTTAACAAAAATGTCAAATACATCATATCTTTTTATAATACAATAAACCCAAAATTTCATTGTTGCATCATTAATAAAATTAACATAATAACTTGAACCCCCAAGAGATGATACATAAGCCTACCCCCACACATTAGAATGCACCAGCTCTAACTTACTCTCTTTCTTTGTAGGTCCAACCTTGAGAAACCTTACTCGCTTCTATTTCCCATATATGTAGTCATCATAGAAATCTTAATTTGTTTCTGTATATCTAGTAAAATCCTTCTTTATGATATGCATTCCCTTATGGCTCATATTACCGGGCCTATAGTGACACAATGTTGTATGTTTCTGAAGAAACAATATTACAAACATTATTACTATAAGTGGTTAAATACAAGGTTCCAACCTTCTTACCTATTTCCACCACAAGAGCACCCTTGGTAACCTTCCAAGATTTTGTTTTAAATATCACTATACAACCATCACTTCCCAACTACCCTACTGATATAAAATTTCATCTTAATGTAGGCACATGTTTGACATCCTTCAATAGCCAATTATTCACATTCTGTGTCTTAACCTACACATAACCTTTTCTAACTATGTTTTAAGGCTCATCATCACCAAGAAAAACATGCCCAAAATTTCCTTGAACATAATCAACAAAATAATTCCTATGTGGAGTAGCATGCAAAGAAGCCCTCAAATTTAAAACCCAGTCTTCAGTAATATTATGCAAAGAAAGAACCGAAGCATCCTGACATACATTACCCATTGCCACATTTACCTCCTTGTTTTCGTCATGTTGTTTCTTCTTTTCCTAAAGCTCCCAACAGTCCTTTACATGCCCAGACTTTCCATGGTGCCAACATACTATCTTGCTTTTGGATTTTGACCTTGCTTGATGATTTGATTTTCTATGGCTTCCTTTATTCTTCTGTCTCCCTCTAATTTCCACTATCAAAATATTCCCTAAAGTAGAAGATTCCCCAGAGATTTTTCTTCACATTTCCTCACTTAGAATCACCCCTACAACATCCTCAAACTTCAACTTTGAGTTAGCTAGAACCGAGTTGCTTATTGTTATTACCAAGTTATTCCAACTCTCAAGTAAAGAGCACAGAATTAGTAAAACCCTAACTTCTTCATCAAATTCTATTATAACCAAAGCTAACATATTTACAACTGTATTAAAATCATTTAAATGATATGTTTCTGAACCATTCTCAGACATCTTCATATTAAATAAAATCATTAAAAATATCTTGTTAGAGGTGAAGGGTTTTTCGTACAACTTCCCTAATTCATCCATCAGTTATTTTGTAGTCTTTTCCTTTGAAAAATTAAATAATACCAAAGATGTAAGACAAAGTGGGATTGTCCCAAGTGCCTTCCTATCCAAAAAATCCCATTCCACATCCTTCATGCTCAAGGGTTTGTTCACCTTCTCAGACAGCGGAATATAAAGATCCTTCTAATAAAGGTAGTCTTCCATCTTCATCTTCAAAAGATGAAAATTATGCCCGTTGAATTTATCAACCCTTAATCTTCCATCATCTTTCATAGCTCCCACTCAAGCTAAAAATTTTCCCTATGATTCAAAACTTTAAAAAACCAAAACAAGCTCTGATACCAATTGTTAGGAAATAATGGATAAAATATGTGGAATAATCCCTCACAGAATCACAATAGTAGAAACTAATATGCAAAAAATATTACAGATCTGAAATAAAAGTGCAGAGTAAAATAACACAACACAAAGAGACAATATTTAACGTGGTCCACCTGATTTGGGCTACGTCCACCAAGAAACACTTGCTTAGATTTTATTACAAGCCACTGCTCTCTTAATACAATACCCAGATTATTTTGGAGCTATGCTCAACAAACTCTACAAAATTCACACCTGAATTCAGACACATCTGTAATGTGACATCATACCTACCATATGCACAAAACCACATAAGTAGACAACTGCTTAATAAATTTTAAAAAACTGTGGGTATCAAAAACTATGGGCCAAAATTTTCCCATAAACATATGGGTCAAAAAATCCTGTCCATATGAGAAAAGTAAGTTTCCCGATATATCGGGCACAACTATGGAAAGTGTACATCACTATTAGTCTACAGTTTTCAAAATTTTCACACATGAAAACAGGATCCACAACTGAACATGATAGACCCTAATAAATCTTGCGACATGCCCATATCCATTAATGACTCAAGATTCATTCATTGTTCATGCATGATCTTCTCCAACTCAAACTTATTTTGGTAGGAAGACACCCAGTCTAGAAGATACAGGCCACTTGTGAAGAATAATTTCTTTCACTTCCCTTTGTGAAGGGTATACTTGTTGAGAATAGATTGAGGGGAAATTGCTAGAGTGGTTGGAAGACCAAGGAATACATCACGGAGGACAGAAGGAACAAGATACTTTGAGCTAATTCAGCTTTCCATCTCCTTGAAAATGGTAGGTGCTCTCTTGGAGAAGGGATTGGCTGAGGACTTGCGAGGCCATGCTTTGATGAAGGAATATAATGCCTTCAGCAAAGTGGTAAACTAAACTACAAACCTATCCCTGTTATCCCGAGAAGAAGAGATTATTTCTCTTAAACGACGAATAGATAAGGAAAACTCCTCTTCTCTGCCTGAGATAATGATTGGGGGCTGATAGCTTGATTCACCCTTTCTCTTTCTTGAAGATGGTGCTGGAATTGAACTTGGTTGTGAGGGTTCATGTCTCATCTACCCCTTCTCCAAAAAGGTAATCCTCTACTCCAATTCATCCACCTTGTGAGAAATGGAAGGCATGGTGTCAATGGAAGATTTTTTGTATAACACATAATATTCCTTGGGAATCTCCTTTAATACAGATTCTTCATCACATAGGAATGGAAACTAAAAGTCATTTTTCCCATAAATTTGGGGCCTCCTCTCAATCTATAATTTCTTCAGGTTTTCTGGATTCTTAAGATGTTCCCATCGAAAGAGATGAAAACACATGAATTGGAAGGTTGTGAAGACATGACTAATCTTAATTAGCCTTGTGAGAAGTGTGAGCTAGACTTGCTGATAAATCAAGGGCCCTCTGGTGTCTCTTACACATTCTATGTTAAACAAGGCCCTAAGAAAATTTTCATCAGAACCACACAGGTCGAATATTTGATTCAAATCTACTGATAAAATTTCCTTCAAACTATTTTCCATGGGTACTCTCGCCATGTCGTTGGTAGAAGTTTGTGAAAATTTTCCTTACTTAAAGGATAAAAAAATTAATTCATCCTAGTGATGGGATAAATATGGATTTTATAATAAAAGTATCATAGATTGATTGAATTGAAAGAAATCATTTTCACCTAATGAGGGAAGACCCTGCTTAGTTCACACAAGGATAATTTAAAGGTTGAAATGAATCCCAAATAAGCATGGTTGATGAATTAAATGGATTTGACAAGAACCACATGGGATAGTTGAACCAAGCATATGTGAGAAGGAATGCACAGTACCCAAGGTGTATTTTCAGATAGTAGATAAAAAATCATCTGTCACCTCAGGTCACCTCAGATTGCTCAAAGGATATCAAAAGCAACTATCCAATCACTAGGTGGAGGGAATCATGAAAACATTAATCACAAGCAATGACATGGTATTCTACTCATATATGATAAGAGTAAAATGAAGAAGGACTGTACTCTTCACACCTAGTAGAGCCAGAGAAATTATTTTCATAAAAAGTGCCATTGATACACTTGGTATTTTGGGAAAGAAAAATATACTTGTGAAATATCCACATTTTTTTGGGGAAAATTAAAAGGAATGGAATTGTATAAAGGCGATGAGAACACTCTCGGAAGGGGGGGTTAATATTTTTTAGAATTGAAAGAGAAAAGAGATTCAGAAAAACCATTTTTCCAAAGACTTTTATGAGAAACCTATAAATTTCTAGAGCCTTCAAAATGAATCAGGTCAAGATGGTTGCAATTGTACAACCTTTGACAAGCATTGAAACTATAAATGAAACTTTCCCTTGCTGATAAATTTGATGAGCCCTGAGTTAATTGTGTTGATCATGAGCATTGTTGTGTCTAATTTCAATTTGAGATGTATCAAGTATTTATTCATGTTCTTGTTGCAATCTTATGTTAGGATTCCCTCTAAATCACACAAGATCTTATCCTTGTGGTAGTATTGTGTCATTTGCAATTTGGCTGTGAGAAGAGCTTTCATTTCATCGCACAATAAACAATTTAAATTCACTTTAATTCCATTTTTCTGATACATATTGTTTATTAGTCTATGGGTGTATCTTAGGCGTGATGGATCAAGGATTTTTTATGTTTAATTGAGCTTTGACATGAGATTTTGTGTTAAATTATCAAAGAATTTATGGAGTGACATGACGTGACGTTGGTGAAAGCTGATGAATAATGGCTCGGTCTCTAGTGCTTTGGAAATGAGGAAAAATGTACCTACAAAAATGTGAGAATCCTTCCCCAAAGGAGGTTTGAATGCACATATTTATAGATCATCGGCGATCAGGAAAATCATCGGCGATTGCAAAAAATCTTAACTAAGTTGGTTAGATGGGTGATTTTCTTCCTTTTCAAAATAGATATGATGGATTTTGAAGTAGTTAGGATAGGCATCGGGTAAAAAAGCACAAAAAAATTAGGTTTAGATGAAGGGGGTTAGCTTTATTATAAGGTTTATTTGGTTAGTGATTTTTAGAAGGTAGTTAGTGATTTGTAGAAGGTTAGTTAGTTAGTGATTTTTAGAAGATTAGTTAGTTAGTGATTTTTATAAGGTAGTTTTAGAGGAGGTTAGGTAGTTAGTGATGTTTCATAGTGAGGTGTGTGTTAGGAAATAAGGGATAAAATATGCGGAATAATCCCTCATAGAATCGCAACAGTAGCAACTAATATGCAAAAAATATTATAGATCTCAAATAAAAGTGCAGAATAAAATAACATAACACAAAGAGATAGTATTTAACGTGGTTCACCCAATTTGGTCTACATCCACCAAGAATCACTTTCTTATATTTTATTGCAAGCCACCGCTCTCTCAATACAATACCTAGATCTTTTTGGAGCTATGCTCAACAAACTCTACAGAATTCACACCTAAATTCAAAACACATCTGCAATGTTACCTTCTACCTACCATATGCATAAAACCATATAAGTAGACAACTACTTAAGCAATTTTACAAAACCATGGGTATCAAAACCATGGGCCAAAACCATCCCATAAACCTATGGGTCAAAAATCTCACCCATATGAGAAAACCACGTTTCCCTGTACAATGTACAATACCCCGGTGAGACAACTGTGGAAAGTGTACAATATTCAACACTTTCTAACATGAAAACAGGCTCCACAACCTAACAGTGTGAGGGTGATAACTATTTATTAATTAATTAAATAAATAAAAAATTAATCTAGATGTTAGGGATATGTGAGGGGTGTGTGAAATAAATTAATTAAAAGACGATCGAAATGGTGAAGTGTCGCGGATGCATCACTTTTGGTCATGAATGTGTCTAAGTCGAGGGATGTAAATTTTTTGGTGTCTATAATGAAATCCTATTCTCTGAAGAGATGGAAGGGTGATCCAAGAAATCACTTAGGGGAATTTTTTATATTTTTAAGGCTTTTTTATGAATGGATATAATGTAACTAGAGATGGGAAGAAAGGTTTCCCTCTAGTGTGTGTGTGCAAGGTGAGGTTCAAGTATGTAGGACCCATAGAAGAAATCTATCATACACAATTGATACATGACCATGATATATTCTTCATTAGTGTAAGGTGTTCCATGTTTTTCCATGTATTGATTCAAATTTATCATGTGAGACACGTAATCAGGAAATTAATCATTAGAAATTATGATCATGCTCTTATGTAAAGGGTACAGGTGATAGTGGTATAATGCTTGTCAATTTTTCCTTCGAGATGTTGTAACCAAGAGTAGCCAAGCGTAAGTGGAGACATTTGGGTGTCAAGGGAAACCCATACCTTCTTGGACAAAAAATAATTAGTAATAGGATGTATCCTTGGTAATCAATGGATGGTTATAAAAGACGAGTAATGTTCAAAGTAGTAAGCCCTAATTATTTATAGGATTCATAGGTGTACACATTATTGTCATTAGTTGTAATGCCCATAATTTCACCACTCAAAATGTAATAGAAAAAATGGAAATTTTTCATTGTTATATAACATAATGCTTAATAGTTTTATTGATCATAAGACACATAAACACTACCACTTCCATTTTCATTAATCTAATGAACTCATGGTTTACAAGTTTACTTTTGTATGCATCACATTTTATTACTTTCAAAGTATTACCTTTGCGTAATCATGATTTTTGATGCCCCAAATTAAAACAGTCAATTAACTCATTGTAAATGTAAAATTATGAAATTTTTGGTTTTGTTTTAGAAATAATTAATGAGAACAACTTAAATTGTATTGTCCAATTGGTTGTTGCATTATCATGTAGAATAGATGACTTGCGCCATTACGGCTTAACATTGACACAATGGTGTCATGGCGACTCTTGGTTAATTTGGAAAAGCCAATAACTGTGTGGATAATTAAATTTTTTAAGGAGATAAATTTTTTAATATTTTCAACGGATGTCTAGAAGTCACATTTGTAAAAAATCATTGGGGAAAAATAATTTAATCTATATGTCATAAGTGTTCTAATAACGTTACAGATTGAATCCATATGTTTCACAGTTATAGAACTTGTAATTAAATTATACATATAAGTTTATTTAACTAATATAAAATATTAAAAGAAGTACCCAAATTTTTGATAAACCACTTCATGAAATAAACCTATTATCATCATCACTATGTGCTTATAATTAACTTATATATTATATTAATTCATTTAAATCCTCAATACCATACCTAGGTTCCTATGATAATTAAACATTGTATTAGGTTAGTATAGGAACTCATTTTATCATTAGTTGACTTGAGGCAATTCAAGTGGGGATGCGGATGTAATGAGAGCCATTAGAATTGGAAAACCTCCACCCTTAGATATAGGTATCACAAAAAACCCTAAATCATCCTTATGGATTGTTTAAAATCAATTTATTTTCTTTCATCCCTTTCATTTTCTCATTTTATATATCTTCTCTCTGATTTTGTTCCAGGTTTGGCTATAGAAGGAAAATTTCAAGAAGCATTGAATGTATATACTCGTGTGTGTGTGTGTGTGTGTGAGAGAGAGAGAGAGTGTGTGTGTGTGTGAGAGAGAGAGAGAAGGAATGGTCAGCATGGATGGATGAATGTGTGTGTGTGTTATAAGAATATTGCAGGTTTATAATTTATAAGTTTTGTTTTACCTTTTTTTAAACATGTCCATCTATATCCATATGTATGTGGGGGTGGGGGGTACAGACTATTGTAGGTTTATAATTTATAATTTTTGTTTTAACTTTTTTTTAAACATGCCTAACCGTGTGTGTGTGTGTGATATATATATATATATATATATATATATATATATATATATATATATATATATATAGTTTTTATTTAAAAATATAATGACACAGTTTATATATGTTTGACATTATGTAATGGGTATTACATATGTTATGTCATAGCTTAGGTATAATTTAATATATAAAGTTTTGGTTTGTATACCTTTTTTATATATATGGTTATAGCTTTTTTTAATTTTTTTTTTATTATTATTATTATTATTATTATTATTATTATTCTATTATGCACTTCAACATTTACAAAATACATAATAGTCTACAACCTGATTATTACATACACCAACTTTAATAAATTATTTTGTATGCAATAAAAAGTATACACATATACAAAATACATGTGTGTAGATTTTTTTTGGTATTATTTTAAAAATGGATATAATTAATAAGAAAGAGAAGTTTAACTAAATTGTATTTGTATTTTGTTTCAATATGGTTGAATTCCAAGATTAAAAATTTAGAAGGCTAATTTTTTTGATATATTGAACATGAAAAGGAAAATTTGGGAAATGATGTTGGTCTTGAGTTTGTTAATATTGGTAAGTGTTGTTTTGTTGAAGAAAAAAGAAAAATTGTTAAAATTTTGAAGAGTTATATCGATGTGTTAGTATATTCTTATGAAGACCTAAATACTTATATGCCTAAATAAATATAACACTACATTCCTCTCAAATATGGTTTTAAACCCTTCAGACAACAACAAAGACAATGCAATCCAAAGATTGTTGAAAAAATTTATCAAGAAATTCAAAAAACGTTTAATGTCAGGATCATTTTTTCCATCTGCCATTCAGTATGGATTGTGTAATGCCCACTAAAACAACCCACTTGATACCCAAGAAATGACCTAGGGTTAGTTAGGAAAAATTATGGAATAATTTTTTTTTATTAAAAGAATCTACAGCCATGTTACAAGACAACAGTTGTCACTAATAGGTTCCGGAACAATTTTAATCTACTAGAGTATATTTTTATTTTATTAATAATTATTAGAGGTCATAAGGTCCAAAATTTAGGGTTAGAAGTTTCAATTAGGTTCAGAGGGAAAATTCCTCACCATACCCACTCTCTAACAGGATTAAAGTTTCAACTTGATTTTTCTCACCCTTAATGCATTAAAAATTTTCCTAAATTAATCTCATTGGATAGGAAATTTCCTCACCTTTCCATTGATATAAAGAAGTCCTCCTAACTCCTCATATTTTTCAAGTTATGGGTCGACAGGCCTTGAGGTGAAAATTTTCCCCAAGGGCGGGCCTGCGGGCCCAAGGGAGAAAAATTACCCAAAGGGCGGGTTAACGGGCCACGGGGAGACCTTTGGAAATTTTCCCACATGGGGTAAAACCAACCACATTTTCACATGTACTCCCATGGTTCCACAAGTCCACAAGGGACACGTGGCGCTCCCTAAGCCAGCGCGGGGAACAGTGGGGAAAGGCGGGGCGGTGGGAGACATTTGCAAATTCTCACACACCCAGCTCCCGCAAGTCCACAAGGGACAAAATGTGGGGAAGGTGGGGTGGTGGGGAGAAAATTAGCTTAACACCCTAAAGGGCTAAGAGGGTACATAGACCCACGCCTCCGCCGACACCTCGCAATGCCACGTGGCAGCCACTGATTGGCTGCAGACCGGTGGGACAACAGGGGAAACTTGAAAAAATTTCTAAAAATTTTCCAAGACGTAAAATAAAAAAAGGCACCCGTTCCTCCACCAATGCCTCATAACACCACGTGGCATCACCTGATTGGTTGTAGGGCGGCGGGGAAAATTTGGAAAAATTTCCCAAAATTTTCCAAAAGCGCTAAGTTAAAAAGGGGATCTGCCACATCATGGTGCCATGTGGCAACCTCTGATTGGTTGTGGGCTGGCAGGGAAAATTTTCCTAAGCTCTAAGGGAAATATTTGGGCCGCGGGCCCGCCAAGGAAATTTTTCCCAAAATTTTGACACCAAGTGAAGAAAACTTCATAAGGCCATAACTTTTGATAGAGAGCTCAGTTTGGGGAAAACGAGGACTTTCTAGAAATCTCTCAACATCCTCTTTACACAAAGATCAATAATTTTTTGTTTTGATAAATTTTAAGGGGTCAATTTTAAGAAAACGGCCTGCAGGCTTTCACAGTGCGAACTGGTAAATTTTAACTTGTGAGATTTATTCAATTTGACTTTCTTCCTCTCTCTACATGTCAAATAGACATGGAGGATTGTTCCTAAATGGATTTAAGGAAGGATTCAAGGTTCAATTTGTCTGATTGACTTGCAATTTGAACATTTACATTTCTTGACAGTAAAATGACTATAAAACAGTTTGAGCCCGATTTTGCTGAGTTTTTGACATATTTCCTTTAAGTGTTTTTGTCTATTTGAACTTGTTTAGGGCCTACTACTTCAATTCAATCATTTAATTTTTTATTTTATTGTTACAGGTTCGAACTGTGCATTTTTGGTTTAGATAATTACCAGTTTGAAATTACAAATAACAAGGATCAAATTTTAATGGGTCTATTTGTCACTTTCTTCTTCCAAGTATTTAGGATACATTCCAATTCCAAGCTAACATGTTTGGTTGATTCAAGATAAACCATTCAAGACCAAAATGCAATACTGATTTCAATTTTTTTACATTTCAAAGAGACAAAATACTGTATTTTTCTCACACACATTTCTTCCTTTCAACAGAGATTTCAATACATTGATATGATCAAATTCAATACAACAATGCAGTTTGAGAAAAGCATTACATTCATTTATTGATTCCAAAAGACAACTTACAACTTCCTTCTTTCATTTCTTCCAAAATCATTTATTATATACAGGGTAGACAATACATTTTCTTTTCACGTGTTCCACTTTACCACTTTTCAAATAGATATTTCATAGAGTATGCAAAACATAGATTTCCAATGGAATAACATCATATGGACAAGACAAAACCATTTTCATTAATTCAAATGAACTCTTACAAATTCCTTTCCATTTGATTACAAAATACAGTATACAAACACGTATCATTCTTTCACATTCTTTCTAAACAGAATACAAAGTATAACTCTTTTACATTTCAAATTTCACTTGCAAAATTGTACAACATCTTTCCATTACAAACATTTACAAGATCATCCACTTCAAGTGGGAAGGTTACAATGAGATTTCATTTCACAAGGGACTGTCAATTGTCTTTTCTCAGCTCCAGAACAGCAACATGCATTCTTCTCATTCATCCAATTTGATCACAATAGGAGTAGGGGAAAGACAATGCTCTCCACCCAACCAAGACATCCAATGAAGAGGAGAAGCCATCCTTCTTCATTGGCCCCCGAGCCCCAACCAAAAATCAATAGAAGATGTGATCCAACTCATGGCAACAACAGGCTTCCACAAAACATACACACAACATTTCACAAAGAGACATAGTCCCAAACAGAATGTAGTTTACAACTACATTAAAACATGACAAACAAAACAAAGGCTTCATCAAGCAAGCCAAAGGAGCAAGAAGCTATGGGGGATGTTGCTTATGCCTCCCAAAGGGAAAAATGGGTATCACCACCTGAGTACAACCCACCAAATATATATATATATATATATATATATATATATATATATATATATATATATATATGAATATCATTTCAAACCTTGTCATGCCCTTATGCCTCCCCCAAGTACCCCTTATTCCTCACATTTTCTTATACCTCCCCAACCTCTTATGGCACCCCATAACGAGTAAAGAAATGCAAGCTATTTCTTTGTAAGGTGGAACCCAAATTCCCAACTCCCTCCACCCTTATACCTCCCTAAAACCACTTGTGCCTCCCACAAAATAACCCCATAGTCTTCTCCTACACCATTCCTAGGCCATCTACCCAACAGCCCACAATATATACCAAAACATTCACACAAGAACATTTACATAAATAAAAGAAGAGCATTTCAAGAGCCAAGCTCTTACCTCTCCATGATGGAGTTGTTCCTAGTTCAAAACAGCAAGCTCCTTCCAATGCAAGCAATCCAAAAATCAACCCAACACAAGCATGCAACAATCTTCCAAAAACTTCTCCAAGTAAGAGCTCCCAAAATAGCAAGAAAATTCACCCAAAATGAAGTCTCCCAAAAGTGAAGCAACCCAAAACAAGACAATGAATTTGTATTTTATAGAAGAGGGAAGAGAAGAGGATGAGGTGGATCCATGTAGGATGCCACATCACACATCCTCAACCCCAAACACAAAGTCAACTTCATTCTCCAATGCATAATAAATAGGTGGGTGAATAATATGAAAAATTTACTTACACACTCAAACAAGCCCATACCCCATAAGGACTGAAATTAAATTATGTAAGAAAAGTGCAATTACATCATTCAACTTTACTTGTAAAAATGCATAAAAAGGTTTAAATTTAACCCTCCAACCATAGGAAAGGTTGGTATGTAAATTTAAGAGGTATGGGACAAGTTTAACTTGTCCCACAAGCCTCCAAGGACAAATTCAAATTTCTAAGAAGGTGGAGTGTTTCACACTCAAAAGTTAACTTACACATCACTTACAAGGTCACTTACACATTACTTACACATTTTAAATCATGGCCAACAACTCTATTAATTACATTCTTATGACATATTTTAATTAATTAACTAAACAATATGATTACTCACAATATTTACACACCATTAAATAAATAATGAAAGGGGTAAGTGCAACACAAAATAAACACATGCAAAAATTAAACAAAAGGGACCAAAATAAAAGAAATACATAAAATTTCTTGGTCACATTTAAAGGTGATCCCCCCCATGGGAATCCCTAACACTAACAAACACACACACAAAAAAAACTAGTTGTCATGGTGACCTTGTTGAATTCATCTAGAATTCCAATGTGGTTGGTCTCCAATCCCCCAATGTTTGTTGTGATATTTTAACCTGCAAAACAAAAATACCTCCTTCGGCCTCATGGCCATATCAGAACATCCAAAATAATATAAATATAATTAAAATCCAAAATCATCTAGATATATGAATCACAACAACATCAAAGCAATTTAACAAAATTATTATAGTTTTATCAACAACTATATCAGCACCCAATAATTTTTCATTTCTAGGGCTACTCACAATATCCAAGTATCACAAGTCCAAACAACATCCATCATATAACCATGTCCAACAATATAACATCATCAACATATAAAGTGTCTCTAATAATCATCATGCATCATATAAGAATCAAATTCAACAATAATCCATGATCAAATATCTAACATCATACTAAATAAAAACTATAATAATGTCCATAATATAGTCAACAGTGTCATGATCAGTATCAAAAGGTGTCAAAGGGAAGTGGGCACTACAGATCGCAAACATTATGGTGGTAAGGAAGAAGAGTAGAGAAATAAGGTTTTGTGTTGACTTATACAACCTGAATCGAGACTCTCTGAAGGATAATTACCCTCTTCCCATCATGGATCAAATTCTTCAAGCAATAACCTGGTCGAAAATACTCTTCATGCTTGATGGATTCTCAAGTTACAATCAGATTGAGGTTTTTGTCCAAGATCAGCATAAAAAATTACAACTTCATGGAGGGCATTTGCTTATAGGAGAATGCCTTTTGTACTAATCAATGTTGGAGCTACTTTCTAGTGAGCAATGGACCTAGTCTTTAGATATTTGAATAACAAGTGCATTGTAATTTTTCTTGATAATCTCACATTGTTTTCAAAACACAAGAAGGATCATTTTCTGATTAACTAAAATGTAGTATAATGGTAGTTAATCTAACTAGGAACAGTAGTAAATAAAAGTAGAAATTGACCCAAGCAACTAAGGAAGTAGAAATGAAAACCCTAATATGTAAAAAATGATTGGAAGGAGCTTAGATGATTTGGTGAGCTTGTTGGATTGTTTCACAGAGCTGGTTGTAGAAACAGGAGGACGAAACAACTTTTACGAGGTCCAGAAACTTGCAGATCAAGGTAATCTAAGTGTATTGGGGTGCCTATGGGCACTCGATTCTGAGTTTTGGGTGCCCTAGTCTATGTAGGAGGTTCAAAAACCAAATTTGTAGGGTTTCAAGGTGATGCAAATCCTTCATTGTCTATTGCATCAATATCTTTGAGTTGTGTTGTATTTCACTAATAATCCTTGACGAAGAAGAGACCTACAAAACCCCAAAACAAGCATCAAACCCTAAAAATAAAAATGTAAATGAAGGGGTCAGATTGTCCTCATCTGCCACAATGGTGGACTTATTAACTGATTGTTGCACTACATCTTAGACTTGATGTAGTTCTATTTACTTGTGTGTGCAATCATGCCCTAAGTTCTCTTGTTCCAGTCACACTTTGTGAAAGTAGCAAGAAATAACTATGTGTAGAAATGTAATAGAATGGTGGATGGAATACAATAAACTTCCCTCCTATGCTTTTGTGATGCAAATGAACCATCCTTATTCCTTGTGATGGATCCAGATGGATGCAACTCTAGATGGATGATAGTAGTGACTAGTGTTTGGTCCCTCATTATGGTCTCATAACTTTATATTTATATGTTTCACTTGTTCTAATTTTGTAATTAACCCTAAAAAGGCCAACCACAAGAAATATGAAATGTTCAAATGGCTAGAAAGTGCCCAAAAAGTGGCGAGAAAGTGGGAAAAGGATCAGGGCACCCTGACTGGGACCAAGGCACCTGTGAGCGTCCCAATACAAGCATGGAATCCCCAGTCACAGCTAAAGTGACGTAAAACAACAAAAATAGACTAGGAAAGCATGTGTGGGAGGTTGGAAGTGACAACAGAAAGCAAAGTAAAATGGCCAAAAGATGAGTTTTAATTAGTACTTTCTTCACTCAAAAACCATATGAATAGTAGTATAAGACTGGGACTAAATAATGTCTAAAGTGCATGATTTTGTGTCAAAATTTTTAGCGCCTCAAACTAGTTTTGCAAAGGTGTAGATATCATGGAATTTCACTTGATCCTAATAATTTGGTGATCAGGTTGACAGAAGGGAAACTTCTCAGTCATGTTGTTTTAAAAGGATGGAATCAAAATTGACCCAGATATATTTCAATAAATTCAACAACTCTCTCTTCCAACCAGCAAAAGAGACGTGCATTACTTCTTTGGAAAAATCAACTTTCTTCAGATATTCATTCCTAATTTTGTTTAGTTAACCAAGCATATTGTTGATATGATGAAAGGAAAACAATATTTTCATTATATTTCAGAAGGAAAGAAATCCTTTAACAAATAAAGGAATTTATTACCGGAACTACCATTCTTGTTTTCCTAGACTTTGGTAAGGATTTCATCATCTACTGTTATGCATATGAGCACACTCTTTCTACAATTTTGATCCAAAAAATAGTGAAGGGATTAAATCACCCATTACTTTCATGAGCTATGGGTTGAAGTCACGTGAGCTCAAGTACTTACAAATGGAAAAACATGCTTTTATTGTTTTCAAAGCAGTAAAAAAAATTAGGTTTATATTCTTAATTCTCACTCCATCATCTTTGTTCCTAACCCAACAGCCAAATCCATTTTGACACAGTAATAATTTGGTTCCAAAAGAGACAAATGGATTACCAAAGTTTAGGAATATGATATTGAGATCAAACCAACCAAGCTTGTGCAAGGTTGAGGTTTATGCCAACTAATAGAAAAAGATGGAAGCAGTGATTCGCATGACAACAAACTTGAAGGAATTCCAACTATTCTATTTGTTAGCACCAAGTAAAAATGGTATTCAACCATAATTCATTTCTTGACATACGGATGATTTCCTCTACATCTCAGTGAAAAATAAAAGAGAGCATTCAAAACTCAGCAATGAGGTGTATATTATGGGATAGCTCTCTTTTTCATAAAGGAGTTGATAGTCGCTTTCTGAGATGTGTTGACAAAGAACAGAAAAATAGGTTGCTTAAGGCATACCATGATCATGCCTATGGTGGTAAATTTTCTTCTCATGTGACAACCTATAAGATCCTTTATGGAGATTATATTTAATATCTCTTTTTAAGGATGCAACCAAGTGGGTTTCTAATTGCGAGGCTTGCCAAAAATTTGAGGGAAATCCCAAATTATAAACTTCACCGTTGAAACCTGATGTGATTGAAGATCCATTTCAACAATGGGGACTAGAATTATTTTGTGATCTTAATCCAAATTCTAGTTCTAGACATACCCATGTTCTAACAACAAATTACTTCACAAAGTGGGTAGAAGCAATTATTGTAAAGAGAACAAATTTCAAGATCATATGCAATTTCATTAAGGAGAACATATTGGTTCATTTTTGAGTTCCTCACAAAATTTTCACGAACAACACTCCATTTTTCCTCTTACGAACTAATTGACTTCTATTATGGGTATGGAGTTTCACTATCTCATTCTTCTTATTATTGCCTACAAGGAAACAGACAAGTAGATTCAACTAATAAGAACTTGGAAACTATGTTGAGGAAGTAGTTTTATGAAACATAGAGGAACTATCATAAGAATTTATATGATACCTTATGGGCTGATCGTATAACACCAAAAAGAGCAATTGGTATATCCTATTTTCAGTTGGTATGTGGTATGGATGTTTAGTTGTCAATAACACCTGAATTTCATGCCTTGTAGCTTGTTCAAACCATTAAAAATGGTCGATTCAAGGATGAATTTGAGAAGAGGATCAGGTATTTACAAAATATTGATGAAGAAAGAGTACATGTGATGGACCAGATCTCAACCCATCAGCAAAGAGTGGAGCAATTATTTGATAAGAAAACAAAATCATGTGATTTTCAAGTTGGAATATAGTCTTGCTTTGGGATAAAAGAAGAGATCCTTGTGGAAGCCATGGTAAGTTTGACTCTTTTTGGCTTGGTCCTTTTAGAATCTCACATTTTTTTGGTGAAAACATGTATTATCTTTCTTATATAGATGCAACTCCCCTTCTATTTCCATATAACGGGAAATATCTTAAATTATATAAATGTTAAAGTGGGTTTCCTTTCCTTGTATATAGTTTGGTCTTATTTTATGTTGCTTTGTCTTGTTTTGGGTTTGTCCTTTATTGTTGTTGTGCCCATTGTTGGTCTTATTGTGTATCGTCTATCTCTTTTCCTTTATCATACCAGAGATCAAGGATTCCTCCATGAATTGTTTATTTCCAAAAATTGTCAAATAACTCTAATTCATGTTCCCTATCAAAGCTAATTATTATCACCTAACATGCAAAATATCAAAAATTTCACAATTCATGGGTAAATATTTGTGTTTTGGTCATTATGTTCCCTCTTGTAAGACCCTTATTCAAAAGGAGTTAGCCCTTTTTTTCAAAATATGGGCAAATATGGATGAATCAGACATTTGAGGAACAAGTGGAATATTTCCTTTGTTTCACTTGTTCCTCGCATACATGCCATGGCCAAAATGGGCAATGAATTAGTGAATTCAGAAATTTGTGGCACATTGGGAAGTATTCTCATGTTTTACATGTTTGCATACCACCTGCTTTATCAAAACCAAGCATTGAGAGGAGGTTCCATTGCTAAGATCGGGTGTTGATGGCACTCCATAAATGGTTCATATTTTCCCATCATGCCCCGAAACTCCAACATCACTACATTCATCAAATGCATTGGAAAATTTGCTCTTTTGTGGCACAAATGGAACAATTCTTCTATTCCTATGATTCCCCTTATTCCCACAACAGCCGACAAGTAATGGATCGACTATGTTGATCCTTCGTGGAACTTTTTGAATTGTTCCTCACTTTCGTTGGTGCCCCAGATATCTGCCTAAGTTGAAAAAGGGAGAAAATAAATGATCGGTTAAGTTGGTTATTTCTTGAACACATGGAACAGTTCCTTACTTCCGCATGTTCCTCGAAACCCATAACATCCTTAAAAGATAAAGGAAATGGAGAATTCATTGTTTAAAGGCCCAACATGAATGTTCCAATGTTCCCCTTATTCCTTGGATTACCTCCTAAGCTAATTGTAATGTAAATTTTCTTAATAACTTCTAATTTTTCGCCAAGAGGAGATGGTTATCAAGGTTTAGACCTTGATTAATTGTAATATAATGTCAAAACAATGTATCTTTACACAATTGAATGTATTTTAACTCAAGTTTAAGAGAGCTAAGGTATGAAGTAGTTAAAATAACTAGGTTTGGGCCAACTAAGCCTATAAAAGGCCTGATTTGTAATTATAAAGGGGTTGGATGCTAGCAGATTGGATGTAAGAGTAAGATATTGTTGGATACAAAATATTTTCTCCTTTTCTCTCCTTCTATCTCCTTTCCTCTTCATTTTGTCTCATCTTGTGCTATTAACATATTATTAAAGAGTGGAAATTTGCATTCACCTTTCTCTATCAGGGATCATTGAACTTTGTGTTGATGTATATCCATTTTAAGAGGAAGACTTTTTGTATTATGTGAGTGTCTGCATTCTAAAATCTCATTGGCATGCAATAATAGAGTAAGTTTTGATTTCTCCTTATTTGAAATTGTTGTTTTCTCTCCCTTTCTCTCATAACTTCACAAATTTCTTATTGTTTTGATCTCTTTTCCAATGTATTCAATCCCATTATCCTTACACAATGAAGTTGATGTCCTCACACATGATTTTACTGTAATTATAAATTTTTTAATATTGTAGGAGCAATTATTTATTAGAATAAGGAAACCTCCCCATCAAAGAGGAGGGATTTTTTTCCCTCAAACGATTGGCTTTGTCTCACAACAATTACAAATTTTCACACCAAAAATTACACCCTTTTCTTTGCATGTACTCATCCTAAAAAAATAAACACAACTAGAACAAAGTCAAAGTCCTAGCACAAGCACAAGTTGCTTCGAACGAATGTAAAGTGTGTCTACACACTCATGTGACTTTTCTTTTAAGAATGTAATTTTTTAATTCCATACTTAAAGGAGGGGAAAATGTAGACACCCATTTTGGTAATTCATGTCTTACAACAACACAAATTGTACAACACACTTGCACTACTCCACACTTTATCAATATGACCTATTATCATATCCCTAACTACATCTCATTCATTCTTACTTGCATACACACCCTAATAGTGTATATAACGGTCATATTACTCTATCAAATTAGGTTATACCCTCGCACATTGCAATTTCAATTCCCATATCATTTTCGAGTGCATTTGGGACCAAAGCACCTAGAATGGGCCATAGTGTCCATACGTTATGGACCCACCTAGCCACTTTGGTCCCTTTCCCTCGAACGGAAATTTTCTTGATTTTAATCTCTTTGGTGCACTTCTAGTTGGCCTTTCATGAGTTTTCTAGATCTGAAATCCATAAAAGAAAGTTATTAATCTCCCAATGAGGAGGGCATTCTTTCTACTTGGCACCTAGCATTCCAATGAGAAAAAACTAATAGAAATAATAAGAAAAGCTACTCCAAGACTCCCTTGAGCTTCATATATTTTTCATACTCATTATAGGACAATCATCTACTCATATCTGCAAGTACAAAAGGCACATTACTGAATTCGAATCAAACTAGGGAAAGAATCAAGTACAATCCCTTTTTAAAAGGTCATGGTTATCAATTTGATTGCATACATTCTAGATATCACATGTTAGACAAGAAGGACGTGCGTTTTGAGCCCTCTTTGGAGTAGTAGCGACATCGGCAGTGCATATGGTTTCCCAAAACCCACCTAACATTTGTTTTGCAGGATTCTCTCACCATATAGGGTTTTGAAGATTGAATCAATCACATAGCGAATATCACATAGTATTAAAGATATAGATTCCAAACAAGAGTTGAACATGAAGCAGTGAATATGCACAAAACATTGTAGAGGTTGAAATTACAAAGGGAACAAAATGTACAGAAAGGTCCATATGCTTTGGTCTAGGCAAATGTTCAAGTCACAGTTTCAGTAACAAGGCGTTTTCAGATCATTTCCATCATTTTCTAGTTATTAAACCAGCCCAGATCAGCACACAGTCCAGAATATCAACTAAGTCATCTTCTCCTCCTCATTGTTTGTACTTCATTTCATTTATCTACCATTTACTATCTTGTTTCATATATTATCCTGACATTGTTGCAATTAGCCTTGGAAACTAGTTGATTAGGATAATATTCAATCGATTACTGCCCCCTAAAAAATTAATCATTTTGGTTAAATTTATTTTTTATAAAAATTAATATTCCATTACTATTTTAATAGATACTCATAAAATTGTAGTAAAAAAATGCAAGTAAAGGATGTAGTTTGTTAAAAAGTAATAGTGAATTTGGTTAAAAGTGTTAAAAAATCAAAATTAGTTGTAAGAGGGTGCACTTTCGATTGAAACCAATGCCTTTTTTTTCAATTAAACTTATGGATGGGGTAGTTATGGATAAATTAATTCTAATTGAAAAGTTTGAAGGAAGATATTTTCATACCTGAAAAATAATCATGCAACTAAGTTTGATCGAAAAGGATCTTTGGGATGTCATCAAATCAACTATTGTGTCACCAACAGATGCAAAAGAACTCGCCAAATAGAGAATTAAATATCAAAAAGCTTTGGGTATCGTTTCTCTCATCTTTTCAAAAAAGCATACATGCATCATGTGGACTTCACGAAGTCAACTAAAGACATTTTGGAGGAATTAAACAAGCTTTTTGGATCTGAAGCAAAGAGTGTTAAGATGACATTGAAGCAAGAATTTTATGGTTTAAAGATGGAAGAAGACACAAAAATAGTAGAGCATATAATTAAATTTCACTCTCTACTAAATCAATTCGTTTGTATTAACGATAAAATAAAAAATGACAATGTTAAACAATACTTCTAAATAGTATGCCCAAGATTTTTTCTAGTATGCTTTTTACTTTAAGCAAAATGAAAATAATTTTAAAAGTGGTGATTTTTACCCTACTTGATGAGGGAAACTTGAATGAAAGGTTTGAATTTGAAGAGGTAATGTATGTACAAGCCAAGGTAAGTACATATTTAAAGAAAAGTAAGTTCTATTCAAGTCCTAATCCTTCAAAAGGAAAATTCAAATGTTACTATTGTAAAGAACCAGGGCATGTAATTTTTAATTGTAAGAAGAGGGCATAAGATCTCCTATATGAAAAATGGATCAAAAGGCTTATCTGGATGAAGAAAATGACTAGGAATAATACTCAAAAGATTAAGATCTTTCTTTTCCTAGTGATGAAGAATGTATATACTAAATAAACACTTAATGGATGTCAGAGGTATCGAAGGAAGGAGGCTAATTAGCACCTCTCATCAACCACTAATGACATGGCTGCATATTTGATATAGTGGCATATTTTTCATTTTTTGTGTGTGATGTATGGTGTGATAATTACAAACAAGTGAATAGGAGAGTAGTTGACTACAGAGATTTTTTGACTGTCGTACTTCTTTACTCATCAAACAGTGGGAAGCTCACTACAAGAGAAAGCAAGAATTGTTGTGTACTCATATGTAGGTGTATTAATGGAAGTGTGGTAAGCTAGTGAAATAATTTAGTTGAATTTAGTGGTACTATTGATTTCTCATATGTAAGTGATCATGTGCAACAGATGTCCATATTAGCATAATTGCATACTTAAATCTTATATCCTATAAGGATGTGTTTTTGTTTATAGGTCTTATGGTGTGTTGATTCCCCATGTTCGCACTAAGGGGGGGAATGTTAGATATTATTTAGTGCCTACATTAAATAATTAGTAATAGTGGTTGAGTTCTTGAGAACAACTCACGCATAGAATAAAAATGGTTATGTAATTATGGAGAGTTGTTTTAATAACTCTCCATAATACTTTTAGTGCTAAAATGGTGGGAATGATTCCTAATTACAAGGAGAGTGTGTGGATATATATTTGTATACCATATTATTGATTAGATTAAGAGTTTATTGTTGTTTCATTAAATAAATCTCAGACCAAATTTACATATGAGAGAGATTTGATACAGGGGACCACAAACAGCTAGAACAAAACCTAGGAAGGCTCTAATGACTCTAAATGGTTAGTAGACCATGGCAAGTGCAAATTCTATGCTTTTAGATCTTAAGTACATTATGTTCTAAGTGTAAACTCAAATGAAGATGAATAAGACCAACTTCAATACCTTATAAGATTTTACAGAAGGTTTATCAAGCGCTAATAGACCGAATGTGTGATGGATTTTATTCGGAAATTATGCTTAAAAACCTAGTATAAATAGCCTAATGAATGCATTAATAGTATGCTCAGACTGGCAGTATTGACCATGGTTGATGTCGTTGGTTATGGAAAAATACTAACCCAACAACATTGACCACAATCAATGCTTTTGGCAGGGAAAATCCATTTAGTAGATGACATCTACCACGGTCGATGTTGATTCAAAAAAGGATTTACATGCATGGGAAATTCCAATAAAGAGGTCAAATTGACATAAAGAGAGTGATACTCTAAGGTGTTGAGAGGGATGATGATGGTGTAAATGTGTTTAAATTGGGTGTCATAGTGATAACAAGAGGATGACAAGATGATATTGCAAGGAGACTAAAAGATGACAATAAAGGGTATGACAATATGTGACATATATGATATAATCAAGATACATATCAAAACTCTCTCACAAGAACCATTATTGACCAACCTAATGCCACCCAAAGTATGTGTGTAACGATTTCTAGTTTCTCCTAATAGTACCCTTGAGGATACCACTTTAGGGAAGCTAATGAACCAATGGTGCTTGCGAAGAACAAAAGTCAGTAAAGTGAATAATTGTTCGTATACAAAGGCCAGTGATGTTTACCAATATTTATCTGTGAGGCGCTTGAACTTAAAAAGAGAAAAAACTACATTCAAGTCTTCACATGCTAATAATTCCAAGACTCATCTCGTACTTCCAAACAAGACTACCAAATCACAAAAGAGCATATATCCAACCAACATTGTCCTTATTAGCATGGCAGTGTACATTTCATTAGTTGTAAGATACCAAAATAGTTGCTTCTCGATGAATTTTTCAATCTCTTTTCCTTTCTTCTTTTTCTTTTTCTTTTGGAGATGTTTTTAACACTCCCTTTATGTATTAGTTATCCTCTTCAATCTCATTGACAATCATTAAATTAAATTGAATACCATCCTAGCTATAAGCTCATTTATGTGATTGACCCACCATGAGAATGGTCATATTCTTGACTGACATTTTATAGGAATAATCAAATACTAGCATTTATCAGTTAGGCTACATTGGTTTGATTAAGGATTTTTTGAGTGGCTAATTTAGTGAGTTGGTTCGAGACTATTTAATATTATCTCTCTAATTTAACATGGCCCTCAAAGAGATTAATAACCCTCAACCTTCCAAAGCTTTAATTACTTAGTCCCACTTATACTCACCAAATAATTAGAAATAGGAAAGAACAACTCTTTCATAAATTTAGAATTTAACGTGTGCTTCGACCAACTACATAATATGATTGTTCCCCACTAAAACAGACAATTGTATATAGTGGCATCACATATGTTTCATTGGAATAATGTAGATTCCACCTAAAGTGAATCTCCGCCATTTCGTACATTGTACAGATGCATTGAACTAAAACAAATATAGAATGCTCACATTCCTGACAGACATTTTATAAGAATAATCAACTACTAGATTATATCACTTGGACTATGGTGGTATGATTCTTGTTTAGAGTAATTGATGTAAGGTTTTTTTGAGTGGCTAAATTAGTGAGTTGCTTCGAGACAATTTAATCTTATCTTTCTAAATTAGCATGGCCCTCGATGAGATTAACAACCCCTACATTCTAAAGCCTAATTACTTAGTTCCTCTTGTACTTACCAAATAATCCTTGGAAATCAGCAAGGACATCTCTTCATAAGTTTAGACTTTAACTTGTGCTTTGACCAAATACGTAATACAATTGTAAATAGTGTAGCTTCCATCTCATATGTTTCATTGAAACAATGTAGATTTTACCCATACACTATACAAATGCACTAAACTAGTACAAATACATAATGGTCACATTCTTGATAGACATTTTATAAGAATAATCAACTACTAGATTAAATCACTCGAACTATGGTGGTCTGATTCTTGTTCCAATTGATCGATGTAAGGCTTTTTTGAGTGGTTAAATTAGTGACTTGCTTCAAGACTGTTTAATCTTATCTTTCTAACTTATCCTAGCCCTCGATGAGATTAACATTCCCCCACATTTTGAAGCTTAATTACTTAGTTCCTCTTGTACTCACCAAATAATTTGTGCAAATCAACAAGAACAAATGATTCCTAGAAATCAGCAAGGACAACTCTTCATAAGATTAGAGTTTAACGTGTCTTCAACCAACTACATAATATGATTGCTCCCAACTGCAAAATACTATTATAAGAAGTGTAGATTCCATCTCATAGGTTTAATTGAAACAATATAAATTCCACCTGAAGTGAATCTCCACCATTCCATACACTTTACACATGCACCAAATTACAAAAATCTAAAATACATATTTAAAAATACTTAAAATACATATTTAAAAATACCAATAAATATCAATTTCAAGGCTCTTATCTTGGATAGTATACATACCACATTGCTTAATAATTTCATTACATTCTCTTCATATTTCTCATTGTTTGGTGACAACAAAAACTTTCTAGAAAAGTATGGTCAAGATATTACTAATGGTCAAATAGACATCGCATTTATGGATTGTTAGATCCCACCCCTCATTCATGTATGTTGGTATCACAATATTATTCCCTGGTATCACACTCTTGAAAGGCATTTTATACAATAATCAAATACTAGATTATATCACTCAGGTTATGTTGCTCTTATTCTTGTTCTGAGTAATTGATGTAAGGCTTTTTTGAGTGGCTTTTTTAATCCCTCTTACTTACATGTCCCTCAATGGGATTAACTCCCCACCTTCCAATGCTTTAATTACTTAGTTCCTCTTGTACTCCCCAAATAAGTGGAAATCGACAAAAACAAATCTTTCATAAGTTTAGGCTTTAACTTGTGCTTCAACCAACTACATAATATGATTGTTCCCAACTAAAAACTACAATTGTAAATCATAGAGATTGCATCTCATATGTTTCATTGAAACAATGTAGATTTCACCTAAAGTGTATCCCCACCATTGCACACATTGTACAGACGCACTAAACTAGAACAAATATAAAATGGCCACATTCTTGATAGATATTTAAAAAAATAATCAACTACAAGATTATATCACTCAGGCTATGGTGGTTTGATTCTTGTTAGAGTAGTTGATCGAAGGCTTTTTCGAGTGGCTTCAGGGCTGTTTAATCATATCTTTCTAAATTACCATATCCCTCAAATACATACAAATATACAGCAATCACATTCTTGACAGACATTTTATAAGAATAATACACTATATTATATCACTTGAACTATAGAGGTCTTATTCTTGGTCGAGGTAATCGAGGCAAGGCTTTTTTGAGTGGTTAATTTAGTGACTGTTTAATATTATCTTTCTAACTTATCCTAGCCCTCGATGAGATTAATGACTCCCTGCCTTCCGAAGCTTAATTACTTAGTTCCTCTTGTACTCACCAAAAAGTTCGTGGAAACCATCAACAACTCTTCATAAGTTTAAAATACAACTGGTCTTTTATCCAACTACATAATATGATTGTTCCCAATTGCAAAATACTAGTGTAAACAATGTAGATTCCATCTCACATGTTTTATGAAAACAAAGTAGACTCCGCCCGCTCCACCATTTCGTACACTGTAGTACAAATATCTTAAATACATATTTGAAATTCTCAATAGATAATCAATTTCGAAGCTCACGCATACCACATTGCTTAATAATTTCATTACATTATTTTCATATTTCTGACTGATTGGTGATAACAAAAAACTATTAATCAAATAGACATCAAATTTACAAACCATTACATCCCACCCTCATTCATATATGTTGGTATCACAATATTTTTCCTTCGGTATAGTTGGCTATGGCCATACAAAAATATTATCATACATTAATTTAAATAAGAAAAATTAGTCCCATAATATAAGAAGTAAACAAAGTAAGCTACCTTTGCAACTAAAAAATAAAAAAATAAATTGAAAGATCAAGTATGTATATACCACAGACTAATAATTTCATTACACTATGGTGTCATATTTTCCATTGAATGGTGACATTTAAAAAACACTTTCTACAAAATAAAAAAGGGGGGGCCCAAACTTTACCAAATGGTCAAGATATTACATTTTTTAAATGATTTTTCAAAATGTCAACGGTCAAATTGATGTCAAATTTAATGTAACATAGAGTACATGGACATACCATTAGATCCCACTCCTTGCTGTCATTGTAGAATCTTTCTTTGTAGTTTGCTCTCACACAATACAAAATTGATTTCTTCTGTAGTTGGATTGATAAGTTCCAGTTAAGTTGAAGAGGATACTTAAGCAGATAAGCCAGCACTGGATTTTGATAGTTCAGCTGGACAGAGTGCTTTTTTGTCCGATGTATAGCAAGATGTTCGTCTTTTTTTCAATCAAGGACGACTAAATTTATCGTTTTTTCCTTGTCCATGAACAAGTGAATTCCTTGTATTACAGTAAAATACAAAAAGGTTCATGAATCATCCACTTTAATATCTTTTCGCATAACAAGACTTGTTAAGTTACTATTCTTGCTAATAATCTACAATCACCCTAGCTCGTTAGGGAAAGAAGGCAAAATTAGAAACATAATCAAAGATAATCCAACCACATTCATGATATAAGAAAACACACTGCAAAATTAATATCATTGGAGGAAACAAATAATGTCAGATTAAAAATATGCACGGAAGGTAGCTGCTCAGAGCCTTCAAAGACTCGAGGCTAAGTCTTTATAGATAATCCACGACATGATTCAGATAAAGATAGATAATAAGTGCTAAAAAAATCTGTTCTCCACGTTATCTAAAGGTCGAGTGCATGAATGACCTTCTCTGTATTCCTATAGGACAAAGAAGATAGCTGAAACTCCGTAGAGGATGCTGATACAGACAGACAGAGCTGAAGTGGGTAGGGGAGAAGCGCTTGATGGAGGTCCTCCAGCTGGAGAGGCCACGGGAGGAGTAGCAGATGCACCTTCAGGGCTCGTTGAGGGACCTTCAGGTGTCGTTGAGGGACCTTCAGATGATGGTGGTGATGGTGATGAAGATGGTGGTGATGAGGAAGTTGAAGGTGATGGTGATGAAGATGGTGGTGATGGTGAAGTTGAAGGTGATGGTGATGAAGATGGTGGCGATGGTGAAGACGAGGGGGAAGATGAAGATGAAGGTGTTGGTGATGGGGAGGTGGTTGGAGAAGTTGCTGATGCTGCTAAGACTGTGATTGCTACCTTCTGCCCAGCGCTGCAGTGACCAGGAATGCCACAGATGTAGTAGTGAGCACCTGTGGCATTAAGAGTAACAGTGGCAGGTCCAGTTGTGTAGGTTTGCAAGGGATTATTCAGACCACAGCTATCATAATTTGCCTTGGTCACTTGAAGAACGTTGTGTACATTCGTACTGAAGTTGAACACTGAAATATCCAGTAAGTAAAATCAAAATCAGTCATGGATATCTATATATATTTTCTGAATTGATAAAATGTCAATAAACTAAAACCATCAATAATTTTACTGAATATAATTTTAAACTGTTCATTGGAACAACTAAATACATGTGAGATCATCACACCCGTCAATACAAACTGCTAGAGAAGTAGGGCTGATTAGCAAAGCTTAGTTTATTTCCAAGCTTAATTAGAATTAAATTGTGCTATACGCCATAACATTTAAATAAAATTTTTTTACCATTTTGCTTTAAAGATGCTGAAATAGAGGTTAAAAATCCTATAATCTTACAATAATGCCAAATCTTACTACAAAAAAAAATGCAGTTTCAGAAAACCAAACCAAAACTGACGAAGAGAAAGGTCGAGAGAATTTTTTAATTGTGAACAAAATCTGTCATGGCCATATGGCACTATTCAATAGAAATTATGTTAACATTAATCATAGTAAAACCCTAAGTTAGGGAGGGGTCATAGAGCAGGGCATCATCGGGGTTTTTAACAATGGGGAGAGAATGTTACCTCAGTTGGACCTCTGGCAACAAATTAGCAGAGGTGAGATATGGATGTATACAATGTCAAAGATATCATTTGTCAATGGACCAGGCAAGGCAGAGTGGTTGCCTACTTATGATCTGGGATGGATTTGAGACCTCCTGGGTATTTTCATTAACACAATGAGCGGTCCCATGCTGGGGGTAACTGCAAGAAAACTGGGCGGATAGGTGGTCCCATAGTTTTTTTATTTTTTATCAATAACAAAAAAAGAATATCCTTCTGAAAAAATGGTGCAGGCTGCATAGGGAAGCCTCTTCCAACAACTCAAATGGGTGGGGGGCTGGAAATGTTTGTTTCTGCATTCCATGTTTTAAGGCCATGTGTCCACAGCCTCCATATGCACTTCCCTCCAGCAGAAATAATTGAAACACATGGGACCCCAGTGCTGCTAATTTCTCCTAAAAATACTCTACAACACATGCTAAAAACTTATGCATTGACCCCAACTTTGGACCGTAGGCAAAGAAAATGGTTGCAAGTCCCACACGTGCTAAAAACTTATGCTTGATGGAGCATGCATGGTGCAAGTCCCAGGTTAAAGACACAGCTTTAGTGAGCCATCCCATTCCCTTTGATTCCTAAATCTTCGTCCACCAAGGTAAAAAGGTGTTGGGAAAAAAAAGATCTTGTGAGGTCGCTGAGATCTACAGTGGCGAACCACACTAAACTCAATCAATGTCATAGAAAAGGCGTGAAAAATGTTAAAGAAGTAAATGTTCCACTGGATCTAAGCATACAGATAAGAGGCGATCTAGTACACTAAGGGAGAACCCTGGGCTGGAAGAAAAACAAGATTTAACCCGGAACAGAAGAGGGTAGTATGAAAATGGAAGGCTTACGCAGTCACTCTCTTGCTCTATAACCCATGGCTATATATGCCTATAACTCGGTTGGAGGTGTAAAATGTAAGAAATGCAATGCAAGAGAAGATGCGACTTACAGAGTTTGTCTCCGACTTTGAAGGAGATATTGGAGGCCCAGTTGGAGAAGAGCTGCGCATTGGCCATAGGAATGATCCAGCCGGAGGAGCCCCCGACATTGTAGGTCGCAGCTAAAGCGGAGTGGGAGTGGGAGTGCAGGGCGAGTGATACCCACATAGCCAAAATCAACATAGCTCGTGTGGTTGTGATTGCAGGTGCAAACCCCATGTTCCCAGGTCGACCCTTTTCCTATTGAAGAACAAAAGACGTTTCCAAAAACAGCGATGAAGGCGTCTTGATATACAGAGAGAGAGCGAGAGGATTGCCGAGGTAGACGGGAAGCATTTGTTTAAAGGGAAATGAAAACGCGTCCCCTCCACTCTCCAGTGAGAGATACCTTACACCGTGGCGGACCTAGTAAACATTAGTTGGGTACTTACCCCATTAAGTCTTCTGGGCCGTTCAACTGTTACATCTTTTATATTTTCTTTTGAAGCCGTCATCATCGTGGCTGATTTTCAATAATCTTCTTCGTGCTCACCTCGGCCAGGTACTACCTACCTACTTATTATTATTTTTCAATTCCCTTCACAGAAAGTCCAAGGTACGCACAACAAATAAATACTACCGTGTTCTCCGCGCTTTTAAGCATGCTCTTATGTAAAGGGTTAAGTTAAAAATCACATGGGAAAGTAGGATATTTTGGTATTAATAGGGTCCCATGATTTTTTATTTTCTTCTAGAGAGATGACATAGAAAGCTTTAGCACTAGCAAAACTAAGGTGCTATGACTCATAAATAATTTTTTGATGGAAAATTGAGAGTGAAGTTTAGGAAAAAAACTCCCTAGAATTTTTAAGGACCTCATTTATTTTTGTGCCCCTCACGACTAAGAGAAATTTTAGGAACTTTGTTGGGTTTTAGCAAAGTAATAAATTTTGTTTGCATGGGACCATATTTCCCAAATAAATAGGAGTAGCCCTTGCATGGGACCATGTTATTACTATACTTTTTATGATATTCATTACTCACAATCTATTTGTTTTTTTAATGTTGAAACTATAACTTAATAATTTAAAAAATAAATAAAAGTTATTGGTTACTTTTATTGAATGGACAATTATTAGTTTTCATTTTATTCAAAAAAAATTATAAAGATTTAATACAAAAAAAATCAAGTGTCATGACAATTTCACTTTAATGAAATAGTTGAACATTAAAATTATATCAGATCTATCAAATTTTCATTTCCACTTGTCACTTGCCACTACATATAAAACAAAGCAATAAAAAGACAATGATTCTCCTTATTTTACACATGACAATAATTTATATTCACAACTCAACACCAAACTCTAGTGATAACAATTTAAACTCAACATCTAAGAACAAAAATATAACAATTTAAGCTCAACATCTAACAACACATATGACATATATGGTTTTCTTTTATCAAATTTCTAATGATCTTTGCCTTTCTCTTAATCTTTTCTAACTTCTAGAGCATAAAAACACTACTCGCATGTATTTTTGTGACCCCTCTTGGACTTGAGTGTTCTCGTTTTTTGTTTTAACCATTTTCACTTTTTGATTGTGGGAGGTTTGTTTGGGTGCCAATATGGTCCTATTTTGTGTTTAATTATCTATAAAATACACATGTACATTCTAAGCTATTTACAATCAAAACAATTTTAAAAATAAAAAGACAATTGTAAACACTCAAAATATTGTACAGACAAATTAGTGAGCATTTGCAAGCATTATAAAGAAGATTTCCCTTCATTTGAACATTCATTAAAGCATCCATCTAAGCACACAAGTGTATGGTTAGACAAGCACTCTAAAACATCGATGTGTCAAGTTCCTAGATAATAGTTCTGGACAAGCCCAACAATAAATAATAATAGGGGAAGACTCAAATAGAGAATAGATATATGGGGTAGCGGACGGAAATACTTGAATAGAGCATATATATAAATGGTGGGGGCAAAGGAGTGTTGAGTCACACCATCAGGCCTATGTATGGGCTAAAAAGGTCTATGGATTATTTTTTTTCTCTTATCAACAATATAGATTAGGATATAACGCCATTAAAAAGGTCTATGGATTATTTGAGGAACATCATTATAACGCCTACACACAACCCATAACCAAAGGTGTGTAATAACCATGGATCTAAAAGATAATAGTCCATTCTCTACCAAAGATATAGTGTTTCAAAGCCTAAATCTAGGATAAGGGATGAATTCTTACTAGTATCTTAATTATAAGAAGCTAAATAAGATGTAATATGTATACAAAGGAATCTAACTACGGTTATAAACAAGGGTTGCAAGAGATAGATAAGGTTATAAGACAATGGCAGAGGTAATGCAAGGGGAGATAAGAATAATGTAATGGACATGAATATGTTGCTCTATCCTAGTTTATATATACGATACATCAATCAATCAAATCAACATATAACATAAATGAAAAGGAGAGTTAGAGATACTAACCTTTGTGCAAACATTATTAACACATTAACCCCCAAGATAAGTAACGCCTTATGATAAATTTCATGTGGGGGGACCACAAAATAGATAGACAAAAGAGTTAAGTAAACCATTATTGGATCTCCAAAGACTTAATAAATCTTGTTGGTGTAACTCATATTCTTGAGTATCATAAGCATAATGCTCCAAAGATATTCCTTTAAATATAAGCAAAACTAAATCCTAAACCTTTTAAGATCTTAAAATTACTTTGAAAAACATAAGTAGACCCATAGATGATGATGTGACGTGTCAAAAATTCTCTTCAAGGATGAATAGGGGTCATGATTGATCATTATTGTTACTAGTCATACATTCAGGAACTTAGCCAGACATTATCAGGAATTCAACCAAACATTATTGACATCAGTGTCCCCTCGAATCTCCACTCTCTGTGATAACGGATACCCTACATCATGGCAGACGGGGATGGTAGTAACATTCGCTAAAATTGGTCAGTGTGGTTGGAGTTGTTGTTGTGTTGTGGGACAGTGGGACTAGTCATTAGCGATTAACCATATTCCAGTTGGAACTCAATGTTTGACTAGCCTAGGTATCATAGGCCATGCCCTATCTCCATTTATTCCCCATTAATTCTTCTAGGCCATTAAACGGTTACATCATTTATGTGTTCCCAATGTTTTCTTTTAAATAATTCATAACTCAACACCTAACAGTACGATTATAAAATTTAAACTCAACATCTAACAACACATATGGAAGGAACTCGACAATACATGGATCTTGTTATTGATTTAATTTGATATGGTTGTCTTTTATCAAATTTCTAATTCTCTTCACCTTTCTCTTAAACTTTTCTAACTTCTAGAGCATAAAAACATTGCTCACATTAGTTTTTCTGGGCCCTCTTGGACTTGAGTGTTCTAATCATTTGTTCTAACCTTCTTCACTATTTGATTTGTGGGAGGTTTGTTTGGGTGCCAATATGGTCCTAATGTTTGTTTAATTGTCTATAAATACACATGCATTCTAAGGTATTTAGAATCAAAACAATTTAAAAAATTAAAAGGCAATTACAAACACACAAAATATTGTATAAACAAATTAGTGAGCATTTGCAAACATTATAAAGAAGGTTTCCCTTCATTAGAGCATTCATTAAAGCATTCATTGAATCATATAAGTGTATGGCTAGAAAAACACTATAAAACATCGATGTGTCAAGTTCTTATACAATAGTTTTTGTCAAGCCCAACAATATATAATAATAGTGGGAGACTTAAATAGAGAATAGATATATAGGGTAGCACACATAAAGGCTTGAATAGAGAATAGATATAAATGGTGGGGGCAGAGGAGTGGCACCACCAGGCCTATGTGTGGGATAAAAATGCCTATAGATTATCCTCTTTTTGTTCTCAACAATATAGATTAGGATATAAAAATAACACCATTCTAATGTCTACACACAACCCATAACCAAAGGTGTGCAATAACCATAGATCTAAAAGATAATAGTCCATTCTCTACCAAATATGTAGTGTCCCAAAGCCTAAATCTAGGATAAGGGATGTAGTCTTACTAATATCTCGATTATAAGAAGCTCAACAAGATGTAATATGTATACAAAGGGATCTAAATATGCTTATAAACAAGGGTTGCAAGAGATAGATAAGGTTATAAGACAAGGAAAGAGGTAAGGCAAGGGGAGATAGGAATAATGTAATAGAAAAGAATATGTTACTTTATCCTAGTTTATATATATGATACATCAATTAATCAAATTAGCATATAACATAAATGAAAATGAGAGTTATAAATACTTACCTTTGTGCAAACATTATTAGCGCATTAACCTCCAGGGTTAATAACACCTTATGATAGAATTCATGTGGGGGGCACAAAATAGATAAACATAAGAGTTAAGTAAATCATTATTAGTATCTTTAAAGAATTAGTAAATCTTGTTGGTGTAACACATACTCTTGAGTATCATAAGTCTAATGTTCCAAATATATTCCTCTAAATATACGCAAAACTAAATCCTAAACCTTTTAAGACCTTAAGAGCATCTTGGAAAGCATAAGTAGACCCATAGATGATGATGTGATGTGTCAAAAATGATCTTCAAGGATGAATAGGGGTCATGATTGATTATTACTGTTACTAGTCATACATTCCTGAATTTAGCCAGACATTATCAGGAATTTATCCAGGCATTATTAACATTAGCATCCCCTCCACTCTCCACTCTCCACTCCACTCTTTAGGTTAACAATTACCCTACACCATGGCAAACATGGATGGTAGTAAGATTCGCTAAAATTGGTCGACATGGCTGGATTTTTTGTGTTGTGTTGTGGGACAGTGGGACTAGCTATTAGCGATTATTCATAGTCCAATGTAAACTCAATGTTTGACTAGCCTCGGTACCATAACACCTACCTTATCTCCATCTATTTCCCATTAAGTCTTTTGGGTAGTTGAACTATTACATCCTTTTTTGTTTTCCCATCGTGGCCGATTTTCAATAATCTTGTTGATGTTGAACTCGGGTATTATTATTTTTCAATTTACCTAAGAGAAAGTTGAAGGTATGGACAATAAATACTCCATATTATTTTCTCTTAGGCTTCCCTTATTGTAGTATGTTTTCTACTTGTTTATTATTTTCTCCCAAAGGCGTTACTATACTTTTCATCCTATTCATTAGTCACAATCTTCTCATCCAATTAAAATCTTAAATTTTTGCACTATTATTCATTTATCTAATGTTGAGATTTTAATTTAACAATTTCTTAAATAAAATAAAAACAAACAATTGATTTTTTTGATGTTTATAAGTTACTTTTTACTTAATGGACTATTTTTGGGTCTTATTCTAATCAATTTTTTTTGTAAATTTTTAATACAAAAATTCTTGTAATGACACATGTAGTGATATGCCAACTTCACTTTACTGAAATAGTTGAGCATTAATTCAAAGTTACATCAAACATATTCAAATTTCATTTTCGTTTGACACTGTATATAAAACAAAGCAATAGAAATAAAATGAATCCCCTTATTTTGCACATGGCAATAATTTAAATTCATAATTCAACACCTAGAAATATAGTTATAACAATTTAAACTCAACATCTAACAGCACATATGACAAGAACTGGCCACTACGTGGATCTTGTTATTGATTTAATTTTATATGGTTGTCTTAACCTTTTCTAACTTCTAGAGCATACAAACATTGTTCACATGTATTTTTATGACCCCTCTTGGGCTTGAGTGTTCTCGTCTCTTGTTCTAATTTTTTCATGTTTTGATTCCAGGAGGTTTGTTTAGGTACCAATATGGTCCTAATTTGTGTTTAATTGTCTATAAATGTATTCACAAAATCACGCACTTAATACTATATATATATATATATATATATATATATATATATATATATATATATATATATATATATATATATATATATATATATATATATATATTGCTAAGTATGTTGTTTTATATATGGATCTTACGTAAGAAAAGTATTCACTAATCATCCATCCCCTAGTCTTGTTGTCAGTTCAGTTAGTCGTTGTCATTGTTTGTCTCGCACAATCGTCACTTACTTACACAGTTATGATAATCTCTCAGGGAGTCTTATTTGTTGTTATTCACTTATTTTTCATCTCTGGTCTCTGACTAGGGCACCTAGGAAGGGATTAGGGCACCCCGGTCACCCTAACCCTCATTTCTAGGCACCTTGGTCTGGGTCACACTTAGTTCTCATTTAGATGTTCGAGGTTGATCTTTAGAATTTTCCCTCCCACTCCCCTAGGTACTAGTCGACATGTCGGATAATTAGTGTCAAAATTTTAGCAAGAGATCCCTATATAAACATAACATAGACATTATCTTAAGGGAATACTATTTCTATTAAGGGATAGCTATCTACATAAGGTAAGGGACTGCATTTGGGCACTATTCTACATCACATACTACATAAGAAGGGGAGTTTATTATATTCCATCCACCATTCTACATTTTTATCTAGCTATTACCCGTTACTTTGGCGTCATTGGCGCTAGGGCATCCTAGGCACACCATCACACACACAAATCACATAGAAGTACATCGGGTATAAGATGTAGTGCAACACTCAGTCATAAGTCTATCCATTTGGCAGTTGAGGACAATCCGACTCATTCACTTGCATCTTTCTTTTTTTAGGGTTTAATGATTTTGTGAGTGGTTTTGTATGAGATTATTATGTGGAGATTTACATCAACATTAGTGAATCAAGTGCGACACCAACCTAATCAAAGGAGAAGTACTATAAAGGTTTAGATACCATATCAGATCTAGTTTCTGAGTCACTCCGTAGAGCAAGGCGCCCATATTTCAGACCAGGGTGCCCACAAGTGCCCTTGTTTATCCCCGGGTGCTCCATTCTGGCTAGATCTAGCACTTCTATAATTTTTTTAGCTTCATTACGACATTCATCTCTTCCTGCACATCACCCTGTCCAATCCCAAATTACTGTGAGGTAAGTCTAATTCAGGTTAGTACCTTTCTCCTTCCTATATCATTTATTTCATTTCATTCAAAATATCAAATAAATTATCTAGCTCTTATATTTTGGTTATTGCATTGTTGTACTTTCTTAGATTATTACTAAAATAATAGATTTTAGATAATCATTTTGGTGAACCCGTACTTTAAAACATTTTCCCCTAGGATCCACTACAAACCCTAATGGCTAAGGATAGATCTTCTCCTTCTCATCCCATCATGTCACACTTTAGCGTCAATCCAATCTATGATGAGGTTGTCATCACTGAGCTCACGAATTTCTATAGTACTACTACTATACCAAATCATATTCAACAATAACTCTTAGACGGTCAACAATATGTACCTACTAGTTTTGAAAATTCTCCCATTGGCATTAGTATTATTTTGGATCTGATAGCCTTCACTCATTGTATACCATGCTATACAACTAGTAGTGATCATCCTACTGATATTTCTAAGGAAATTCTAGATGATTATTTTATTGATTACATGTTAGGTCTTGACAATAACTCTCACACTGATTCTCCTCCTAATCAAACCATTGTTATGACTACATCTCATGACTCTCATATTTTTGATACTGCTTCTCCTAATCCATCACATACTCTCTCATATTATATTGATGATCCTATTGATAGTATGGTTAATGACATTTTCATATTTGAGTCTTTATCTAATGTCAATGATACACTTGATAGTCATGATTCTACTACTTTTCATACTGTTGAGTGTGATTTTCCTACTCCACTTTCTCCTGAGGTTGCATCTAGTGTCATGCACGAGTCACCTCCATCTATTATTTCTTCTTCTCCTACCATCTCATATCTTCCTAATGCTTTACCTACATTTGTTATTTCATCTTATTCTATTGAGGTATCTCCATCGGTCGCTTCACCTCCTAGGGATTTTTCTGATGCTAGTCCTACCACTATTATGAATATTATGTCTCTTTCTCTGGCACCTACCCCTAGTGCTCCTTTAGCATCATGAGCTCCTTTTTCTTCTCTTAAGTTACCTATGATTACTCACAATGACAAGTTACAACTGCTTAATACATTATTACCATATCTTACTATTCCTTTGCAAGACATTCTGGCTCTCGTGCATGCCACAGGTCAATTACAATATCAGGTTCAGTCACTAAATTTAGAAAGCAGGGTCTATTATGCTTCAATTGATAACAACTCATTATATGGAAACCCTATTCCTAAGAAAAATCATAACTCCACATTTCCTAAAGACTTTGTCATGCCTACATTCACATGCTTTGATGGTACTGGTGACCCTCACTTGCATCTCCAACATTAACACATGACTATGGCTTTCTATTATAATAATGGATTATTACTTAAGGCCTTTCAACATAGTCTTACTGATGATGCATTACAATGGTACAATCATCTTCCATTTTGGTTTATAAGTACTTACTATGATATGTAGGATGCTTTCCTCCATCATTTTATCATCAACAATGGCCCTAGAGTCACTTATGATCAAATACCTACTTTACATCAGGGCACATTTGAGCCAATCAAGGATTACATCTTACGATTTAATGTTTTTATGAATCAACTAGTATTATAACCTATCTTTCTTAAGAAACAATTCATTTTCTGTCACGGTTTGATTATCATGCTTAAGCAATGATTGCAATAGGATACAAGTGATTCATTCATTCTCTTGTGTTATAAATTTATTGATCTAAAACATGACTTCTCTCAGCACATGTTATTGATATTCCACTCCATGCTACTACCATTATATCATCTAGTTCTCCATTTCCATTAGTTGAGCAACCCACACAATCTCCATCTCTTCCTAGCAAACAAGCTCAACCTACTACATCACAAAAGCATCCTCCTCACACTCCTTTGCGACATATTACTTCATCGTCTACTCCATCTGTTTTACATGAGCCATTGCACTTCTCTCATCATGCTCAACCACATGATGTGCTACATATTTTACTTATCAAGAACCTAATTCACTTGCCCTTTAATCAACATGATCCACAACATTTTCTATAATGTTAGAGTGATCAAACCTATTGTAATTATCATTGCATCAATGACCATAGAGACAATGATTATTTTTCCCTTCACAATAGATTGTGACAATTAGAGGTTAAGGGCATCATTTCCTTTGGCTCTCACTCACATGAGAGATATATCTCTCCTCTACCCCGTCGGTGTGTTTCTACTCAGGTGGAGTTGTTTCCTCCAGCTAATGTTAGGGTTACTATCCATCCATTATCACAGGTTGTCACTCATGCGCGCTCTCCACTGCATCCATCTCATCCACCACATCATGTTATTAAATCAAATTGCCTGCCACAACCCTCTGTATTCACCCATCCCACTAGTCCTCCACATGATATTCAGTTTGGTTCATATGCTCACACTACTTTCATGTCACATGCTTCCACCGCTTCGTGCCACCTTGGTCTTTGGTAGGTGATTACTATCACCTTACCCACCGATGATGAACTTTTGTTCTTGCAGTTCTACATGATTCTTGAGGGATTTTCTATGAGAAATTCTCATCACACGCTTCATCGATTAATCTAGCGCACTTAATCATTTCCCGATGACACACTCTTGCTTTGTGTTGTTCATTCTTGACTGCTGAGGGGTATTAACTAAATGAACCTCATCATCCATACACTGGGGGGCATCATTAATTTTCCCCCTATCTTCATCATCCCAACAAGTGAATCATTTGTTTTAGTACATATTAATCAATCATTTATCATAATTTTAGTTGCACAATCACACTGCATACATCGCCCATCATCGTCAACACTATATCATCATTCTCATACTATAACTTTCAATAAAAAACCATAGACAATATCCACCACATTCCAGAAATTACAACAATGATAACATGATCATACATCATCAATCACATTATACTAACAGCTACACATCATAAGCGGCATTCAATACAATCATTCACAAATCATATCTCAACAATCACATCATAACATTCATACATAGAAAATATAATCATCAAAATACTACTAACATCATATATATATATATATATATATATATATATTGAGTGCAATCATAGTTATAAAAACATCTCATCACTGAGGGGTAATGCCCCTAAATACTATACAACAATACCACTCAAATCTCATCACCGTTATCGCTCTCTAGTATTGTGAGAGCTCTCAAACTAGAAGCCTCACTACTAACTCAACGCCATTGATCGTGACTCCTATACCTCTCCACTTACCTATGTATTAGCATATTCTCTGTGGAATGCTCAATAAAGAAACTTTGTAATGCAATAAATTTTACGAACACATCTTATGATAATAAACCACCAGCCACAAGCTCTCTCGCTCATCATGTCTCCTCATGTGCCTAATCCCTCTCGCTCAGTATTATTGTACACGTTACTTCTACTATAGCAACCGGCTCAAAAAAATGTGTATGTTCTCCTGAAATGTCATCCACACGCTCTAGTATCCCTCAACCTATAAGTACATCGGTTGACACATCCTGCGTCAATGTGCAGATGGAAGTGTCTACTATCAATGACCAATATACATCACCTACAACACATAAAACAATGCATTAACTAACCATCACCATCATATAGATAAATAACAAATCATGACATAATTATAAAAATACTCATGCTCCTCTACAACCTCCACTACATTATCGGGGGCATGTGCTTCCCCCTCTCCTACTCCTTCATAGGGTAATTCCACTGGTTCTGTGAAAATGGAAACAAGAATAGCCATTGATGTACTACCCACCATGCATAGTAGGCCTCCACACACCCTACATCATTTGATTCTATCGGCTCTATCACCACGTCTACCTCATCTAGTCCATGAGGTATTAGTTGCTCTCATGTGGGCTCTGGTCTAAGTTCATCCCTCCTCAGTGCTCTAATAGTTCTCAACCACACATATGGCTTTGGGGGTACATCCTGAGCCATACCAAACTATCGTGATACCCTCTCCACCCATAACGACTCGATCACCCCTAGAAACCGATCCTTTAACCACATGGTTCTTCATATGCACCACAACTCTATAGCATCCTTTGGCCATCCTTCATAGTCTCGGTATTTCCTCCATATCATTGTCTCATGCCCAATCCTATCTATTAGTGCCCTATATGTATCAGTTTCCATCTTGCACCCACACATGTCAATCCATCTCTTGACATATATATCTGGCCCAACACACTCTGCTCGTGAACCTACAACTGGCCTCAACCTGTTATGTGCTCATGGGCCCATACATGTAATAGTGTAGTAGCTCATATCCCACCTCCATGCTCCTTATGTGTAAATATATATAGATCCCTATACAAGTGGTCCAACACACATCATGCCCACGCATATATGGTACTCTCTTCCTCTATTTGGCGGCATATGTCGTGCATCTTATACAAGATTCCCACACCTCCCCCCTCTACTACAATATATGAAGCAATGACCACAGCTATAAACTTATGCAAGCACGGAATCCCTGACCTCAAAATACCATCCAAGCTAATACGGGCCTCGATAGGTACCTGAGTCCCCATAAAATACCATTTAGCAGCTCACATATGTCTCTCCATATCCTCCAATGGCATGACATGTACTCTCTCCCCAACAACTGGTAATCACAATATGCAATACACATCGTCTAATGTAATTGTTGTCTCACTAGTAGGCAAAAAAAATGTACAAGTATCTACACACTACCTCTCACATAAGGCTGTCAACATAGGAATATTATGGGGCATGTCCCCCATCTGTGTTATTTTCCATAGGCCGACATGATCCATAACCTCCCAATTGATTAACTAAAAATGGGATATGTTTGGGTAGTTAATCTAATCTATTACGACATGTCAATACAATAAATAAATATGGAAATGACACAAGCAACTATGATAATGGAAATGCTAAACCCTAGAGTACTAAGAGAGTTAGAATGAACTTAGTTGATTAGATGGAGCTCGTTAGAATGTGTCACAAAAGTGAATAGGTAAATAGAAACTAGGAATGAATATGAAAAGGTTATGAAAAGGATGGCTCTGAGTTGTCTAGCTGGATTGGAGCATTTAGAGAGGGACTAGGGCATATGTGGGCACTTTGGTATGCAAAATGGGCACCCTGATATGTGAAAAAGATTCAGAACTAAATTTCACAGGTCTGACAAGTGGTCTGATTCTCTCACTATGTGTCACATCAAATCTGTAGCACTACATCAGGTGTCATTGATAATCCAAGATGTATAAAAGACCTATAAAATACTAAAAGAAGTATCAAAACCCTAAAAAGGAAGAATGCAAATGAATGGATTAGACTGACCTTAGCTACCACAAAAATGGGCTTACTAACTAAGCATTGCACTACATTTCAGACCCAAATGTAGTTTTGGTGTGTGTGCATCATGTGCCCTAGTTGTTCTTATGTCAGTCACACTTTGTGAAGTAGTGAAAAATAACTAGATGTAGAAAATGTAATAGAATGTGTGCATGGAATAGAATAAAATCCCTCCCTCTATGCTTGTGTGATGTAAATGAAACAATATTGTCCTTGTGATGGAGCTAATGGATGCAAATGATCTCCAAATGGATGCAACTCTAGGTGGATGAGAGTAATGACTAGTGCTTGGCACCTCATTATGGTCTCAAAAATTTATATTTATAGGATTTTCTTGATCTAATTTCGTAATTAACCTCAAAATGGTCGACCACCAAAAATATAATAAGGTAAAATGGCTACATAGTGCCCAAAAAGTGGCGGGAAAGTTAAAAAAGGATTGGGGCGCCCCTGGTGGGACTAGGGTGCCCTAGTACTAGCCTAAGCACCCCAGTCAAGGATAAAATAACACAAAGTGATGAAATCTGATTGGGCATGTGGATGTAAGAGGTTAGGAATGAAAAAATAAAATAAAACAAGATGGCCAAAAGATGGGGGTTAACTAGTACTTTCTTCATTCAAGAATCTTCTAAATAGTATTATGAGACCAGGATTGAATAATATCTAAAGTACATGATTTTGTGACTACATTTTTCCCCCATTTTATGTTGGTGAGCGGAAATCTTGGTAACATAAAGTAGATAGATATGTGTTCCTAATGTACATGAATATTGTAGTAGAAAACACATTGATGGAATAGACAAAGCGTGGTTAGACAAAAATATGGTGGAGCATGGAAACTAAAGATGAAAATGCGTAAAAAAAGTGATGAGATTGAACCCAAGGAGGAGATGTGTGTGTAGCTGCTGATGTATTTCATGTAACTTCATGGTTAGTATGGTGTGTGTTGTTGCGAAGTGTTTTTGTTGCCCCCATTTGACTGCTTATTTCTCATACGACCGAACCTGCAAGGAGAAAACATTCACGTAGTCAAATATGTATGTATGTATGTATGTATGTGTAAAAACACAATGTAAAAGACACATACACATATATGTAAATGTAAATGTGCAAATGAAAGAGTGTAAATGGAACATGTGCACGTGATCCATGTTGAGAAAGAGAGTGTATAAGGATATCTTATACTGCCGGGTTTTTTTGGGTGATCCAATGCCATAGGTCGAAGAAGTGTAGCGAGGAATTCTGCTGTATCCTCTAATCTTTAACTACTTCCCTAAATGTGTGTGAAAAGATCTCTGTACATCCTAGGTTTTTGGGTGATCTGATGCCAATAGCCAAAGTAGTGTAGGAAGGGACACACACTTTAACCTCCAAGCCTGTAACTACTTCCCAGAATGCTAAGGACACCATGTCCTATAAAATCCACCATGTACGGGGTTTGTAGACTGGTTTGAACCCACTTGTATATAACCCACAATATCAATGGAGGAAAGTGCACTGAACTGAACTGGTGTAAATGCGTTGTGTTAGTATGTAAAACCCCAAATGATGCCCCCCTCTTTGGGGGTGCATGCAACATCGCTGATAGGAGAATGCAGCCCCAAAAGAGGACCAATTGCATATACTCTAAAACTATGCCCTATAGGGGGAAGGGAATACACTTGGTAAAAACCAAGGCCTACATAAACAAGAGGATAGCCAAAGCAACAAGTGTTAGTATGAACAAGAATGCATATAGAAAACAATGTATAAGCTATGCAAATAGAGTGTAAGCTACCAAGAAAAGTAATATAAATATGCAAGATGATAAGTAAGATGCATAAAGCAGGGGTACAAACATGGGACATCACTCACGATGTCGCAAGACACACAATACCATCATGGCTGAAAAAATAAACAAGTGTGTACACCGAACAAAGGGCAATGCTTGCATACACGAGAAAACAATAACAAACAATGTAACAAACAGGTATGGAAGCAAATATCCCTGCAAAACAAATGTTACACATGAAGCACCCGTTAACATGTTAGAAAGATAACTAGAGTGTCAAAAGTGTGTATAAGCAAGTAGTGCTAAGTATACAATGAAACAATAACACATGTGAAAGATGAGTGTGGGTTCCACCAGTAGCCAGTGTAGGAAGGGTAGAAGGTGAGTATTTGTGTTGTGTGTAAGAGACCTATATCTGCGATCACAACTAGAAAAAGACATGAACATGCATGTGTGGATGGTATAGATAAATGACATACAAGTAAGATAACTAGCATGTGTAATAAAGAAACCATGAACAAACAAGAGTAAGCAAGAGTAAAAGCAACCATAATATGGAATATCTTGTAGATGGATGAAATGGAATGCAAAATGGAGTGATAGGAGCCATGTTCCCCCTGATTGAATGGAAATGTCATGTAGTGAGGCTCATTTAAATTTCTCCTTCAGCAATCAAGAAATGAACCGTAAACGAGAGTGTGTCATCGGGAAAATGGTTGAATAGTGTGTGTATGTTGTCTAATGCGCTAAGATGATTATGCGGGTGTGGTGATGATGATATGTGACATATAGAAGAGATGTGTGTGAAAACCTTATAGATCCAAGGCAATATATCATGACAAAAATGAATGTATGAGTGTTGATTTAGCCTAAAGAGTATATCACTACATGATGAATAGTAAGGAGTGGTGATGTATCCTATAAGCGTCTACCACTACAAGATGAATAGGAAGGAGTGGTCATGTAGCCTAAAACGACCCCTATAAGATGATAGAGAAAGTGATAATGTATCCTATAACATATGTCACTACCGAATGAATAGTATGGAGTGGTGATGTAGCCTAAAGTCGTATACCACTACAAGATGAACAAAGTCAAGTGATGATTTAGCCTATAACGTGTGTCACTATCCTAGAAATATCATATGATGAAAGGTGGAATGATAAACGAATGATGAATGTAAGTTCCATTTGATTTGTAAACCCTCGGCAATCGAGTATGGACTGAGGGTACTAAATTGCATCATAGGGTAGTGAGTGCAGCGTGTAGAAGACAATGCAATGTGTGTGATGATAATATACAACCATGTGATGAGTAGAATATGTAAATATGTGATGGGTAAAAGGCAATACAAGATGTGTATAACATAATGCAATATGTGTAGATAGCCTAAATTTGTGCTATGTAAGATACGTAGGGTGTAATAGAAGTGTATGATAAAGACTAGTATGATGTACGATGTATAACTATGTAATGATTGAAATGTTATAGAATGTATGATGTAGGATGTACGATGTGTGATGAAACATAATGTGTAATGCCTATAGTGCAGTGTGTGGGGTTCATGTGTAGTAAGCCCTCAATACGGTTAAGTGTGAACTGAAGCACAAGAGTGTTTCATTGGGTAATGGTGACTCTGGTATAAGTGTGTGATGAGTACTCCTACATGAGAATATTGATGTATGATATATGTATGATATGTTGAGATGAAAATGATGCTAGTATGATAGGGGGGTCATGTGTGATAGTGTTATGCCCCCAAAGTGTACTATGATGATGGAGATCTATGCAGTGACATGAGAGAGGTACCATGTCATTGTGGGAGAGCATTGCCTATGTCATGATAAGAGTTAGGGCCAACACAATGTTAGGCCAAAATCAACAGTAGGACCATGCAATAGTGGTTATATTTTAAATGTATCTTTGATCCTTTGTAGAAAGATCATTGTTGTTTTGAAAAAAGTGATTAGATGCAGAAATTGGAGTAGGATGGGTAGGAAACTTGAATGGTGGTATCTTTGGTGGTATTGGCGATGTTGCAAAAGTCTTGATATGGGAGAATAAGGTTGATTGATTGCGGGAGGTGGTTGACATGTAATTTGACTTGGTGATGACAACAAAGTACTCAATGAGGAGGTGGTGTTGAATTGATTTCGAGGGGTACGGTTGCTTAGGAGGTGCTTGACTTTCTTGTATAAGGATCCTAAGTATTGTCGGCTTGATGCTCATTAGATATAGATGGATGAGATTTAGAAACCCAATGGGATTTATCATTTGTAGATGGGTAGGCAACATAATGTTGTGTAAGCGAATGAGAGAAAACCCTAGCATGTCAGATAGGTACTTGATACTTCATTGTAACACATAGCATTCATTGTCATTATGTACATTGAATTCAGTGATAGTTGTAATATGGAAGACCTTGATACTTGGAAAGGCTGATAAGGAGGATGGTACCATGAGTAGATGGTAAAGCAATCTAATTGATGACTATGAGTGATGCTCATGTGGAAGAATATCATTTTTTCTTAGTCATTGATGATTAAACATGAGAAGCTCTGGTAATGGTATCAATACGAATTCGGGTTCACTAATATGAGCACATGTAGAAGACATAGGACTGAAGATGTGATGTAGAAGGAGAACAAACAATCGAGATCCCTAAGAAAGTATCGTTAAGTTGTTGAATTTCATATTTAAGCGATGTGATTATGGATTCTATAGCCTGAAACTTATCTTGAAATAAATAATGAAGAGCTTGATTGGATTTGCAAATAGATTGATTGGAATTCGAATCAAGGGAGTCCTCAAAAAGATGACCAAAAATAACATTGACTTGGGTAGGCAATATGTTGATAGGTAGGACACATAGCCTCTAGGGTTTTTGAAAGAGCGTATTTACAAGATGGTTGTAATTTTATTCAATTGAAGCAAAGAGACTCGATAGACATTAGAATCCATGATATAAAATTTGAGGAAAATCCATAGATTACGAATGTGGATTTGAAGATTGGGTTCACTAAAATGATTAACTAAAAATGGGAGTAAATTTGTGTGTAGTTAATCTAATCTAGAATGACATGTAAATACAGTAAACAAATGTAGTAAAGAAGTATATAAATGAACCAAGAAACAATGAACATAGGAAATTCTAAACCTTAGATGTACTAAGAAGGAAGTTAGGAAAGAACTCAGACTAATTAGATGGAGCTCACTAGACTATGTCGTATGCAGAGTTGATTGGAGAAATGGAAAGCAGGAATGAACTATGCAGAAGCTATCCGAAAAGGGACTGGGATCTAAGAGTATCTAACTAGATTGTAGAGTGCTTGGAGTGGGATTGGGGTGCGTGTGGGCACTCTGGTCTATACAATGGGTGCCCTGGTCTATGCAAAGGCTCCGAGAACTGATCTTTCACAGGTTCAGGACTAGTGGTCTTAAACCCTCAGTATGTCTATCGCATTAAATCCGTTGCACTATGCTAGGTGATCATGGATAATCACTAGATGTATAGAAGACCATAAAATCATGACACTTTAGACAGTCATTCAAAACTCGGTCTCATACTACTATTTAGAGGATTTTTTTGAGTGACAGAAACGTATTAATTGGACCTCACGATATTTTGGCTTATCTTGTTTTAGCGTTATTTCATCATTCCCGACCTCTTACAACCAACATGCCTAGTTATGGTGTGTCAGTACATCTTGTGCCCTATTTTAGCTCTTGTATTAGGGCACCCTTTGTCCCACCAGTGGGCAATAACTAGATGTCCTTTTTGTAATAGAATGTGTCCTTCCACTAAAATGGAATCCCTCTTTCTAGGCTTGTTTTACCTTCTTATATTTTTTAGTGGTCAACCAGCCTTGGGCTTGTCATGGACAAAATTAGATGTAAGATAATCTCCTATAATGGATATAAAGTCTAGGTGAGACCATAATGAGGGCCCAAACACTAGTCACTATTATCATCCATCTAGAGTTGCATCTAATCTATGTACATTGGAGATCACCTTGCATCCACATAGCTCCATAACCAAGGCACAAGGATAGGTCATCTAGCATCACAAACAACATAGAGGGAGTATTCTATTTTATTCCATGCACACATTGGTATTACATTTTCTACAATATAGTTATTGGGGCACTACTTCACAAAATGTGGACCATGACACTAATGAGCACCCTAGTCGCATGTTAAAATAACACATACTCACCAGAAAGCTGATTGGGCATGTGGGTCTTAAGATGTAGTGCAACGACTCAGTTAAAATAAGCCCCACTATTGATGGCCAAAAGACAAGAGGTTAGTTTGTACTTTCATTCATTCAAGCATTCTTCCATTTTTTTAGGGTTTTGATACTCCTTGGTATTTTATAATGTCTAAAGTGCATCATCTTGGGACTATCAGTGACATCCGAAGAAGTGCAACGAAATGATTAAATGCAAATAGATAACGTATGGGATAGTTCAGATCTAATCTTTTGAACAACTTGTGAATGATCAGTTCATAAGATTTTACACAAACTGGGGCCACCCATTTTGGACATGACACAAATCAACTATGTAAATGGCAATCCCAATCCCTAGATTACTAAGAGAGTCTCCCATTCCATCCAGATACTCTAGATCCATCCTTTTCGGGGATCTCATTGCATGGGTCGTGGGCTACTTTCAATTTCTTTGAAGTCACCTCTATGAACGAGTGTGTCCAATGAGCTCCTCTAAAGGATGGATTTGAGTTATTTATTCTTCTTTCTTGAGCACATGGAGAGGGACGGCATATTCCTTTGGGTGCTCATAGTTTCTATAGAATGAGTGCCATGGTTTGTGAAAAAGATCCAGACCTGAATTTCATAGGTCTAGCAGGTTTTTTGAAACCCTCGCTCCCTATCGCATTAGATTAACTTTCCCTATGCTAGGTGTCGCTGATGATCCAAGATGATGAAAATACCTGCAAGCTAACCACACGAAGTATCAAAACCCTAAAAAAGAAGAATGCAAATGAATGGGTCGGAATGAGCTCAGCTGCTAAAACACTGGGCTTACTAATTGAGCGTTACACTATATTTCAGACCCAAAGGTAGTTTTGGTGTGTGTGTGTGTGTATCATGTGCCCCGGGTGCTCTTGTTCCAGTCGTATTTTGTGAAGTAGAAACCAATAACTAGATGTAGAAAATGTAATAGAATGTGTGCATGGAATATAATATAATCCTCCCTAAGCTTGTGTGATGCAGATGAACCAATCTTTTCCTTATGATGGAGCTAATTGATGCAAATGATCTCCAAATGGATGCAACTCTAGGTGGATGATAGTAATGACTAGTGTTTGGTCCCTCATTATGGTCTTATAACTTTATATTTATAGGGTTCTCTTGATCTAATTTCATGATTAACCCTAGAATAGATGACCACCAAAAAGATAAGAAGCTAAAATGACTAGAAAGTGCCCAAAAAGTGGTGGGAAAATTAAAAAAGGATCGGGGCACCCTTGGTGGGACTAGGGCACCCATGGGTGCCGCAGTCGAAGCTAAAATAACACAAAGTGACAAAATATGACTGGGCATGTGGGTGTAAGAGGTTAGGAATGATGAAATAAAATAAAACAAGATGGCCAAAAGACAAGGGTTAATTAGCACTTTCTTCACTCAAGAACCTTCTAAATAGTAGTATGAGACCAAGATTAAATAATATCTAAAGTGCATAATTTTTTGACTACACCAATCATCATCTAACAAACCTAGCCTAAGAAAAGTACTCTAATGATGACCCCCGCAGAACTCCCTCAAGTGGATATCCCTCTGCACAACACAAAACAACAATAAATACAACATTAGAACATTATACAAACCCATAAACACCAGTTGATTATATTACTATACAATAAAAGTCACATTTTAATCACTTAGAACTAAATACACATTCTCTAGACTAGGGTGCTTAACATCAGTACTGGGGCACCCATGAGTAAGACATAAGCGCCCAAGTATTGGTGCTCCTGTCCTGAAGGTCATTAGTGCCTTCAACGCTCTTTCCTAGGTCTAAAACACCAAGAAAAGTCAAAATATCAATCTTGCAAAAGTGCAAAAAAAATGAATACCATACACTTTTTTTAAAAAAACAATGCACTTACCAACTCCACCGTTGTGCGTGATGCTACAGTGGTCGCTACCATCTCAAATTGGCTAGGGCATGCTGCTCTCACTTGTGGCATCTTTCCACACTTAGGACTCAATCTCACTCTTACAAAAAGACAAATGAAGTGATTAATCACTTTTTCACATCCGTATTTATAATTACTTTTATGTACCCATTTCACTATAGTCATTATTTTGCTATCATTTCCTCAACTAATACACACCACACAATTTTTGTTGTATCATGAGCATTTGTACTCCGATTTACACCCCGTTTGCGGAATTATTTTTAGAATTCCACCTAATATCATCTCATACAAATGACACATGTGTTGTCCCTCCCCCACATTTTCCTTCATTCAATATACACACATTTTGATGATCTTTTCACACTTTATTTGTCTCGTGCTTACATTTGGCTTAACGTTCATTCTTATTATCACTTCCCCTTTTGCTAAAAGGGGGGGCATACAATTGGGGTCATCCTATGATTCCCCTTACATCACCACGCGTTTAACAAAACACTACCGATTTGACAATTCCAAACATTTACTTATACACCATGCGACATTTTATTGATTCCCCATAATGACCTAACCTAGGGGCAACAAACATAAAATCTCTCTATGTGATATTTCATCAATTTTCATCACTTCCCCCTAATGACCTAGCCTAGGGGCAACAAACGTTAAAATATTTCCTTGTGATCATTCATTAATTTCTATTCATTCACCCTAATGACCTAAACTGGGGGCAACTAGCGTAAAACCTCTCTACGAGTAACCAATCAAATCAATCAATGTGTTCAAATCTCTAACAATTGAAATTACACATTCAATTAATATAATACAACACAATCAGCCTCCCAGATGACCTAACTTAGGAAGTTATTCTATATTTGGTGTTTGCTTCCAGATGACCTAACTTGGAATCCATCATACATTCCATGTTTTCTTCCAGATGACCTAACTTAGAAGCAATCACATTGCGGTTACACCCATAGAGTGGGCGAAAGAGTGCATTTCTTATACCACTCCTATATGGGTCAATTATTTGATCAATATTATTTAGATCCAAAAACCACAAATTTTTTGATATGAGTCTATCTGCAATAACTAGATCTTGAGGATGTAGTTAAATTTTTGAGAATAACACACTTTTCTCCCTACACTCTTCCTCTTGCAGTAGGACACCCAAATCATCTTGTCAATTCTTTGTATACATGTAAGAAGGTTTGGAATCAATCACTCCCTACCCCATCTCATCATCATCAGACAACATTTTAAATAATCAATTATCTAACATTACATTCATCACTTTCATTTAGCACACTTCATCACGACGTTACGTTTCTTGCTACGTTACATGGATCAACACACTAATCTATGGTTCGGTACGCTATATGGTTCATCTGATACACTCTTCTACCACATATGCGTGTTTTACTACAACATATGATTCTCTAGATTTCTCTCAGGTACACATCTCTATCTACTTTATGTTATCGATATTTCCGCTCACCAACATATAGTGGGCGAAAATGTAGTCACAAAATCACACACTTACTACTATAATTATACCACCAAGTATGTTATTTTATATATGGATCTTGTGTAAGAAAAATATTCACTAATGACCCATCCCTTAGTCCTGTCATTAGTTCAGTTAGTCATTGTCATTGTTTGTCTCGCACATTCATCACTTACTTTCACAGTTAGATGGTCATCTCTTAGGGAGTCTTAACTATCATTATTCACTCAGTTTTCATCTCTGGTCTCTGACTAGGGTGCCTAGGAAAGGATTAGGGCACTTTAGGTGACCTAGCCCTAATTTCTATGGACTCTGGTCCCTATCACACTTGGTTCTCATTTATATGTTCAAGGTTGGTCTTTATAATTTTCCCTCCCATTCCCCTAATTACTAGTCGACATGTCGGATCATTAGTGTCAAAATTTGAGTAAGAGATCCCTATCTAAACACAACATACACACTATCTTAAGGGACACATATTTCTACTAAGGGATAGCTATCTATTGTCCAAATTTCTCCTTCGTTAATCAAATTAATACACTAGCTAGTTACTAAAGAAACTAGCCAACTCAGAAATTTTAGATGGTTTATGTTACCTCGGATGCTTGATGCTTGGTACATGTGTTGAATGATGAATTTTTGCTGCTTCCAAACTTATAAGTAAGACTGAAATGAGATTTGATTAGATAGATAGGGATGGGGTCTACCCAAAAAAAGGACCTGAGAATTGTTAACTTCCTCGGTGGATGTCAGCCCCTATTTTTCAAACAAAAGGATGTAAAAGTAAAAGCATGTAGAAACAAAGATATCATTGAATCTGAAAAATGGTAGAAATTGTTCTAAAGATATTTAGATGACAATAACCGCAAAGTATGTGTTAGATGGTCTAGGTTGGAAATGACCCAAACTGTGCACAGGTAGGTTGACAGTGACGTGGGAAAATGGATCCAAAGCTGTAGATGAAATGTGTAGACCTACAAGGTCTGGAAGCTGATGAGGACTTATAGCTACTGTAGGAGGATTTGAAGAAGATAAACAAGGGATAAGAGATAGGATAAATGATAGAAAGGAGTATATAGATAGGTTTTGGATAAAAAAACCTAGGTTGATGATGACCAAGGGGATCAGCGGTGACTGTAGTAGGATTGGGATGAGGCTGAGAAGAAATAGTTGAATATGAAAACCTGCAAGCACTAGGACTGGAACTAAAGGTTGCTGAGTGATGGTTGGATGCTGCTCTAGACTTGCAAAAGGTTAATGTTCAAGAAAAAAAAATATAATATGATATAAAACTTGATAAAAGCACTATAAAAGAAAGAAATATTATGAAGGAAGATCGTGAGTGATGAAAAACACACTTATAAGGTCAACAGCAACTAGGCTGGGTTACTGCTGATCAAGGAGAAAATTTCCCTTTCAAGCTTACTTTTTTTATTTAAGACAAGGGTTTATGATTTTAAAGACTGGTCAAATGATTTAAAGCATATTGGTGGGATTAAAATACTTGGGGATGAATCCAAGGTAGTTAGGGCATAAAAATAGATGGAATGAAAGATATAAAAGTAAGGTGATTTATATATAGGATACAAACATCCTAATTAGAAAGTTGGTTAGGGCAATGAATGACGGTATTAATTAATTAATAGGATCAATGTGGATGGGATAGTTGGGCATGTAAAATATTAAATGATTAATTAATTAATTAACAAGGATTGGATGGGAATTTGATTAAATAAGGAGGATGAATTTAATAAAATATGTGCACGCAGGTGAATGAGGGCATAGATATCGAATTTAGGTGTCTACATTTTCCCCTTTTTATTGAGTGGTTTGAGTTGGAAAGTCACGAGAAAAAAAAGGGTTGAATGAGGATAAAGATATGATGATAAGATCACCCTCAAATGGGGGATCAATGACACCACAAGGAATCGATGACACGTTTAAAAAGAGATAGTTGGAAAAATGTGGGTGGGTAATGGATGGGTAATACAATTTCTAAGGCAAGATGTCCTAGGCAAAAAGGATTTGCAATAAGGATAGAAAAATATGGTGGCATGCAGCCAATTGATTTGCATGGTGATGATGGAAGTGTCCTGCTATGATTTTTTGGACATAGGAGGAGCTCAGTTTCCATGGGCTCTAGCCAAGGTTGTGCCCAATATTGTGGACCACTAGACAATATTTTCATTTGGGACTGCCTTATTAGCTCAGGTTTATCATGAGCTATTTGGATACAAGGCTGGTAAGAGATCAGGATTGGATGTCAGATGTTTGTTACTCTACTAGGCTTATGAGCATATATGAGTGATTTGGCCACTAGGGCTTCCATGGGTCCTAGGAGACCATATTCAGCTGGAGGTGGGATTTATGAGATGGAGGGACAACTAGGGATTTATATACAAATGGAGAGAGGGGTGGATTGGTATGTAGATCGACTTACAAAGCTAGATGTTGACCATGTCAGATGGTGGCCATATTGGGATTTTCCTACTTGGCCTACTGTGGATGTGGAGTTAGTGGGGATGAGGAGGAAAAAATGGGTGCAAGGGAGACAATTGAAGATGATTGAGGCCATTCAGTTTGACAAGGTATGACGACATTTTGGAGTCATTCACTCGGTGCCTCATGATCTGATTTTATACAGGAGAGAGGGTTTGGATAGTTGATCAGAGAATATTTGTTAGAGATCACACAAGAAGTTCATGGGGGAGAAAATTCTAGGTTTAAGGGAAAAAATGGATAGGAAGAACACGTGCGTGGAGGGAAAGTTCATATTTTGGGACTTAGGTGATTTTGAGCATGATGACCTATTTTTAGAAAATGGCGTGTGGAACACACCAATGATGCAGAGATGTGCACACCATGTATTATCTATCTTTGGAGAAGCGGTTCAAAGCGTTTATGCATGGAGACAAGTTAGAGAATAGAATTGACACTTCAGTTAACTGCAAGAGGACTATAAATAACACACTTGCATGTGTGGCTATGCTTGTAAACGATGTATGGCTATCAATAGCATGCAACCTATTTCTGGAATGGATAAGCAGTGAAGGGAAAGTCCCCACCCTATATATATGATATGATATATATAGTGATGTATAGGTACATAGTAGAGAGGGAGCTGGATGTATGAGTGTGGTAAGAGATGTATGTATGTGTAACAGAGAATATACGTATATGACTGAATCACTGTATCAGTTCCATACACGCATTGATATATATTGACAGTACTATAAGGAGCTTCTGTATTTATTAATAGATGGAAGATATTGGCTGAATCTAAGTGTCATTCCCGTGTGTAGTTGAGTAGTGCATGTCATTAATTCAATCATGATTATTGTTTAAGCTTGTTCTTTCATAGATCTGAGGGTAGCATGCATTGTAGAATGATGGATTAGTTATGAATCATATATGTTTCTTCCTTCATCATATTAATATCCTGTTACAACAACCCTAAAGAGGGACCTAGTACCTTTGCATGCGCTTTGGGTGAGCACTCAATCTAGGCTGAGTGATGTGCTAGCAATGCAACTAGGGTGTTATATGGTAAATTCTAGGCTACATCATTGGTTCCATTGTCAGGGACCTCTTTTTTAGTTGTTTTCAGGATGGTTCGCGATGAAGACGTACCAGTTAACTCTAGCAAGTATTGAGGAATGGATACATGATTTGGAGGAAGAATATGCACAACGTGGTTCAACAGTGGATCTAAGTTTAATGCACACGCACTTGGGTAGAACAAAATCCTGTATGGCATAGCTTATATGAAGAGATTTTTCACTATCTTTCCAGTAGAACCATACGAGTGGCTTACTGCTTATGCATCTCAGCAGGAATCGGAGGTATCTTGCACTTATCTGGACACAAGAAGAATTTCAGGCCCTTTATGACGTTGATCTGATCTAGACTCGCACTGGTGGATACGTGGTTTTGTGGTGTTCTAAACAACTATATTTTGGAATATTCAATTTTAATGTACTCTTGCCCAGAGGTAGCTGAATTTCAGTTTTTACGTGCTATCCAAGAGGAACATATTTATAAGGTATTCCAATGGTGATCAAGATCTTAATGGTAACTTTGAACCTGAGAGAGTAAACTGATGGTTAACTAAACTTCGCCCCCGCACGAGGGCAAGAACGGGTTTGGTTCAAGATGGCAGACTTAGCAACAAAGAAACAGAGAGAGGAAAGGTGGCTTAAGTATAATGAGATGCGTGAGAGGGAGATAGAGAAGCAACGTGTATCCATTGTAGAGAGTATGGCATGGAGGAGAGAGATGGATCTTGAAGGATTTACAAGCTTACGTAGAAGACATGGAGCCAGAGCATCATGAACTCCCCCATCTTGGAAAGCATGATATATATCCCCGCTCGGCCCTCACATAGAAATGTGCCAGCAAAGATTACCTGGGCCACTGCGGCACGTGTATCTTAATCCACCTGGTGACCTAACCCTTGCACTTGGTTTTTCAGTATCTGGTATGACAAGTAACCAACAAACTAAATTGGGAAGTAGGAGAGTAGGAGTATGTCAAGGATCAAGTACATCAATGGCAGGACAGATACGACTTCAATGTTCATTTGCAGGAGCATTCTTCAGGTGCACATCATCCGCACATAGAATGTGAGTGCGCATAGAATGTTGGATTCACCTCTGGAAGTGGAACTACCTCACAGACTCTAGGTGTGTCAGTATAGTACTACTGTTAAGAGCATAGGGGAGTACATCTACAGGCCCTATTCTAACTATAGGTGGTGGATCAAGAGGTATAGGTGGTTCTAGTTCTGGTGGATCTGGTGGTTCTGGAGGCAGAGGGAACACAAGAGGTTATGGATCAGGTGGTCAAGGTCAACAACAACCAAAAAAAATTTATATGGAGATGTCTCTCCATCTTCCATAGTATAAAGGCATAGAGGATGCTGCTGAGTATGTGCATATGTGTGAAATCTTATGACAATCTAAAGGGATCATGGTTGCTGAGCGCAAGGCAAGTCAATTTGCTACTACATTATAGGGACATATACATAGCTATTACATGAAGTTTGACCTTGATCAAACTTGTGTGGATTATAAAACATTGAAGGATGTGTTAGTGTGAAATCACAGCACCCCCAAATGAGTAATGGATCTACTTTTCTAAGGCAGGGTCATTTGGTGTGATTTGTATAACATTGGATCATTCCCCAAGTTGTGGGGCTTACAAATGGGAATGATCCTCCAGAGAAGGCTGGTTCATCTTCTAATCCTAGCACTAAACTACTTCTAAGGAAGGAAACATGCGACTATCTACTCCTAATCTAACAATTCCAAGGACCAAGACAGAGGAGAGAGAGAGAGCATAAAAATAAAGAAATCCTACACTACACAAGGTGATAGCACCGAAGAAAAGGGAACTGCAGATCACAATCTCAGTTGCCTGAAGTGGAGAGAGGTGAGAGAAAATGGAAGAGGATGTCACAGATGCACCACAGACCAGAGATAGATTTCACAAAGAACACCATTTCAAACCCCATTAAACACAATATCCTAGCACCTGCAAATGTGACATCAAAGATATGCACAATATACCCTGCAATGGTGAGAGGCACAGAAGAGACAACAAAATGAGCAAAGGATGGAATAGCACGCATCACAAAACATAATTTTATTGCTCCAAAAGTTCACACAATACATCGTTAGTGGGAATAGAGGCAAGAAGAATGCCATTACAGAGCATGGGAGGAGGTTCAGACTCCAAATTCGACCCTAGAGAAGAAAAGACAGAGGGGGACATGGAAGAAGAATGAACAACCCTTTACAATGAATCTTAACCCCCGTATTTATAGATTTAATAAGAGAGAAGAACAGAGAGAGGGAAGAGGGAAAAGTGGGTTAAACTTCAACCACCCCTGTTAATGCTTCCTGATAAAATCTGCCCCTGAAATCAATCTTTACTGCATTGATTCACTTGGTTTGGCGCCTTGAAGGAAGAGGAAACATGATGGAATCAAATTGAATCCGATCTGGTTGTTGAGACAGATGGATCTTGCATTTAAGGCCTGGAAGACATTTCCTCTATTTTCCTTCACCTAACCTCCTGAAAAATCAAAGTCTTAGACCTCTATGGCGTAGGTGAGGTCGAGATCTTTCCAATGGTGTTAGATTTGCAATATTTCGAGCCCTGAGTCGAAAGATATGCCCCTTCGAAGTTTGTATCGGGTCCGTACGAATGAACGGGGAAAACAGTTTGAAAAATGGGCCCCCCTTTTGGTTTGGAACATGTGGCAGTTGAATTAGAACAAAATACTGGTCTTGCAGGTCTGCAATTTATCTTTTACCCTTTTCACGTGAGGAACAGGCAAAACTCCCTAGAAAACTCCCTGCCTTAGTTTTGACTCGGGTTCTAATGCTGCTTTTTCCCTGCTAGAGTTGTGGGCTATGCTTGGCAATTTTACCCTTTTGTGATAACTGGGGTAAAGAATGCAACTTTGCCCCCAATCTGTTTTCCTCCTGAGGATAAACATGGAGATGCTGGTGCTTTTGAGTCTTCCCCTTGTTTTGCTCAGTTCCTCTGTGTCACAGCCCCCTGCTTCTCTGACCCTACAATTCCATTGTTGAGTCCTCCCTCGACCCTTTAAATAGATTTAAGATATGGAAACATTCAGAAGAATCGTTTCTTCTATTTCTTCTTGTATAGGGTCGAATTTGACTTTCTCGGGCCACTGTTTTCACTTTGACTGGTTTTGGAACTTGAGTTCGTGGGTCTAATTCATTTCCTTCATAATTTCCTCATGTGGAGGAGTTTTCTTGACCAAATTTTCCCATGGGGAGAATTTGGGATAACAATTTGGCGACTCACGGGGACATCTGCCTGCTAGATGAAGAAACCAGTGGCCTTGAAGCATCCATTGGGCATGGAGTCTTCCTGATAAATATGAAACTAATTTGAAATTTTGAAGATCTGACCTTTGAGCCTCTTGGAAACCCACTGAACTTGGAGTTGAACTTCACCAAAAGCCAACTGAAATGGACTGTGCAAGAGAAAAACAATAGCACCAAAAACTATGTACAAATTGAAAATCATACATACCCCAAGTGGGATATGTAAAGTGTGTAAAATCACTTCTTCTACTAAAAAAAAACATACCTACTCTACTCTAACCAAGAGCAAAGGGAACTAAAAAAAAACCTACAACTGACAGGGAGAAATAGTTTCCTTTCCTCAAAAATGGCAGCCATGCAACTGATTTGGCACTGAACATGGCTGGTTGGATGAGTGGAAAACTAACAATAAGCCGATCCTCCACCCAAATCATCAAGGTATGAATTTAAGATGGAACCAATACCTCCTCAAGCTGGCTCTGCATTTGGATTGAAGAGGTATGATAGCTGATCCTTGGTGCTCTATAGCTCATCCTCATGCCCTGAAATGGGCATGACTGGTTTTAGTTTCTCCTTTGGCTCCAATGAGGCCAAGTACCTGATTGGGCACGGTCTGATCCTTTGGATGTGCCCATTTATCTGAAATTCAACTCCAAAAATGGAGTCTTCTTGTGGACCTTTTTGGATGAATGGTGTGGGAGAAATGGTGACATCCTCCTTCCTTTTTCCTTCCTCCTCTTTTGAAGAACATGGAAGATCAAGATCTTCCAACCATGGTTCCAGAGGGCCATTATGAAGTGCAGGCTTTTGCGCTTGAATATTCTCATTCGTGTTAGTTCATGTGCATGGAATATGGATGGAGAAGCAAATGATGTAATCTACATAAGATCCTCTTCATTAAAGCAATATCTCAAGTTTGATAGACAGTTTGCCTCCTTGTTCTGCTGCAAGTGCTCTACCTCCTTCATGGTGTCCTCTTGATCTGTAACTTGCTCACCATGGTTTCTCTCTTCCTCAAACATGAAGTTTGAAAGATCAAAATATTCTTCAACATCAGAGCTTGAAGGGAATGAAGTGGGAGGAAGAAACTGAAGGTTCCCCTGTCGCCTGCTCCACACTTAGAGCCTCTGAAACTGTATGGTCCTCCTCCATCATGGGTTCATCAATCAAATCAGGCCCTTGAAATGAAAGTAAAAATATCTTCAATGATGCCTTCTTCATTGAGTGGCATCAACACTGATTTGATCTCTTCCAACTGCTTCCTCTTCAATGGGGCTTGGGATTATTCGATCCTCCTCTTGTTCTTACTCTTCTTCTACTACAAACTCAGTGTTAGCCACCACTGGTTCTTCAATATTGACCTCCTATATGGCTTGACCATCAAGGGGATACTTTGTGAACCCAAATTTGGCAGCCCAACTCTTCAGATTGTCTGTCATTTCTTATATGTTGGTCTCCTCTTCTTGTTGTTCTCCTTGACTGGATTCTTGAGTCTCCTCCCAACATGGACTTGGGAAAGCAAGAGGAGTGGCAGGTTGGGATTAAACCATATTTTCAATTGTTTGTGGTGGGATGGGAGGTGCAATTTCTTATTTGTTTGGAGGGGATGACTGTTTAGAAGGGAAAAGGATAGAAGAACTGAGATGAGGTGGAAGACTAGGAGATGGAGAAATGAAATCAACACTTGGGGAAGCAAGTGAGAAGCTTGGAAATTGGAGTGTGGGTTGAGATGGTGCTGCTTGAGAAAGAGAAAAATAAAAGCTATGGGATGTTGGACTTACCCATTGACAAGGTTGTCTTGACTCCAACTCATAAGCCCTGATCTCCTCAGTCCATTGTGTAAGTTGGGGCAACATTTCAACCATGAAGTCAAGCTTCTCTTGAGGGATGTAATGTCTTGGAAAAGGGCCTTCCCATGGACAAGGTGCCCTGCAACCAATCTTGAATGCCTTCATTTGTGCTATAGCTCTTGACTGAACCATACCAATCTCCATTTTTTGGATCTTCTCCAACAGACCAACATCTTGCATTTGATTTTCTTCATTGTTTGCATACCCCTACTCTTGGAAAGCTCCATAGCCAAACTAATTTTGGCACTTCTACTCATAAGGGTAACCATGCTGATTTTGGATATTATCAAAATGTTGATTTGAAGGATTTGTAAAGATTATTGGAGTTGGAACGTACTGTTGCTGTTGTAGTTGTTAATTCTATGGTGGGAATGAAGTCATGATTGCACAACCTCATGGAATGGGAGAAAATGAAAGAGATGGAAGAAGAAAATGGATGAAATGAGTGGAAATGGATGGAAAAGGTCTACAACTCAGAGAATGGGTTTTTGACCAGATGGAGTCACCATATGTGCTTGAAAGTGCCTCCAAAGGCTGAAACCTTCACCAAGAGCACATCGAACCTGATGAAGTGAAGTCTTAAGGTGCTTCAGAACCTATCCCACTCGGGTGTGCTAAAACTGTTAGTATGAAATCACAACACCCCCAAATGAGTTCATAGAAATCTACTTTTCTAAGGCAGACTCATCTGGTGTGATTTGCATAACATGGGATCCATCTCTCAAGTTGTGGGACTTGTGGATTTGAGATGGCCCTCCGGAGAAAGCCGACTTCTTCTTCCTGATCCTACCATGCTAAACTAATCCTATATGCAAGGAAATGACGTCTAGCTACTACCTAATCCTAACAATGCCAAAGGAGATAGGGAGAGAGAGAGAGTGCATAAAGATAAAGAAATCCTACACTATACGAGGTGATACCACCAAGAAAAGGGAAGTGCTTGATCACAATCCTCAACTACCTGAAGTGGAGAGAGGTGAGCAGATGGATAGGGTGGACAAGATGTACCATAGACCAAGAGATAGATTTCACACAAAACACCACTTTAAAACCCATTAAACACAGCTCCCAGGACCTGCAATGGGAAATAAAAGATATGCACAGTATACCCTGCAACGATGAGAGGCGAGGAGAGACAATAAAATAAGCAAAAGATGGACAGAACGCATCACAAAATATAATTTTATTGCTCCAAAAGTTCACAAAATACATCGTTAGTGGGCAAGAGGCAAGAGAATTTTATTACAGAGCTATGAAAGGAGGCTTCAGACTCCATTTTCGACCCTGGGGAAGAAAGAGAAGAGGGGGGCAGGGAAGAAGAATGAACAACCCTTTACAATGAATCATGCCCCCGTACTAATATATTTGATCGCATAGAAGAAAGAGAGAGGGAAATGGGAAAAGTGGGTTAAAGCTCAACCACTACTGTTAATGCTTTTGATAAAATCTACCCCCAAATCCATATTTACTGCATGATCGATCCTTGGTTCGACACCTTGAAGGAAGAGGAAACAACGAAAATAGATTGAATCCGATCTAGTTGTTGAGACAGATGGATACTGTATTGAAGGCCTGAAGATGTTTCCTTCATTTTCCTTAACCTAACCTCCTTAAAATTAAAGTTTCAGACCTCCATGGCATACGTGAGGTCGATATATTTCCAATGGTGTTAGATTTGTAATATTTCAAGCCTCGAGTCGAAAGATATGCCCCTTCGAAGTTTGTATCAGGTCTGTACGAATGGACGGAGAAAACAGTTTGAAAAATGGCCCCCCCTTTTGGTTTGGGACACGTGGTTGTCGGATTAGAACAAAAAATTGGTCTTGCGGGTTCAAAATTTATCTTTTCCACCTTTTTCGTGAGAAACACAAAATCCAAAAAACTCACTCGGACTCCCCACCTTGGCTCCGACTCAGGTTCTACGTGCTGACCCTTTTATCCCCGACAGAGTTGAGGTGCACTCCAATCTTGTAACTTTGTGCCATTTTTGTCATAACAAGGGGAAAATTTTCACCTTTTCCTCCACCTCCCCACTTTGGCTTTGACTCGGGTTCAAGCATCAGTTTGGTGCTCGTTTGGTCCGTTACCTCATTCTAGAATGCGAGTTCCTCTGTAGGTACTGCCCCTTCTTCTCTGACCCTTCATATTTTCTACTATGTGCTGGGTTATCCCTGGACCAAATTTTCCAAGGGGTGAATTTAGGATATGGAAATGTATAGAAGAACTATTGTCTCCTGGAGTATAGAGGTATAAAGGATGCTGCCGAACATGTCGCATATGTGTGAAATCTAGTCGGCGCACTACAGGGATCGCAACTGCTGAGCGAAAGGCAAGTCAAGCCGTCACTACATCTGTAGGGGCATTTCTTTCACACATTTAGCTGGTATAGTGCAAGAGTTGACCTTGACTCAATATTCTTGGGGTGGAAATTATGCAGCATAACAGAGATGCTTTCTTAAAAGAGTTCCATATCCTTGAGTTTGAGAAGAAGAGTATAAGTGCGCTCAAGGATATCAAACAAGGCACTACTGAGAGTGTACGTGAGTATGATGCTTGTTTTAAGACACTTCTATCTAAGATATCTTATGATATTCACGCAAGCCAACATGCACAATGGTTCGTTGGCGGATTGATTACACCATTTAGAAGGGTGCTGTCACATAAGACATACACTGATCTGTGCAAAGCACTGGAAGTAGCTTTGCATGCTGAGGCAGTTGGGAGCATTGACATTGGCATTAGTCCATTCTTAGAGGCATATATAACAGCTATGGTGAAGCAGTTAGAGAAGCTATCAGCAAATTCAGCCCATGAAACATGCTCAGGAATTTGGTGTATAGATTGTGAAGTGGAAGGTCACACCAAGGATAGTTGCCCTCGCATATCGATACGCTCATTACTGTTAGACTGTGAGATTTGTCATTTCAATCATGATGCTAGTCACTGTCCTTTGTTACAACGTGCACAAAAGGAAGAATGTATCTTGCTTTTACAAGATTTTCAGGTCCACGACCCATGATACTAAGGATTGTTAGTTGATTGGTTAGATCCAAGATGCTATAGACATTGGGGTACGACAGACAAGTATAACAGATAATTCTAAGGGTAAGAATGAGCACCAGGATCGGGATCATAATCAAACATGCTATGATAGGAATGAGGGGTGTTTTGAAGGAGGTCGTGGAAGGGGACATGGATATCACGGTGGATATGGAGGATGAGGTTGCATGGTGGAGGAAGAGGTGAGTTCCCTCATGGAACATGTTATACATGTGGATCTCTTGACCACTATAGGTGTGAATGTCCCCAAAATATTACATGTTCTTTCTACAGAAAGAACCATATAGCTATGAAGAGTGCCCAGGACTTATATGAGCATCTGAGTAAGCAGCATAAGCAAGAAAAAAAAGGCACCAGGATGGTTAGAATCCAACACACGGTAGAAGATCAGTGGATGCCCAAGATAGCACCAGGACCTGAGGCATTAACAGTGAAGATTACTACACAAGATGAAGCAGCATGCACAAGAGAGGCATTGCACTAGAAGCCTATGATCACCAAGGAGGAGGTTTTGCATGAAAGGTTCCTAGATCTTGCTCATTAGAAGGAAGTTTACCAGGATACCATGGAAGTGCTGAGGAATCTTCAAGGTGAGATACAATACTTAAAGGAGTCAGTCAAGGAAAGCATCAGAGAAGAGTCCAAACTGATATCGATGATCTGCGAGAGGTGTGTAAAATGTTGCGCCATGAGAATATTATTCCACTATTAGGAAGTTGGTTAAAAGGGAACACTCCGCACGCAAGTCTTGAGTCCAGAACAGATAGATTCTGCATACAAATCTTCCCCCTGATAGCATTGACTATGAAAAGGAAATTAATTTGAATGCTGTTGTGGATGGATGGCTGTTGAGCAACATATTGATTGATACAGGTGCAGAAGTAAATGTGCTTACATTAGATGCATGGGTACAAATGGGGAGGCCTCCATTGCAGCCATCATCTAATGTGTTGTTTATGGAAAACTGGACTAAGGCCACTCCCATAGGAGTTTTGAAGGATGCATCTATAACTATAAAAGGGGCCAAGTTCATTGGGGATTTTGAGGTATTAGCACTTGCAGAAGTAGACAATTTTCCAGCCTTTCTTTGACACCCTTGGTGTTATGTGAATAATGCTGACTTGAGATTCAATAAGGGGTATATCATCTTTGAGAACAAGGAGGAAAGGGTTGTGATACCTTTGACAGATGGGAAGTCTACACCATATGTTGAGCCTCTAAGTGAGGAGGATTTAAAAATAATCTTTGTATGCTCTATTCAGGACCCAGAGGTCAATGATCCATCAAAAGAAGGCATCCTACAGTGGGAAGATTCTCATTCTATTAGTGATACTATGAGTATTGCTTGTGAAAATTGGGCTCATAGTACATATGAACTAGTAGGGCGTGAGGTGAAAAGTGTGGTTGTGCACAAGGAATGGAATTCGTTCAGTTTAACAGATAGGTAACGTACAGTACCTTGGTATACTAGGGTCAGAAAGATCTTCCTATATTTTTGAAAGCCATGGAATCACATGTGGACATAGATCAAATTAAGAGAAGAGATATGTTAGTATATACCTTGTGTGGGACAACAACGTCGTTGGTGGGTAGTCCACAGAGATAATTTTATACAATGGGAAGAGATTGGATCACCCTATCTACCATAGGTTTATAAGGAACAATGCACCTATGCAAATCTGCACTTATCATGGTGATCAACCTGTTCAGCATCACATTCAGCAGTGTGAGAGACTCTGGACTAGCAGGAGAAATGGAAGCATTACCACCTTCACTCTGGGTGCATAGATTGTATTCTACGCTACAAGGATGTACACATGCACCTAGTATGTATATGCAGAACTACATCGAGAAACTAGAAATTGGAAAAAAATTGACTGCAGGAATGATCCAAACCTTTGACTACTTCTTGACTAAACCTCCATATAGAAGAGAGTATTAAAATTTGTCAAGCACTTAACTATGGGAGATAGTGCAAAAGAAGAAGATCATATTCAGGAATTATTTCAGTGAGACAGAGTTCAAGAGCATGTTTTGAAAAGGAAGAAGAAATGGAATCCATACTACTTGAATGCACTTGCCTTGAGAAAGAGAAAGGAAAGATAGTTTACATCAGTGGATGATAAAGAAGTTGAGAACCTAGATATTGAATATTCAGCAAGGGGTGCGCAAGGTCTTGGACAGTGTGGAAAAGGCTATGCACACACCTATCATGAACCCATGAAGACAAAGAAGGTGAATATAGGTTTGGAGGCTGAGCCAAAGGAGGTCATAATTGGAGACTATTGGTCAGAACTCAGAAGTGGAAAAGATCATTGAGTTACTCAGGGATTATCAGGACTTATTCCCTCGAGGGTATCATGAACTTAAAGGCATGTGCATGAATCACTTGGGGAAATGAAGATAAAAAGCTTAAGGACGATGCACGACCAAGTTATAAAGTGACCTTATAGAATGAATCCCAATTTACGTGCAAAAAGGTGAAGGAAGAGATTGATAAGATGCTGAAATCTAGGATTATTCAAGCCCCTTAGATGATTCAGAATGGGTTAGTCCTATGGTGATCAAGTATCAAGAAGGATGGATAGGATTCGAATCTATGCGTAGGATTACAGGGAGTTGAATGTTGCATGTGTCACAGACCCTTTTCCTACACCATTCAATGAGGAAATACTAGAAGGCATGGAAGGGCACGAAATATATTCATCCAAAGATGGGTTTTCCGGGTATCATCAGGTTAGGATTGCTCAGGAGGATCAAGAAAAGATAACTTTTACTATTGAATGGGGTAATTTTTCCTATATTGTGATGCCTTTTGGACTGAAAAACACATGCTATGCTATATTCTCATGGATAGTTGTTCAGGAATTCAAATATTTTATTCACAACTTCTTATAGGTTCTATCTAGATGATTGGACAGAATATGGGCTTGTGAAAGATCATTGTGACAATATGCACTTAATGTTTTAACGATGTAGATAATTGAGTATCTCTTTGAATATCAAGAAGTGCATATTTTCTATACCTTTTGGAATACTGTTAGGTGACATTTACAAGTCTAGGCAGAGATGAAGGTATTGTCATGTTGATCTAGCTAAGGTTAGCAGTCATTCTAGGACTGAAAGCACCTACCAATCAAAGTGAGGTCCGCAGATTTTTGGGTCATTACAAGAGGCCATTATGCAGAAGTGATGCGACTTCCAAGAAGAGTTTTCCAAATTTTTTGATTATGCCTTGGAGAGAGTATACTAGAAGATTGAAAAGGTACATCTGTATTGGTGTGAGAACCATAGTTAGCACACGTTTGATATATTAAAGGTGCAAACTTACTCCCACGCCCATTCTGCGACCGATTCCCTCATGGGATGAATCCATTTCATGTGCATGTGGCCACCTCTTGCATTTGCCAATGGACTCTATGTTCAGCTCATCCTGCGTGCAAGACTGGATTATAGACTCATATCAATTTTCTTTGCTAGTAGGAAGTTGATCTCACACAGCTGGGAACAGAATTATACAACTATAGAGTGCAAAGCTTTTTCAATGACTATGCATTGTACTAAGTTTTCTATCGTAGAATGTTAGTATACACCATTTAGATGTCCTTATATAGATTGACATGGAATTGAATTATTTGGTAAACAACCCCATCTTATAAGGGTGCATATGTAGACAAAAAGGTATTCCTATTTCAAGAGTTTTACTTCACATTTATGGTTGCACAGCCAAGAAAAAGTACACTCTGGACTAGACCACTTGTCTAGAAAATGGAACTACTAGGAGAAGATTTCAACAATATAATTGAAGCCATACCATGCCAGATGCACAGTTATGATAGGTTGGACATCACATGCCATCAGAATTATAATACATTGTCAGTCTGTTCTACGGACTGGTGTGGCACTAGAAGGAATGAAGGCATTAGAAAAGAAACAATTTGTTATACGTAAAGCCACACCATTTATGCTAATCAATGGTGATCTCTACAACTTAGGTAGAGCCATGAAGAATTATAGCCATTTTATGTTACCTTCTTTGAGCATTGCAGCACACTAGAGGTCTAGCTAATGGAGGAGGCACATAGTGCTATTGCAGGTGGCCACTATACAGAAGATGATGTCAACTACCTGAAAGATGACTAGCTTGCATGGATTATGGTGGGAGACACTGTATAGAATATTGTAAAGGCGTATTGCAAAAGGCGTGTGACCATTGTCAACATTATAAGGGATCAACTAGTTTGAAATTAGAGATAAGATGGTACTTCTTTGATGACTCTAAGTTACTAGTGCACGAACCATTTGAGAAATGGGACATTGATTTTGTAGGATATATTGGTCAGGGCATAGGACTGGGTCATCACAATATCATTACTTGTATCAAATTATCTCACAAGGTGGGCAGAAGTAGCACCTACGAAGAAATGTACAGTGGCTACAACAGATTAGGTTTCTATGGGAGAAGGCTGAAGCCCTATTACAAGATATGGATGTCCTTCTTGACAAGTTTGTAATAGGGTAGTATTGCACATTTTTTGAATGAGACAACCAGGATCCTATTATATGAGTTTATGGCCGCATGCCATAAAACTACACCCTATCATCCTCGGGAAAATGGAACTGCTGAGGCTAACAACAAGATTTTGAGCCAGACATTGAAAAAAAATTGTGATTGTTGGAAGAAAGTGCACTTGGGATAATAAAATGTCAGCTATTTCTTTAGGCTATATGAGACCAACTTATAAGAGATTAGAGGACAAAGCCACATCGTATTCAGTATGGTGTTTGGTTGCAGTTATCCAAGTAAAAGACCTATGGGAATTTAAAGTTGACCTTCTTTGTGCATTGCTATGGGTGTGTTTTCAAAGTCAAAAGAATATTGCTTCTCAAAAGTGACCAAGGATGGATATGAATGAAAGAAAGGAACAATATAACACAAGGTAAGCAGGAGGCTATGATAACTACCAGGATAAAGTACAATGATGAGGTACTCAAGCAGTATGGGCACATGCTTTGAAGAGAAGTTTGTGACTAGAGGGTAGTGTTGGTACACTAGAAGGTTCCCCCCCCCCCCCGACGAGGGTAAATGTTCGTATATATCATGCATCAAGGTAGATATAGACAAGAAAGGCAGAATGGAGTCAATCCAGGAAGCTCAAATCGCGAAAATCGGCCCAAGTCACTAGTCCTAAGTGTTGCATGACAATGGATGTCGATAGGGACAAATGGTGCGCCGAACCGGCCGGTATAGAAGTGGCGCACGACAATGGATGTCGACAGGCAGTCCAAAAGAAAATGGGACCAAGTGGGCACAGAAGTACGCGGCGGGGCGCGAAAATGCCGATCCAGCTAAGACAGAAAAAATGGTGCGCCCAAGGCACTGTTGAAGAGGCGTCACGACAATCGTGCCAAGCCGGCCGAAAAAATGGCGCGAACCCGGCCGAACCGGGCGACACAGAAGTGGCGCACGACAGTCCAAAATTGACAGTGGGAAAAGCGTGTGCCAAAAATGCGCACAGAAATGTCTGAATCGGCCGAAATGAATGTCGAGAGGGTCCAAAATCAAATGGGACCATCTGGGACACAGAAGTGGACGCGACAATGCAATGAACCGGCCGAAATGAGCACAAAGTATGCCCAAAATCAAATGGCGACATCTGGGACAAATGGATGTTGACGACAGGGCGCGAAAGCAGCTATGGTAGGACCGTCCAGGAGGCTAATCAAAAGCTACCACGTGTCCTCATAGGAAGCAGCCCCTGGCGCAGAAAAGTCAAAGGGCCATGAATTTTTGAGCACCGAGCCGAACAAATAGGATTCGTGCCACGTGTCCCATTTTCGGAAGGGCCCACGAGGAAGTCTGTCCAACTAGGAAAGCCCGCCATATTTAAGGCAGAGTGAGAACAGAATTATTCAAAATGCAAAATCAGAGCTTCGCCACGTTTGGGTCATCGCAAGTGGTTCTCACCTAGCGCCGGGAATGAGATAATTCAAAAATCCATTTTTGAGGTGGTTCCGTGCCCTAAATCTTCAGATCGCCATAACTTTTGATCCAGAGCTCGGATTTGCGCGCTCTTTATATCAATGGAAAGCTGGTAAAATTCTTTCTACACAGGTTCCAAGGTCAATTCTTGAATTTCCCCTCCCTTCTAGTCTTTGGCAGGATGAAAATGTGGAGTTAAACACCTCCCATTTGAAACTGTGAATGCAACCAAACCTCTTGGCATTTTGCAGTGATGTTGTATCAATCTTTGGAGAACAATTTTAATGCATGTCAGTGGATGATTCGCCACCCTCTCTGTTAGGCAGCCCGCCGTTTCGCCAGGATCCGCTTGATCTTCTGCACATGATAAGATCTAGTTAAATGCATGTGCAGGAGGTGGTTGGGGTATTGCATTTCGAATGGTCCTCTCTCTTATTGGCAAGACAGGTCTTCGTATAAATTCCTAAGGAGGGGCTTCTTTCTAACGTTTAGGACATTCTTGTTTTATGCAATTCCTTACCCTGTCTCCCCTGCTTGTAAGTTAGAATTCGTGGAGTTTAGTCAAGCCTCTGCATTTTCTACATGTGCATCTGTAATAGAGCACTAGGAGGTGCCTCTTAGCCATTACGGAGATGCTATTGAATCCGATTCTCTGCAAGGTCCCACACTATGGGATATGCTCCATGTGATGTAAATCGTACTGAGAGTCTCAACTCATCGTATTGCATTGTCCTAGGGGGTGTTGTGATCTCGACATCAACAGTTTCGGCATACCTGGTGCGTGACAAAGTGGTCATTGCGTACTATATGGTCTGAAGTTTATTTTTGCAAGAGCTTCATGTTCTTCAAAATTCCTCAGGTGCATCACCTCCCTTAGCTTAGGTTTCAGTTTTTATGCATTTCTCTCTCCAGGCTGATCTCCTTGGTAGTTAGATTAATTATTCAAGGACTAAACCTGCTGCGTTTCATTGGTGCAAAATCTGAACAGATTGAATAGGAACCAGGGGTAATATCTCAAAAGGAGAATCCTTTATCATTTTCAAGATCCCACACTTGGAGAAAGGATTCGATGGTTATGTAATTTTCACTGGATGCCTAAGAGATCAACCTAGAAGTCTTGCATCTTTGCAACCAGGGGTGCTGTGATTTTGCAAATCAACAGTTTTGGCATGCCCGGTGGGATATCAAAAATAGAGGTCTCTCATTTTATATTTTTAGAAAGGTTGATCATGCATTGTGCTGCAACTTGGTAGAAGTCTTGCCTTAAAAGACTCATATTATTTCTAACATATCTGGCGACTCCAAAGAGGAAGAATTCAATAGAATGTAGCAGCAGTACAGTTGCCCCAAAAGCTTATGAGAAGAATTTGAACAAGGTCAACTAGTTGGAGAGGAAGAAGTGCTGTTTGAATACACTTGCAATTATCTCCAAGAAGAAGGCAAGGAGAGGAAGAAGGACCACAAAGGTCTCCATCTCCACCAAACAGAACTCTTGTCAACTCCTCCACCTGAGTAGGCCTTTTCTTTCAGTATGACAAGGGTTCTTAAGACCAATCAGAATGGCGCATCTACCAGTGAACCCCTATGTCAACTTCACAGGCAATAGCCCACTTGCTCTCAATGCACAAAATCCAATCCCAGTTGCAGCACTGAAGAACATTCCATACTTCACTGGAGAAAATCAGACCACTCCTATGGTGATCATGTCAAAGACATCACTAATGCATTTGTGCAATCCATGAGATTAATGAGATGCAAGTAGCTGTCAAATTGTTGGCGTCTTCATTCAAGGGGAAAGCATTGCAATGGTTTAGGATCCTTGGAGCAAGGCTCTATCACAAACTGGAATCAGCTATGTATCAGCACTTTGCATGATCAATTTGGGGAGAAGGCGAGACAACTTGTCTCTTATTGGAGCAGCTGACAACCATCAAGAGAGCTTCCTAATGAGTAGCTAACTGACATATTTCAACTTTAGATTTCAAAGGGATCTTGGAATAGAATTCCAGTAGCAGTCAGGCCAACAGCAGAAGGTGCTTTTCTATACTACCTTAAAGGCTTTAAACTCTGATATTTCTATGTTGGTTCAATCTAGTGGGAGGCACAACTATCCCTGCTGCATATAGTATTGCCATTAGAGCTGAAAATTGTCTGATTCAAGCTGGCAAGCTAGCTCCTAGGCCTACCAATGCCATCTATATCCATAGTATAGGAGAGCCCAAATACTAGTTCAAGCACCTGTCTTGAGCTCCTATTCCCACCCCTAGGAATCAAAGTTCAATAATGAAGCTTCCACTTCATCTCCAGGTGCCCCAAATGAGCTTACAAGAGGTCATGAAGCAACTGCAAAACCTTAGGTAATGAGCTGGTCACTACTCAAGAGACAACAAGCTCAAGGTTTTAGACCTTCGTATCAGCCTCAAGCTCAGTACCTAAGCTAGGCAGCGCATATCAGCCTCAATAGACCACCTACCTCCAGGCTACAAATTTAAATCAAAACCAAGGCCAACCTGTCAAGCTGCCAGACCATTTCCAGCCCTATAATCCAAATGCCACGATCGTGCCTCTAGGGCATTAGTACCAGACACAAAATAATATGGCACAGGAGTACGACTGGTGTTACCCTTGCAATCTACCTCACAATCAGTCAGCATGTTTCAATGGTGCATTGAATCAGGCCTTGATGGTGCAAACCATTGGTGTTGCCTCAAGATCCAAGCCAGGAGGAGAATCAACAGCAAGAAATGCAACAAGAAGGACCCCCCAACAGAAACCACATTGGCAAATTGGCAAACGGAAGACTTCTATGGAGTTAACCAATAGCCTTTTCAAGGCATGGCTGCCAATACAACGGTCAAAGAAGAGAAGCATAGAAGAGGGACAATCGTCTAATCCAGTTGTTTCTCAACCCACTCTTACACAACAGGGGGTCAGTAGACCAAACACAGCTCTAAATGTGCAAAATCAACCCAAGGTCCCTATTGTAGCAACACACGCACATGCTCAAGCTCCAGATATAGGTTATACCAAGTAGGGGGCAGAAAAAGGACGGTTCATCCCCTTTCAACATCATCGATCAAATGAAGAAGACACATGTGAACATTTCCATGTGGGAATCAATAGCGATCCCAGGGCGACGAGATTTATTGCAAGGTGCAATGACTGATTGGTCTGCCAAAAAATGTATCAAACCTGGGACATGAGAAAGTTCTCACTAATGCAGTGCAACATGATGGGGGGCATACAAGGAAATTTTTTGAAGCCTCCGCCTTTCTATGTTTCATTGATTGTTAGAAATCACTTGATGCATAACTGCATGTTGGATTCAGGGGCCAGTAGTTCGGTGATGCCAAAGCAAATAGCAGACCAACTGGGTTTGAAATATGAGCCAGTACTGAAAGGATTTGTATAGTTAGATGGAACGGCAGTGGGGACTGTTGGAGGTCATCAAAGGAGTTAAGTCTAACACTACATTCCTGTCCTAATGTTACAGTTTTGCAAGATGTATCTGTGATTGACCTTCCACCACTCTTTGCGTTGTGTCTATCAAGAGACTTCACTGCGAAAATTGGTGGATATTTATCTGCAGATTGGTCGCACATGATTTTTAGGACAAGGTATGGAGCCAAAGCAACAATCAGGTCAGAACCAATTGCCAATTTCCATATTGAGCCTTATGTACCAGGCCCTATCAATGTAAATTGCTCAGCTTTTGATCAGGAGGAATGTTCAAGTGATCTAGAAACAGGTACTAAGGTCGAGGGAATTCCTGATTTAACTTTGGATGAATGGGCAAACAAAAGTCATAAATTTGACTCATACAAAGGAAATTGAAGAATCTGAATTAGGCGTGTATTGTATACATGAGGAAAATTCACCCATTCCTGACATCATTCTAGCCTGAACAAAAGAGATGAAAACAAAATCTGGAGATTATTCTTCGATGGTTCGAGAAGCAGACAAGGTGCTGGAGGCAGCGTGCAATGTTGATTTCACCACAAGGACATCAAATATTTTTCGGCTTTTTCGTTTCCAATTTTCCTGTTCGAACAACACGGCTGAATATGAAGCATTGATTCATGGACTTCATTGGGCCAGGAAAAAGGACATAAAGAACTTGCAGATGTTTGGCGATAGCGAGCTAATCGTCAACCAAGTTAGGGGACAACATGCTATAAAGAACGACTTCCTGAGGAGCTACAAGAATAGGGTATGGGACCTCATTGAGGATTTCGAAGCTTTCAACATTGTGTCCATACCCAGGAAGAAAAATGAAGTCGCAGATAGGCTCGCAGCAGTTGGAGCAATGTTTGATGTGGTTGACAACATCAGATGGGGAAAAACACAGCCACATATCCATGTGATTGTGAGGCCAGTAGTTCCAGATAATAATACAAGATGGCAGGTGTTTGAGAATGATCAACAGATCGTCAATTTCTTACAAGAAGAGGCTGAATTCTTAGCTAGGAATCAGGACAGATTAGAGCAGCAGTATGGGGATCAAGTAGTGCAGCTGCGGAAAAACAAGCTTCCTAAGGGTTTAGTAACATCGGAGTCTATCTTCAACCCTAACGATCAGTTCCGTAAGGAAAAGGCTAACATACAGGTCAAGAGAGAAGATTCAGAGCCAATTCCGGTTGGGGAAGGCAAAACACTTCAAATTGGTAAAGTGGCCACTGTGCAGGAGAAATCAGATTTCATACAGCTTTGCCAAGAATTTCCAGATGTCTTCTCTTGGAGCTATGAAGACTTAAGAGGATTCGATCCAAATTTGGCACAACATACCATAGAATTGGATCCAGATGCTAAGCCCATTAGGTAGAAGCAGAGACCAGTCAACCCTCACATTGAACCTCTAATGAAGAAAGATCTAAATAAGCTAATAGAGGTAAGCATCATATTCCCGATCAAGCACTCGAGCTGGGTTGCAAACTTGGTTCCGGTCAGGAAAAAGAGTGGAGAAATCAGGTTGTGTGTGGATTTCCGAGACCTAAACAGGGCATCTCTCAAAGACCATTACCCACTTCCTTCAATGGAACAAATATTGCAAGTAGTATCCGGTTCAGAGAGATTCTCTCTCCTAGATGGCTACTCAGGGTACAATCAGGTGATGGTGAAAGAAGATGACCAATTCAAGACAACTTTCACCACCAAATGGGGGGACCTATGCCTACAAGAAGATGCCATTTGGGCTATCAAATGCTGGAGCCACCTTCCAAAGGGCAATGGATATGGCATTTAAGGGGTTGATCAATAAAATAGTTCTGATATATCTTGACGACATCACTGTATTCTCAAAAAATGCAGCGGATCACCTCCGTCATTTAAGGCAAGTATTTCAGAGGTGTAGAAGTTTTGGGGTATCATTGAATCCCAAAAAGTGCATATTCTTGGCTCACGAGGGAAAAATTCTAGGCCATATTGTTTCAAAGGAAGGGTTGACGATTGACCCAGAAAGAGTTGAAGCAATTCAAGCACTGCCATTGCCAAGTCACAAGAAGGCTCTTCAAAGCTTCTTGGGAAGGATCAATTTTGTCCGCAGGTTTGTTCCAAATTTTTCTGCTCTTGTGAAGCCAATAACGCTAATGTTAAAGAAGAGCATGGCATTTAAGTGGACATCTGAAGGCAAGGCGAGTTTTGAGGCAATAAAAGAGGCTATATCTCAAGCCCCAACTCTCGTCAATCTAGACATCTCCAAGGACTTCGTGCTATATGCCTTCGGTGGTGGAGACACAATTTCTGCAATCTTGGTACAACAAAACAAAGAAGGATTAGAACAACCAGTTGCTTTCTTCAGTCAAGGCTTGGAGGAATACAAAACTAGATACTCTTTCATTGAAAAGCATGTACAAACAAAAATTTGCTAAGAATCATCAGGAGGACTCTGGATGAAAATCAAAGAACATGGCATACCAAGCTAAAATTAGTATTATGGGCTGACAGGATAACACCAAAGAGGTCTACAGGTAATTCCCCTTACAAGTTGGTCTAGGGAAAAGAGGAAGTATTGCCTATATCATTAGAACTGCCTACATTGGAGTTCATGAAGTTGTTGGAGTTGGCTGAGTTCGAACCAATGGAGGCTAGGTATGCAGAGTTGATGGAATTGGAAGAAATTAGAGAACATGCAGTTCAAACAATTGAGAAAGATCAGGCCTTAGTAAAAAGATGGTTTGATAAGAAAGCAAGAGTAAGGACCTTCCAAGAAGGGGACCTAGTTCTGAAATGGGATGCAGATCGGGCAAAACCAGGAAGGCATTCCAAGTTTGATGCCATTTGGAGTGGCCCGTACATGGTCACAGGATGTAAAAGTAGTAATGCCTTCTAATTGTCTACTTTGGATGGAGGAGAACTCCTGATTCTGGTTAACGGAATCTATCTTAAACATTGCTACTAAAAGGAAAAGGTTTACCCTTGTAAATATTAGCCTAGATTTCAATTCCTCTAAGTGTGTATGCACATTGTCTTGTTGTAGTTAGGTTTCTGTTTCCCTAAGTGCTTTGGCACAGGTTTTGTTGCTCTCAGGTTGATTTTCTACAGTTCAGAATGCTGTCAGAGAAGAAGTTGCGGTATCAGGCTCGGGATTAGATATCAAGTTGGTTTCAGGTTATTGCTTATGACTCCATGCCCAATGGATTGCTAAAAGGCCACTGATCTTCTACCTAGTAGGTAGGTGATCTCATTGAGTCGCCAAATTGTTGTATATATCTTTCCCCCAGGTAGATATAGACAAATAGGAGAATGGAGAAATCAAAGAAGCTCAAATCCCTGACATGGCCAAGGTGCACAGAAGCGGCACACGAAAATGGATGTCGACAGGGAAAATGGTGTGCCCAAGGCACATAGAAGTGGCGCACGACAATGGATGTTGACAGGGCAAACGGTGTGCCCAAGGCGCACAGAAGTGGCGCACGACAATGGATGTCGACAGGGAAAACGGTGCGCCTAAGGCGCACAGAAGTGGCACACGACAATGGATGTTGACAGGGAAAGCAGTGCACCCAAGGTGCACAGAAGTGGTGCATGACAATGAATGTCGATAGGGCAAATGGTGTGCCCAAGGCGCACAGAAGTGGTGCACGACAATGAATGTCGACAGGGAAAATGGTGTGCCCAAGGCGCACATAAGTGGCGCATGACAATGAATGTCGATAGAGAAAAGTATGCACCCTTGGCGCACTGAAGAGGATGTCGACACACACACGGATGCACCTATGGCGCACCTCCAGGAGGCACAACACTTCGAGCTCTGACAGGAAGCAACCCCTGGTGTAGATATTCAGATGGCCATAACTTTTGACTGGGAGCTCGGATTCATGCAAGGTTGGAATTTTCGGAAAGCTTACGAGGTCCTCTGTCCAACTACGACTGGATATATTTAATTAGGTGAGAACAAATTATTAAAAATGCAAAATACAGTTCGTCACTTTTGGGTTCGCTGGGGTTCTCACCTACCACCATAATGAGATAATTAAGTGCATTCTGGAGGTGGTTGGGGCAGATTTCGATTTCCTCTCTTCGCCCTCTCTTTTTCCTCCTATAAATTGTAAGGAGGAGCTTCTTTCTAAAGGTTGGAAATTCTTGTTTTTCCCCTCCCTTCTTCTCTTTGGCAGGTGAACTTGTGGAGTTAAAACCTCCCATTTGAAACTGTAATGCAACCTTGCCTCTTGGCATTTTGCAGTGTGTTGTATCAATCTTTGGAGCAAATTAATGCATGTCTGTGGATGATTCTCAACCCTCTCTGTATTCATTTACATCCCCTTGATCTTTCACTGTTAATCTAGCTATCTGTGCATGATCTTGCATTGCATTTTAATGGTCTATGTTCATTGGCAAGACAGGTGTTCTTCATTCCTCGGTGCACCACCTTTGTAGTTTAGGTTTTATTTTATGCATTTTCTTACCCTGTCTCCTTGGTAAGTTAGATTAGGTTTTTAGTAAACCCTCTGCATTTTCTACGTGTGCATCTGAACAGAGGAATAGGAGCTGGCCTTCATTCGGAGAGCTTTTCCGATTTCGCAAGGTCCCACACTTGGGAAAAGCTCCATGTTATGCAATCGTACTGAGAGTCTCAACCCATCGTGTTGTAGAGTCCTAGGGGTGCTACAATTTGACATCAACATGTACCACACGAAACTGATGAATTTGGTTAATGAACAAGGGGATGTTTAGTAGGTGAGGAGCAATAAATGCATCAAAATTTGAAAAATTATATAAATATGGGATGCAGATTCATTTTTACCATTGTAATTAAGAGAATTTGAGGAAAGAGTTAAGTGCGAAGAACCGAGTGATCGGGTTAAGGTGTGAAGGGTGTGAAACCAAGCGTGACAAACACATTTGTGCAAAAATAATCTTACACCCCCAGTGGTTAAGGGTTTGAGTGAAGTAGGGAGACATAAAGGAATTAGGGCACAATGTTTCCACCTAGGGAACAATTGAATCGAGCTAGGGTTTGATTCAAAAGTTGTAGATTTAAAGAGGATACGTTTGCAAGGTAAAAATGACACCTAAGAAGGTAGCTACAATAGGAGTAAAAGGAAAGAAGAAGGTGGTCGTCGAGGAAGAAGAGATGGCACCCAAAAATGATTTTTCAGAAATGAAATATCTAAAAGAGTCATCATCAGCTAGGAATGGGATTCACCTATCAGAAAGAGCAAAGTGAGTGAATAAAATCACAGGACAACAGAGAACAAAAAGGAGCTCGAGTCCCTACTCACTATGAGGATGAACAAGCATATGACAGATGACATGCCAGTTTATGATGATGCATGTGAGAAGCTTCTGAAAGGAATTATGGCCTACCAATTATATGAGCTTCCATATTTTGGGAAGTATGAGCCCTTGTATCAGTGTCTCATGAGCAGAGTGCATGAGGACTTCTTCTACTTTGCAGGACATAGAGTTAGAATCTCATATGTGCTTATCTCATTAGTTACAGGTTTGAAGGCCACAGGAGAGGAGGACATAAAGAATGATCTCACAGTCAAATGCACGATCTTAAAGACTAGAAAAGAGTTAGGGTACTTGAAGGGTCCACACAATATGGATATAAACAAATTGAAGAACTATCTGGTTGTGCAAGTAGCAACACACCTTGTTACAAAGTTGAATGATCGGGAGAGGTGGTCACAGGTAAATACTATGTGGTTACACATTGTGCATAATATGTTAGAAGGATCAATCTACAATATTGTAGGCTACATTGTAGAAAAAATAGTTGAGGAAGTGCGTACAGGAGGGAAGATCAGATTTAGGACTATTCTACTATCACTAGTATTCATGGAAATTGGAGTACCAAATGGGCCGAAGGAAAAGGTATGGGAATACCCCATGGAGAATAAGTCACCAGCTGAAAGGTTCAATAAGTACCTATGTAAAGGGGCCATGAAAAATGATGTAAAGTAAAGGGTGGAGAAATGGTATGACAGGCTCCGCGTGGAATTTGGAGAAGAATGACACATCCCAAAGGACCTACCATCAGTAGTAGGGAAACGATTTTAGTTTGCTGTATATCGACATTTCTGCATCACGTGCTTCCCAATGAGAGATGGAGTTTGGAGCCCTTGGTGTAAATTACGTTACGCATTCACTGGAAGGTATTTCCAAGAATCTGTTCACATATTTATAGATACACGCTGACTAGTATTCAATGCAGATAAGGTAGACTCTGACTACCATATGTTGAGAAGGAAGCATGTGTATCTTGGAAGAAGTGCCTACACTAAGAGGATCATTTTGGAGGTGTTGAATACTAAGCCAATAAGTCTGGCTGTAGCAGATGTAGGGGAAACATTAGTGTATCTTCAGCTAAATCCCAAGATGGAGAACACTAAGTATGTAGAGAATGAATTCGTGCTCCCAGGGCCACTGAAGGGTAAGCACACAATAGAAAACATACCGACACAAAGGCCCACAAAATTTGTTGAAGTAGAGGGTGAAGAGGAGGAGCATGAAGATAGTGGAGGATTAGAGCGTAGAAGAAAGCAACCATATGAAAGAGAAGATTCACGGTGTGCAACCACTCCACCTCAAGGACAGGATGAGGAGGAAGATACAGAGGTTGAGAAAGGGGAGCATATGTTTAAGAAAATGTTCAGATGCACAAGGATTCAAAGTGGAACCCCATACATGGTACAAAAGTCACCTCATCTCTGTCCACACAAGGAGACCGCTAAACCAAAGAAGAGAAGAAATTTGAAGTTGGATAAAGAAGTGGAGGAATTAGAAGAGAGTGAGCATGAATATCCTACCCAACTCGAGAAAGAAGATGAGCCATAGAATGAGGAAGATCAAAAATATGAAGAGATGAAGGAAAAATAATAAAAAGAAAAGGAAACCTCCAGATCTATGTGCGCGACTTCTCAGGATGTAACGGGACAGGCTCCTAACCTTGAAGCTACAATTCCCAAGGGTCCTAGATTGAAGAGGATGAGTGGAGAGCACATTCCACTAGCCATGGGGTATACAGAGGACACAGGTAAAATTGTTTGTGCTCGCTTCCATAAAACGATAACTAAGAAGGATTTATTTGGCTAGGAGCTAAAGGATGAGGATATGATGACTATGCGCACTCAGAATAAACTATCATGGTAAATGTACACCCATATGGATGAGCCTAACTTTGATATATGTGAAGAGTCATGTTTTTCAAGATGGCTGAAGAAGGCACCAAAATCTAGACATATGACAGTAAAGTCTACTTTCATGCCAGATGAGTAGGTTAGCAACGCTTTGGTAAAAGTTTTTGCTGAAGTTGCTAAAAGGAACATGGAAAAAGTTGCAACAATTAGAGCACTGTGCGAGGAGCTAAAGACAAGGATGCGGAGATAACATGCATAACACAAGAGAGGGACTTTGTGAAGAAGAAGAATGAAGTATTTATAATCATTGCAGAGGAGATTGGGGACAATGTCATCAAAGCAAGGCCACACTTGGAGACCAAGGTACCAAAGATGATTCCCTCAACGATACATTATGTAGGAAATTTGGTGGACCTTGTGCTTGAAGATGAACCTCTGCACATGACAATACCAAGGAAGTTGGAGAAAGAGGAAGAACAAGAGAAAGCCTTAGTGATGCAAAAGATTGCATCCTATGAAGGGCTACTGCAAGCGCTACAAGAAGTATTTAAGAAAGAAGACTAGGCTTTGAATATATGCATAGATCCAGAGGTGCTTATCAATATAAAGACCCTAGAAGAAAGCAATGAGGTCCAAAAAGTAATGAAGGATGAGACATTGGGCCACGTAGAAAGATTATCAATGGTTAAACAAAATCACGAGGCCCTGGCAGCAGCACAAGATCCACATAAGACTCGGCTAAAAGAGCTTGCAAAGCTCATTGCATAGAAGATGGATCTTTTAGAAGGAAGAATGACATCAATATCTAGTGTTGTGTTGGTTTTGTAGAATGAAAAAGGGGAGTTTGCAAGGGATGAGTTAGATTCTATTACTGTGGACATCCCAGAGAAAGCAGAACAAGCACTCAATGAATGACAAACCTTGGAGGCCGAAATAAAGGAGGAGTATCCAAAGTTGATACTTCAAATTGATACAGAGGAGGATGCCTCATAGCCTCATAAAATTTCTTTATTTATCTACATTCTTTCATTCTTATTATTTCCATTATTATATTCCTTACTTCAATTTTTGGAGATACCCATTATTGGGATGACAATGAGATTAGTGTAGGGTAATGTTGATTAGAGAATAGTTGTTAGAGATCACACAAGAAGTTTGCATGGGAGAGAAGGCCAGGTTTAAGGGCACAAATGGATAGGAGGAGCATGTGCATGGAGGGCAAGTTTAGATTTTGGGACTTATATGATTTTGAGCATGACAACCTATTTTCAGAAGATGGCGTGTAGAACACACCAATGATGTAGAGATGTGTGCACCACGCATTATCTATCTTTAGAGGATCAGATCAAGCGTTTTGCATGGATATGAGCTAGGAATAGGATTGTCACTTTAGTTAACTACAAAAGGTCTATAGATAGCACACTTGCATGTGTGGCTATTCCTGTAAATGACACATGGCTATTAATAGCATGTGGCCTATTTCTGGAATAGATGAGCAGTGAAGGGCAGGTCCCCACCCTATATATATGATATGAAGTACATAGTAAAATACACACACAGAGAGAGAGAGAGAGAGAGAGAGAGAGAGAGAGAGAGAGAGAGAGAGAGAGAGAGAGAGAGATGGCTGTATGAAGGTATAGAGGTATGCGCATATGATTGGATTACTATCTTAGATCCATGTGCACATTGGTATAAATTGACATTATTATAAGGAGCTTCTGTGTTTATTAATAGATGGAAGATATTGGTTGAATCTAAGTGTCATTCCCATGTGTAATTGAGTAGTGCATGTTATTGATTCAATCATGATTACTATTTAAGCTTGTTCTTTCATAGATCTAAATGTAGCATGCATGGCAGAATGGTGGATTAGTTATGGACATATATGTTTCTTCCTTCATCATGCTAACATACTGCTATAACAACCCTAAAGAGGGACCTAGTACCTTTGCACGCTTTGGGTGAGTGCTCGGTCTAGGATGAGTGATGTGCCAACACAACTAGGGTGTTATCTGGTAAATTCTAGGCTGCATCAGGGAGCTACTGAGTCCCACCATGGCTGATACATTAGAGGAGGAGGTGAAACCATGGGATGATGATGACAGTGTAGGATTTAGAGTAGGGTACTCTGATTGGCATATGAAAACATGGGTAGCTCGGGTGATCGAGGAGGGAGGAGAGGAGGATATTGAGGAGATGGAGGTATATGTTGAGGTGGCTCCTAGAGGAGGTAGAGATGATGGAGCACAAGAGTCTGCAAAGATTACATGCTTACGTGCTGATCTAGAGTAGATGAGGGTGGAGAGAGACCATGCATGGGTAGAGTGAGACACTACTCTACATCAGTGGGATACGATCACTTAGGAGAGGGATGGAGTGATTCAGGAGAGAGACCACTACCATAGGAAACATGAGGCCTAAATGACTCACTTTGGATATCTGGCTACTATTGTAGTGACCGAGTCAGCCAGTGGCATTAAGCCAGTGCCGCAGGGGTTAAGACAAATGATATCCCCTGACATGATTTGAATGGATAGGTACTTAGTGTTGGTTGCTGAGGCCAAATATTATGAGGACATCATGATCCACAGGTTGCCTCAGATACCGAGATAATGGAAACATCTCCAGAGGTAGGCGACAGGTGGAGCTAGGCCATCTAGAAGTATGGCTAGTGTAGCTCATCTGAGGTTGAAGTAGGGAGTCCAGGAGGTAGGTGATGGTGCATAGGGTTTAGGTGCTATACCTGTCCTTGGTGGAGAGGATATGAGAGTTTTGGACAGGTAATTTACTGATTTTGACATTATTTCTACTTTGAGGGAGCCCCCTAGAGGGATATGATGTAATGATATTCATTTTGACACACACACACACATATGATATATGATTTTTCCTTGGATTATCATGTGTTATATTTGTCCATGTGTTTATTGTATGATGTGATGATTTTAGATCAGATGCTTATGATGATGGTTATTTAGATGAGATGTGATAATGATGGTTACTTTAGAACTCATGTTTGGTTTATATTTGATGATGATGGTGAAATACATGTGTGATTAGATGGTTATTTTAGATTTAAATGTGAGTATGGATATAAATGTGTGATGTGAGGACTAGGACTATATGCTCCATGATGTAGCCTAGAATTCACCAATACAAGCCTAGGCATGCTGGCACATCACTCAACCTAGATTGAGTGCTCACCCAAAGCATGCAAAGGTACCAGGCCCCTCTTTAGAGTTACTGTTATAAGATGTTAGCATGATGAAGACTTAAAGCATTCATATGTATTCCTAATATATCATTCTACAATGCATGTTCAGATCTAGATCTAGAGAATAAATAACTTAAAAGATAACCATGATGAAAGCAACCATGCAACACTGAACTATAATCATGATAACACTTCGATTCATTCCATAATATTCATTATATTAAATTCAGTAATACAAAGAAGCCTCCTTACAATAACAGTAGTATACGCTCATGCACGTATCAGATTTGGTAGCATAATCTCACTATAACATAGTTCTCACAATCTCTCCTATGCTACATAGTTTAATACATATTTATAAGGATGGGGACTTACCATTCATTGCTTATCTAATCCCAAAATAGGTCACATGCTATTATTAGCCACACGCCATTACAAAAATAGCCACAAATGCAAGTGCGTTAACAATAGACTACTTTTGGTTAACTGACAGTAGTAGATCTATTCTTAGCATGTATCCATGTAAAACACTTCATAGATGATCCTCCAAAAATAGCCAATGCATGTCATGTAAGTCTTTGGCCTCTTTGTGTGCTCCGCATGCTACCTCCAAAAATAGATCCTCACCGTGAAAATGGCTAAATCCTGAACCTGTTTTTGTTCTTCACACGGGATCCTCTCCAATACCCCCGTCCCTTTGAATGTGCTATACTCTCTTTCACAAACCTTCTATATGTTCTTTGTTAAGTTAAAAATTTTAACTGACCAACATTACCCAACACTAGTTGCATTGCCGTCCCAACAATGGTTGTCTCCAAAATAAATTAATTAATGCGCATAAGGAATGGACAGAATTTTGATGAATAAACAGAGATCTTTACCCTGTAGTATATTTTGTGTCAACCTAAATAATTAATTCTAAATACTCTTCTTTTATTTCCACCTCTAGAGTCTTCCAATCACTAAGTGTAGCCTCTGCCTTCTCTAGAATATCCACTGTAATTGATTCTAACTCAACCTTTGCAATTTCTCCTTTCTCATTCTATAAGACCAACACAATGCTGGACATGGCAATCATTCTCCCTTCTAACAAGTCAATATTTTGTGTGATGAGGTTTCCAAGCTCATTCAACCTTTCCTTGTGTGGTTCTTGAGCTATGATAATCATTCTATGCGGTCCAATGTCTCATATTTCATGGCCTTCAGGAATTCATTGTCTTCCAAAATGGTCCTGGTCCTTATAACGGCTTCTGGCATTGTACAAATATTCAATGCTTTATCTTCCTTCTTTAGTTCCTCCTGCAAGCTCTGAAACAACCCCTCACATGATGCAATCTTCCACATCACTGAAGCCTTTTCGTGCTCTACTTCCTGTGCTGGTTCCTTTGGTGCTGGCATGTGCAAAGGTTCATCTTCAACCACTAAGTCCACAAATGTACTTACATAATATATTGTCGAAGGAAACGTCTTAGGTGACTTTGGCTCTAAGTGTGGCCTAGCCTTCATGACATTGTCCCCAATCTCCTCTGCCATGTTGATAAAAACAACATTCTTCTTCTATGACAAGTCTTTCTCCTTTCTTAGGCACGCTATTTTCTCATCCTTATTCTTGATATCCTCTTTCAGTGCCCTAATTGTTGCAGCTTTATCCATATTCCTCCTTGACACTTTTGTCAAGAATTTCACCAAAGAATTTCTCACCTATTCATCTAACATAACAGTAGGCTTTACTGTTATGTTCTTGTCTTGAGGTGTCTTCTTCAACCTCCTTGAAACACATGAATCTTCACCTACATAAAAATCTGGTTCATCCATGTGTGTTTGCATCGACCATGACAATTAATTCCATGCGCACCTAGTTGTCATATCCTCATCCATCAAATCCCATCCATATAACTCCTTTTGTGTCATTGTGCTCTGGAAACGGGTGTGGAAAATTTTACCTATGTCCTCGGCATAGCCCATGACTGGTGGAAAATATTATCCAATTTTTCTTTTTGATCTAGGATGTTTAGGAACTTGGGCTTCAAGATTTGGAACTTTTACTACTATGTATTCAACAGTCTTGGTTGCTATCTCATTTACATCATTTCCTCCTTCCTCTCCATCCTTCATATCTTCATCCTTTGGTTCATCCTTGTTCTCTGGAGGTGTAGGGGAATTTGGTGCACTTTCCTCAGACTCTTCCGCTTCCTCATTCAACTTCAATTTCCTTCTTCTTTTCTTAGTTATCTCCTTCAATGGAGAGAGTCGAGGTAGTTTGCACACTATTTGTGGAGTAACACCTAGGGTCCTTGTTCTCCTAAATACTATTTTAAAATGGTGCTCTCCTTGGACTGTATCTGAAATAAGCCTTTCAATGTAGGCATTCCACCCTAGATATACATATTTCTTTCTCAGAGTGTGGTAGTAACAATCTACCTTGTCTGCATTGAAGGTTAGGTAGTGCGCATATGAAAAATGGTGAACTGATGCCTAGAAATATCTTGTTGTGAAGGCATATGAAAATTTGTACTATGGGCTCCAAGATTTGTACTTCATTGTAAATTGTACGATGTAAAAATGTTGATAGACTGCAAACTAAACTGCCTTACCCACCACCGAAGGCAACTCCTTGGGTATGCGCCACTCTTCTTCAAATGCCGCGTGGAGTATATCATACCACATCTCCACCCTCTACTTAAATGGCTCGCCCATTGATTTGTCACATAAGTACTTGCCAAATCTTTCCGTCGGTGATTTGTGTTCCATGGGATACTCCCAAATCTTCTCCTTTGGTCAATCAGGCACCCCAATCTCCATAAATACTAAAGATAATAGTACAATGCAAAAACTTATTTTGTCACCTATCCGCACTTCTTCAATGATTGTATTTACTATGTGGCCTGCAATATTATAGACCACTCCTTGAGACATATTCTTTATGACGTGTAGCCACATTGTGTTTATCTAAAACTTTGTTACAAGATGTACAACTACCTACACTACTAGGTACTTCTTCAATTTGTCAATGTCCATGCTGCGCGAACCTTTGGTATACCCCAACTCCTTTCTTTTCTCCAAGATTGAGGCCTTATCAGTTAAGTTGCTATCCATATCCACTCCTAAGGCCATTAGTCCTATCACAGTTGAAATCAAAGCAGCTGTGATTCTAACCCTCTGTCCTAAAAAGTATAAGAAGTCCTCATGGAATATTCTCATCAACCACTAATACAATGGTTCATACTTCCCAAAGTATGGTAGATCGTATATCTGGTAGAATCCATTTTTCTTCAACAACTTCTCACTAGTGTCATCATACACTTATATATCTTTTGATGTACAATTGTTTGTTTTTTTCTTAGCAATGCATCGAGCTCCTTATTATCTGATGTTCGATGGTTGTAGTCGTTGAATTTTCTTTGACGGACATAGGAATCCCATTCTTGTCCCACAATCATGCCCTCTAGTTACTGCATTTCTAAGAAATTACTCTCGGGAGCAATTTCTTCTCCCACTTCAACCTTCTTCTTCCCTTTTTCTCTTGCTGCGGGTGCTTTCTTTGGTGCCATCTGAAAAATATCTCTTTTCTTCCCTTTGTAACTAAGCAAATAAAAATCCTAGGTTAAATATTTGTGCCCTAGTGGAAATCGTATGCCCTAGCTTATTTATAACGTGTCTACTTTACTCAAACCCTTCACCTATGGGAACAAAAGCTTCCCCTATGCACAACCCTTCTCTCCATATCTAGTTTAAAACTATCCGCTCCTTAATACGATTGCTCGGCTCGTTCACACTTAGCCCTTTTCAAATTCTCTCAATTGCAACGATAAAAATGAACTTGTATCTCATCTTTAAATATAATTTCAAAAAGTTAGTGCATTTATTGCTCCTCCACCTACCAACTATCCTCTCATAAATTGACAATTTTCATTCTCTCCCCGCGATACATCTTTGCACCCAAGCTATAACCTTCTAGCGCGCCCTCCTAACTTTTGGCTGCGGACTTCTCCTCAAAATGCTTTCATGCACCTGAGTACCTTGTCACTGTGCCTTCCACTGGTAGTCTTCACGGCCTCTACTTACCTCGCATTATACTTGTTTCTTCATTCCTCTCTATCTATGGTCCTTGTGTCTAGAAGCAATCTTTTTTTCTCATTTTTCAATTTTCCAACCTTGAATAGCACCCGTAGATAGTTCCTTTCATGTGTACTTATTTCCATCAGTCCTGTACCTAGATATCAACAACCTACCCCACACTAAGGGTATGTGCAGTCCTCTACACATAAAAATTCTTCAAATAATAATTAGCTTCTGGCGCATAAACACGCTTATTATACAAAAACACAAACTAAATTGACAAATCATAACGACAAAGAAAGAAACACAATTTGGAAATACAAAATTGAAAACCTAATCTAAATGGCAACACTACCTTATTACAAACACCAAGAAGACTTATTTATAGTAGGGCTTCAACCTACTCCCGTTGAAGTAACCGGGTAACCGTATTCCATCAAGTGCCTCTAATTGAAAAGCGCTTGATTCAAGTATGTGAGTGATGACATACAGCCCCAATAAATGTACCTTGAGTTTTCCTGGATGTTGCAAAAATTTAGAATCATAAAGGAGCACCATCTATCCTATCTTAATCTTTTTATCCCTAATGTGCCTATCATGCCATGATTTTTTCCTGACCTTCTCTTGTTTTTAACTCCAATGTGTTATGGCTCGTCACTCATCCAGATTAAGTAACTTTCCAATCAGTTCTTCTAATGTTTTCTCATCAACTAGACCTACCGCGCACCCAATACACAAAGAAGGTAACATAAATTCCATAGGAAGAACTCCTTCTATGCCAAAAACTAACTGAAATGGTCTGGCTTTGTTCAACCTTTTATATGTTGTTTGATATTCCCAAATTATCGTAGATACTTTATCATCCTAATCCTTCCTTCTAACATCAATTTTTTTTATCAATGTCTGGCTTAGAATTTTATTAAAATCCTCAGCAGTTCCACTTGCTTGAAGATGATAGGGTGTATTCTTATGGTTTGCAATCATGAATTCATCTAATAAGATTATGATCACCTCATTAAGAAAATGTGTGCCCCTATCACTGGTCAAACTTAAAGGACATCCATACCTCGTAATAATATTTTCCCATAGAAACCTCGCTACTATAACTGCTGTACAATCCTTTGTAGGTGTTGCTTCTACCCACCTTGTCAGATAATATGTGCAAGTTATGATGTAGCATGATCCTTTTCTGCTCACAGCTGGTGAAATAGGACCCACAAAATCTATAGCCCATTTCTCAAATAGTTCTACACTAGTAATAGGTGTTAGAGGCATTTCATCTCATTGTCCTGGTTTGCTAAGACGTTGACAATGATCACAAGCCTTAAAAAATTCCTTATAATCTTTATACAGGGTCTCCCACCATAATCCAATGAGCATAATCTTACGTGCAGTGGTATCACCTGCTTAGTGGCCACCTGCAATACCACCATGAGCTTCTTCCATAATATATGTGTGCTCATGTTCTAGTACACAACAACATAATACCTCATCTTGACCTAACTTGTACAGGTCACCGCTGATCAACATGTAGGGGGTTGTGCGTATAACAAGTTGTTTCTTCTCTAAGTATTTCATTCCTTCTGGTGCCATACCTATTCGTAGAAAGATATCAATGTACTCTAGTTCTAGTGATGCTCATTGTAACCTTTATCACTGTGCATTTGGCATGATATCTTCAATTTCTTGTGCTTCTTCTCCTGACTGTATTTTGGATAAATGGTCTGGTCTAGAATTATTTTTCCCTTGTTTTACCACAACTGTGAAATCAATTTCTTGAAATAAAAGCACCCATCTCCATCTACGCCCTTGTAGAATGGGCTTGTTTACCAAATAATTCAATGCCATGTGATCTGTATAAAATATGAATGATGTAGCTAGTAGATACTATCATAATTTATGTAGCGTGTAGATAATTGACAAAGCTTTGTGCTTTGTAGTTGCGTAATTTTGTTCTGCAGGAGTCATCTTTCTACTAGAAAAAAATTAGGATGATCTATAATACCTTCTCCAGGTTGAGCCAACACCATGCTAATGGCCATACCATAGGCATCCACATGTACATGAAATGGTTGGTCCTACAAAGGAAAAAAATAGAATAGGTGTGGTAGTAAGTTCCTACTATAATGTCTTGGATGCGCGCTGTTGTGGCTCTCCCTAGTAGAACGTACCTTTCCCTTTCAGTAACTCCTCCAACGATGTGGAAACTTTGGCATATCCTTTGATAAAATTTCTGTAATATCCTGTATGACCCAAAAATCCATGCACCTCACTCTGATTAGTAGGCTCTCTTAGTCTTATAATAACTACAACCTTGGCTAGATCAACCAACAAACCTGCCCTGTAGATTATATGTCCTAACAATATTCTGAATGGTGTAGCAAATATGCACTTCTTGATGTTCAAAGAAATACTTATCTACATCTTTCAAACATTAAACATAGATTTTCACAATGATCCTTAACTAAACCATACACCATCCAATCATCCAAATAAACCTGTAAGAAGTTGTGAATAAATATCCACCAGAATGCTTCAAATCCAACTATGCGCAAAAATATAGCAGGTGCATTTTTCAGACCAAAATGCATTACATTATATGTGAAGCTACCTCATTCAGTAGTAAAAGTAGTCTTTTCCTAATCCTTGTGGGCAATCCAAGCCTGATGATACCCATAGAAATATCTATAAATGAAAATGTTTTTGCACTTGAAAACTGCCTTCTAGTATTTCCTCAGTGAATGGCTTAGGAAAGGGATCAGTCACACATGCAACATTTAGCTCTATGTAGTCCAAGTAGATCCTAATCCATCGATCCTTCGTGATACTAATCACCATTGGACTAACCCATTCTGACTCATCAAGGGGCTTGATAATCCTAGACTTCAATAGTATTTTTAGAATCTCTTCTTTGACCTTTAGCACAAGTTGGGGTTCATCTCTCTAGGGTGATGTTTCTAACTGGAAAATGTACCCTCTTTAAGATTTATCTTCATCTCCCCTAATGATTCATGCAAGGTCTTTAAGTTCATGGTACCCCCCTTTGGAATAAGTCCTAATAATCCATTAGTAATGTCTATAGGATTTTTTCCACTTCAGAGTATTGACCAATAGTCTCCAATTATGGCTTCCTTAGGCTCAACATTTGATAAATATTCACCTTATTTTTCTTCATAGGTTCATGATAGGCATACGTCAAGTGGGGTTGTGATCTTCACTGTCCAAGACCTCATGCCTACCTATTGATTGGTTTACATCCATATTTTCTACTTCTTCATCATCCACTAAGTAGACCATTTTTTACCTTTTCTTTCTCAATGCAGGCGCATTAAAGTAGTGTGGCATCAACCTCTTTCTCTTCAACAAGACGCGCTCCTGAGTTTCCTTCATCCAATAACTCATGAAGGAGTTATTCTACCTTGGCACTATCTCTCATAGTTAAGTGCTTTATGAATCTTAATGCTTCTTTCACTGAAGGTTTAGTAGAGAAGAAGTCAAATGTTTGGGTCATTCCTACAAATTCTAGTCTCTTTATGGAGTTCTACATATACATACCAAAACGTGCGCACCTTACTAAAGTGGAATAAAACTTGTGCACCCATAGCGAAGGTGGTAAAGCTTCTTGGGTCCTACCTTCCTTGGAAACTTTTAGAGTCCATCTCACACTTCTGAATGTGGTGTTGAACAAGTTGATTACCATGATAAGTGAAGATTTGAGTAGGTGCATTGCTTCTGAAGAACCTAGCAGTAAGAGCAATCCTATTTTCATTCTATCCTACAAGATTATCCTTGTGGGCCACCCACCAGTATGCTAATGACCCACGTAGTGTATATGCTAACATATTTCTTCTTTCCAATGGGTCTATCCACTTTTCCTCCATGACACATAGGAATACCATAGGATCTCCTTCTATGGTGTAACAAGGTACCAAGTTGTTACCTATCGTCTTGAAATAACATGGTTTTCTTCCCTTAGGAAATATGCTCTTTGTACTTCACATTCCTTGGTACGAACTCATAAGTGCTATGAGCCCAATTATCAAAAGAAAAACTTGTAGTATCACTAATAGAATGTGAATCCCCCCACTAAATTATTCCTTGTTTAGATGGCTCAAGCACTTCTGGATCCTAAATGGCATGTACATAAATCCTATTCAGGTCTTCTTCACTCAAGGGCTCAACATAGGGCACACATTTTCCATATGTTAAGGGGATAATAAATCTTTCCTCCTTGTTTTCAAAAATGATATAACCCTTGTTGAACTGAATATCAAAATTATTTGCATAGCACTAAGGATGTCCCAATAGAGCTGGGAAGCTATCTGACTCTACTAATGCTAAAGCCTTAAAATCTCCAGTGAACATGGATCCTTGTATGGTAATGGATGCATCTTTCAAAAATCTGATGGGAGTGTCCTTAGTCTAATTCTCCATGAACAATACATTAGAGGATTACTTTAATGGGGGTCTTCCCATTTTTACCCATGCATCCAAAAGAAGAACATTGACTTCCATACCTATATCAATCAATATATTACTCAATAACCACCATTTAGAGAACAACATTAAAAGTGACTTACTTGTCATATATCTAGGCTATGAGGGGGAAGTATTTGCATGCAAATATCTGAGAAGTTAGTTTTCTCTTTGACACTTGGGTGCTTCAGTGTTTCCTTTTAACCATTTCCCTAATAGTGGAATGATATTCTCCTGATGTAATAATTTGCACACTTCTCTCAAGTCATCTACATTAGTCTAGACCATCTCTAATGCTTTCTTTTACTCCATCTTCCATGATTTATCCTTCAAATACTGTATTTCACGATGAAGATTATTGATTACGTCCATGGTTTCCTGATAAACCTCCTTTTGATGGGCAGGATCAGGGTACCATGCATGAAGAACCTCCTCCTTAGTGATGGTAGGCTTCTGCTATAATGCCTCTCTGGAACGTGCCACCTCAGTGCGGGTCATGATATTTACTTGCAATGCCTCAGACTCTATTCCAACTTAGGCATCCAATGATTTTCCATAGCACACTGTATCCTAACCATCCCTGCACCTTTGTTTTCTTGTTTATGCTGCTTGATAAGATGCTCATACAATTTTGAGAACTCATCAAAGCTAAGAATCTTTCCATAGAAAAAACATTTAATAATCTGGGGACATTCGTGCCTGTAGTGGTCAGGAGATCCAAAAGTATAACACATTACATGAGGGAACTCACTTCTTCCACCACCACAGCCTTGTCCTCCAAATCCTCCATGGTATCCTCTACCTCTGCCATGACCACCTTTAAAATTCCCTTCATTCCAATCATAGTGTGCCTGATTGTGATCTTGGTCCTAATGCTCATTCTGAAAGGAATGATAACCAGATCGTACCAAGCTAAGAACATAGATTCTAATCAAACAGCAGTTTTCCATGTCATGAGTCATGTGAATTGTGATGATTTATAAGATGAAAGCAATTCACCAGAGATAACTATTGAGTTAAATCATTCATTTGACAATGAAATGAAGAAAAAATTTCATCCTAGATCATTATTCAGTTGAACTCACACCTCTCAATACATTTGGCTCTCTTGCTTAGTTAGGCTAATGTGAAAAACAATCTTGTAAATGTAACTTAAGTCAAGGTTTTATTTATTTATTTTTTTGCCACTAAATCAAGCTGAAATATTCGCATCAAAGAACTAGTCAAGAGTCATTTTATTTAGGATAGAAATTATAAGGATCTAGTCAATCCATAATCAAGGAAAGATCTAGTCAATGGCCATATCTCAAGCAAGTTGAATTCTTCAATTTCCTAACAACTAGATAATATCTCTCTAATATCTAAATAAGATTTTTAAATATCCACATCACATAAGTGGGTGAGGATAAATACAATAAAGGTAAATAACGTACCTAGGTGAACATGAGCTAAGGTAAATACCTACTCTAACACCCCCCCTCAAGTGAAGCTAGGGGCAAAAATAAAAGTGGAATGTCCACAGTATGAGTCCTTATCATTACTAGGCCTATGATGTACTCATGCTATAATCCTATTTCCCACTGCAAGGTACCCAAAACTAGTAATTGAACTTAATTATAGAGAGTAAAGACCCGCTCCAATGCATCTACTCAGATCAATACAGACTTCATACTTATGCTGAAGAATTTCTGGTTGCCCTACCCTAAATCCCCTCTCGATCAAAATACTTATAATCAACTAACACTGGTGTTTCTACATAATAGCTTCCATGTATGAAGGAACAATAACCAGATCATGTCGAAAGTGTAGAACATAGATTTTAATCAAGCACCATACATAATACAATCAAGGGCTGTAAATAGGTGTGCCACGATCCAAGAATAATAACCAAAGCAACAAGGCAAGGATAACAAATCCAGTGTCATGATCTAAGAAAAGCCAAGGTAACAAGGCAAGGACACAAAACCCAAAGAAGCAAGATCAACACCACACCCTCCCATACTGTTGAATGGGTGGAGTGGCGCTACAAATCTATATGAGTTGTCAAAAAAACTACTCGAACACTGACAAAATAACACTGGAATGCACCAAAATAGATCCCCCATAAGAGATACTGTCAACATGCCAAAAGTGTCGAAAATACAGATACAAAATCTCTCAACAAACAAGAGAGATACACTACCCCTGCTAAAGAAAAATGCTCAAAACAAGAAGCATCACAATGTAGAAGGTATAGAAAGTGGAGCAAGAGGCCGAATGGTGGAGGAGCCATGCCTGTAGAGTCCTCTCAACGAATGCCTATGTCGCTGCCACGAGTGATCAGATATCCACCCCAAATCAACACGGATGGATGAAGAAGATGCCTACATATGACTTGGTGCAAAATGCACAATGGGTGCATGTAAAAGAACATCAAAATGTGTGTCAAGTTGATCATGTCTGATAGCTGAAATCTCAGGTTTCTCAAGCCTGAGTGAAGGTGCATAACTCATGTGTTGCTCATGATCCTTAGAAAGAGTCGAGTGAACAAAAAAATTATCTCTGTCAATGTGTGATCCCAATGAAGTATCTACTTGAAAACCAATGTCATGATGAGAATTCCACTTAACATGTGGAATAGAGGAAAAAATACCCTGTGAATGTCTGCCAATGACTCCACTAGTGAGACCCATAGAATGGAGCATGTGAGAACTAAATGCAGTGGTTATGCTTCTTAAAAAATCCATGCAGCTGAGTAGAAGTAGGATACACAACATGTGGTACTGTAATAGGCACAGATGTGGAAGAGCATGTAGTAACAAGCTTCATAGGTGTATGAGCATCAAGAGCAAGAATATACTCAAAGACTGATAGATCAATGTCAGTGGGTTCAGGAGAAATAGATGTAAGTGGACAAGGAGCATGGATATGGCTGTCCACAATATGATGGTGATGTTGTAGGCTAGCAAGTTCATTCTACAGGAAGTGTATTATTGTATCCTTATCGTGAATGAGTGATTGTAGAAGAGAATTTCACTTCTTGAGCAATCTATTTTCTTCCACAAATTCTACAATATCCTCTTGAAGTCCACATACTTCAGAGAAAAGCATATCATTCTCAGAATCCATGATAGGTACAAAATGTAACTCCCAACCATATAAGACAAGGGCTCAATCGAAATTGCATAATGGGTGAGAAAAATACTCCTCCAACAAAAAAATTATATATGTGCAAATCTCACAATAAATAACTCCAATCAAAGACATGAAAAAATATTCCTGTAATTTTTTTTCTGGAACTCAAAACCGAGTTATTACTGAGGCAAAAGTTATAATATGTGCTAATATTTTCTGCTGTTATTTAAACCACAAAAAATGACTGACTGTAGAAATGACCGAGTTTACAATTGATCTTAGGGTTTTCATGCCTTCCGGATCCAATGGAAGCTTCTGTTTTCCATAAAAATGCATGTAACAACAACATACGACAAAATCCCAAATATATGAATATACAATAAATTTATTTATAAAATAAAAATTACAGACGGATGTCAACATCAATCTCCTGCTCTGATACTATGAAAGGAACGATAACCAAATCATACCAAGCCAAGAACACAAATTCTAATCAAATACCACGATCTATAAGATGAAAGCAATTCACCAGAATAACTTTACATAAATCCTTTGTAAATAAATGAGAAGCAATATCATATATTATTATGGAACTCAATGTAATACATTGAGAATGGGCCTTGCTTAAATAGGCAAGGAATAACAATCTAAGAACTAGTCAAGGTCATAGATCAAGCCATAAATCAAGGAAATAACTAGTCATCAAAGAACTAGTCAAGACCATAGACTTAGGAGAGAACTAGACATTAAGGATCTAGTCAATACCATAGATCAAGGAAAGAACTAGTCAATACCATAGATCAAGCAAAGAACTATACCTAACAACTAGATAATATCTCCTAATATCTAAATAAGATAAAAGAAATATCCACACACATAAGTGGGTGAGGATAAATACAATAAAGGTAAATAAAGTACCTAGTTGAACATGAGCTAAGGTAAATACCTACTCTAACACGTTCTTTCCTTTAGAGTTATCTGAGACTCATGTCTTTCGTACACCAATATCTATAGCATCATGGATTTGACCAATTAGCTAGCAGTCTTCTATGTCATGAGTCATAGACCTGTAAATTTTACAGTAGCTTGAAACGTTCTTCCTTATCATGCATTGTAGTAAGGGGAAACGACTAGTATCATGGTTTAAATTACATATCTCACAATCCAACAACAATGAGTGCAACAATATGAGAGGACAAATATTCTTTGTGTGACCTTCTACTTCATAATCTATGCACCAAATCCCTGTATGCATCTCATGTGCTGAATTTGCCGATAGTTTCTCCAACTAATTTTCCATAGTTGCAATCTGTGCTTGTAAAAATGGGCTCACCCTATTGTCTATGCTTCCAAATACCTCAGCGTGTAAGGCTACTTCAAGTGCTTTGCACATATCAGTTTATGTATTATGTGATAATGCCCATATAAAAGGGGTAATCAGGCCCCCAACAAACCATTGTGTATGCTATCTTGTGTGTATGTCATAAGAAAGCTTAGATAACAGTGTTTTAAAATGGGCATCATACTCTTTGACACTTTCAGTAGTGCCTTGCCTAATATCCTTGAGTGCACTTAAACTCTTCTGCTCAAACTTAGAGATGTGAAATTATTTAAGGAATGCATCTTTTAAAGCTGTATAATATACACAAGTCTGATCAGGGTCAAAATTTCTATACCACTTGTGTGTGCACACTGTTGTAATATGGTAGCACATTAGCTTGCCATATGCTCAGAAGCCGTGATTACTTTTGTGCGCCATAGTATTTCACACATATGAACATGTTCAACAGTGTCTTTTATGCCCCTATACTCTAGAAGATGAAGAGACATTTCCATGTAAATATTCTAGGGTCGGTGTGGACCTTTCCCACATGATCTAGAGCCTCATGTGTTTCCTCAGCCTCTAGAACCACTAGACCCAATGGAACTAGAGATACCTATGCCTCTTGATCCTGAAATTTTAGCTAGGTTTAGACCAAAAGATGTGCTTCCATGTGTCCTAACAGTAAAACTAAACTGTACCTTGACATTCTGTGACAAATTACTACTCTTTGAAGATAATCCAAAAATCTATGTGCCTGAATTCTATGCAGATGATACACCAAAAATGGTACTCCCTTATAACAACAAAGTCATTTGCACTACCATTTATGTGCCTCTTATAAGACTCTCTCCTACTCTCCTACTACTTGAATTAGCTTGCTAAATGTGTGCTGTACTAGATGCTGGAAAACCAAGTGCAATGTCAGGGTTTCTAGGTAGATTTGTATGCATGCCTGTGGCCCAGGTCATCTCTGTTGGAAAAATTATATGTGAGGTCGAGGAGGGTTCCCTATCATGTTTTCCAAAATGGGGGAGTTCTTGAGGCTTGAGTTCCACATCTTTGTTGTGAAATTTAACTCCTTACTGAACTCTCTTTCTCCACAACGTCATTTTCTCTGCAACCTCCTGCTAATTCTCTACCTCCCTTTCACATGCCTCATTATACTTAAGTTACCTTTCCTCTCTCTACCTTTCTACCGCTAGGTCTACCATCTTTCACCAAACCTGCTCCTACCCCCGCATGTGGTGAGGTTTAGTTAGCCATCGATTTAATCTCCAAATTCAAAGTTACCATCAGGATCTTGATCACCAATGGAATGCCTTGCAGGTAAGTTCCCCTTGGATATAGTAAAAATTGGAATTCAGCTACCTCTGGGCACAAATAAGTGGAAATTGAGTACTCTAAGATATAATAGTTCAAAATACCACATAACCACATATCCACAACACGAGTCCAAATCAGATCAGCATCATAAAGGGCTTGAAATTCTTCCTAATTCTAGACAAGTGTGTGATACCTCCAATTCCACATAAATGCATAAGAAATCAGCCACTCGTATAATTCTACTGGAAAGATAGTGAAAAATATCTCATATAAACTATCATACAATTTTTTTTCCACCCATACACATGCGTTAAACTCACATCCAATCCTGAACTGCTATGCGTATTCTTCTTCCAAATTATGTATCCACTCCTCAATATTTTCCAAGGTCAACTGATATGTTTTCATCACAAACCATCCTAAAAATAACTAAGAAAGAGGTCCTGGAAATGAAACCAATGATGTAGCCTAGAATTCACAAATACAAGCCCAGGCGCGTTGGCACATCACTCAACCTAGATTGAGTGCTCATCTGAAGTGCGCAAAGGTATCAGTTCCCTCTTTAGGTTTTTTTTACAGGATGTTAGCATGATGAAGACTTAAAGCATTCAGATCTATTCCTAATAAATCATTCTACAGTGCATATTCAGATATAGATCTAGAGAATAAATGAATTACAAGATAACCATGATGAAGTCAAACATGTAACACTAAACTATAATCATGATAACACTTTGATTCAGTCCATAATCTTCATTATATTAAATTCAGTAATACACAGAAGCTTCCTTACAATAACAGATTGGTAGCATAATCTCACTATAACATAGTTCTCACACTCTCTCCTATACTACACAGTTCAATACATATTTATAAGGGTGGGGACTTTCCCTTCACCACTTATCTAATCCCAAAATAGGTCACATGCTATTATTAGCCACGCTCCATTAAAAAAATAGCCACACATGCAAGTGCACTAACAATCAACTGATTTTAGTTAACTGACAGTAGTAGATCTATTCTCAACCTTTATCTATGTAAAATGCTTTGTAGATGATCCTTCAAAAATAGCCAATGCGTGTCGTGCAAGTATTTGACCGATTTGTGTGTTTCACACACTACCTCTTAAAATAGATCCTCACTGTGAAAATGGCCAAGTCCCGAACCTATTTTTGTTCTCCATGCGCGATCCTCTCCAATACTCTTATGCCTTTGAATGTTCTCTGCTCTCTTGCGTGAACCTTCTATATGTCCTTTGCTAAGTGCCAAATTTTGACTGACCAACACTCCATGTTTATATTTGATGATGATGATAAATTAGATGTAGGATTAAATGATTAATTGAAATGTATAGGATGATGACATGAATGTGTGATGTGGTAACATGTTTTAAATTTAAATTTTGATTATGGTGATTAAAATTTATAATAAGATGTGATAAAAATAGATTGAAAATGGATGTGATTAAGAATAAATGTGTTGTTTAGGTAGATAGGTAACATGAAATGAAGAGACATGCATTGAGGAAGAGATGTGATGGGGTTAGGATGAAGAATGCCTTGTAACAATGGTGACCCATATATGAAAATGACACTAAGGAATGTGTGAGGAAAATATGCCTCTAACTACATTGGAGGTAAACAAGGAGGGGATCCAGGAAACACGAGGCATATGCGACCAAAGATGATGCTAGCAAATAACCAACGATAGTCGGCCATACCAAATATCATAAGGAAATAATGGATGGGATGATATCATAAACCTAGTGTTGACATGAAAAAAGGGGTTTGAGATGCAAATTGTACAAAGGAAGAGGTTTCTTCAAAAGCAACGTTCCCCTAAACTATACCCCAACTCCAGGAAGGGGAAAAAGTAAACTGATCAATGTGGGAAGTCTAATAGAAGAAAGCTAATCAATGCTGGAAGCTTTCATAGGATGCTAATAAAATGGAAGTCTGATCAATGTGGGAAGCCTTCAAATACCATAAGGAGTAGCCATCCTTTGAGGGTATGGTCTACTTTACAATATATATGGCAAGAATATATGATATCTGCCCTTCGAGGGATCGATCTATTTCTTTTGATTTAATTATTATTTCATGCCTTTGATTTTTTTTTTTGATTTCATGTTTTTGATTTCTTCATTTCTTTTTTTTGCATGAACTATCCTTTAAGGGATCAGTCTGTTTTTGATAACTTTGATTTTTGATTTGAGCATCCATGATTTTTTTTATTTTGCATGGGGAAGATTTGGGACTAGCTTAGTAGACCACTTAGGAGGGGATAAAGAATGTGCATATCCATGGACCCTTTGCATGGTTCCAATAGGTGAATAAGAGGGAGACGGATGTGATGATCATGAAGTTCTCACCAAAGGGGAGAACCTATCCATAAGGAATATGCTACGAGAAGAGTTGTGGTGCCCATATTTAAGGTCACATCTAGAAAGTGGTGGAAGACCACATAGTTCCAAATCATAACGATGAGATATGGAGGAGGCCAAGATGGAGGAATGATCTAAACACATGACTAAGGGCATATTGGTAAATGTGCTAACAAAACAATGGTCATAAGTGCAATGTGTTAAGTGGTTCCACTTCTACTTTACCATATGGTTTGATCTAGTTAGGGGAAAAATTTCTACATTATCTCCTTTCTAGAGTGGTGTTGTTAAGATAAATTTAAGAGATTAGCATCCCATTTTGGAAGATGGGATGAGATAAACAAGAAAAAATAAAAGAATGCACTACCCATCAAGGAAATGAAAGGTATGTGTCTAAGACGAGTGAATGGTCCCCCCAGAGAGAGACAAATGTGATTACATGATGGTCAAGATGCATCAAGACCAAACAAGATAAGAAAAAAATAGGTGTGATGAAAATGAGTTATTAAATGAGAGCCATGGTGCTTCCAAAGGGAGGCACATATATGGCCATGAAAGTGGTCATAGAAGGAAAGGATGATAGACATGATAGGATGGACCGAGGTGGATGAGATAATACAATGTCAAATGTGGAGAGGGACTAATATGTGAACAAACAAGTCCTAGAAATAAATCCCCCTAACATGGGGGGATGAATCGAAGGAGATGAGAAGAAGGATGCTAAAGGATCAATAAAGAGGGAGGGGAAGATGTTCCCCCAATGAAAGGGATATGGATAGGATAGGGGATGTCAGAAGATAAGAAAGGAATATCAGGGGGATGGTGTAGCAAGGCCAATGGTGTTAATGAATAAAGGAGGACCCTTGTTAAAAGGAGATGATGTGGGCAAGTGAAGAGACTGAAAAAATGGAGGAGTGATAAGAAGAGTTGGATGGGATGTGGATGAGGCAATAGATGAAGAAGAGGACTCATCAAGGAGATCCTTTAGATCAATAAGGTCATGGATGATAGTCTAAAGGGCCTCAAGTAATACTCAGTGTCATAACCCAAAGTACAATAAAAACATAGATGGAATGGGAATTAAACCATGAGGGATTTGGATGGCTTGGATCAAAGGCCTTGATGGGTAGAAGTGTGATGGCTGAAATCTGAAGTGGTTTCTGGAGGACCTCCACATATGATTCGATGTATATACTAGGAGAGGTCTTGCGAGATGGTGTGGATGACAAGGATGAAGGTGGATTGTTTTGGGGTCTAGGTGGTCTAGAAGAAGAAGTAGTAGTGGATAATTTAGGCTTGGATGACTAGGTAAATCAAGGTGTTCTAGAGGAAGGGGTTGGTCCTAGGAGAGAACTGAATGGTTTGGATCATGATGAAGGAGGGGGGCCTAAGATGGATGGATGTGGATCCAAGATAGAGATTTTACATTTGGTCTTGATAGAAGGGATGTCGATCTTCTTGTAAGGATGCTCAAGGGACCATTGTGGAAGGATACCAAGGTCTTTAGATTTGGATTTTTGAGGAGTAACCTTCATGGGGATGACAATAATCTCTATTGGGGGATCTAGTGATGGCGTGGTGGCTGATTGTGTAAGTTGCTTCTGCATGACAATTTCTCAGGAGGGTAAAGATTGGATAGATGTGGGAACATCTTGTTGTGTGGATGAGACAAGAGGGTTACCTATAGCCACTGCAAGCTGAAGTGCTTTCCAATATTGTTCAAAGGATATAGGTGGTGTAGAAGAGGAAGGGGATACATTGACAATGATTGTTGAAGTAGGTGTAGGTAGGAGTATAGAAAGAGGAACTGGTATGGAATCTAAGGATGGTACAATAGGAAAAGGTGAAAGGGAAGTGGATGAGGGAATGAGGTCTGATACAATGATTTGAGTAATTTCAGGGGTGGAATCAATAGGAGGAGTAGGTGTGGATATAAAAGGGGGTGTTTGGATCATGTGGTTAATAGTTTCTATGTACAACAGGGAAGATGGTGGATGAGATAAGATAGGGGTAGAAGAGGTATGAGTGTCAAAAGGCACATAAATGGATTGGAGATGTGTGACATACAAGGAAACATATGTGGATTTGGACAAAGAGGTAAGTAGGGTGGTCATAAGTGATGAGATAGGTGGTAAGGATGTCAAGGTAGATATAGTATCAGATGATGTAGGAATAACCAAAGAAATATGTGATAAGGATGTTGATGCAGTGATGGGTGCATTTGAGGAGATAGGTGCAACCAAGGTTGATGAAGATGTAGTGAGAGTAGGACTAGATGTGGTTATAAGAGAAGTGGTAGAAATAAGGGTGGTTGGTAAGGTGAATGTAGATGTGATAGATGTAGAAATGATGTTAGAAGGGGCCAAGGACGCAATACTTAGGATGGAAGTAGATGAGGAAATGGATAAAATTGATGTGGAAAGAGGTGTCTGATGTATGATATTTATTAAGAATGGGTTAAATAGGTGTGATGTATAAGATCAACTAGTTGGTGGAGGATTGGGAAATGACTGTCTAAAGATGTCATGTGATTGGGATTGGATTACTTGGGGGCGTGTAGGAGAATGGTGATAAGTGGGGTCATAATGAGATGATGGAGATGTTGGCAAGAATGGCAAGATCTAATATGATATGCTCATAAGAGGTATCCCTTGGTGATACGGGAGGAGAGACGTCATAAAATGGGGTAGGATCTACTGACTGATACCTACAGAGAAGAAAATCATAGATGGGGTTCTCATGAGGAATACCCATAAGTGAAGTGGGTATGGTGATGCCAGATGACCCTAGAAGGGCATGAGGTAATAGGGATAAAGATGGTCATGGAGAAGTTTTAATAGTGTATGGTGATGGGGATAAAGGTAATGAGATACAAGGTAACAGGGTATAAGCTGATGGAGATAAAGGGGATGGTGTATAAGGTAATGAGGGTGAGGCATGATCTGTGGATCGATGTGGGTGATACACGAGAGGTCTATGATGAAGATAGTCATAAATAGGGTTAGAGGAAGCCATAGAAGTAAATGATGGTCTGGATGGGGTCATGAAGGATTGCTGAAGGAAAATTTTGGTTCCATTTTTAAACAAGAAAATAAGAAAACAATTCCTTTTTATGTTTTAATTAAGAAAGTGTGAAGAGGATGGATGTGATCATACCTAGGAGATGGAAAACTATGTTTGATCTTAGGTAAGTTGTGGGTGGGAAATGTATAAAATGGTATCCTGTTAGGTGATCAAATCCCAATAAGTGAATTAGGTGAAAGGAAAGTTTTGATATGTTAACTGATTTATGAAGTTTTAGGCTATGTGTGGTAAGACATGTGATGCAAAAGATTGAACCTCCTGTTTAAGCTATGCGGGAAATAATGATGTAAAAGGAAAGGTTATTTTTTTAAGTCGAAAATAGAATGTTATGTTTGACGAGTACACTGACAAGAAGGAAAGGTAAAATGCAAAAGAATAAAATATGGAAAAAGTGAGAAATACCTAGATAATTATTTTCCTATTTATCTGTTCTTCTTGAGTGATGAGCAATCTAAGCCACAAACCAAGCAATCAATAAAGAAAGGCCTCACACTGCGGTGTTAGTAAGAAAAAACAAAATATAGAAAAGAAAGAAACCACATAAAGGGTGGTTCCACTGGGCATGCCAGGAATGTTGTAAAAGTTTCTTGTTCATTAATAAAATTAATGCACTAGCTACTAAAGAAACTAGCCAACTCAGAAATGATAGAGGGTTTATGTTACCTAAAATTCATAGTGCTTAATATGGGCATTGAATGATGAATTTTTGTTGCTTCCAAACCTATAAGTAAGACTAAAACATGATTTGATTAGATAGATAGGGTGGGGGCTAACAAACGGGGGCTAACTTCCTCAGTGGATGTTAGCCCCCGTTTTTTAGAAAAAAGGATGTAAAATCAAAATCATGTAGAAATAGAGCTATCATTAAATTTGTAAAATGGTAGAAACTGGTCTAAATCTATTCAGATGAAAATAACCGCAAAGTATGTGTTACCTACTCTGGGTCGGCAACGACCTAGAATGTGCACAGGTAGGTCGACAACGACTTGAGAAAATGGATCTGAAGCTGTAGATGAAATGTGTAGACCTGTAAGGTCTAGAAGAAATCTTAAAGTTGATGAGGACCTGTAGCTAAGGTAGGAGGATCTATAAAAGAGAACCAATGGCTGAGAGATAAGATGGATGATAGAAAGGAGGATTTAGATAGGATTTGGATAAATAGAACCCAGGCAATAGTGATTGTAGTAGAATTGGGAAGAGACCGAGAAGAAATAGCTGAATATGGCAACTTGCAAGCACTAGGATTGGAACTAAAGGTTTCTGAGTGATGGCTGGATGCTTCTCTATACCTGTAAAAGGTTAATACACAAGACATACAATATAATCTGATAGAAAAATTGATAAAATCAATAAATCTCATGAAGGAAGATCATGAGTGATGTAAAACATTTTCGATAATGGATGGGATGTCTGTAATTGTCATAATAAGTTTTGGAAGTCATGAAGAAGCTCTGATTGCTCTCTGGTTGCTTGATTGTCGAGTGATTTCATGCAGAATGGAAATAAGTCAAACATACTTATAGGGTTAGTGGTGAATAGGCTAGGTCACCATTGATCGTGAAGAAAGTTTCCCTTTTAGGCTTGGTTTTTTATATTTAAGACTGGGTTTTATGATTTTAAAGAGTTGACCGAATACTTTAAAGCATATTGGTGGGATTAGATGACTTGGGGATGAATCTAAGGTAGTTAGGGCATAAAAAAAGATGGAATGAATGCTAGAAAAGCAAGGTGATTTATATGTAGAAGAAAATCATCCTAATTAGAAAGTTGGTTAGGGAAATGGATTGGGGTATTACTTAATAAGAATTAATAAATCAATAGATTAATGTGGATGGGATAGTTGGGCATGCAAAATATTAAATGATTAATTAATTAATGTGAATTAATTAATTAACAAGGATTGAATGGGAATTTGATTAAATAAGGAGGATGGATAGAATAAAATATGTGCACATAGGTGAATGAGGGTGTAGATACTAAATTTAGGTGTCTACACTATCTACATAAGGCAAGGGACTACATTTGGGCACTATTATGCATCACATACTACATAGGAAGGGGATTCTATTCTATTCCATCCACCATTCTACACTTTTATCTAGCTATTGCCCACTACTTTGGCATCGTTTGCATTAGGGAACCCTAGGCACACCATCACACACAAAAATCACATAGAACTACATTGGGTCTGAGATGTAGTGCATCACTCAGTCATAAGTGCATCCATTTGGTAGTTGAGGACAATTTGACCAATTCACTTGCATCTTTATTTTTTTAGGGTTTGATGCTTTTGTGTGGGGTTTTGTAGAAGATTATTCGTTGGAGATTTAAATCAACAACAATGAATCAATTGCGACACTAACATGATCAAAGGAAAATTACTCTGAAGGTTTAACGACCATATCAGATCTTGTTTCCGAGTTACTCCACAGACTAGGGTGCCCATATTTTAGACTAGGGCACCTAAAGGTGCCCCCTTTCATCCCAAGGTGCCCCAATCTGGCTAGATCTACCACTTCTATAATTTTTTGAGATTTGTTATGATATTCAGCTCTGTCACACATCACCTTGTCCAGTCCCAAATTACTATGAGGTGAGTCTAATTTGGGTTAGTACCTTTCTCCTTCCTATCTCATTTATTCCATATCATTCAAAATATTGAATAAATTATCTTGATTTTATATTTCAGTATATTTTGGTTATTGCATTGATGTACTTTCTTAGATTATTACTAAAATAATAGATTTTAGATAATCAATAAATACACATACATTCTAAAATATTTAGAATCAAAATAATTTAAAAAATAAAGAGACAATTATAAACACACAAAATACTATGGAAATGTTGGTGAAATATTATTTTAAAGAAAAATTGTGGGTTTTTGGCAATGCTCACCAGAAAAAGTCCCTCCTCTTGGGAATGAGGAGGCTCCTATTTATTGAATGCTGGAAACTATGTACATTAGACTAATATTTTGGGTGGTTGGAGGTTGTGGAATGTGCAGAAACACATTTTTTGTGACTATAATGGTAGACTAGAGGAGGATAAATTTGTAGGTAAGGGAAGAGAAAGAAATGAGAAGGGGAATTGTATTAATGAGCTGAACTCATATTTCAGTAACTATAACTCAAAGGTGATTCTAGTTTCAATTAGAGGAAACAAACAATCACAACACAACATCATAATAAGATAGTGAAACTGATAATGCAAGATAAATACAAAGTCTTATCAATATATATTCCATCCATAAAGAAGGCACAAAGTCCTTCAACTTCTTACAAATACCACTATGTGCTCAGCTGAGTGACAAGATGAGAATGGAGGAAAATTTCTAGGTAGGAAATAGAAGATTACCAATTTTTAGAGAGGGAAAAAACTAATTGTTTAGAATGGAGAGAGCATTCCAATTTATAGCTAAAACAAAGGAATATTCACATTCTCATGTGACTTTTCAACTTAAAGTGCAATCTCAATGAAGAAACAAAAAACTTATGTGACTTAAGTCACTTTTACTAAAGTTGTTTCTCAATGGAGAACTATAATGTTAGAGAGAGAAAAGAAGAGAGAGGTGTGATTGAAATAAGATGATCTAATATTAGGTTCTTCTCTTCCTTCATTGTGGAGATGAATGTTAAAACTGAATATGATCTTCTTCATATGTTTATATGATTAGAGAATGTCTTTTATTATAATTAGAGATGGTGCCCAACATCTTTCCTAGAATGATCATCGTTGGTCATTCCTCTAAATCAATCTTACTAATTTTCATCCATGTGAGAAATGGTGGGATGCGTAAATCAGCTCTTTATCATAAAAATAATCTCGTATTTCCCACATGAGAAAACACTAATCTTACAATCATTATGAAGCATGCATCATGAGCTCTCTTCAATTTCACAATATCAAAGATTTATGATAATCCTCATAAAAAACATAAAAATCCTTTGAATGGAAACACTTCCTATTTGTGATATGGAATTAAGTACTCAATGAAATGACTTCCTGAAGAATAATATATGTGTAGACACAAAATCATGCACTTACTACTATTATTATACCACAAAGTGTGTTGATTTATATATGGATCTTGCGTAAGAAAAGTATTCACTGATGCCCATTTCATAGTCCATCCATTTTTCTTATTAGTCTTTATTTTTGGTTGTCTTCTACACGTGTCACTCATATAAAGTTCTGGTCAGATCTCAGGGACCCATGTCTATCAGTTCTCACTCATTTGTCATCATTGGTCTCTGGACACTAGCACCCAGGGTTGGATGGTAGCACCAAGTGCCCTTGTCCATCCTGGGTGCCCTTTTCCTCTTTGTATTTTGTTTTATTTATGACCTTTGAGGTCAGTATTTTTGGTTTTACCTCTCATATCCTGAGGTACTAGTTGGCATGTCGGGTCATTAGTGTTGAAATTCGAACAAGAGATCCCTATATAAACACAACATACATACCATTATAGGGGTAGAATATTTTGATCAAGGGCTAGATATCTACATAGAGCAAAGGGAATGCATTTGAGCCATTATTTAACACACACATTACATAGGAAAGGGGAGTTTATTCTATTCCATCCAAACATTTGTATTTTTGTCTAGGTATTGCCTGCCATTTTGGCATCATTAATGCAAGGGTGACATAGGAGCACTATTACACACACAAGCACATAGAACTAAATTTGGTCTGAGATGTAGTGAATAACTCAATTGTAAGTCCACCATTATGGTGGCTAAGGATAGTCCAACCCCTCATTTCGCATCTTTCTTTTTTAGGATTTGATGTCTATTTGAGGATTTTGGAGGTTCTTTCTTAATTACATGTTTATAGGTACCTCGGCAATCAAAGTGTGACATACACACAACCAAAGGAAAAAAAGTGCAAAACCCTAAAGACCATATTGAAACTAGGTTCTGATGTTTTTTGTAGAATAGGGCACTTATAAACAATACCAAGGAACTAATGGGCACCCCATCCCTCTCCATGAATCACAATCAAGCTAGTTACACTTCTACTTCATTTTTATGTGGTTATTTATGACGGTATATTATTTTGTTTCATCACACATCTCAATACCATGTCACTATGGGGTAATAAAATATCAAGGTAAGTACCTTATCCCTCTTATTTACTTTCATTAATAAATTAAATAAATTGTTTAACATTCATATTTCAATGTATATCATTTATATCATAGTTGTACATTTAGATTCATATAAAATAATTAATATTTTATTGATCATTTTGGTGAACCCGTAGCTTAGAACTATTTACCATAGGATCCAAAAAACCATAATGGCTAAGGATATATCTTTTCCTTCTTGGCTAGTCATGCCTTATGTGAGTATCAATCCCATCTATAATGAAGAAACAATAGATGAAGTCACTACTGTATATCTTGATTTTAATCTTCTAGATGGTATTCAACAACGACTCTTAGCTAATAAATGCAACGTGCCTACTATCTTTGATACTTCTACTATTGGCATTGTTTCTGATCCGATGAGTTTTAATCATTGTAGACCTTGTTATACAATTATCCACACTCCTTCTGAAATTTCTAATCAAAACTTAGATGATGTTATTATAAGTTTCATGCTTGGTCTTGATGATAATAAACATGTGCATGATGATTCTCATACTACTCAAGATGATACTCTAGCTGTATCTCATACTTATTCTATTTCTAAAAATGCTTCTCATAATGCATCACATACAAGTTCTCCTACTCCTTCATTCTATGTCGATGATACACTTAATGATATCCTTCTATCTAAATCTTTGTTTTATTTTAATGAAACAATTGATAGTCATGATTATATTTCTTTGCATATTTTTGAGTATGAATCCATCATTCCAATGTCATCTGCTTCTAAGATTGTATCTACATGCATGATTTTTCTCCCTCTGTTAGTTCATCTCCTCCTATTATTTCATCTCCATTTATTAGTTCATCTCCTCCTACCACCTCATCTCCATCTATCATTTCATCTTCTAGGGATGTTTCCAATTCTATTCCTCCTACTTCTATGGATGCTCTATGCCCTTCACCACCTATTACTTCCCTAATACCAGCATCTAGTGTGACCTTAGCATCTGAATCTTGTGTCTCTTCTGGATATTTTTATGATTACTCATAATGTAAAATTACAACCACTCAACACATTATTTCCATCCTCTACTATTCCTTGATAGGATATCTTATCACTCATGCATGTTGTTTTCCAATTGAAATCACAAATCCAAACTCTCACACTAGAAAGAATGGCCTATTAGTCTTCCATTGATAATAATTCATTACATGGCAATCCTATTCCCCAAAATATTCACAACTCAATATTCCTTAAGGATTTCGTTATGCCCACATTTACATGTTTTGATGGTATTGCTGATCCTCATATGTATCTTAAACATTACCATCTAGCTATGGCTTCATATTCTAATGATCTCTTATTTCTTAAAGCATTTCACCATAGTCTAAAAAATGATGTTCTTCAATGATATACACATCTACCTTTCATATACATTAGTACCTATTATGAGATGGAAGAAGTTTTTTTTCATTGTTTCATACTCAATAATGGCCCTAAAGTCACATATGACCATCTACCTAGCTTACATCAAGTAAAAACAAAACCTATTAGTGATTACATTTTACGATTCAATGCTTACATGCATCAATTAGTCTTCCAACCTACTGATTTAGAGAAGAAATTCATTTTTATATCATGGTATGATTCCCGCTCTAAAATAATGATCACAATATGATACATGTGAATCATTCATACTCTTGTGCTTTAGGGTCATTGATTTAGAACAAGATTTCATTGCTACACATGTTATAGATCCTCCTCCTATTAGTACTACTACTACATCATCTATTTTTCTTTGCTCCCATCTATTGAGTGTCCTCCATAGTCTCCATATCCTCCTCACAAGCAAGTCCAACCTTCTCCATTGCATAAGTGTCATTCATCTCCTCCTCCACATAGGGATACAGTTTAGACCCCTCATATTTCACAAGAACCATTACATTTTATCATCACGCTCGACCTCATCATGTTTTACGTACATTAATTGACATGTGTTTGATTATTTTACCTTATAACAAACATCATTCACCTCATCACTTGCAGTACCAACATGATAGACCTTATTTCAATTATCACCATATCAATGGCCATAGGGACAGTGACTGTTATGCCCTTCATGATCCCTTACAAAAATTAGAAGATAAGGGCATAATTTCCTTTAGCTCTCACTCATGTGAGTGGTCTATATCTCCACTCCCTTGTAGGTGTGTTATTACTTCGGTTGAGTTATCTCCTTTATCCATTTCTAAGGTCATTGTTCACCACCAACCACAAGTTGTTACTCATGCACACTTTCCATCTCATCCATCCATCACTACACCATCTCATCCACCGCATCATGCTAATGCTACACATTTTCTTCCATAACCCTCGACATTTGCACTTCCCACTACCACTTCACCCATTATTTATGATGCTCCACATAACATTCAGTTTGGCTCATACACTCATGCTACTTTCATTACACATGCTTCCAGTGCTTCATGCTGAATTAGTCTTTGCTAGGTGATTTATCTCTCCTTATCCCTTGATGAGGCACTCATGTTCTCATGGTTATTACATTATTGTTCAGGCATCTGTTGTAATAATAACCTATCTTCACACACTTTCTCTATTCATCTAGCTCATATTATCAATTCATTTCCTAATGACACACTCTTGATTTATGGTTTATTCTTGACTACCGAGGGGTATTATATAAATGAACCTTATCATCTACATACTGAGGGGCATCACCCTTATCCTCCCACTTCTCCATCACACTAACACAAGATTCCATACACTATTAGGATCATATTATTCACATAATATTTCACATTATTCACTCATCACAATGTTATTCATGCATACAATGCACTCTTTCATCATTTATCTCTTACACCTCTTAATCATACTACATACATTATCTATCATATTATATGTTACATCATCATTATACTATCATTACTCATCATCAACAACTATACATTCCAAAATTAAATCAATATAACAATATTCATAGCATTAAAACATCCAATATAATGACAATCATCAACACATGAGTCCCAATCATCATCAATAAACATCAAATATAACAACATATGCCAATAGTCCATATATATCTCGATCAAAATCATAGTTACAAAAAAACCCCATTTTTAGGGGGAAATATCCTTTACATCAATACATCTATACATATCATATCTCATCATCGCTATCACTATCCGGTATTGTAAGAACTCTAGAACTAGAAGATTCACCACCACCCTATGCCGCTGATTGTGGCCCCTATATTTCTCTATCTGTCTACAAAATAGTGTGTTCTTAGTACATTTCTCTGTAAAGTGACCCTGTAACTCCATGTAACATGAGAAAATACATCCAGTGCTGGAGGAACCACCACCCGCCACCTCTCTAGGTCCTCATGTCTCCTTATGTGCCTCATCCCTCTTGCTTAGTAGCATGGTACACCTTATTACTACTATCACAAATAGCTCAAACAAATGGGCATGATCACCCATAATATCATCTAAACGCTCTAGCATCCCTCCACCCATGAGTATGTCAGTAGGCACATTCTAGGTTAATGTGTGGATAGATGTGTCCACAATTAATGACCAATATGCATCACCCACAACCATAAGAAAAATGCATTAGACAATAATGACTATTACATAACCAAGTAAAAAATCACATAACATATCTATACAAATAATCACACTTTGTTATCACTGCTGTTACTCCATTGGGGAAGGTTCTTACCTCTTTACTCCTCCTCCTGGTGGTAATCCTACTGCATCCACCAACACTGGAAAAAAAACCCATTAATGCGATGCCCACCATGTACGATATGCATCGGTGCACCTTGCATCATCCCGATATATCGAATCTATCACTGCATCAGCCTCCTCTTTCCCAAGAGGTACTAGCCGCTCTACTATCAGCCTTGGTCTCGTTCAGACCCTCCTTGGTGCCCTAATAGCTCTAACCCATACATATGGCTATAAAGCATGTCCTGGGCCATGCCAAACTGTCGTGAAACACGCTCAACCTGAAATAACTCTGCCACCCCTGGAAACCAATCCTCTAACAACATAATATGATGTACACATCATAGTTCTATTTCATCCTCTAACCATCCTCTGTAGTCTTGTTATGGCCTCCAGCCTCGTGCAATCTAGTATAGCTCTGCAGGTATCTTTTTCTATCTTCTTGCCCCATACACCACCCCACCTACCTACATATATATCTGGTCTAGCTCACTCTCCTCAAGGCCCACCAACTAGACTCAATACTACAATATGCTCATAGACCCATACATGCAACAATGTCATAGCTCCAATGTCATAGCTCCAATGTCACCCCTTGCTCCTCATGTGTAAATATGGATAGATCCCTGTATAGGTGTGTTAATACACATATTGACCAGACATACCTAATGCTCTCCTCCTATATCTAGTGGCATATATCATGCATATTATATAAGATGCCTACACCACCACCCTACACTGCAGTCAATGACGCTATCACTAAGACAACAAAATTCTGCATTCGTGGAACCCTTGATCTTAGAATAACATCTAGGATAATATGGGCCTTGATAGGAACTCGAGTCACCAAAAAATACCGCCTAGAGGCCCTCATTTGTCTCTGAATATCATCCATTTCCATAACCTATACCCTCTCAAAAAACATTAGGTAATCGCAGTATGTGATACACATCTTCTAGTGTCACTATCATCTCCCTTGTAGGTAACAAAAAGGTGTAAGTCTCACACAACGTTGTAAGCACAGAAATAATATTGGGCACATCCCCCATCCTCACTATGTGTCATAGGTTGGAACAGTCTAGAACATCCCACTCATTTTCTGACAACCCTAATTTGAGAAATTTACTCAAATGATGGCCATGATGGAACTCCCTCAAATAGATGTCCCTCTACATGCCAAAAAACAAAAAAAACAATGAATTAGAACATGATACATATAAAAACTTACTCATCTACACATCAACACACATCAACTTTCACATTCACATAAATCTAGCCTCAACCCACACTTTCTAGACATGGGCACCTTGAAGCATGACTGGGGTGCCCAAGAGCAGGACACTAGCACCCATGCATGTGTGCTTCTATCCCAAAGGTCATTAACACCTTCACCACTCTTTTCCAGGTCTAAAATGCCAAGATTTTTTTTTTTTCACAAAAATTCATTAAAAATAAGTAATATCACCACATTTTAAAAAAAAATCATGCTTACCAACTTCACTGTTGTACGCAATGCCACGAATATCGCTACCATATTGAAGGGACTTAGTCAAAGTGCTCTAACTTGTGGCTTACTCATATACCCAGAGCTCACTATCACACTCACAAAAAATACAAATGAGTTTCCTAATCACTTTATCACATTACTATTTGTAATCATTTTCCATTATTCACTTTCTTATAGTCATTTTTTGCACTCATTTTCCCAACTAATCAACATCGTACGATTTCAATCATATCTTGAGCATTCTTATTTCAATTTTTATCCCATTTGTGGATTTTTTTAAGAATTACACCTACTATCATATTATACATATTACACATAAAATATTTATCCTTGACATCGTCTTATACTCATTATACATAAATTTTTTTTCTATCTCTCATACATTGTTCATTACATCACTGCGCACTTACTTTCGGCTAAGCATTCATCCTTATTATCACTCTCCCTTTTGCCAAAAGGGGGAATACGATTGGGGTCATCCTATAATTCCCTTCACACGACTATGTGATCGATCTACATTCATAATAAAACATTTACTACAACATTTCACATCACCTTCTAGTGATCCCCCCTAATGATCTAACTTAGGGGAAACAAACATAAAATCTCTCCATGAGTAACCAATCAGTCAATAACTTACATTCAAATCTCCACAAATCATATCAGTCAATTAACACAACATAACACATTTATCCTCCCATATGACCTAACTTGGGAGTTATATCACCACTTTCCTAGATGACCTAACACGGGAAGTTACTCTATATTTCACGATTGCTTCCAGATGACCTTACGTGGAAACCACCACACACACATTGTAGTGACACCCTCAGAGTGGGGGAAATGAGACATCATTGGATTTTATATATTGATCCTATATGAGTTATCACATTTGATTGAAAATTTGGATCCAAAATCAACAAAATTTGATATTTGTCTATTTGCAACTGCTAGATCTTTTAAGGATATAGCTAAAGTTGGAGAGTAAAACTAGAACTCTCTCCCTATACTCTTCCTCTAGTGGCATAACACCCAAATCATCAATTTTTTACATGCACAATCATGGTTGGGAACTAATCACTCCCTTCTCCATCAAAATCTCCATAAAAAATTGAGACATTCAATCATTCAATACCACAATCATCAATCTTACTTATCGGTCCTCATAATGGTCCCATGTCTCTTGTTACACCACATGGTTCAACACACTAATCCATAGTTCTTTATGCTATACGTTCTCACTCAAAAAATACTTCTACTGAACTCTTTGCGTACTTCAGCAACATGGAATTCTCCAAACTTGTTAGGTATAGATCTCTATCTAATTTATGTTATTGAGCTTTTTCTTACCAACATAAAGTGGGGGAAAATGTAGACATAAAATCATGCACTTACTACTAATATTATACTGCCAAGTATGTTGTTTTATATATGGATCTTACATAGTAAAAATATTCATTGATGACCCATTTCACAGTCCATCAATTTTTCTTGTTGGTCTTTATTGTTGTTTGTGTTGCACACTTGTCACTCATACACACAGTTCTGGTAAGGTCTCAGGGATCCCTTTCTATCAGTTCTCACTCATATATCATCATTGGTCTCTGGAAACTAGTGCCTAGGGTCAGATGGTAGTGCCAGGAACCCCTGTCCATCATGTGTGCTCTTCTCCTCTTTATATTTGGTTTTATTTTTGACATTTGAGGTTGGTCTTTTCAGTTTTCTCTCTCATCTCTTGAGGTACTAGTTGGCATATAGGGTCATTAGTGTTGAAATTCAAAGAATAGATCCCTATATAAACATAGCATACATATCATTATAGGGGTAGAATATTATTATCAAGGGCTAGCTATCTACATAGAGAAAAGGGAATACATTCGGGTGATTAACTAAAATTGACTAAACTAATGTACTAAAAGATAGTTAATCTAATATAGGAGGACATATAATGCAGTAAGAAAATGCACTAAAAAAATATGTAAATGATATAAATAAATGAACTAATAAAATTAAAAACCCTAATGTGCAAGAAGGGAAAGGAAGGAACTCAGTGGATAATGGATGACTATTGGACTATGTCACAGTGATGCACATAAAATTAGAAAGTAGGAACGACTATGCAGGAGTACCAAAAAGGAGAGATCTGGATGGCGTGTCTAGAATGGGGTGCCTAGAAGAGGACTGGGGCACCCACAAGTTCTTGGTAAGGAATATGGGTGCCCTAGTCTGGGAAAAGTGTCTGGAACTAGTGCTCATAGGGTTGGAGGGTGATTTAAAACTCTGACTTCCTATCGCATTAATATTTATGTACTATGCTGAATGCTCTAAGTATTCCAAGAGGAAGAAATAACCTGCAAAAGAACAAAAATAAGTATCAAAACCCTAAAAAAGAAATATGAAGAATGAATGGGTCAGATTGACCTCATCTACCATAAAAATAAGCTTACTAACTGAGTGCTGCACTACATTTTGGACCCGAATGTAGTTCTAGTGTGTGTCTGTGTGTGCATGTTGTGCCTTAGGTGCTCTTGTACTAGTTGTAATTTGTGAAACAACGAGAAATAGATAAATGTAGTAGAATTTGTGCATGGAATAAAATAGAATCCACCCCTATGAAGTGTGATGCATATGTCCTAACTCATTCCTTGATGATGGATCTATGTGGATTCCAATGTAATAGATTGATTAAAATCTAGATGGAGTGATAGTAGTGTATGATGCTAGGTCCCTCATTATGGTCTCATAACTTTATATTTATAGGGTTCTCTTGCTCTAATTTCATAATTAACCCCGAAAAGGCTGACCCCAAGAAAGATAAAGATGAAAAATGGCTATAAGAGGCCCAACAAAATGGTAGGAAAGTGCTAGAAGGATCAGGGTGCCCCCAGGTGGGACCAGGGCACCCATGGGAACTTTAGTACTAAATCTGGGTGCCCCAGCTGGGGATAACATAACATGGAATGTCCAAAAATGACTGGGCATATAGGTAAAATAGGTCGTAAATTACTAAATAAAATAAAAAAGATGGATAAAGGACAAGGGTTAATTAGTACTTTATTTACTCAAGAATCTTCTAAATAATAGTATGAGACCAGGATAAATTAAATTTCTAAAGTGCATGATTCTGTGACTAATTTTTTTACCTAATTTATGTTGGTGTGAGGAAAGATCAGTAACATAAACTAGATAGAGATGTGTACCTGATGTCCATGAAGAGTGTAGCAGAAGCATTCAGAAGGACTAGACAAAAGTGTGGAATGATTAAAAGATGGAGGAGCATGGAAACTATAGATGAAAAATGCACAAAGAAAAAGTGATGAGAATGAACCTAGGGTGAAACACATGTGTGTAGCTTCCGAATTGTGTAGTGTACATGCATAAAAGTGTGATGTGTGTGCTATTGTGTTCTACCACATAATGTTGTTGTTTTCGTTGTTTCTATTATTTCCCCCATTTGACTGCTTATTTCTCATAGGTCCGGACCTGCAAGGAGAAAATGATCAAGTATTCAAATATGTATGTATGTAAGTGTAAAAATGCTATATAAAATATGTATGTGTATGTAAATTTAAAGTACGCAAATGTAAATGGAAAACGTAAATGTAAATGGAACATGTACACCTAATCCATGTCGAGAGAGAGAAAGTGTAGATGGATATCATGTACTGTGAGTTTTTGGGTGATCTCACAACATGGGCCAAAGAAGTGTTGGAAGGAAATTCTCTGTGTCCTCTAAGCTCTAACTTCTTCCTTGAATGTGTGTAGAGATATTTGTACTATCCTAGTTTATTGGGTGATCCAACATCACTAGACGAAGTAGTGTAGGGAGGCACACCCATTGTAAACTCCAAGCCTGTAACTGCTTTCCAAAAATTGTAAGGACACCATGTCATATAAAAGCTACTTTGTATGGGTTTTGTAGATTGGTCTAAACCCACTCATTGAATATAATTGAACCGAACTGGCGTAGAATCTATGTGTTAGTATGTAGAAACCTCCAAATGATTCCCCCCTCTTTGGTGGCACATGTGATGTCGCTGATAGGAGACATGCGGCCCAAAAAGAGGGCCAACTACATGTACACTGAAAATTTCTTTGTAGAAACAAAGGCACTCACAAATAAGAAGGTTAACCAAAGAAAAATGTAAACACACATACATTTAGAAAACATTGTATAATCTATAAAAACAATGTCTAAAATACCAAGAAAAGTAATGTAAACACATAAAAATACAATTAAGTTACACAATGTGGGATGTAAACATGGGACATCATTCATGATGTCGCAAGACATGTAAGGCCATCATGGCCGTAAACAAGAAAAAAAGTGTGCACACCAAACATAGGGAAAGACCCGCAAATAATAACACACAAGAGTAGAAAATGTAACAAATAAGTATGTAAACTAATATATTTTCATAATAAATGATACACATGATGCACCCATTAGTATTTTAGAAAGATATCTAGTATGTCAAAAGTGTGTATAAACAAGTAATGTAAAGTGCTAAATACAAAATGAAACAATAGTACCTAAAAAGGATGAATGTGGATGACCCCAGTGACCAGTGTAGGAAGGTAAAAGGTGAACATCTACGTTATGTGTAAGAGACCTGTATTTTCGACCATAAATAGAAAAATTCATGAACACGCATGTGTGGATAGTATAGATAAATGACATATAAGTAATCAAACTAACATGTGTAATAAAGTGACCATGAACAAACAAACGTAAGTAAGAGTATAAACAACCATAGTATGCAGTTTGCTATGTATAGATGGAATGGAATGCAATATGGAGTGATAGGAGCCATTTTCCCCCCAAGTGGATGATAATGTATGTAGTGAGGTTCATTTTTTTTCCTCATCAATAGTCAAGAATAAACCATAAATGAGAGTGTGTCATTGGGAAATGGTCAAGTATTGTGTGTATCGTGTCTAGCGCGCTGTATGAAAATGTGTATATGCGTAGTGGTGATGACATGTGACATGTAGAATATATGTGCATGGATTTTATAGCCTACACATATACCAAGATGAGATGAAATGTGGAGTGATGATTTAACCTAATCGTATATGAATATAAGATGAACAGATGTGTGTTGATTTAGCATGAAGCGTATATCACTACAAAATGTAAGAAGGGTGTGGTGATATAACCTAAGGTGTAGATGATTAGAAAATGATAGAATATGTGACAATTTAGCCTAAAGAATATGTCACTACAAGATGCATAGTAGGGAGTGGTGATGTAACCTAAGGTGTATACCACTATAAGATTATAAAATAGGTGATGATTTAGCATAAAGAATATATCACAAAGCTATTAATGTCACATGGTGAAAGGTGGAATATTAAATGTGTGATGAGTGTAGGGTCCATTTGATTTATAAACCCTTGACAATCAAGTATGGACTGAGGAACTAAAGTGCGTCATCAGGAAGTGATTATAACTTGTATATGATAGTGTAATATATGAAATGATAAAAGTCAACCAAGTGATTAGTAGAATATGTAAGGATGTAATGTGTATAATGTGTAAGGTATAATTCATAGAGTGATATGTAAGGTATGTAGATAAAATAGGAATGTAATTCTAGACTCCTATATGATGAAGACTAGTAAAATACATGGGAAAATACGTGGCATGGTATGTATGGTATGCAACTAGCATGATGTATGAGGTGTAAAGACATAAATGATAGAATTTTATATGATGCATAACGTGTGATGAATTGCAATGTGTAAATATTATGGTGTAGTGTGTGGGGTTTAGTGTAGTAGTAATCCCCCAGAAGTCAAGTGTGAACCGAAGCACAAGAGTGTGTCATTAGGTAGTGACTCTAGAATGTATGATGAATATGCCTAATGCGAGGATATGAATGTATAAGAACGCAAAAAATGAGGATTATGAATATTATAAGATGAGGTGAGGGGGAAGTGAAGTGCTATGCCCCCCATGTGTGTAAGTGATGAAGGTCTAGTCAAAAGACATTAAGTGGATCAATGTAAGGAGTAGTTTCCTTAACAAAAGTGATGGGACACTAAGATGGTAATGTCGTAGAAAACTTGAGTGGAGGGGTATTTGTTTTAACAAGATGATTAGAAAATGGAAGTGGAGTAGGATGGCGAAAAATCTTGAATGGTGGAATCTTTGGTGGTACTTGTCTTTTCAAAGAAGGCACATGAGAAATAGTGACGTGATGCTTGTTAATTGGAGAAGAAGAAACATTAGAAATAGGAGAATCATGTGATGAAACTATAGTATTTGATTGATTAAGAGGAGAATCATTATGCATATGTGAGTGACCGTTAGTATGAAGCATGTAATGGCTAAGAGAATTATCTAGAACTTCATTAGAAATATTATAAGGAGGCCCACTAGTATCTGTATAGCATCGTGTAGAATTTGTAGATGGGCATGCATTGAATGAGATAAAACCCTGGTGCTCAAGATGTTTGATCCTACATTGTATAACATAACAATAATTGTCATTATGTCCATTGATTCGGTGATAGTTGCAATATGGGTGACCTTGATATTTTATAAGCTGATAAGGAGGATAACAATGAGTAGGTGGAAAAGTGATCAATTGATAACTAAGGATTTGGGTAACAATGTCATGTGGCATGATATTAGGCTTAAACATAAGAGGCTTAGGAAATGGCTTGTCTTGAGGTTTAACTAGATGACATGTAGTGGACATAGATTGCATAGAGGATGTACAATGAGCACAAACATGTGATTAAGGAGCATCCTTAAGATGTTGAATTTCAGATCTAAGGGATGTAATGGTTGATTCCATAGCCTAAAATTTGTCTTGAAATAAATCATGTAAATATTGAATGGAATCCAATAGGGGTTGATTAGATGAAGAATCACTAGGATCAAAGTCATCATATAAATGATTAAATGTAGAAATGATTTAGTGTGGTGATATATTGTCATCCAGATACATGTAGTCTAGCCTTTTTTGTAAAATAGCTTGACAATGAGGAAATATATTAAGTAAATAAGATAAAGAGACTTGAGAAACTTAGGGAGCCATGATAGAAAAGATAATAAAAGCTCTAGAACGAAGGTGCATTCGAAGGTTGGGTTCACTAAAATGATGAAATAAAATGGACTAAACTAATGTAGTAAAAGATAGTTAATCTAATATAGGAGGACATATATCACAATAAGTAAATTCACTAAAATAGTATGCAAATGATATAAGTAAATACAATAATGAAATTAAAAACCCTAATTCACAAGAAGCGAAAGGAAAGAACTCAGCTAATAATAGATGACTGTCAAACTATGTCACAGTGATGCAAAGAAAATAAGAAAGTAGGAATGACCATGCAAGATTTCCGAAAAGGATATATCTCGATGATGTGTCTAGACTAGGGCATCCATAGGTAATTCGGTAAGGAATATGGGTGCCCTGGTATAGGAAAAGTGTCCAAAACTGGTGCTCATTGGGTCATAAGGTGATTTGAAACTCTGATTACGTATCTCATTAATATTTCTGTACTACACCAAATGCTCCAAGTATTCCAAAAGGAAGAAATAACCTAAAAAGACAAAAAAGAAGTATCAAAACCTTAAAAAAGAAATATGTAGAATGAATGGGTCAAACTGACCTCAGTTGCCATAATAATGGGCTTACTAACTAAGCGTTGCACTACATTTCGAACCTAGATGTAGTTTTGGTGTGTGTGCATGTCGTGCCCTAGGTGCTCTTGTGTCACTCATACTTTGTGAAATAATGAACAATAGCTAAATTTAGAAAATGTAGTAGAATGTGTACATAGAATAGAATAGAATCCCTCCCCATATGAAGTATGATGTAGGTGTCCTATCTTGTGTCTTGATGATGGAGCTATGTGGATGCCAATGCAATAGATGGATGCAACTCTAGATGGAGTGATAGTAGTGTATGATTTTAGCTCCCTCATTATGGTCTCATAACATAATATTTAGAGGGTTATCTTACTCTAATTTCATAATTAACCTCGAAAAGGATGACCCAAAGAAATATAAATATGAAAAATGGATAGAATAGGCCCAAAAAAATGGTGGGAAAGTGCTAAAAGGATCAAGGCACCCCCAGGTGGGACTAGGGTGCCCATGAGCACCACAGTACTAAATCTGGGCACCCTAGCCGAGGCTAAAATAACATGGGATGTTTGGAAATGGCAGTGCATATGGGTGTAATTGGTCATAAAGTACAATATAAAATAAACAAGATGGCCAAAGGATAGGGGTTAATTATTACTTTCTTTACTCAAGAACCTTCTATATAGTAGTATGCGATCGAGATAAATAAAATGGCTAAAGTGCATGATTTTGTGACTACATTGGGCCAATACTCTTCATACTATAGTCATAAAATCAAACACTTTGTACTACTATTATACAACCAAATATGTTGTTTTATATATGGATCTTGAGTAAGAAAAGTATTCACTAATGGCTCATCCCCTAGTCTTCTCATCCGTTTAGTCACTAATTGTCATTAAGTGTCTTGCACAATTGTAAATTGCTTGCACAGTTCTGGTAGTCTCTCATGGAGTCTTAGTTATCGTTATTTACTTAGTAGTCATCTCTAGTATTTGACTAGGGAACCTAGGAAGAGATTGAGGTGCCTGTCGATGCCCCAATCCTCATTTTTAGGCACCCTAGTCCCAGTTGCAATTGGTTCTTATTTAGAATTTTGAAGTTGGTCTTGGTAGATTTCCCTCTCATTCCTATAGGTACTAGCCGACATGTTGGGTCATTAGTGTTCAAAATTTGAACAAGAGATCCATATATAAACAAAACATACACACTATCTTAAGGGTGGACTATTTATGCTAAAGGCTAGCTATCTACATAAGGCAAGGGACTACATTTGATAACTATTTTGCATCACACAATGTATAGGAAGGGTTATATTCATTCTATTCCATCCACCATTAGCATCTTACATCTAGCTATTGCTAGAAACTTTGGCATCTTTGGCGCTAGGGCACCTTAGACACATAATTGATGTAGTGCCCACTTCCCTTTGACACCTGCTGATACTTATTCTGATACAATTGATCACATTATGGACATTATTATGTTTTGATTAGTATGCTGTTAGACATTTAATCATGGATTATTTTTGATCTTAATTGGTTATGATGCATGATGATTATTAGAGAGACTCATATGTGGATAATGATATATTATTTGATATGGATGTTTTATGGATGTTGTTTGGACATATGATTTTGGATATTATGAGTAGATCTAGAAAATTTATATTGTATGATGATGATATAGTTAATTAAAAATGCAAATGATGTAGTTGTTACTTTAATGTTGTTGTGATTCATTTATATAGTTGGTTTGTGATTTCATTTATATCATGTTGGATGTTCTGATATGGCCATGAGGCCAAAGGAGGTATTTGCATTTTACAGGTTAAAAATATCACAACAAAACATTGGGGGATCAGAGACCAACCACAATGGAATTCTAGGTCAATTCAACATGGTCACCATGACAACTCGTTTTGTTGTGTTGTGTGTTGTTTTGTTAGGGATTCCCATGGGGGGGGATTACCTTTACATGTGACCATGGGTATTATGTATTTTATTAATGTGTTTCTTTTATTTATTGTTGTATGTATTTTATTAGTGATGTGTTCCTTTAATTAATTATGTTGTGGAGAATTAATATGAGAATCATATGATTAAAATTTAAATAAATTAAATTGGGATATGGAAAGTAATTATAAGAGTTGTTGGTTATTTGTATTAAATTTGTAAGGGATGTGTAAGTTGTGTAAGAGCTTGTGTAAGTCAGATTTTGGAGTATGAAATACTCCACCTCCATGACAAATTCAAATTTGTCCTTGGGGGATGTTTTTGGAGGATTGCCTCTAAATTTAATTTACCAACCATACTTATGGTTGGAGAAGTGATTTGTGACTTTTATAATGAATTTTATTAATCATGTTGCATGTTTTTAATTGCACTTTCTTACATTTTATTTAATTTTCTGTCCCTTGAGGTGTGGGCTTTTTGGAGTGTGCAAGTAACTTGTCATATTTTCACTCACCTCTTTATTGTGCTTGGGAGAATGGATTTTGTCTTTTGTGTTTGAATTGGAGGTGTGTGATGTGGAATCCTACATGGATCCACATCATCCTCTTCTCTTCCTCTTATATATAATTCAAACTCTCTTCTTATTTTGGGGTTGTTGAATCATTTTGAAACTTCATTGGGGGTGTATTTTCTTATGTTTGGACCTCTTGTGGATTGTGGAGGAATTTGGAGATAACTTTATACTTGGCATTGCTGTTTTGAACTGTGTTCTTGGCATTTGAAGCTTGCTGTTGGAAAAAAAAGTAACCATGGAGAGGTAGGAATTTAAATCTTTTTTTTTTTATGTTGTCATTTTCTTGTTGTGTTGTGTGAATGATGCATGCTTTGATTTATTTATTGGCTGGTTGGGTAGACTACCTTAGGGAAGGTGTAGGAGAAGGCTATGGGAAATCCATGTGGGGGGGCATAAGGAATGCCATTGGCATCAGAGTTTTGAGGAGGGAGTTGGGTTTGGGATCCACCATGGAAAAGAAATAGCTTGCATTTCTTACTTTGTTGGGGGGCATAAGGAAATCTATGGGGGGCATAAGGATGTGTGGGTGATTATTTATTTTGGAGGTTTGTTTTGGTGGATGCCCAATTCCCATTTCGGAGGCATAAGTCGCTTCCCCCATAGACCTTTCTCCTTTGGCTTGCATGATCAAGCCTGAGTTTTGATTGGTATGTTTTCAATCGTAGTTGTGAACTACTATTTTATGTTGAACTATGTTTTATATTGAAATGTGCATATTGAAAGAAGGTTGTGTGTTGTGGAAGCCAGTTGTTTCCATGGGTTGAATTACATCTATTATTGTGTTTTGGTTGGGGCTTGGGGGCCAATGATGAAGGAAGGATTCTCTTTTCATTGGATGTCTTGGTTGGGTGGAGAGCGTTGCCTTTCCCCCTATTTTGTTGAGATCAACTTGGAGAAAAAGGAAACTTGCATGTTGTTGTCCTGGAGTAAAGGAAAAATGCAGCTTGATAGTCCCTTGTGAAAACACATTCATTTGTAACCTTTCCCACTTGTAGTGGATGAAATTGTAATATGTATTTCGTAAAGAAAAGATGTATGTAATTGATTGTGAAAGTGAATATTTGAAGTGTGAAAGACATTAACATTCTTCTCTATACATGGAAAAGAAATAAATAGAATTTCTATTAATTACATTAAAAAAAAATGTAAAGATGTTTCTCTTTTTGAATTAATGAAGAATTGCAAGTTCATCTCTCTTTTGCATTGTTGTGATGTAGTTGGAAATATCAAATTGTGATTGGAATCTCTGTTTAATTGCAAAGGAAAGGAAATACGTATGAGAGAATTATATTGCTTGAATTATTTTGATAAATATATAAAATTGGAAATCAGACCTTACCATCTAGCTTTGAAATGAATTTCTTACATACAAATAAATGTATTAGACTAGATTAGAAATAAGATATTACAATTAAATGATAAACTGGATATACAAAATTTTCCTTGAAGTGAATCTCTGCTGCAAATTTTAAAACTGGTAAATTTTAATAAAATATACAGTTCAGACCTACACTTAACAATCAACTTAGAATTGATATAATATAGCATGATAAGATGTTAAGGAACTCAAATTGAAAAAGAAAACTTAAGAAAACAATTTAACCATTGAAAAATCAAACTTAATCCTTTCCTCAGCCATTTTTATGTCATTTGTCTGACAAAATTCCAACTTGGGTAAATTAAGAAAATTAACTTCCCTAAAACACTTTAAACCCTCCCTAGAGCAATCCTCCAGGTCTGTTTGGAATGTTGAGTGAAGGAGGAGATCCAATTTAATCAAATTTAGAAGTTGGAATTTACCAGTTGGCTTTTTAAAAGCCTTCAGGTCGTTTTTGTAAAATTAAACCCTTAAACTTTATCAAAATAAAAAATTTATGTTTTCTGTGCAAACAAGGCATCGAGATATTTATAGAAAGTCCTTGTTTGCCAAAAAATGTGCTTTCTAGCTCAAGTTATGACCCTTTGAAGTTTTCATGCCTTGGCGGAAAATTTGGGAAAATTTTCCCTGGTGGGCCCGTGGACCGAAAATTTCCCGTCGAAATTACACTTAGAATTTTTTTTGAATTTTTTTGTTGGGAATTTTTTTGAATTTTTCTCCACCGGCCCACATCTAATGAGAGGCTGCCACATGTCTTCATAGGGCAGCAGTGGAGGTGTGGCATTTTCTTTTGCCGTTAGACCTTTTTAAAATTTTGGAAAAATTTTCCATTTCGCCCCGCCGGCCCGCGGCCTATCACAGGCTGCCACGTGGCAGATTTGGGTGCTAGTGGGGGGGGGGAGGACCCTTTATTTTTTTTAAGTTTTTTTTGTTTGGAATTTTTTGATAAATTTTTCTACGGCCCCACACTCCTACCCTCGCCTTGGGAAATTCTTCTCGCGAGCACACGGACCCGCGCGTCCAACTTCCCCTTTGTCCTCCCTTCGGTGAAATTAACAAATCAACTCCGCCACCCACCTCTCCCTCTTCCTTCTCCCCAAGGTTAATCTTGGAGTGCCAAATTTCCCTAGTGGACCCACGTGCATGTGGGAATTTTTTTGCTTTCTTCCCCTTTGGGTGAAATGCCCCAAACTATCCCGTCGCCCCGCCCTTCCTTGTTGTCAGCGACAGCTCAGAGGCCACCACATGTCCTTGGAGGACCCACAGAGGTGCAGGCGCAGCTGGAAAATTTCTCCCACATAAGGAAAAATCCCAAATGCCACCCCGCAACCCATTGACCTGAAAATTTCCCTTCACCCTTGCTAGACACGTGTCCCCTTGGGGAAAATTTGACCCCTAAAGTCCGCCTGCTCATAACTTGAGTTATACAAGGAGTTAGGAGGACTTATTTATACCACTAGAAAGGTGAGAAAATTTCCTATCCAATGGGAATTATTTAGATAAATTTTTGATGTGTTAAGTATGAGAAAAATCAAGTTGAAACTATGAGCCTGTTATAGAGTGGGTATGGGGGTAAATTTCTCCCTAAACCTAACTGAAACTTCTAACCCTAAAATGTGAACCTTGTGACCTATGATAATTGGTTCAAAAAAATATGTTCTAGTAATTTTGATTTATTCTGGAACCTAATAGGGTCAATTGTTTTCTTGCAACTTGGTTGTGGACACTTATAATAAAAACAATTATTCCATAATTTTCTAACTAACCCTGGGTTGTTTCTTGGGTCTCAAGTGGGCTGTTTTAACGGGAATCACAATTGCACACATATGCACATAGAACTACATCATGCGTAAGATGTAGTGCAACAATCAGTCATAAGTCCATCCATTTGGTAGCTGAGGACAACCTGACCCCTTCATATGCATCTTTATTTTTTTAGGGTTTGATGCTTGTCTTGGGGTTTTAAAAGTATTTTCTTCATCACTGATTACTTATTACGATAGACAATGAAGGCTTTAGATCATCTAGTGACCTTGTAAATCTGGTTTTTGGACCTCCTGCATAGACCAAGGTTCCTAGAACGTAGAATCAGGTGCCCACAGGTGCCCTGACACTCTCCCAGGAACCCCAGTCCACTCAGATTGCCAAGATTTAAAAGTTTCTTGATTTTGGCATATTGATTTCCTCCTTCTATTTCTATAGTCAACTCTATAACATAGTCCAACAAGCTCACTGAATCACCTAAGATCTTTCCAACCCTTCTTTGCATATTAAGGTTTCTATTTTCATTAGCATAGTTTCCTGGGTCAACTTTAATATTTATTTAGATGTTATTTACATCATTTTAATATTGTTATTTAATGTTTTTCCTAGTTATATTAACTACCATTATTCCACATTTTAGTTAATTATTTTGGTGAACCTGTACTTTGGAACATTTTTTCCCTAGGATCTACTTCAAACCCTAATGGCTAAGCATAGTTCATCTTATTCTTAGATCAGCATGTCTCATTTTAGCATCAATCCTATGTATGATGAAACTGTCATCACTGAGCTCATGGATTTTTATGGCAATCCTAATCTGCCAGTTGATATTCAATAAAAAATCTTAGATGGTTAACAATATGTGCCTACTACTTTTGAAAATTCTCTTATTGGCATAAGTATTGTTGATGACCCGCTAGCCTTTACTTATTATACACCATTCTATACGGCTAGTAGTGATCCCCCTTCCGATATTTCTAAGGAAGTCCTAGATGATTCTCTTATCGATTACATGCTTGGTATTGATAATCACTCACATGTGCATACCAATTCTTGTCCCATTTAAACCATTTCTATAGTTCCATCTCATGAGTCTCCTACTTTTGATCTTGCCTCTTATTATTCATCACAAACTAGTTCTCATACACCTTCATATTATGTTGATGACCATATCGATAGTATGCTTAATGACATTCTCACATATGTGTCTATAGGAGATGTTGATGACAGAATTGATAGCCATGATTTTCATACTTTTCATTCTATAGAATGTGAATCTCTATCACCACTTTCTCATGAGGTTATATCTAGAAGTGTGCATGATTCGTCTTCATATGTTAGTTCTTATTCTACCACCATTTCCTCTCACTTTTTCGCATCATCTACACCTGTTACATCATCTTCTCCCATTATTGTGTCTCCATCGGTTGCTTCACCTCTTAGGGATTTTTCTCATGCTAGTCCTCCCACTATTATGAGTATTCCATCTGTATCATCTAATATAACTTCTTCGGCACCCACTCCTAGTGTGCCTTTAACATCATAATCTCATTTATCTTCTTTTGACATTCCTATGGTCACTCACAACAAAAATTTAAAATCACTCAATACATTATTACCATATTCTACTATTCCTTCACAAGATATCCTATATTTCATGCATGCCATAAGTTAATTACAATCTCAGGTTCAATCTCTCACTCTAGAAAGTAAGTCTTACTATGCTTCTATTGACAATAACTCATTACATGGTAACCCTATTCCTAAAAGTATTTTTAACTACACATTTCCTAAGGACTTTATCATGACTAAATTCACATGTTTTGATGGTACTAGTGACCCTCATGCTCATATCCTTTAATAATGGGTTATTTCTTAAGGATTTTTGACATAGTCTTACTGATGAGGCATTGCAATGGTACACTCATCTTCCCTTTGGGTCCATTAGTACTTACTATGACATCGAGGACACTTTCCTCTGTCATTTTATCATAAAAAAAGGCCCTAGAGTTACTTATGGCCGCCTACCTACTTTACATCAAGGATCATTAGATTATATCTTACGGTTTAATGCTTATATACATAAACTGATATTCCAACCCATTGATTTAGAGAAGTAATTATTTTTTTGTCATGGTTTTATTCTTGCACTTAAGCAAATATTACAATATGATACATGTGATTCATTCACTCTCTTGTGCTATAAAGTCATAGACCTCAAACAAGATTTTCTCTCAGCACATGTCATTGACCCTCCATCCACCTCCACTTCTATTGCACCATCTAGTGCTCCTCCATTGTCATTGGTTGAACATCCTACATAGTGTCTATCTCGACCTAAAAATACATCTCAACCTACTCCAACATAGAAGCATACTTCTTCTCCTCCTCTGTGACAAACTACTTCTCCACCTACTCCATTTGCCTCATGTGAGCTATTTCACTTCTCTCATCACACTTGACCACATGATGTGCTATATGATTTACTTAATGAAATTCTAATTCACTTACCCACTAATCATCATCATCCACAACATCGTGTATAATGTCAGTGTGATCAACCCTATTGTAATTATCATCGCATCAATGACCATAGGGATAATGATTGATTTTCCCTTTATGATAGATTGTAACAATTAGAGGATAAGGACATAATTTCCTTTGGCTCTCACCCATGTGAGTGTTCTATCTATCCTCTTCCTCGTCAATGCATTTCTACCCACATTGACTTATCTTCTCCATCTAATACTAAGGTTGTTATGCGTACACCACCTCAAGTTTTCACTCTTGCATGCTCTCCATCACATCCATCCATCTCTACACCATCGTATCCACCACATACACTCCATCTATCTCATCTATCACATCATGCTATTGCTTCACATCATATTCCACAACCCTTTGTATTATTCCATCCCAACGCATCTCCATATGAAATTCAGTTTGTTTCATACACTCATGCTGCTTCCATCCCATATGCTTCCACTGCTTTGCACCACCTTGGTATTTGGTAGGTGATTACTATCACCTTATCCTCGATGAAACAATTGTGTTCTTACGGTTCTTACATGAGTGTTGGGGGTTTTTCTAAAATATCCTTTCATCACGTGCTTCATCAATTCATATAGCACACTCAATCATTTCTCGATGATGTACTCTTGTTTTATGAGGTTCATTCTTGACTGTTGAGGGGTCTTAATTAAAGACCCTAATCATCCATACACTGGGGGGCATTGTTAATATTCCCCTCATTCATTAAACTAACATAATACCATCATATTCCATTATCAAATTCATCACCATACGTTAGTTCAGTAATCATACATCATCCATTTTTCTATACATTCTACCATCATCATTACACTAATTACGCATTCCAAGTTCCACTCAATAAATATATCAAATTACATATGTTTACAATCATTCACATTATACATTTTTTCTATAATTATCAATGTTATAGTATGAGTCTACATCAATACACAAGAATGATATACAACACATTAACAACAACAAACATTGAGTCACATTATGACATAGACACAAAAGAAAATAAATTCATCACATATCAATAATATATATATATATATGTATGTATGTATATTGAATATAGTCATCATTACAAAAAAAATTCATCATTGGGGGAAACTCCCTCATATCATATATAATAGCACAAATCAAACCTCATCATCACTATCACTTTCGGGTACTGTGAGATTCCTAGAACTAGATGCCTCGCCATTAACTCTACACCATTGTTTGCGGCCTCACTACCTCTGCACTTTCCTACATAATAAGGTGTTCTCCATCGACTGCAAAACCCACATATCGTGAAACTAATTCCTTTGCTAAGGGATCACCATCCAATGCCTCTTTGGCTTGTCAAATATCCTCGCATGCCTCGTCCCTCTGACCTATAAATACATTGCATATCACTACTGCTATGGCCACTGGCTCAAACAGATGGGCATGTTTGCTCATGATATAGTCCACATGATCAAGTATCCCTCCAACAAGTACATCAGTTGACACATTCCACATCAATGTGTAGATGGATATGTCTACTATCAGAGACCAATACATGTCACTTACAACACAAACAACACAACAAATTAGATAACTATTGCCACCACATAAATAAAAAAACAAAGTACACAATAAAACTATGCATATACTTATGCTTAAATAAAGATGCTACTACATTATCAGGGGCATGGGATTCCCCCTCTCCTCCTCCTCCATGTTTGAACCTCACCATGTCTGTAAACAATGGAAACAACAATACCCATCGATGTGTCACCCACCATGCGTGATACTCCTTTGTACAATATGCATCAGCAGAATCTATCATCTCTTTCACCGTGTCTGCCTCATCTATCCCAAGAGGTACTAGTTCCTCTCCTATGGGCCCTAGTCTAGCCCTAACCCTCCTCGATGCTCTAATTTCTCACAAAAATATATATGGATCTTGGGGCATGTCTTAATCCATGCCAATTTTTTGTAATACTCTCTCTACCTGAAATAGCTCAGTGACTCCTAGAAATCAATCCTCTAACCACATAGTCCTACGAATACATTGCATCTCTAAAAAATCCTCTGGACACCCTCCATAATCATGGTATGGCCTCCATATAACTACTTCCAACCCTATCCTATCTATAAATTCCCTATAAGTATCAATGTGCATCTTACACCCATGAACATTAGTTCACCTCCTCGCGTATATCTTTGGACTAGTGCAGTCTCCTCATGGACCTCCAACTAGCCTCAACATGAATATATGCTCATATGTCAATACATGCAATATTGTGGTGGCACCTATCTCCCTACCATGATCTTCATGAGTAAACCTATATACATCCTTGTATAGGTGGGCCAACACACACCGTTCCTATGCATATCTAGTGCTCTCCTCTTTTATTTTCTAACATATATGATGCATCTTATACAAGATACCTACACCTTGCCCATCTATTACTATGGATGAAGCAATCAAAATGACTATGAACTTCCACAAGCATGAAACCCTAGACCTTAAAATAACATCCAAACTAATATGGGCCTCGATAGATACCCGAGACCCCACAAAATACCATCCAGTCACATATGTCTCTCCATATCCTCCAACTACATAACCTATACTCTCTCACCCAAAATTGGAAATTGCATTATGTGATACACATCTTCCAAAGTAACTATCATCCCACCTGTAGGAAACCAAAATGTACATGTATCTACACACCAAATCTCACATAATGCTATCAACATAGGCATATCCCCCATCCATGCTATGTACCATACCCTGAAACGGTCCATAACATCCCACTCATCATCTGATAGGAATAGCCTAAGCAAAGTACTTAAATGACGACCTCCTCAGAATTCCCTTGAGTGAATATCACTCTATGCACCCCAAAATGAAAACAAACATAACATGAAAACACTATACATGTCTAGATACACTCACTTATCACATTGCTATACACTATAAATGTCAATTACACAAGCTTAAAATGCCAATGCAACTTATTCAAAAGCTAGGGCATCTCTAGATGCAGGACTAGGGCACCCAAGAGCAAGACACCAGTGCCTAGGTCTGTGTGCTCCTATCCCAAGGGTCACTACAACCCTTAATGCTCTTTTCTTCTTAGGTTATGTGTTAGAAAAACTGATAAACAATGATGGTTTTCAGACTGTACTGCTGTTGAACTGCACCGATAAAAGTCAAGTACTAGTCACATCATGATGAAGAAAGATCATATTTACCATGTTATTGTGGGTGATTCATGAGGCTACGACGGTAGTCAACCCACTCAAGCTGGCTATGAAATGTTGCTCTCACTTGCAACATATTTACTCACTGATCTATTCACTCTTACAATAGTGTCATAACCAAATGAAGTGAATATGTACTTGATTCCCTTCACGACTTAGCTATTTACGGTTCATCAGCTACTTTAACTACAATTATCTGTACTGATCATCGCATATTGTCACAACTGAAGGATCAAAGGCTAACCCGTGATTATTAGCTCTCTGAGTATGTGGTACTCGGATGGGAATGGAGCTTGTTCACAGAGTTCATTTTTACTGAACTTTTTGTTTACCCTCATTTTATACGAGTTTATGGACATGTGTTAAACTCTTCGTTCAAATTATCCTTCAATAAATCCACACACATTATACAAGATCTTCATGAAACTTCCTATTTATCTTGTGTTTCAAATTTGGCTTGGCAGAATTCATTCTTATCATACGAATGACACAAACGACTGGAAGGTGGGACATAGGAAAAGCGCCATCCTATAGTGCCCTCTCTCGTCACTATGCATTAAATCAATACTACCAATTCATGAAGGTTTCAAACATGTGGGCTGATGGTCAGGGCATGAGAGTTCATGGATCAATTACCACTAATGACATAATATGGTGGAAACAAGCATCCTATTTTGTTTTGTGACATTTCATCACTTCGGCTTAATGGCTTAACCTAGCGGTGAAATAAGCGTTATGACAATATTTCCATACTCGTCGACGCTTATCTCTGTTGGCAGTTGTTGACATTAAAGGTGAGTGGTTTATTTCAGCATAAAATCTGTCTGTGAGTGACTAGGGGTTCGGACTATCAGTCACCATGTATTAGGGTTTTCCTATGTTTAATAGTGGTTCATTTAATCCCGCCGCGGTGTTTGTTATACGTGCCTCCGTGGTGTTCTTGAGGGTTTGTGGAGTTATATTTCATTGTTTTGGCGCACTTTTCTATGTCCTAGTCATGACAAGTCACTCTATGCCTTAGTGGATTGCTTCTATTATGTTCTTACTTGCTCGAAGCTCATCCCATTGTGCCAACACCCAGTGTTTCGAGTGAGGTGGTCTCCGATTGCTTGATTTTACTAGTTAGCAAGATTGTTGTATGGGTTCAAATATCTTGCTTCAGCGCACCTGGGGCTTCCGACCATATATTGTTATATTTTGAGGGATCTGGTTTTCACCTGGCTAGGGCTTGAGGTTGTCTTTAGAGCTATTGAGAATAACACACTTTGTCTCGGTACACATGGGGATCTAGTGTTAGTGACATCCTCAAAGCCATTGTAACCAGTCTACTATTTTTTAATACATATCAATATGTGTTCCATTAAAAAAATCTTCATTGCAAATCCCTACCCCATCTTATTATAAAAATACAATCTTAATCAATATTGCATCATTCGCCCAAAATTACAAGGTTTATCATGTGTCATTTTAGTGAATCTTTCATTACAATATTACACTTTAATCTAGGTTACATTGATCAGATGTGCTGATCCATGGGGTTCTGACACTCTATATCAATTAAGAATAGAAAGACGTTATAGAAGACACAACTATAAAACTTTTCTAGTATAGCATGAGATTCAAATGGAACTTAACAAAACTAATGTACCCGAAAACAACAAGGTACTTAAAAATGTGTTACCGATATTTCCACTCACCAACATAAAGTGGGGGAAAATGTAGTCACAAAATCATGCACTTACTATTACTATTATACTGCCAAATATGTTTTTTATACATAGATCTCACGTAATAAAAGTATCCACTAATGGCTCATCCCCTAATCCTTTTGTCAGTTTGGTAGGTCATTTCCATTAAGTGTCTTACACATTCAAAAGTTACCTGCACGGTTCTTGTCATCTCTCATGGAGTCTTAGTTGTCATTATTTACTCAGTAGTCATCTCTAGTCTTTGAATAGGGGTCCTAAGAAGGGATTGGGGCACCCATCGGCACCCAGTCCTAATTTTTAGGTGCCCTGGTCCTGATTACACTTGGTTCCCATTTAGAATTTCAAGGTCAGTCTTATTAGATTTCCCTCTCATTCCCCTAGGTACTAGTCGGCATGTCAGGTCATTAGTGTCAAAATTTGAGGAAGAGATCCCTATATAAACACAACATACACACTATATTATGGGCATACTATTTATTCTAAGGGATAACTATCTACATAAGGCAAGGGACTGCATTTTGGCACTATTCTTCATCACACACTGCATAAGAAGGGTTTTATTCATTATATTCCCTCCACCATTTGCATCTTACATCTAGCTATTTCCTGCTACTTTGGTGCTACAGAACCCTAGGCACATAATTACACACACATGCACATAGAAATACATCAGGTCTGAGATCTAGTGCATTGCTCATTCACAAGTCCATCCATTTGGAAGCCAAGGCTAGTATGACCCCTTCATATGCATATTTTTTTTTTAGGGTTTGATGTTTTTTTGGGGTTTTGTAGGTATTTTCTTCATCATCGATTACCAATGACATACAACATAGTGTAGAAAATTTAGTGAAACTAACAACAAAGGCTTTAGATCATCTAGAGACCCTTAAAATCTAGCTTTTAGACCTCTTGCATAGACCAAGGAACCCAAAATGTAGACTAGCGCACCCATAAGTGCCTTGATAGTCTCCCAGAAGCTCCAGTTCACTTATATTTCCCATGTTTGTAAGTTGTTAGACTTTTGCATAGTTGTTTCCTCCTATTTTTGCATTCATCTATGTGACATAGTCCTACAAGTTCACCAAGATAGCTAAGATCCTTCCAACCCTTCTTTATATATTAGGGTTTCTATTTTCATTATCCTAGTTGCTTGAGTCACTTTTTTATATTTATTTAGCTATTATTTACATCATTTTAGTACTGTTATTTACTTTTGTTGTTAATTAGATTAACTGTACCATTATTCCACATTTTAGTTAATCACATACACACTGTATATGAAAGGGGATTTCATTCTATTCCATCCACACATTTTTATTTTTATTTAGCTATTACCTACTATCTTGGCATCATTGGTGTGAGGGCAACCTAGGAGCACTATTGGACACACAAAAACACATAACTACATTGGGTTTGAGATGTAGTACAATGATCAGTTGTAAGTCCACCATTGTGGTGGTTGAGGATAGTCCAAAACCTCATTTTGCATCTTTTTTTTAGGATTTGATCTCTATTTGAGGGTTTTGTAGGTGCTTTCTTCATTGCAGGTTTATAGGTACCTCGACGATGCAAGTGTGACATATACGTGAACAAAGAAAAATAATTTTGAAACCCTAACTATAATATCAAAATAAGGTTTTTCAATTTTCTGTAGACTAGGGCACCTATAAATGAAACCAAGTCACCCATGGGCACCCCCATCCCTCTCTAGGTGCCGCAGTCTATCTAGTTCCACTTCTACTACATTTATTTAGTGGTTTGTTATGATGGCGTGTTATTCTATTTCATCACATAGCTTAGTCCTTAGTCACTATGAGGTAAGTAAATATCAAGGTAAGTACCTTCCCTCTTATTTTCTTTCATTAATAAATTAAATAAATTGTTTAAAATTAATATTTCATCGTATATCATTTGTATCATAGTTGTACATTTAGATTAATATAAAATAATTCATATTTTATTGAATCAATATGGTAAGGAGATTGAGAATACACCAAAACCATGGTTCCTATCATGAATGCCTTCGAATGATTCAATTGGATGTTTTATTCTCAATGATCCTCTTGTGCACTTATACCCAGGTTAACAAATGGGGTTTTATTTATTTTCAGGTGTTTACACCCATCCTTGATGATGTTTTTGGATGCATAATGGATGTGATCACCATGGGATTAATATTTATCCAAATCACATGAGACTCAATTCATTTGAAATATGTTTCCAAGAGGAAGAGATGCACCAATTTTGAGACAATTCTCTCGTTGGGATCAATGAGAAAGTGTAAAATCCAATAAAGATGGAAAAAAACTATGAAAAAATTAGTCATTAATATCTCTAAAAACAATCCACTTCATCATGAAAGATATATCTCAAATGAAATACTATTTTAAGAGGAAAATTTTCTCCAAATTTCAGATAATTTGGCTTGCTAAGTCACTGGGAAAATGTAAAACCATTTTAAGTTTTTTAGGGCACAAATGGAGTTTTTTGGCTGGAAAATTATTTCTTGAATAAAAAATAAAATAGGTTATGATATATAATTAAGTATAACTATTCTTAAAGGCATTTTTATATGGATCACTTTGGTAAACCTTCAAGATTTTTTGACCATGAAATCATCGATAATGAGCAAAGGAGCATTTTAGATAGGGAATAGAAATGGTTTTAATGGCTTCCATATGAGGAAAAAATAAATTTTCATGGAGTTTACCTCATGCAATTTATTTAATTTCATGTTTGGGTTTTGGAGGGAAAACATGGAATTCAAAATATCACTTAAGTAAAGGCGGGGTTTGAGTTTTGCACACAAAAACATGAAAATGTTCCCTCTTTACATTATCCACTCCTAAAGGGAACTCTAATGGGGCTAGGGTGCACTTAAAAAGTTTAAAAAACATTTCAAAGTGTTCCCATACATATAGGAGGCCAAAATTACACCCAAGGCCTTAGGGTTTGCATGTTATCACTGCACATAAGCCTATCTTCTAATTTGAAATTACTTTTTACTTTTAGGAAGGACCAATCAAGTTAAGGCACACTTAACGATGTGAGGAATCATAAAACACATTAAATTTTATTTTTCAATCTCCCAAAATGCACCATTCTCGAAAAGTACGCCCAAGTCAATTAAGTTGTTGACATCAGCAACTCAACGAAGAATTACAACATAAAAAACACCTTTTGGGTCAAATACCAAAAATTAACATTTCTAACATGTATAATATATCATCTTGACTGGAAATGGGCCAAAAAATCAAATGGAACCATTTATAAATATTGAAATACATTCTATTTTAATTTTTAGCCAACTCACCCTTTTTATATAGTAAGGCGTGACAGTGAGCTGAGTTGTCGCATGAGCTTGAGATGAGTATGAGTAAAAATAACTCTTGGGACATAAAGGGAACTCAATAATATTAAATTTTACCATTTTTTATTCTCTTGACTCCACTTGATGTTCCTAAAACCTTATGTGTAAGTAATATTCTTTATAAAGATTGGGATGCTTCAATGCCTGAAAGGTTTCCATTCTTGATGCTTAAAAAACCTTATCTTGAGTATTCCATCATATAGTAGAACCTGAAATATTTCAAATGAATATGGTTTGGGATTCTAAATCCATTGGAAGATCCTAAAACCTTCTACATAATCCAACCTTCCTCTAATGACTAAGAACACCTTTTCCTAAAAAAATACTAGAAGTGAATATGTTCCAAAGACTAGTCCAAAGCTCCTAGAATCTTCCCTAAACCATATTGACATGAGTAGAAACTTAGGGAAATTTTCGAATACTAAAATTTTGTAATTTAAAATGAAATGGATCTCCCAAACCATTTCACATAAGTTGAATTTTGTAAAGATATAAATTTGATAATTTTGTCCAACTTCATTGAGAAGTGACAAAACCTTTTGTGGCTTTATCATGTAAAATGCCTAGAAATTTTACATGCCAACAATTGGATCATACTCAAGGAATTGAATTATTTTGATTGAAACATAAATGAGGAAAGAAGGAACACCAAAATCTCACCATCATAAGAAGAATAATGCTTTATCCATTTGGCATAGAAGAGTCACTTTCGAGAAGGGGTTAAGAATGATTGGATGTGTTTGATGAGTTTTTTGCTCCTATTCCAAGTTAATGAAATGGTATACAAGAAAATAAGAAACTACAAAATATGGGAGGGTTTAAGGCTACCTCTGATGTGTGATAATGATAAAAATAAGATACAGGTGCACAAATCCTTTCTGTAACGAGATTTAAGACCTGCACAACACAAAAGACAACTAAACAAGGAAAATGTTAGTAGATTATATGGTGGGATGCCTGACTAAGTCAATCCTGAGAAGTGATGAAGTTCCTATGAAAGATGTCAACCCACTTTACATAGAAAGATTGATAAAAAATAAGAGATATATAACATGCAGGAAATGGGTAGAGTATAAATGTAGAGACGTGTTAAGAAAGAGATCCAATAACAATAAAATGAGATAAAGGGAAGAAAACTAGATAGGATCGATGATGACCTAAGACAATCGACGATGACTGAGAATTGAGAAGATCCAAAGGCTGGAAACAACAAATATGGAACAAATTTTTGGATGTTGAAGATGTCCTAGATTTGGTAGAGAAACACATGAAGCAAAAAGAACCCAGAAAATAGGAAAATGTGGTTAGGGTAGACAGAGTTGACGGTGATAAGAGGAACACAGAGGTAGTCAATGACGACTGAGATAGGAATATCAGATCTTGGGGTTTCAGACAGGAAACACAGAAAGGTTATAGGATATGAAATATCTAGATGTTAAAAAGACTAAGGAACAAATGAAAGAGGGGAAAAAATTCAGGGAAAAGAAATGATGTAGACTGGGTTGATGGTGGCTAGGGAATAATCAACAGTGACCTAGGTTGAATTAGGGTTTGATAGGGATTGATAAGTGGCAAATGAACTATATGAAGCAAATAAGGGTGGCTAATGTCATGGAATATCTCCACATGACAGACATGCCTATAAAAGAGCTAATAAAGAAATGATGAAACAAGCTAGGTATCCAAACAAACTCCAAGCTTCAGATCTCCAAAAATGATTGATAAGAGCTCCAAGATGACTTCAAGACGTTGATTTCAGCTCACAATAAGATAAGAAATCTACAAAATCTCGGTAGTAGCCAGGTCTCCAAAGTTTCATCTTCTTTGAGGAGGGGGGATGATGATGCATTTATAGGGTCGCTGACACTTCGATAGGGTCACCGTCAACTGTAAAGGACTGTTGATTTGGCTGATGGGGATGATGCAAAACTTGAGACATGAGGCCCCATTAGGGTTAAATTAGGTTTTTGAGTTGATTTAATGGGTTAGGGTTGCATAGGGATAAGGAGTGGTTGGATGGTTGGAAACATTAAATACAAAGAGGTGATAAGTCTAGGGAAGATAAATGAAGGATTTAGGGATGTGATTAAGGTGATAAACATGTTTATAGATGATTAAATGTAATTAGGAGTGAATAGTAAAAGATGAAATAATGATGGGATGGGATAGAATTAAGATAGGAAAATAGAAAAATTAGAGGAAATAAATCTGATTTAGGAGGGGAAATGGATTTTAAATAGGATATGAGTGCGAGCATGCACAACAAAGATGAAGAGGGAAGAAAACGTGGGATGGGGGGCTAGCGAAACAATTTTTGGTGTCTACATTTTCCCCTTTTTGTCAAGTGGTTTGTGGTAAGCAAGCCATAAGACAAAAACCATATGTGATAGAAGTGATCCCCCTCAAACTAGGGATCAATGACACAAAGAAGAATCAATTACTAGGTTGATAGAGATAGATGGAAGAAAAGAGGAAAGGGTGGAAAGATGAGAAAAGAAGAGAAAAAATGCCCCAAGTGGAGAGTGATATGACCATTGCAAGAAGGATGTGATAAACAAAAAATAAATATGGCGGTGATCCTGGAAACACATCGATAATGAACATAACACGACCTCAACGAAGGTGACGTTAATGTCCTACAGACCCGTGAGTTGGAAAAGATTAGTGCAGTATGGAGGGAATCAAATGGGAATCCAATCAGATGGATGTGCAAGCCATGAGACCAATGGGTCAAAGGTAGACATCAAAAGTATGCGTAAAAATGTGAGGATGCCAAGACAATGGTTTGAAAAGATGCCAAGAAATAAAGCGGGGAAAAAGAGTATGCGATGTCTATCATATATAAGGAATTGAGAAAATATGCATCTTAGTGGGACAAAAAGGGAAAAAATGGCCACAAAGGTGGACTTAAGATGAGATATGGTGCCTCATGAGGTAACACAGAGATGACCAAAAAGTAGGCTGCTGGATAAGATTAAGGAATTGTGACAAGATAGGCAGAGAGGAAAAAATAAGCTATGTAGGGAAAGGAACGTTGTGTTATAGATGACATACATGTAGAAAGTGGAAGAAAATATAATTTAGATAATTAGATTTGATGATACCAGGGGAAGGGGGAAAAATAGGGTTAGGCCAACAATGATTGGGCTTGGGTCGATATGACTAGGGTGGTCAACGATGGTTAGGTAGGCATGCCTATATAAATGACAGAGATAATTGACAAGGATCATTTGAATGACACAATTTTGAAGATTGAGAGCTCTAAGTGATATAAAAGCCTGAGATTTGAGAAAAATGGATGCCAGTGGAGGAGGAAAGTAGCGCCAGAGGCCTTAGAGAGTGGTAAGTGCCAAAAACCTAACTTTTATTTTATTTTATTTGATTTTTTGGATTTTTAGGTGCTAAAGGCTGATCAACAGTGACTAGGCATGGTCACCGTTGACCTAGGGTAAGTTGGTGTTGATCTGTTTAGGGTTGACATCAACTGGATAGGTGTTAGATTTTATTGATAAGTTTGGATGAAAAATGATGATTTTTGATGACATTTTGGAACTGATGGATGTTTGTTGGTTGATTTTGTAGGCCATAGATACCTTGTATTTGTGAGATAGAGTCCAACCATGTTGGGGACAATTAGAGCTGATGTGACAGATAGGGAGTTGGATCATTTAGATATTATTAGATTGGGTGGGTTTCGTAATTATCAGAGGGTACCTTGAGATACATGGCTTATTATATCATTAATAGAGAGATGAGACCCAAGGACTATCACCTTCTGGTTCTGTATAGGTAAGATGACAATAACATTAGAGGATGTGTATCGTATTTTGAGATTGTGGATCTAGGGTGCACCTATAGTGCCGATCACATTGGAGGGTCGAGGAGATGCACTTAGATGGTTGTTTGGAGTGGAAGCCCTGAACATCACTTTCCCATAAGGGGATATTCATATTAAGACCCATTATCATCCATTGGTGTCGGGGAACCAACTAATATGCTTGGTCATGATGGCGATATCTTGTTATGTACTACTAGATTTAGGTGGGGTGAGATTCCCATGGTCCCTAACAACAGTGGTGGATGATATTGTTGAGCACAAGACAATGTTTGCATTTGGGGTGGATCTCCTAGCACAAGTTTATCATGAGTTGTGGATGTATGTGACAGATAGGAGATCAGGTTTAGATGTGGGATTTCTATTGAATTTTTGGGCATATGAGCACATAGTTATGGTGAGGCCACCAGGGCTTCCATGGGTGACATAGGTGATCACATAGCCTTGATAGTTGGATTCATGAGGTGGAGAGCTAATCAGGCTCATGGTGATAGGGGTGAGTGGGGAGAGGATTGGTATGTGGAGATATTGGGGAGCCTCGCAGTTGATGATGTCAGATGGAGGCCATACAAAGGGTTCCCCGCATGGATTGGCGTAGACATCCAACTCACCTACTTGAGGAGGGTGAGGTGGGTATAGGGGCGGAGGCCAGATATGATAGAGGTGATTCAGTTTCCATGAGTGATGAGGCATTTTGGAGTGGTGCAGATGGTACCTGGGGTGCCGATTAGAGATAGATGTGATGAGGTAGAGGGGGACTTATGTAGTCTAGTGATAGTAGATCCATTGGTGGAGGTGGTAGAGCTAATGGATATAAATGAGGATGACATGGGGGATGTAAAGGGGTATGTGGAGTGGATGAATCAGTATTGGGTGGCCCATAGAGCTGGGGAGATAACACAAGGAGGAGAGGAGGAAGCACAAGGAGGAGAAAAATTAGTGCCATTGGGAGGAGAGGTGACAGTGCCTATAAGAGGAGAGAGGGGAGGTGCATGTGGAACATTGAAGATATCACGGTTACAGGAAGAACTAGATGCATCTCGTTAGGAGTGGGATATGATGCACCAGGAGTGAGATGTGATGCACCAGGAGAGAGAATTGGCTATCCAACAGAGGGATAGATACCAGAGGTAGAGAGAGGCCTTACGAGCTAGATATGGAGATCTGGGCACTTCATTAGAGGTGATAGGGGGAGTGCACTAAAATAGCTACACAAGGGGACCAGATAGATGGCTCTGCATGGTTCTGTGACATTGGAACAATATTAGGATCTAACAGAGGAGACACAATATTATGAGCACATAGTGATAATGATATTACATGATGTACCTCGTTATGCGGCATATTTGGATGGTGAGAGGAGATCGACATGATAGATGAATTGAGGGAGTACAATGAGTGTAATGCAGTCAAGGCATGATCATGGAGCAGATGGTGAATATGGAGGACATGTTCTTGCCCTAGGAGAGAGAGTCTCTGATTTTGAGTTTATCACTTAGTGGGTGAACATTGTAGGTAGATATAGAATTTTGATGTATAGAGTTAATACAGAGAGCCCAATTGAGGCCTATCACTGATGTATATACATTCATCGATGATAGATGTTTATGATTATATATATGATATGATTTTTGTGTCTCATACGTGTTGTGATATGTGGATGAGTAGATTAGATGTATGCATTGATTTTACATTTTTATGTGAAATAGATGATGATTATATTAGGTTGAGTGGATTATGGATGTGAAGATAAATTTGATAGATATTGATTTGGTTATGGATGTGATGTATTGATTAACTTATATGATATATTGATAAGATTATATGTGGAATTAACATGATGGATTTAGATGTTAGACCAGATATGGAAATGATGTGATGGATTTAGATTAGATATGATGTGATGGATTTTAAATTAGATGGGATGGATTTGGATGTTGGACATGATGTAATATTAGATGTGATGGACTTAGTGTATATGTAGATGTGTTAACTGGATTGAATATAAGATAAGATGATGTAATTGGATTGGATTGGATGTGATAAATTAGAACATAGAGAAAAATGGAAATCCATGTTCAATGTGAATGAGTGTGATACGATTGGATAACAAAAATGATTAGAGCAAAAAGGTATGAATAGAACGTGAATTTTGTTAGGGTGACGTAAATATAGGAATTAAAATTACATCATAGTAAGGAGTGTACATAGGATAGATGATTTAAGACTGGATTAGCAGTAATACATGAGAGGGAACATGAACAAATCAATGCACTTACAGCCATATGATAGGTGTTAACTCATAACTAATGATAGTTAGTTGCATGTAAGATCATGAGAGAAAGATGGAAGGTGTGCTTACATACTTACTGTATACACAAAAGGGTTTAGATGTAGGATTGTACGGGGAAAATAGTTTCTCCTTAGGTGGTTTTTTGAGGTGTATGCCCCAACTCTTATTAATATTATGCAAACTTGATCAATGTGGGAAGTTTTCTTTAGAGGGAAAAGATGACTGATGTAGGAAGATTTCTTAGGATGCTTTCTTTTGGATGGATTTATTTTGCATTGATATTATGAAGGTAGAAAAATGCGAGAATCCTTTACTACCATGATATAATAAGGTATCCATCCTTTGAGGGAGTGGTCTACAATTGGATTTTTGATTTGAAGTTTTGAATTTTGATTGTATATGGTAGGATAAGGTATGCAATAGATTTTCTTTGAGGGATCAATCTATAATTTTGATAATATTTTCTTTATTTGAACAAATTTCCTTCAAGGGAGTAGTCTGTTTTTGGATAATATAACTTTGATATGTGCATCCATGATTTGTTGATTTTAAGATAGAGCTGAGGATATCCTAGCAGACCACTTGTGGAGGGGAAGTAATGTGTACAAGCTACACATATGGAGCCTTATCATGGTTCCAGTAGGTAGATAAGAAGGAGATGAATGTAATGATCATTGGGGTTCCCACCTAAAATGAGGAAATTTTCTATAAGGAATATGCTATGAGTAGAGACATGGTGCTCATATTCAAGGTCACAGATAGGATAGTGATGGAAGACCACATGATTCCAAATCATTACGATGGAAAATGGAGAAGGTTAATGATGGAAATGAGATTGTTAATGCGACTAAGGTCATGTTGGTAGGTTTGTTAACAATAGAAATTCCACAAGTGCAATGTGTTGAGAGTTTTTGTTTCTATTTTACCATTAAGGGAGGATAAGTGATAGGCCCCAGACCCATACTTATGAGTGATAATGTATGGTCCAATCTAGTTTGGAGAAAATTTTCCATGTTGGCTCCTTTCCAGAGTAGTGACATTCTGATTTTCTTTTAAGACAAGGTCACCAATGTTAAATTCATGTTCTTTGAGATGTTTATTATAGCCACATTTGATACATTCTTGATAGATGTGATGATGTTGGAGTGTGATTAAGTGACATTTATCCAATAGTTCAAGTTGTGTTAGATGCTCTTAGTGATAGTCCTCATCAGAGATGAAGTCACAAAGAGAAAATTGCAAGATGAGATTTGATCTTTGAGAGGAAGGATGGATTTAGAGCCATATACAAGAGAAAAATGAGTAGCACCCGTAGAGGTGTGGATGCTAGTCCAATAATCTCAAAGAGCGAAGGGGATATGAAGGTGTCAGTATCAACTTGCCTTATCAATAATTTTGGCAAGAATGTTACAAAGAGTTTTGTTATTAGATTCGGCTTGGCTGTTAGCTTGTGGATAATATAGAGAAGAGAAGATAAGATTGATATTGAAGGTGTCATAAATCTTCTTAAGGTATTTGTTTTTGAAGGACTTTCCATTGTTCGTGATGATTTTGTGGGGAACGTCGAAGCAACATATGATGTGTTAATAAAAAAATTCGACAATTTTGATAGCTTAGGATGATGTGAGTGGAATGGATTCCACCCATTTAGTGAAATATTTCGGTAGTGGTGAGGATGTAATGATGATGTTGAGAAGAACATGGATTGATGAGACCAATGAGGTTAAGTCCCCATTGTGAGAAAGGCCATAGATCTTGAGTCGACTGTAAATCATGGCTAGGGATATAAATAAGATTAGAATGTTTCTGACACTTAATGCACTTTTTAACATATTCACAACAGTCTTGGTTGAGGGTGGGCTAATAGTATCCCATCCAAAGAATGCACTTAGTGATGACAAAACCACTAAAGTTTCCACCACAGATGCTGTCATGGACTTCTTGTATGGCTCAGATAGATTCATGGGATTTAAGGCATTATAGTAAAATACCATCAAACCCACATTTATAGAGGATGCCACCAAGGATAACATAGTGGTTGGCATGCATGAAGGAATGACCTCCTACCATTTTTGGATAGTCGGAGGGAATTTTGGATTGAGAGAGATAGTCAAAGAACTGGGTATACCAGAGATCAGATTGGTTGGTGTCGATGAGATTAATACGAGGAAGCTCATTGGTATGGGATGGTTGATCAATGTGATGGAAAAAAACAAAGAGTTTGGAATATTCCATTTTCTAAGGGATGAGTGATGTAAGAGATGCCATGGTGTATGCAAAGTGCTTGGAATAATGAGGAACAATTTGGATAGTGTATTGATTGAAGGCTTCAAGGAGAAAGTTGACAATGTCCTATTTTTGGAGGACTTCATTTTTACATTGATAAAATACCTTGATTTGATTGATGATAAGTTTTAAATCACCTTAGATTTCAAGGATTTGGACATCGGTCATGGTAGCAGTTCAGAGGCCCAAGATAAGGGCTTCATACTTAGCCATGTTATTGGTACATTCAAAGTTGAGCTTGTAGATGACTGGGATAGGGGTTTCCTAAAGAGGAATAATGATGATGCCAACACCTCTCCCTTATCGACACTTAGAATACTCATGATCGATTATGTTGATGGATTCTTTAGGAAATTGCTTATGGGAGATTTGATTACTAGGAAGAGGGGTTTTGGCTAGTTGATCAGTGATAGCTTGGCCCTTGATTGATTTTTGAGAGATGAACTCTAGGTCAAACTCAGTCATGAGCATGAGCCATCGAGTGATGTGATCATTATGATAGGGTTTGGAATGCATGGTTTTAATAGGGTTGAATCTAGAGATGACATATGTTTTGTGATTGATAAAATAGTGGTGAAGTTTGGAAGTTGCAAAGTAGAGATCATAATTTTTTTTAGCATTGGTGTAGTGGGCTTCATTGTTGTGAAGAGTTTGACTAATATAATAGACAACATGCTCCCTACCCTGCTCATCGCGGTGTGCCAACATGGAACCTAGAGCATGGTTAGTGGAGTAGAGATGTAGAGATAGAATGACTCCCCTTTGTGTGGAGGTGTGAGCATAGGTGGTGATAAAAGATGCTGCTTAAGTTTTTCAAAAGCCTTTTGAAAATTTCCACCCCACTTGAAATCGGTGTATTTTTGGAGGAGATGATGAAAAGGTTGGAAACAATCAGAAAGTTGCGAGATGAAGTGATGGATATAGATTGAAGTCAGCCTTGGAGACTACAAAGTTTCTTTAGATTGATAGGAGGAGGCATCTCAAGGATGGCCTTGATCTTAGTGGGGTCAAAGTTCAATAACCAATACCCCTGATAGAAATGATGAAGCTAAGGAGTTTTCTAGTTAGAAATCCAAACACACACTTGGTGGGATTGAGGCAAAAGGAAGTATCGGATAAGGCATGTGAAGAGGATTTCAAGGATGACAAGATGATCCTATTGATGTTTAGATTCACCCAAGAGATCCTCGACATAATCCTCTACAGTTTTGTGGATGAGATCATGGAAGATATCAGTCATGGCGCATTTATGGGTTGCCCCTATGTTTTTCAAACCAAAGGGAATAATGCAGTAACAAAAGGTTCCCCAAGGGGTGACAAAGGATTAATTGTGTGTGTCTTCTAGTGTGATAAGGATATAATTATAATAAGAAAAACCATCCATAAGAGATAGCATTTCAGGGCTAGAAGTTAAGATGACAAGCTAATCAATGTTAGGAAAAGGGAAGTCATCTTTAGGGTAAGAGATATTTAAATATCAAAAATAGGTATAGATAGGAAGCTTCCACGAGGCTTTGAAAATGGGCATGATGTTAGAAACCAAAAGGGATAATCAATAGGATTAGTGGTTATCTTGCCAACGATCTGGGAGTCTAAGTCCCTCTACTTAACTAGTGTAGTTACTGTATGTACATGCACAAGTGAAATGTGAGTTTTATCTTGGTGGAATTTTGACTGGGGATCCAACAGGGGCACTCCACTGACCCTGCTGAAAATGCTTGCATATACTTGTAAGAGATTACTTTTATAGGAAGGCGGGAAAGGGAATGAGAAAATTAGAAAAGAGAAAAAGTAATGCTGCAAGTAGAAAATTAGAGACTTGTATACACCAGCCAAAAGTTTCATTACATGCACTTGAATATAGAAGAAAACAAATATGTGTAATAGCTATAAGAATAAATGAAGCTTAATGGGCACAAAGTACTAATAAAATCCTCAATCAAAGAGGCTAAATTTCCTTCTTACTTTATTGAAGCTCAAGCAGAATTTGTACATAGTGTGAGAAGTAGAAGACATTTTTTAATAGGAGAAATGGAAGAAACTTGCTATCTCTTTCTCTCTTCACAAGGATAAATATCTCATGAATTCACAAAAAATAGCTCCAACATCTAAGAATCCAAATTTAGAAGACTTTTTTGAAGACCATCAAATGAGGATATTATTACAATTTATAGAAGAGGAGAAAAATTTTCATCTTCCCGGTGACTTTTCGAATACCTTAATGTGACTTAAGACTGTTCATATTCCGCTTTAAATATTTAAGTCCCTTATATAATAGTGAGGTTACTTAAATTTACATTATATTTCTAAAGTCACTTAATTCATATCAAAAAGTGTAACTCTCAACGCAAAAATATAACATTGAGGAGAGAAAGTGTTGTATGAGAAGGGAAAAGAGAGAGAAAGGAGAGGAAGAAGAAGAAGAATTATGTTGAAGGATGGGATGCTACGATGGACTTAGCCTCATTCTCTGACTACTCTCCACTTTGTGATCTTGATAAGGCTTTTTTATTTCTAAGCTCTTGTTTGAAAGGAGCCACTACTGGTTCTACTTTGTTAGCATGAGGGATACGAATGCAGCTCAAGGTTTTAGTCCATCCATTAGTCACACTATTGATGTCCTTGCACTTTCTGAACCATGATGAATGCTTCTCTGCGATAAGTGCAATGGAGGATCATATTTCTAAGAAGAAGTCAAGAGTATCCTTAGTGAAGGACAATGGGTTGCCCACCCCTTTCTTGATGTATTCTTTGAAAGGGCTGATCAACTCATTAGCAGTTGAGTGTTCGCTCATTGCAGGTACTCCAAGTTTATGAAATTTTTTATTTATTCTTTCCCGCAGCTTTTATGTTTGTTCTTCTTTCTCCTCTAGCTCTATGAAGGCCCAATTGATTTCTTCAAATCTGATTTCCAGGGCCCTCGCCCATACCCATGTCAAGTCTTCTATAAGAGTTTCAAAAACCTTCTTATCGATCGATCCCTAATGATGGGTGTTTATAATCTCACTTACTATTGGTCCCAGAGGTTCCCAGTAATCTCTTTCTTTCCCCACATCCTCTTTGAGTGCTCATGTTCTGTTGGCGGTTGTGCACATGTATGCAAAGAGCTTGATTGCCTCTTGAAGTGCTGACTTCCCTTTTTTGGAGATTGAGTTGATCCATTCATTATTTTCTCACCCTTGCATCGTGAGCTCATGTGTTCTCCTGATGGATTCCGGATCGAGGCTACTAATGGGTACCAATTTCTCAATAGGAAGTGTTAAAGTGCTTGGTTCCACTAGGTGTTGCACATAAGATGAAAAAGTTTGTACTTGTTCCTCAGCACCTCAAGATTCTCTTTATATTCTTTATTCCTTGCCACCATGTGAGTAGAATATTATTGGTATATGTACAAATATCTTTCATGAGTAGCTCGTCCCAACTAGATCGTGCTCATCTCATAGACAACTAGTGTCATCTCATCCAATGGCTAGATTACTTTTGGCCGAGCTACTTCAATGTACTGATTACCTATATCCCCATTGTAGAATCGTGATGCCGTCTGTGCAATATTTCTTTACCCTTTTTCTTTAGCCATTGAGACAATTACTAATATACCAGGGGTTAATACTTGTTGCATAGTGTGAGTGTCAAGGATGATCATTTCCCAGTTCCATGGAAACATCTCTCCAGATTCAGGCTCAATGATGGATGCATCAACCATTCTTTATTCTGATGGAGGAGGCAAGTCCTAAATGAGAGGAGAATTGGAATCAACAACATGCAAGACCTCTTGTAGTGGCTCAAATACTGGATCATGAGTCATATGCTACTCATTCACTTGTGAATCTGTTGTTGAATTTTCTGTCTGCATTACCAGGATCATGTCTTCCTCTTGTGGCAACACTACTGAATAATTTTCTCCCCCGAATCTTTTGGATGTCTTCAATTACATGGTCTTATTTTTTGAACTTACTCTAGAGTGTTTAGATATGGAATTTACCTCTACTAATTTTTAAGACAAATGATGTGAAGCTTGCTTTTGGCTTGGAGAAATTCCTTGTGACCAAATGGTCATAGTCCTCTTCTTTTGAAACCAATTCCTCATTCTCCTCACCTCCTTTTCAGTCCACTCTAGTATATCTCTTGATTCACAAACATGCCAATTGATTTGGGGCATTGGGGAAATCTTTACTGCTACATACTTAGGATCGTACACATCTGTCCCCTCATCATGTAAGATGTCTTCATACCAAGATAACTTGAATTTCTTCATCTCATTGATCATCATCCTTATGTGATCTTTTTTACGTACTTCAAACTCATCAATATAATTGGCCCAGTAGTCCTTGATTTGTGGCTCATGTTGTAATTATGGGACATAGAATGAGTTAGGATATTATCAGATGTAAAAGTTGGGCCTGGAAATGTAGGAATGCAAAGTCAGATGTGTGAAAGTGGTCTCCAAGTGAGATGTGTCATTTGAGATTTTGTATGTGAACTCCCCTAGAGATATAGGGAATGAAATAAATTTCTTTCTCCTACTTTTGAGCTTGTTATTTACTTGGGTGATCTACCTGCAGAGTTCAAACAATACAATCTGGTCACTAAGGTACTTAGGTAGTTTAAATGGAGCTTGGTCGAAGCCAACGACTTGTATGTAGGAGAATGTTGAGAATTGTATGAAGTATAAGCCATATTCCTTAATCAGGGATGCCACTTTTGGTGACATCCTAGCTTCAAGGTCCCCTTCCAAGATTTAGACCACATACATGGTGAATGTATCATTCATGCAGGTGAAATGCCTGTTTCTCTCCTCCAATATCAATTGCATAAGTTTATCGAATGCAGGTACCTTGGAAGTAATGTTATGTGTGAGAGAGAATCCCTTAAATGATTGCAAGCTTGCGAGGAGATAAACCAAATAAGAAGTCATGAGGAACTTCTTTGTTGTGGGTACTTAGAGTAGTTGTAGATGGAAATTTTCACTAATGATCTGCCCCTATTCAATTCTCTGCTTTCCTTCTGTCAATGTCAGGATGAAAATACCCATTTAGTTATGTAAGTCTCTCATGCTTGCTTCACCCATTACTATACTGAGGAGAGTGATGACATCAGGATAACCTTCTTGGAATTCACACCTTGGTAGATTCTTGGGTATCCTAGAAGGATTCCTTCCTATTTTCAACCATGATCCGAGCACTACTCCTTGGACATATGAATCCATTGTCTCCCAATCATGCACATCCCTTTCCTTGGAAATGACAACCATGTTGGGGGACGTCGGTATTTATAGAGATATTGAAATGGTCCTAGAGTTGATGATCGCCATCATTACACCGTTGTCATCTTGGATGGTTCATGTCTCAGGCTCGTAGTGGAATGAGCAGGATAGGACTAGCTCAATAATTCACACAGACATTGGATGCCCTGTAGTGGTGAACAAGCCACTTGTGAAAATCTTGTCTTTAATCCTCCTTCGATCCTTGGAGGCCATGAGAGTCTTAACGTCGTTCAAGTCCATGTACGAGACATCATTGTCTTCCACATCATACTTACATGCAAAGGGCTATGTCAGCTTCTAACCTGTCCATTTTGTCTTTATATCTCCCTTTGAAAAAGAAACTTACTTTTTTTAGTAAGTGTGAAAAAGTAAGTCCCTGATATTCGACTGGATGTTGCGGCTTAGTTTTACTCTTTCTCCTTACATTCCTCATTCCTTATTGATCAAATTTCTATTTTTAGCAGGTGCTCGAGGGCCCACATACTATTTTTAGTAAGTTCAAAAAATGTTTGTTCTGGTGAATTCTCAGCTATAGTGCACCTCCAATGTCTTCATCTCCTTCGCAGGTTCTTCTATTGGTGACTTTCCCAAAATATCAATTACAATGTAGTAGACCTACTATTTTTAGAAAGTTTGCCTCTGGGATTCATATTGACATGGAACATATTTTTTTGATATGGGTTTTCTCCCAAATTCATCCCTCTGAAATTTTGGGCCCGCCCGCTTAATAATCCAGGAGATTTTAAAGTTTTAATTTTCGGACCTAGCAGTGCTTCTGGGTACGACAACCATTAATGGACCTCAAAATTGTGGGTTTAGTTTTCTCCTACATTTACAAAGAAAATTATATTTTTTATTTGGGTTTTTACATCTGGTGCTTCACGTGCGATCTTACTTCAATCCGACAACCAGTTTGACGGGAAATCCCACTTCTTTATTCGTTGAGCTAGAAAGGAGATTTCTTCATTGTGGACGCTCTATTGCACAAGGGGGGAGTTTGAAGGTTCCTTTTTGATGGTCTTGGGTAGAGTAATGAACAACAACAAACTTTTTGTCATTTCATGCACTGACTTGCAATATTTCTTCAGTTCATTTTTAGGCTATGAAGATTTTCACTATTTTCTTCCTCTTGTTCTTCATTTCTCCTTCTTGTTTTGATGAAAAATACTTCCGATACTTGCACATCACTGTGGGGAATGTGTTTTAGTTCTTGGGTTGAGCAGGTCTGAGCATTTGCAATGGAAGAATGATTGTAGAATGTTGCAAAGGAAGTATGGAGGAATGAAGTGCATATATAACTATTAGAAGTTAGAAGCGGGAAAAAGCGACACTTGGAGAAAAATTAAAAAGATAAGAACAAGTATGGTTTGGGCACATTTTTCTATGCTTTAAGTCCCTAAACTTAGGGATGTGAGGGACATAAAATTTTATGGTGGTCAAGAGGATGACATGTGGCATTTGATCTAACGACAGGGAATGAAGGAGGAAAAAGCTTCTTTAAAGCACCGGGAGCTGAAAGGTGGTCACATGGGTGTCCAAAAGACTCCCCATAGGGGCTGGGAGAATTTTTAAAGGTCTGATTTCCACCAAATCAGATGCATAAGGGACATCAAATTCCACGGTGGTCCTGGAGTTGACACATGGTGCCCGATCCAGCGGTAGGGAATGAATGTTCTGAATAAGCACCTGAGGGCTGAATTGCGGTCACGTGAGTGTCTTCCACCATCTCAGGTGCATAAGGGAAATTAAATTCCACGGTGGTCTTGGAGCTGACACGTGGCACCCGATTCAATGATAGGGAATGAATGCTCCAAATAAGCACTTGGGGGCTGAATTGTCAAGTCAGGAGGTCAGATGAGGGTCCCTGAAGTCACATGGAGGCCGGGAAAAATTTTCAAGGTCTTATGTACCTGAAATCATGGGTTTTAGGGACATGAAATCCCTCCAGTCTCCTTGTGTTGACACGTGTCCTCTCGAAAAAATGACTAAGTCCTGAATTGCCTTTGAGAGGGTAACTTGGATCGAAGATAACTTGAGATCTCGGTGGAATTTATTGGTGAAATTTTATAATATCCTAACTTGAAATGGAATTTTTAATGCAATAGTGTGGGTATCACATCTTGATTCAAGCATCTGATCCTTGAAAAATTGGATTTTGTATCTAGGACTCCACTTGTGCCTGAGAAACACTGCCTACCAATAATATGTGCCAAGGTGTTGTGAAAAATATTATTTCACCATCATGTAGATATTAGAATCCTATTTTTGATGATGTTTTTTTTACTTCCAAATCCATTCGGAGCTCTCAGAATCTTATTCTAAAACCTAGCAACTATTTTAGGCCTGTGTACTGCTTAGGATTGTGAACCCTGTTTTTTACTCAAACTGCTCCAAGTCTTGCAGAACTTCCCCATACCTTCCAAAATAATTTCCATGATGCTCTAAGGTCTTCCATTCACCTTCATGTTGAATTTTTTCCTTTTTTTCCATTCCAGGGGATGATCCATTCCTGGGAAGGCCAGCGATAACCCTTCCTGTGACTGCCCAAAATTTGCATTTTCAATGAAATCCTAAAATCATCTAGGGGGAATGAATGGAATTTCCTAAATCACATATAGGGATGTTATAAATTTGGTTGGGAGTTCATTTGGACTGACTGGACAGAGCCATGGTTTCCTAAGAATGATAGAACATAAAAATTTCAGCATAGGGGTATAGTTGTCGTGCTTGGAAACTTTTAATTTAGTCATTGCACATTTACATGACAACAATATGATGTAGCTTATGATTACATGTATTAGTTTTAGGGATGGTGAAAATATTATGGATTATGATAGGATCAAGGTTGGGCATGTTGATGTATGACCATGCGAAGGCCTATCTATTCTTAGAGAGGAAAGTAGTGAAGGATTCTCACTTTCGTCAATCAAGAGATTTGCTGGCCTTGAGGATGCAGGATTGTTGCGAAGTCCCTATGTTAACATCAATGATGGATTCATTAATAAGGGTGGATGTGTCAGGAGGTGATGCCTTATGAAGATGAGAATATTATACCCCATATAGGAAATAATAGATTCATCATCACTGCATTGAAGGATGTCGATGGTAGGGTAATCCTACTCTACCATGTTAGGGAATTTAAAATGAAGGGACCTAGTTTCACCTTCATCTTGATAGGTGATTGGTCCTAGAGTGATCGTGGAGATTAAAAAAATTTGGGAGGAAGGGACACAGTGTCATCTATGTACATGGGATCATTGGATGGGAAAGGGGATGATGGATAGGTTTGCATGGGTGATTTAATATAAGTACATGCAAGGGAGTGAGTGGGGATTTCCTTAAATCCCAATCCATACTTCTCATGGGGTTTTTAGTATTGATCAAGGAAAAGATCATGCATAAATTTTTAGTATAATCCAAGATTAAATCCCTTCCCTGCATAATGATGGAGATATGTGTAGGAAAAATATTTTTTACAGAGGAATTTGAAGCCATTTTTGTATGTCTTAGTATGGATTTGATTGTCAGCATGAGATAAAGGGTGATCGATGCCACCATAAACAAGATTGGTATTTAAGTGAGGTGGGACAAAGGGAATGATATCCCTGATGTTAAGTTGATACATGTGATATTTTTCAAGTCCACCAAGTTGATTGGGCATGGGAAGTGCATTGATGAGTGATGATTTGATACTACCCTAATAAGAGACAATGCATCACTTTTTTTGATATATTCATCATTAGGGTAACTTAGATGCAAGTATGGATGAACTAGTGGATTCTTCAGAAGATGAATATTTCTTAGAGTATGAGCATGTCATTCTGCCTGATAGTTCATGTGACATGCTATGAAGGGAGGAAGATCGGCGGAGAACATATGTAATTCTCCCCTTATGTTCGTACTTAAGGATAACTATGGAGGATAGATGGGATGTAAATGCATAGCATGGATCCATGGGAACCCAAGCAAAGATGTTATATTATAATTCCCATTCTACAATGTAGAAGAGTTCATGGAGAATATTTTCACTACCATGGAGAGGAAGGATGAATGTTCCCTAGGCAAGGGAAACAATGTCATTAAAGGTTCAAAGGACCACGGGTTATTGAGTGACAATAGTTTTGGGAAGATTGATTTTGATTGAAGGTGTGGGTATGATATGATGTTAATGTTATCACCATTATCAATCATGGATCATCTAGATGAAGGTTTCATTGATACCAATGGTGATAAAGAGGGGAAGGTCATGATATCTATGGGTATAATGTTTGTGATTTCAGAATACATATGAAGGCTATGGTGGACATAAGTATGTAAGAGATCAAACAAGGGATGCTGAAAGGTTGAGGTTCATTGATTTTGATTGGGATGCATTGTAAAGACTTTGATGAGATCCTGGTCAATGGTTAGGGGAGATTTATATAAGATCTCATAGAGGGAAATTTTTACAAGAGACTTGATATAATTTTTTTATGATGATTTGTCTCTATGGAAACAGTAGCATTTTAGGCTTGCAGAGTAGCTTAGGATATATACCTTGGCCTTAGATGTAGAGGGAGATTAAAAAATATTGTTAAGAGGATCATCAATGATAACCCTTGGTTTTTTTGAGGGGATGATTAAGAGTCATCGGGGAGAGTGAGCATTGACATAAATGACAATTATGATAAAAAGGGGACCATATTTAAAGTGTGTAGAATTTGGTGGAGGGATTGTGACTAAAGATGTGGATGGAGGTAAACATTTAATGGCCTTGGAAGTTAGGAATTTATTTTGAAGGTTTTTCTTGGGTGTAGATGAGCTAGTTGATGAAAGAGTGAAATCCTCTTAGATGAGAATATCATCCTCTTGAATGTGGTTATTGATAAGGGTTTAAAGATCCTTGTAGTACCCTGTGTCATTCCCATGGAAACAATGATAGGTGTAGATGATGTTTTAATCAAACCACATTGGTTTCTACACACGTGAGTTAAAGGATTTGATGAGGGAAGGGTAATTTCAGATGCTTGGATAAGACGATGAAGGATCTTGATATAAGACCTAATGGGGGTTTTGAAAGATGAATTTTCATAGAATTTGGGTTGATTTGATTTAGGAGAAGAGGATGAAGGAAAAAAGGGTTTCCTACTCTTATGGGGTTTGGTACAGACCTTAGATTCATAGTTGGACTTGGAAGGAGGAGTAGATGGTTTTGGTTTGGATGTGGTAGTGATGGGAGATTTTGATGAAGGACATGGTCCCAAAATAGATGGATGAAGTCCTAATATGGATGGTTGGATAGTGGGTTGTTTGGTTTGATGGGGCTTCTGAGGGGGAATCTCTAAATTCTTCTGTGGATGAGTAAGAGATTTTTGGATGGGGGTGCCAAGGATATTAGGTGTTTGTTGTGAAGTCTTTTCCTTGGTAGGGATAAAAATAATTTTATAAGTGGTGTATTCTTAAGAAATATGATTAGATGGTTTGGATGTGGGTTGTGCCAGAGATGTGAAGGTTGTGGATGTAGACAACTCTTGAGCAACACAATTGGTAGTATTAGAAGGGGTTGTGGATTGTGTGGAATTTGGGGGTGTTGATATAGAGGTTTTCATATTTGTCTGAGGTGATGATGGGATTGAGACATTTCTTGTGATAGAGTCGAGGGGAGGTATCGATTTTGTAGAGGTTTCAAGATCTGATATAGATGTGGTCGTGGATTTAGATGTAGATGTGGATAAAAATGTGGCTATAGAAGTTGATATAGACATGGGTGTAGATGCAGATGTAGAAGTAGAAGTAGATTTATGTATAGAAGCATATGTGGGTATAGATATTGTTTTAGATGAAGGTGTAGGTGTGGGTATAAAATCTGATGTAGATATAGATGTGGGTGTAGTTATTGAAGTAGATGTGGGTATAGATATTAGAGTCTAGCTTAAAATATTGATTGTGTGGGTATCAAGCACTTGAGATGTAAGATGGTTGGCTTGGTTTTTTTGTGGATGATTGGGGAATGGTTTTCTAAAGACATCCTATGGTTGATTAGGGGGAGTATTTGGATTTTCTAAATGGACATTTCCATGGCCGATAAGTCATTACACTATGTCCTTAAAGGTATGACATTTCTTGATATCATGGCAATAGAATTGATGATCTTTTCAATAATGGTCCTAATGATACCATGCAGGTTTGAGACATGAATCATCAAAAAGGTAGATGGGAGTAAGTTAGATAAGACATAACCATGATTTTTTCAAATATGGAGCTATACAATTATCCAAGAGGAGTATAATTGGGGGTTGGTTAAGGAGATATTTGTGGAGGCTCGACATGAGATGTGGATATAGAGGAAGTTTTTACAATAATGGAATTTTTCGCATTCTTTGAATTTTTGTTATGGGTGAATGATTTTGTGAATTTAGTCTTGGGTCTATTAAAGAAAATATCAACATGGCCTTGCTCAAGGACAAGTAGTTATAACTTGTGAGCCATGGTAAAATATTGCTCGAAGGTTTGTAAGGACTAAATTTCATGGGTGGATGAGATATGTTTTGCACATGATCTAGAGAAGAGATCAATGAGTTTTGTTTGAGCTAGAGAGAAAAATATTTTATTAATAATGTTGCAAAACCTAGTGATGAAATCAACAATTCATTCATCATCAAATTGTTTGATGGCATAAAGATCAATGATGGTTATATTGCATGCTATGTTGATAGAGAATTGTTCAAGGAAAAGTTACAAAATTTGTGTGAAGGATAAGAGAGAATGTTGAGGAAAACCATTGTACCGATATAAAGTGGGTACGGCTAATGAAATAGGGAAGGTTCAAACATGAGATATTGATCATGGGAAATAATATAGCATAAGTTCCTAAAGGAACAAAGATGTTGTTAGGGATATTCCTTGCTGTTGAATTTAGAAAATTTAGGAAGATCCCAATGTGGAGGATATGGCTCAATGGATATGGATGGATTGATAGGTTTGTTATAGATTTTCTCATAGGTGAATGTGCTCTTAGGACCCAAGGGAGAGAGTTATAGGATGGCCATTCTACTCAACAAGCCTTACATGGGATAATTTGATATACTAGGATAAAGAGATAATTGGTGTGGTTGTGGATTGTAAGAGGTATATGAATTGGGTAGTGAGTAAGATTGATAATGTTGAGGATAATTAGAAGTTTCTAGGGGTGGTTGATAGGAAGGACCATAATTGAAATCTTGTGATTGGATGGGTTGGGAAGTAGGATATTACGAAGGGATGTATTTGGCTAGGTAATATTGAGAAGGTTTTTGATTGAGTGACAGGAGTATTAAATTAGGCTTGTGTTGGATGAGTTGGGATATGTGCATGAGGTGGTTAACATGTTTGAAGGGGTTTATTGGGAAACATGTGTTGAAATATTCTTCAGAGTGGAGGTGGATTAGTTTGAGTTAGCTTTGAAGGGTTGGGTTGTGAGGTAACAACATTAGTATGGACATGGGATGTGAAAAGAGTCACCGAGATTAGAATGTGTTACTTATGTGTTGGAGGAAGTACAATGGATTCTTGAAGAGTTTGGCTTAGAGAATTGATGATAATGGTAGATGAGAGAGTAATAGTGATTGAAGATGTAGGGATGTTATTGATACGAGGTAGATTAGGTAGGATAGAAACCACCAATTGTGTGGACTAATGGGTTTTGGGAAACATGCTAGAAGACTCATGAGGCACATGTTCATTTTGGGATATTTCTAGCTCATTCATGGCCCTAGGGAAAAATATGACAAGTTGGGAAGTAAGAACTTCAGTGGACTCATATTGTGGAGTATAGGAGTAAAGTTGTTGAAGAGGGGGGTTTTTAATAGGGATATTGGTGGATTTATAAGCTAAATATTCATGGAGGGAGACTGGGTTGGCATCAAGGAGTTACTGAAATTCCAAGCACCTGTGAGGGATAGTGGGAGGCCCAAATATTCCTAAAGAAGTAGTAGAAAAATGTGAAGCTGGTCTAGAGGGGAAGGAGTGATGGTAGACAAAGGGAGTAGTCTCAAGATGGGGATTTCCTTGAATCATATGCGGCTCATGAGGAAGAACCATAGAAAATAATGGGTTGGGAGATCATAGGTGCAAAAGAAACAAGGGAAAGTGTGAATGCTTTTTGTGAGGTATTGTTTGAGGTGGGTATATTACTAAAAGAGGTTGATTTTTCCATTTTCTTATCTTGGGAACGAGTAACAATTAGTATGAAGGAAACATTTTTTTATGCAAACTACTAATGCAACAAGCATGTCAAACATTATCAATTTGTTTATCTTACTTATTTATAGAATGTGAAAAGGGGAAGAGGCTCAAAGGGAACCTAAATAAATAACCATTTTATGGATGGTTTCAGGTATGTTTAAGGATAGAGTCCTCATTATACCTAAAGGTACATGAGAAAGAGATATGTGATGACTATTGGTACATGGCTTGATATTGGAGCATACCCCTATACTTCATACACCATAACAATAAGGGTGTTAGGTAGTTAGCTGATATACCAATAGTCAAAAAATGTGTTACATGACCAAAACACCATGGAAAATTCCTTATTGGGTGATGAAATCCCAACAGCTCCAGCTAGTAGGAAATGTTTAGATGTGTATATTGGTACATGTGGTTTGGTTGTGTGTGAAGATAATGTGAATGTAAACTATTTACCTCCTACTTGAGATACATGATCAAAAAAGCATAAAAAGGGTTTGTTTTAGATCCAAATCCCAAATGTGATGTTCAATGAGAACAAGCAAACAAAGGGAGGGAAGAATGATGCAAGAAAGGAGAAAATAAGGATCAAAAGAAGAAAACCTGGATAATTATTTTCCTTTTTCAAAGTTAGATACGAGTTGTTGAGAAAACAAGAGACGTCCTAAATACACCAACAAAGTACTCCAACCCATAGAGTTAGTGGAAAGAGGAAAATAGAATATGAAATAGAGATTAAAAATAAATAAGGAACTCACCAAAGAAGAAGGTAGGGTCCCACCAGGTGTACCAAGATGTTTTATAAGTTTTCTTCTCCTATTACAAGTTAATGAAATGGTATGCAAGAGAAAAAGAAACTCCAAATATGGGATGGTTTAAGGCTACTTCTAATGTGTGATAGTGTTGGATGACGATATACGTGTGCAAAAATCCTTTCCAAAATGAGATTTAAGACTTGCACAACACAAAGGATAACTAGAAAATAAAAATATTAGTAGATTATATGGTGGGCTTCCTAACTAAGTCTATCCCGAGAAGTGATGAAATTCCTAGGGAGGACGTCAACCCACTTTTTCTTAGAAATTTTGATTGAAAATGAAAGATAAATAACATGCGAGAAATAAGTAGAGAAGAAATACAAATATACGATAGATAAAAAATCAAGCAATACATATAATGATGAATTAAGATAAATAAATCAAACTAGACTGAGGGTTGATGAAGACCCAATATAGTCGATGTCGACTATGATTAGAGAAGATCAAGGGATTTGAAACAATAGATCTAGAACAATTTTTTGGTCACTGAAGATGTACTTTCTCTAGTATAGAAACATAGGAAGTGGAAAGAACACAAAATAAATTCAAATGTAGTGTGGGTAGAGGGATTCCATGGTAATCGAGGGCTGAAAGAGGTATTCAATGGTGACTGGTACATGAAACTAAGATCCATGGGTTTCAGATAGTAAAAATAGAAAATGTTGTAGGATTTGAAATATCTGGATGTTACAAGACCTTGGAAATTGATGGAAGGGGGATAAAACATAGGAAAAAGAGCTGATGTAGATTAGGTCAACAACGACCATGGAATAATCAATGATGAATAATGCTGAATTAGGGTTTGGTGATGGTTGATAGATGAAAAACAGACTATGAGAAAGAAACAAGAGTGGATGATGTGATGGAATAGCTAAAAATAACAAATGAGCTTGTTAAAAGATGATGAATAAGTGATGAAACAAGCTAGGTCTCTAAGAAAAATATAAGATTTAGATCTTTCAATATGATTGATAAGGGCTCCAAGATGACTTCAAGATGTTGATGGCAACTCACAAGAAGAAAATAAATTTGCAAAATCTCGCTAGAAGTTGAATATCCAAAGTTTCATCCTATTTGATGAGGGGATGATGATATATTTATAGGGTAACCAAAAATTTGATAAGGTCATCATTAATTGTATACATTTATTTATTTTTCTTATGGGGATGATGAAAAAATTGAGACATGAGACCCCATTAGGGTTAGATTAGGGTTTCAAGCTGATTTGGTGGGTTAGGGTTACATAGGGATAAAAAGGAGTGATTAGATGGTTGAAATCATTAAATGATGGTAGGTGATAAGTCTAGTGAAGATAAATAGAGGATTTAGGGATGTGATTAAGGTGATAAGAATGTTTAGGGATGATTAAATGTGATTAGGGGAAATGAAATAATGATGGGATTAAGATAGGAGTATAGGAATTAAGTTCAGGAGGGGATTTTGAAGTGGATATGGGTTTGGGTATGTACTATGATGATGAAGAGGTGAATGAATGCAGGATGAGGGGCTAATGAACAAATTTTTGGTGTCTACACTATGAGATATTTCTTACCACTACATTTATTGAACACATCCACACACACCACACAACTGAAAGGGAAAAAAACACATAATGTTAAAGGAAAAACACCACATAAAAAAATGAACCACACGACACTACAAAAACAGACCTAAATCACCTATGGTACATGTAGGGGATAACCTAATTTCATTGAATTTTTTTTCTTTTCTAGATGTTACCCATGCACGAGTAACACCCAATAATGTTGCTCTATAAATACAATGAATGGTTGAATGAATTAAGACCCATTTCTCAAAAACTTGGAAAAGATAAGTGTAGCAAGAGGTCTCCATACTTTCGATAAAAATACTATTCCATGATTATTCTTGAGAAATTCTACATGAATCCTCTTGCAAGTGAAGATACATCCACATAGTTCATTATATTTGCTACTCTAAAGTTCCATTTCCATCTGCCAATCCATTTTGAAATTCACCCATGCTTTTGATTTCCCCTTTTTTATTTTACCATTGTTACGATGTTGATTCTTGATCATACTCCACATGACCATTTTTTCTATAAGTTATTTCTTTATAGAGATTTTGGTACTTTAATTACCATCAAATAATTTTTTCTAGTTTATGTTTACCAGTTACTCCAAATAGGTATATTTTACACACACAAACTCATTCTCAATTTTCTGAAAACTATGGTATGACCCACATGAAGTTTCATCTATTAAAATGATGATGAACACAAAGTTAGGGCCAACATATAGAGATCATAACTCTCCTTGTCACCTTTTTGGGCTGTAATATCCATCTCTATGATGGAAATATCTTCTTCTTGAGTGGAATCATCTTTGAAAGACTCAAACACCTTTCCATCTATCCATTCATCATTGAGAATGTCATATTTTCCAAACAAAAAAGATAAAGTTTCATATTCACAATCATATTCATTGGATAATTCATCATGTTTGATCTTGAGAAGATGATTAGAAACTTAGGGCTCACATTTTGAGAAATCATTTGATATCACTATTTCCTCATGGTTTGCATTATTTATTATCCTAGGATTATTTTGTTGCAAGTTAAGATATCCATGATTCTCATCATCACCAACTAGAGAACTTGTATCCATAGTTAATTAGAATTACAAACTATCAAATTTTGAGTCCATAAAGTCATCATGTTTTTTCTTATCTGACTTAATAACATTTGGGTACTCCTACATCAATATAGGAAACTCAAAATCTTCCTCCAAAGTTATGAAATAGTTTTGATATCTTGAATCTTGGTATAGAATATCTACCCCTGGGTCATTATTTTCGAGTAGTTTATCTCATCTTCCTATTTGGGAGAAGTTTAATCATTTTACCCTTTATTAGTATAGTGGTACATAACCAGTCCATCTATATATCTCTACTAACACCTTGATAAAAACTACATCTTAACAACATCCCATATGAAAATGGAATGTTAGCCACAAGTATGATGATATTGATTTTCTTGTTAGGAAAATCTATAAATGATACTTGAGAATATTTGACATGACCAATGCGGGGTAATTATAGTCTCCATGGACTAATAATGGCCAATGGAATGGGTGAGAGATGAGAGATAATGTGACAATGTGAAGCATGAGGATCACGAGGGATAGTGTGAACATTGATGGAAGTGAAAACTGGAAGTGTGACGAGGTCCTATGAAGGAGTGAGAATTAAGAAATGTGCATGTAAAAATTTGACAAATGATTTGAACCTTATTTCTATCGAAACATCATTCAGTAATCTCATTTATCAGAAGTGGTGTAGATATAGATGGTGTTAACCCCTAGGGTTGCAATGCTGACCTCTCAAGTGGAAAGGGGGGGTTACATTCCTGGAATAGGAAAGTAACTCCCAATGATGCAACTAGCACATTGATGCGTACAGGAATATCATGATGACCTTAAAACGAAACATAGTCCTATGACCTCACCTAAGTGAAGTGAGTCACTTGATGATGTGGAAAATGACTGACACCAACACCCTTTCTTCATCATAACTTAGGATGAGGTGAAAAGTTAGAAAAGAGAAATAGGTCCTGGAAAAAATCCTGATGAGGTACCCATGCACAATAAGGAAATAAAGCAATGGAGGAAAATATAGTGGGAAAACATCCACTAAAAGAGAAAGAACACACTCTTTAATCTAAGAAAGATATCAAAGATGGGTCTCGACCACCGAGGAGATTGATAAGGTACCCATATACAAAAGAGAAATATATCAAAAAGAACAAGAATAGAGGAGAAGATGGAAATGATAGGAACATAGAGGAAGCCATGGATATTTGAAATATAAAACTATAGGAAGTCTCCCATAAGAGTGTCGATGATGCGGTCCTCTTCATCCAAACCGAAGAAGATCCACCCACACCAAAATGTGTGCCTTCCCTTAGGAAGGATATAAATGGAGTTCTGGAAGTCCTCTCACTACAAAAAGGAAACCAAAGGCAGCAACACAAATACCTATGAAGTGTGACATAGGTCTAGTAAGGAGGTGACAAGGAACCAAAGGTAATGCCACACGTGTAGAGCTATAAGAGTATAGAAGAGGAACACCTTTAGAAAGGATGTAAAAGTGGTGTGAAGGAAACAAAACAACCCCCACAACAAAAAGATGATCCTCAGGAAAGGGTGGATCAATGAAGATCTCTTAAAAAAGTGGAAGTGATCAAAGTCCTAGGAAGGGAACTCCCAAAAAAAGGATATGATGGACTCCTCGAAAACACATGAAGAAGGATGAGGAACCTGAAGTGCATCACAAGTGGACTCTACAAGAATAAGACTAAGGTTAGGAAGATACTCATCCGAATGAGGGGGCTTAACAAAATGAAGAGCGATGTCAAAAAATTATAAGTCATCCATGCATGAAGGAAGAGGAGTGAAAGGGGCCTCACACATTAGAAGTGGAAAGGAGGATGGTGTAATGACTATATGAGGCTGAGTGGGAGACTGCATAATGTCTGATGAGATGTGGGATATGTCAACACTATCTAGAATAGGGAGAGAAGGAGGAGAGGATTCCTCAATGGTATTCTTGACATAAGAAGTGGGAGAAAAAGCCTCATCATAAATATAATAATCAAGTGAGTCCATGTCAATGGAACTGCCATCACACGAAGAAGAAGAAGAGACATATGGATCAATAACAACAATGACCATAGTATGTGAAAGGTCTCCAAACAAATATTGAAAGATGTTCTAGATGCAGTGGGGAGGATTTGAGTTTTCCACATGAATGTGGAGAGTTTTGGTGACAGAAAATATCAAGTGACCAACAACACAGTTGTAAGTGATGAGAAAGTTCTCAAGATGACTGGGATTAGTTGGTGCAAGATCTGACCCAAGCAAGAAGTGTATAAGACACTTATAGGTAAAGTAGAATTCCATAGAAACATGCCATGATGTTTAGTTCTCTCTCTTAAGAAGAAGTGGTAGAGGATGTAAGGTTATACTATGATGCTCAAGTCTGGGAAGAGCATCCTTTATGATGAAGAAGTAGAAGTAAGAAGTGCAAGATGGACAAGAAGAAGAGGGTGAAAGAATGCAAGATGTCAGACTCAGTTGGGAATGCATCTATAAGAAATATGACACCCAAGAAGAACAATGATAATCCCCCTATTTGTGGAAAATTATAAGTAGTGCATGATTACAATAGGGTACATTCATGTGACATCGGACAATGACCACTCACCTCACAGTAGGAGACAAGTCGTGCAAGAGTGGAGGTAAAAATTAATTCCTAGCTGGAAATAAAGGAACACACACAATCAAACACAAAAGGTGAAAAGAAACACAAGGGTACACTTCTTAGCATGAGAGAAAAGGCATCTCATGATGTAAAAAAAAAAGGTTATCTTGCTACAAGGTTGTGGCAGATGCATCCACTAGCCGTAGGAAAAGAAGATCAATACAGTACACGAGCAAGAAAAAGTGGCCCAAAATTCTCAATCACCCTTTAAAATGAGCTCAGAAAAATACACTCCCCTGAAATGATGAATTTTTATTTGTTTTCCCCTTAATTTCCCATATAATTGTAAAAAAGAGGAAAATACCTAGAAAAATTAAAGAGAGGGGGGGTCTAGAAAGGTCCTAGAGTGAAGAAGGGTGAAGGAGGGTAGGCTAGCTTGATGATTTGGCCAAGTTGGCTTGGTGGGATGAACTGATGGGTGAACTTGTGGGTCAGCTCAGAGGAGGGGTAAGCTCAGCATAGTGAATGATTAAGAAAGTTAGCAGAACGGATCGTCATGATGAGTTGAGGTGGCATGATGTAGTGAGTTCACATGTGAGTCAAAAGAGTTGGTGAGGTAAGTGCAATGGTCATCGAGGTGAGTGGGGTGCCACATCATAGTTGGTAGATAGGTTAGACTGCTGAGTCAGGAGAGTTAGTTATTGATAAATCCCAAGGCATGTTAGACGCAGGAAACATGAGAAAAAATATGTTGAGGTGAGTAGTGCACCAGGAAATATCGGTGATTAACATAGAAATACTGGGTAGAGTCATAGATTTAGTGTTGAATCCGAAGAGGGGATGAATATTCGGTGATCCAAATCTAACAATCAGTTAAATAGAGGTAACCCAAGAGTAATTTGGGGAATCTCAAACTGACATGAGACAACCATAAACAAGACAAAGATGCAACACGGTTCTAAGAAGAGACACAAGGTAGAGATTGAGGGAACCATAAGAGTAAGCATGATGTGCAAAAACCAAAGGAGATGAGATGGAGAGGTTTGCAAGATCAGAGATCAAAACCAATATCAATACAGGGGTAACACACCACAAGTGGTTAAAGACAATCAAATTATGCACAAACCCAATGCAATGCAAGATGCAGGGCTAGTCAACGAGTACAAACCAAGTTGGAGATAGGAAGAAGAGCTAGAAGAGAATATTGGTTCCCATCTTGATGATCTGGGGTTGAGTTGGGATATATCCACCGTATGCAACTCTTTTAAAACTTGAAAACCAGCAACACAAAAATTTTTAAACACAACCTACAACCTGTAGAATGCCCAAACATATCCAGAACACACATGTAACACCCATAAAACTTGTAAACCCATGAACACAAAATAGAAACCATAAATAAATGTGAACAATAATTTTAAACCATGAATAAATTTAAGTAGAGCACATAAGGAATAACCATTATGAAAAATGGTCAAGAAACATGTTTATCACAAATTGAAAACCAAATAACAATGAAAAATGAGGAGTTGAATGAATCCACACAACGTGTGTTCTGATACTATGAGGGAGAACATGCAAATGTGAAGCATGAGGATCATGAGGTATAGTGTGAACATCAACGGAAGTGCAAAATGATAGCGTGATGAGGTCTCATGAAGGAGCGAGCATCAACCAACATGCATGTAAAAATTAATTAGAAGTCAAGATATCCATGATTTTTATCATCACCAAGTAGATAAATTGTATTCATACTTAATTAGAAGTGCACAATATCAAATTTTGAGTCCAAAAATTCATCCCGTTGTTTCTTAACCAACTTAATCACATTTGGGTACTCCTCCATCAATATAGACAACTCAACATCTTCCTCCAAAATTAAGAAATAGTTGCCATATATTAAAGTTTGGTATAAAATATCTACCCTTGGTTCATATTATTTTCAAGTAGTTTATATCATCTTCCTATTTGTTATAAGTTTCTTAATTTTACCCTTGATTGGTATGGTGACACATAACCATTCCATCTATATATCTCCACCAACACCTTGAAAGAAACTACTTCTCTACAACATCCTCTATGAAGATGAAATGTCAACCAAAAGTATGTTGACCTTGAATTTATTGTTAGGAAAATCTACAGATTCTACTTGAACATATTTGACATGAAAAATGAGGGGTAATTATGGTCTCCATGGAGTAATAATGGCCAATGGCATGGGTGAGAGTGAGACCAAGGGATTTGGAAAATTTGGTGGGCATGACATTGTCAGAGGCACCAACGTTAATGATATAGTTACTCAGTTTATATCCATTGACAAAACAGAGCTAAAAGGGTTATAATTTCTTACAGGTGGATGATGTCAAGAAGAGAGGGTTCTAAAAGGTAGTGGTACTAGGAGAGGGAAGTGGTTATTTGGTAGTGTAATTAATGCGAATGAACTTTGCACTACTTCCTTTGATAAACTAGAAAAGTTTATCAAATTTCTTGGGATGAGTTCTCAGAGACCCAGACTTAGAAATTTGGAATTTTTACTTTTTAAAATGGTCAATGATGTCAAAGGATGAAGAATTTGACACTTTATGGATAATTGTATCCTTGAAAAGAGTGGAAGTTACATTCTTAGGATGAAAAGAAGTAGAAGTAGAAACTGATTTGACTAGGGGATAAGAAAGAGACCTACCCAAAGAAGGAGATGAGGATTTTGTTGAGGTGGCCTTGGTATTCTTATTGGTTAACTCCATGGAAGTGGATAGAAAGAATCCTAATTTTGTTGTTGTTTTCTATAGATTCACCCTTTTTAGGATTCAAATACTTCACTTGGAAAGTAGAGGAAGAGGCCTCTTTCTGTTCTTATGAGTGAGTGAATACTAGAAAAGAGTAGTTATTTATATCAGTCATGGACTCCTCAATATTATCATCATATGAGTATTCAAAATACCTAATGTTTTCATATAAAAATTATTCTTATCCTTTAGGTTCTAATTCAAAAATTTCATCTTCTTCATCTTCTGAGGTTCCACATGCTACATTAATAGGCAAAGCCTCCAAGGAAAGCCTTTGGGGTACTCCATCAATCTGATTCTGGGTTTGGTTTTGATATGGGACATACTTTATCCAAATAGGTCAACGACCCCAAGGATTTACCAAGAACAAGAGAAGATATTTATGAATTCAATCTATCCCCTTTGTGCTTATTGATGGCATCCTTTTTAGGAAAAATGTAAATGGATTACTTTTGAGATGCTTTAAAGAAAAGAAGATCAACAAGGTAATACATGAGATCCATGATGCCATGACTAGAGGAAACTTTTCTTTGAGGTAAAAAAATATAAAAATCATAAAAGGTGGTTATTATTGGCCAAGTATTTTTAAGTATTGTTATGGATGGGTGAAAAAAAAAATGTAACTTTTTCATATGAAAGGAGAGGCTAACATATATTCCACTCCACCCCATCTCTATAGATCAACCATTCATGTAATGGAGGTTAGATTTTATTGGAGTTATCAATCTGCATTAAATATTAGGTGATAAGTGGATACTCATAACTAAAGATTATTTCACTAAATATTCAGAGGTGGTTGCTTTGAAGGAAGTAAACAAAACTATAATATTGGATTTTTATGAAGGTATTAGAAACATATTTGGTTTTCCTTCCACAATCATATAGGATAATGCTTTGGAATTCATTGACACAAAAATCACTGATTGGGCTGTAAATAATGGAATCTATTTGAGCACATCTTCTAATTACTACTCCAAGGTAATTGATAGGATGATTCAATAAACAAGAACCTTTTAAGGGTTATAAGAAGGACCTTGGAGGAAAAAAAAATAACATGACATACAAAGATAATGTCATCCTTATGGGATTATAGGATCGCTCCTAAGAGATTAACATGAAGCTCACCCTTCAAGTTGGTTTATAGTAAGGAAGAAAAAATATCAATATCCCTTGAGTTACTAGGCTTAAATCTCATTAATCAACTTGAGATGTTTGAGGTAGAATCCATAGAAATTAGATATGCTAAGCCCATGGATTTAAAATAAATGAGAGAACAAGCCATGAAAGAAATGTAATTGAATCAAGTTCAAATGAAGAAGTGTTTGATAGGAAAGTAGTAACTAAAAGCTTACAAGAAGGAGATATCATCCTTAAATGGGACCATGAAAAAGAAAAAACAAGAATGTATTCAAAGTTTGATGCTTTATGCACCAGCCCTTATGTTATATTAGGATACAAGCCACACAATACTTTCTAGTTGTAAAAATTGGATGGAGAAGATCTTATAATACTACTTAATGGGATTTACCTAAAACATTGCTTTTAAAATAAAGGCTCCATGTTGTACATATTAGATTAGTTTTAATTCCTCTAAGTTCTCATTAACACAATGTTATGTTGTAGTGTATTTTCATTTCCCAAAGTTATTTGCACACGTCCTAGTGGTTTTGGTTGGATTTTGTATTCAAAATTATTTTGAAGAGGTTTCAGTGTTCCACGGATCTATCATATATCGAGACATGTGTAGTTCAAGGAATATATAAGCTAATGATCATAATTTAAAATATTTGTACTTGAATCCATGCCTAACGGACTATTAAGGAAACTAATTATTTGTTTGTAGGAAGATAACCATGTTGAGTTACCAATTTTTAATCCTTTACTACTTTGAATGACTTAAGTACAAAATCCGTGGAGGCTTTTTGTGGAATATTTAATGCTCATTGGGTTTCCAAGTTTTGCATAACAAAGTGATAACTATTCAAGTATTCCATAGACATCAAGATCAACCATACTGGGTGTGAATAAATAATGAGGATCATAAAGATGCTCATGTTCATAAGATGATCAAATTCAGCTAAGTGTTGAATCCCTAAGTTAAGGTTGGATTTAAGTGAGAGTTTGCATAAAATGCGAAAATGTTGATGTTTCGCGGAATTCATTTTCATGAGATGGAAGATTTTAGATCTTCATAGTCATGAAGAAAATATATTTTGTAGGTTTTATCAAATCCATGGGAAATATATGTATTAGGTGAATGACACGGTGTAATGAAGAATCTACTAAGTTTAAGAACAACAAAACACTATCTTATTATTTTGTAGATTCTTTAAGTAAAGTACTAAATGGATTTTTGAGTTCATGGGAAATAGAGAAGGAGAAATACCTTCATGGATTTTGGTGTAAATAAAAAAGTGTGAATGTGAGGAATTGTGTGCGGGAAACCAAGTGTAGAAATAGAAGTCTACGAAACTTTAAGAAGAGACCCTGGTGGATATGAAAGAGTTTTTGTCTCGTAGGTTTCTCAATCTGTGTGGATGTTCAAATCCAAAAGTGACAAGAGAAGGTTATGATCCATAATAGCAAGAAATAATCAAGGTCACGGCAGAAGCTGTGAAACATCCAATATATTACGTATAAAACAAACTTGCTTTATTGGTCATATCTTTTGATTGAGATCTCCAAGTTACATAACAATGGTTGTATTAGTTTCATGTCTCCAAGGGTTAGAATACAATATTTTCATGTCTTAAAAAATTGGATTGTAAAGAAAACATCTAGTTTTCTCATTTTAAATGCCAACCACCTCACCTACTAGGAGTAAATTTAAAAATGATGCCTATTGCCTCTCTTGTAAATCACAATGACATATAATAAGAGAAAAAGGTGGTTTGTCAGGTATATTAATGATGAAAATATCTATGGATGGTAGTTTGTATTCGTCCATTGCAGATCCAAATTCAAATTTCCCCCATCTCTCTCTCTCTCTCTCTCCCATTTTCATATTCTATAATTTTAAGTTCTTAGGCATGTTTTATGGGTTCCTTTTTGTCAAATATACATACTCTTCCTTTGAGTGATGTGTTTTCTTGCCTTTATACCTCTTCAACTTAACATGTTGTAGGAGATCCCTAACCTTTATTTTTTAAGCATTATGAATTTTATCTCAATGCAATACATTTGTGGTTATTTTACCTTCAAGTGTTGTATATTTGCAGTGAATGTTTTCCCTCTTTTTTGCTTCAAGTTTTATTCATTCATGTTCTCCAAAGTTATGTGTTTCCATTCAAATATCTACATGTGTGGTTGTCTTGTGTATTTTAGATCAGATTTGAACCCTTCCTAAGTGTTGGAACATCACCATTCTTTCATTTTTCAACTCTTTCCCTTCCCCTCAACTCTGGATTATGTAAGTTTTAGATTTAGTTTTAGGATTAGTTAAAATTTGATTAGCTTAGGCTAGTGTGCATTGAGATATGAAATAAGGAACCCCCATTCTATGGAGGTTTGAATCAAGGAGAAAAGTCCCACACTTTGTAAACAATCCCATATCAAGAAAACATTATGATATTCATTCACGATCATTTAGAGAGTGTGAATTTTGCGTGTTAACAGATACTTTATGACTCCACTTAACCTATATTACCTCAACATTGATGTGTTTTTTAGGGTCAATTCAATTGTTTTCCTAGTTAACCTTACCAAGATCCTTTTAATGGCATGTGTTGTCTTATTATACAATGAAGTACCCTATTTTCTAGTCTATTCCACACTTGGTAAAGGTTGTGAGATTATATTTTTGTCAACATATGAATTTCTCACCAAGTCCTTCCCATCTTCAACTCCTTGAGGGACAATTACAATCTGTTACAAAGTTGTCATTAATGTCAAGGTGATTTAGATATTATCAAGATTATGTCATTTATGTTTTCATTGGTGTCAATGTGAATTTTCATGTCATGGTTTGGAAGATTTAGCAAGAAAATGAGTATTTTATCTTATCAAGTTCATAAAATAGAGAATGCATCCATTATCTAGCCAAAATATAGCAAACCCCATCCAGAGTGCATCTAGAGTGTAGCCAGTGCATAGCATGTATGTAACAAATTGAGATGGAAATCCAAAGGACACTAGTCAATGAAGGATTTTTGAAGATCTGAATCATAAGAATTGAAGAGTCACATAATTAGTTATAAAGGTAGAGATGGGAATAAGAAGAGATAAGAACAAGTGAATTACAAAGAGAAGAGGAAAAACACTATGATATTTATATATATTAAGCAAGGGTGATTAGGCCCATTTGAGCTAGAAGAGTTAATGTGGATAAATGTGAGCTAAAGATTGAGTGTGAGGGATAAATAAAGTCTTATAGAATAGATGAAGAGTGAAATGAATTCATGAAGAAAATACTATAGGTGATGAAGATCATTTTGAGCATGCTTATGACTTAGTAAAGAAGAAGATGAGTGAGTAAGCAAGAAGGGAAATTTTGTGTATCTCAAAGAGTAGTAGAGTAATTGTATGCTTGTTTAAGGATCAGAGTGCATGCTAGAATATTGAGAGCATGTTGAGGTGGCTGATATATTATATTTTAAGAGAAGACCAATAATAATAAGATAATAATATAGATAAGAGAAAAAAAGTTGATTATTTTTTGAGATAACAATAAGAAGAGGTGGAATACATTATTAGGTGGCTAAGTTGGTGCTTAGTATTCCTTATAAGTTGATACTTTCTAAAACTATAGGGAACTGGTGCTTCTTTTCAAGTTAGTGCTTGTTAAAATTATAGGGGTTGGTGCTTCTTGTGGAGTTAGTTCTTCACTAAATCAAGGGGTTGTAGCATCTTTATAAGTTAGTGCTCATTAAAGTCTAGTTGGTGCTAGATAAATTAGGGGTTGGTGCTCCTTGTAGAGTTAGTAATTTACTAAATCTTGAATTTTTTTATATATAAGTAAATTTTAGTAGGTTTTATTCCCCTTGAGGGTTTCCCACCTATATATTGTGTTCATGTGTTCTATCTCTTATTTAATGTTCTTATGGATGGTTGTTTCATACTTAAGATCAAAATGGTTAATGAATACTGAATGGATACTTTGATGGTTCATGTAAGATATCAAAATTGAATTTTAAGTTTTTGAAGACAATAATTCACCCCCTTCTCATTGATTATGATTCCAACCATTGGTATTAGAGTAGGTCCTTTGGAGCAAGTATAATAGCTTGAAGGTGATATTAGAAGAACATGTAGGGCTAGTCAAGTTCAAGAAGGTTTCTCTACCAATAATAATCCTATATTTAATGGGAGTAATTATGAATTTTGGAGTTTCAGGATGATGAGTTATCTAAATTCATTAGGTTTTGACATATGGAAATCAATGGATGTTGGATATATTATACCTGATACATCTCCAACTGATGTTGCATGAAAGAGGACTTATGAAAGTAATTCTAAAGCAATGAATTCCATCTTGTGTGGAATTTAAGAGGTTTATTTTGTGAAGGTAATGCATTATGATACCACCAAAGGAGTGTGGCATGATTTGAAGACCATTTATGAAGGATACACCAAGGTCAAGTTATCCAAGCTGTAGACCTATAGAAGAAAAATTGAAAGCTTAAGAATGAAACAAGATGAGGACATTATAGCATATTTTATAAGAGTTGATGAAGAAATCAATATCATTAGAGGATTCGGGGAAAATACTAAGGTATCATTAGTTTTATAAAATTCCCCGAGGTCCTTGACACACAAGTTTGATCCTAAGGTCTCAGCTGTTGAAGAAGTATGTTGCTTTAAAGGATGAAAATAAGGCACAAGCTAATAAAGTCAAAGATATTTTTGATTTATAGATTGATGATCAAAATCTAGAAGACATGTTTTTAGAAGGATAAGGAGAGGATCATGTACACATAAAGGTAAGTTTCCCTTTAAGCATTTTGAATGTGTTAAGATTGGTCATTTTGCAAATATAATTCCTAACAAGAATAAAGAGAAACATGATTATAAGAGAAGATCATCCAAGAACAAGAATAATTTATAATCCAAATAAGATGAAAAAATCAACAACTATGATGTTAGTGAAAATTAATATGGCAATGATGATGATTAAAATGATAGTAATGAAGTTATATTCATGGTCAGGGAAGTAAGTAATGAGTTTTTTAATGATTTCATGAAAGGTTCATAAGAGGAAGAGATTGAGGAAGACTTAAAAGAAAAACTAATGAATTCCCTACATGAGCTAAAGAGATAAAAAAATAAGAATAAAAAGCTAACAACCCTGATCAAGGAGTATGAGGATCAAATTAGCTGCATGGATAGTGAATATCAAGGAGATGGAATCTCATATTGAAGGTATGCCAGCTAGTATCAATGCCAAAGGATAAGAGTGTATCGAGTTTAAGACTGAAATGAAATCTTTGAAGGCAGAATTTGATCAAACATTTAATAAGTTAAAGTCATTTGAGAATTTTGAGAAGAATACCCGGGCTCTAAATGATATGTTGAGTAAGTAAAAGTCTACTGGTAACAGGTCATGTCTTGGATTTAATTGAGACCTCAAGAAGAGAAATGGAGATGAAAATGCTAGTCCTAGTTTCCATAAATATCAGAAGGATAACATGAAGGATGATGATATGAATAATAAGAACAACTTGAACAACAATATAAATAAAAGGTTTGTTAGACAACCAAATGCTATAAGGTATGCTAATTATTTTGATGGACACTATTACTCATGTAATGAATTTGGTCATAGAGAAAGAGAATGTAGAAGAAGGTCCCCAATGAATGAGTATTCATGGAAATATGAAAGTTATTTCAAAGGATTATGTTATTCATGCAATGAACATGGACATAGGGATATTGATTATAAAAGGAAACTTAGATCATATTAGTCAAGAAGTAAGAATAATGTTGTTTGATATAACTGTCGAAATACTAGTCATATAGAAATATTTTTTCATCATGATCCATCATGATAGAGCAAGAATTTTTTAGAACGTAGTGTTCAATAAGGAAGACAAGATAAAAGGATGTATGTTAAGAATTATGATCCTGCAAAGGATGAAACCAAGATAGTCAAACCTAGTTCTAATTTTAATACAAGAAAAGGTGGATTGTTTTCCATGATAGAGCATGAACCAAAATTTGAAGAGTTTTAAGAGTTCCATGTATCTTTAAAAACAATCCAGTTAGTAGAGGAAGAGAAGGAAGATGTAAACATCAAGGATGAAGAGCTAAAGAAGGTCAATATGTTCCTAAAGATAGATCAACAGTCTCACGAGTGCAAGAAAGATTTGGAGATATTGAAATATCCCTAATTTATTTTAGTTTAGAGCCCTAAGAAGTAGGGGTGTCTCTATTAGGCTTCATAGAGACATTAATCTATTAAGAAAAGCAATGAAGGTGTGTTGCAAGGTTAGAGTCTTAAACCATCTTTGAGAAGGTGTATGAAAGTTGAATCATAAGACAAGTTAGTGAGGTTTATAATAGTCATTGAAGAAGATAAGAAGAAAGTGGGACCTAAGCAAGTTAATTTAGATTATATATAGGGTTGGGCCAACTCCTTCCATAACCAAACTAGCTCCATGAGTAGGTAGTTGGTCCAAGAAGGTATGAAGACATGTTGAAGTTTTTTTGGTACTTGAAAGGTAAGAAAATACTGTTTCTTTTTTCTAATCAAGTTGGTAATTGAATATGGTATATTGGTATCTATAAAATCTGTTAAGGTGAGTGAATTTGTGATTTTTTTTACTTGGAGAGAGTATGCATGGTGATAGGGGGAGTAGGTTATGTTTATTTTTTATTCCTAGTTTTATTGATGTTTCCAACCTTTTCCCTCATGTATGGTGAGCCCTAACTGTGATGTCAAAAGGGTATAATGTTCTTATGATGCTTGTATTCAGATTGTTGAGACTTTGTTGAAAGAAAATGTGATATCTAAGGGGGAGTTCAAAATTTCTAGATATGATAATGATATCTTAGTGTTTAGTTTGTTGAGAGAAAATGTGTTTTTAATTGAGAAGAAGCATCTGATCAGGGGGAGTATAGGTGTCAAGAAAGTCATTAGATGTTGGTTTCTTGAAGGTGCAGTCTTATAAGTTGTCAACAAGTGGTATGAGCCTATGGTGATTTGGGTTGTCAAGCATTTGGTATTATAAAATTTAGTTTTCATTATGTTATAAATATCATATGGCATGCTATAAAAGATCCTTTGTCATTAATGTCAAAGGGGGAGAAGATTCAAAAAGAGGAGAATGTTACCATAGTGTCTCTAAGTTTGGTTTCTATCAATGAAAAAGGAGGAGATTTTTGCAAAGTTTTCATTGATGTCAAGGTGAGTTAGAAAATGTCAAGACGATGTCATTGATTTTAGGGTGAAGTTTCATGATATGGTTTGGAATATTTAGAAATAAAGTGAGTATTTGGTCTTATCGAGTTCACAAAATGGAGAATGTAGACATTATCCAAACAAAATCCAGCCAAAACCCAACCATAGTGAATCTAGTGTGCAACAAATATGCAAATAATTGAGATGGAAGGCCAAAGGAGTCAAGTCAATGAAGGATATTTGAAGATCTTATTCATAATAAGTGAAAATTCACATAATTAGTTATAAAGATAGATGAAACTGAAAAGGTAGAGATATGAATAAGAAGAGATAAAAGTAAGTGAATTAAGAAGAGAAGAGGAACAAAACTATTGAATTTATTCATAAAAGCTAAGAAAAACTAGAAGCTATTGTTGTGATTATTACATGTTTGTCATATGTTATTAGACATATGTATGGCCAATATATGAGGTTTGTGTGCTTAAGTCATGTATATAAAGGGTGATTAGGACTATTTGAGCTAGAAGAGTGGATGTGGAGAACTATGAGCTAAAGGCTAAGTGTGAGGGATGAATAAGGTATTATAGACCATGTGAAGAGTGAAATGAATTCATGAATAACATTCTACATGTGATGAATATCAATTTGAGCATGCATATGACCTAGTAAATAAGAAGATGAGAAAATAAGCAAGAAGGAAGATTTTGTGTATCTCCTAGAGCAACAGATTAAGTGTATGACTATTTGAGGATAAAATTATGTGTTAGAATATCAAGATGATGTTGAGGTGACTGATATATCAAAATTTGAGGACTTACCAAGAAGAAGAAGAGAAGAATATAGAGAAGAGAAAAGAATTCCATCATTTGTTGAGATATCAACAAAGAGGGGTGGAAAATATTCTTAGGTGGCTAAATTTGTGCTTAGTCTTCTTTGTAAGTTGGTTCTCGCTAAAATCCTAGGGATTTAGTGATTCCTTGCAAGTTGGTTCTTTCTAAAGTCTACTTGGTGCTAGATAAATTAGGGTTTGATGCTCCTTATGGAGTTGGTGCTTCACTAAATCTTCAATTTTGTTATATATAAGAAAATTTCAATGGGTTTTCTTCCCCTTAAGGGTTTCCCACCTATATGTTGTGTTCATGTGTGATCTATCTTATTTCATGTTATTGTGGATGTTTATTTCATACTTAATAAGATCATAATTCTTAATGAATGTTGAATGGTTTCTTTCATGGTTCATGCAAGTTTTTTTTTTTATCAAGGGAAAATAGTTTTGAAGGGACTATACCTTGTATACAAAAGGGCTCAAAAGCTAGATAGCAAAGATGAGAGAAGTAGCCCAGAGAAGGGCAAAACAACTAACCAAGGAAGGCTCAACAGCCAAATATTACAATATAGGTGAAAAAAGGATCTAAACGTACATAGATCCAGAAAAAATAAGGCAAGATCAAAAAGGAACCAAAAGAGAAACAACAAAAGGAGCCCCGCCACAAAACAGCTCCAGAACTGCCCGATGACAGCCACATCGCAGCCAAAAAACAACATCACAACAACCCTTTACTTGATGGCTTTATCAATTTTGGTCTTGATAGCCTACAGTGACATGAAGAAGGCAATGGAAGTGGCCTGAGAGGAGTCTTGTAAATCAGCTTGGGAAATTGCAATGTCCCTTTTCTCTTTAGGGCCCCATATGTCCTCATTGATCCCACTTAAACTGTAAACACTGTGGACATGTTGCTCAATGAAATTATAGATGCTTTTGAGGGCAGATAATATGCAGTCATTTCAGATTTTAGCATTCCCCAATTTGCCATCTAGGGATTGTAGTTTCTTGAAGACTTCACCAATAACCCCCTCTTCCTCCTCACTTTGAAGGATCCTTTTACCCTTCGCTCTTTCCATGTTTTTTATAGCCCCTTTGAGCTCTTGCAGCTCCTTTTCTAGTCTGACCACCCTATCTAGTAATTCCTCCTCTTTGGGCTCCTCCACCGTCCTGCTGATATGCAGGAGGTTTTCAGCTAGTTATAAGTCCTTGTGGCTCCTTAGGACTCGTTGGGAAGCAGGGATTTTGGCTTTGAGGCTCTTGATTTTCTTGTTGGAGACCGCCTCTTGATTCTTTCTTTTTAGCACGGGGGGAGTGGGAGCAGTGTGGGCAGGTGGAGGTATGGAAGAGGGAGGTGGGATAGGATTCACGGGAGGGCAGCTGGAGAAATGTCGGTGAATCAAGAGGATAAGGCCCTGGTGCAAAGGGACAACCATAGAGTGGCTTTGAACTTCCCTTATAGATTTCTCCAGAGAGTTAATCAGATAATGAGGAAAGCTGATAATGTTATTTCTACGATAATGATTCAGAAAAATTAGATGTTTTTGAGGTATAATCACATATCTTCCTTCAAGGGTAATATACCTTACCACCATTTTGGCTAGTTCAGCAAACGGTTTAGGGATCGACTCCACCTTGAGGCCAACAGTCACGAACTCAAGATTCTCTCCCTCTTCTAGAAATTTCTTGGTTTCCACCTCCCTGTCTACCTTCTTATTGAATAATTTTGTGCCTTCCAGGCTGAGGCCCGTGATCTGAGCTATGAGCTCTTCCGTGATTTCCATTTTCATATTACTATATTTAACTATTCTATTCTTCCAACCCCAAGCGAATTTGATAGAGATGTCTTGGTCGAAGCCTTGGATCCTTTCAATGAAGTTAGACAGGCCCCTGATTTGTAGGTAATCCCAGAGCTCCGTGTTCTCTTTCCACTCAGGATTGTGGCTCGGTTCGGTTTTGCATGGCGGCCCCCCATGTTTCCTCTGCACCTTTTCCTGTTCTCAACAGTAAATGGTTCATGCAAGTTATAATAATTAAATTTAAAGTTTTTGAAGAAACTCATTCATCCCCCTCTCAATTATTGTGGTTCTAACACAATCTTGTAGTCCACCACTTAGTGAGGGTCATCCTTGAGTAGTAATTTAGTATTAATTCCTCGTCATACCTATAGTTCATCTAATAGTCCTCATAATGAGGCTTATACTCATAATAATTTCCCAAATCTCCCTCGAGTATCCACCAAATATCATAATTGGGCATAGGAAAGAGTTTATACAAAGTGGTTATTCCCATATCTACCTCCAAGAGTATAAATTTGATGAGGATGGGGTATGCGAACCTTTCAATTTTTATTAGGACCTTGATATTTTCTCTATGCTCTCATGTAATATTCTTGTGCACTTCTATTAATTTCCATTATACTCTAACATTGGGCATCTGTCATCCAAGTACCTTGGCAACATGTAAGGGGTATCATGAAAGCCACTTATCCTAATATAATTGAATTTTTGGAACTGGATGAAGTAACATCCATACTTAGTGATTATATTTTTTTATTGTGTAGATATCTAGTTATTTTCCCACTCAGTCTTGAATAGATATATGAGGGAAGAAATGAAATTTTCAGGTAATGACTTGAAGATGCAAATGTAGCTATCCAAATTAAATTGTGGGTACACATAATATACACCGTAGTTTGTGAAATCCCTTTTCCTATCAAATCCAGGAGATTTCCTATATAAATAAATGTTGTATACTAGATAAGAAGTCATATAGAACTCCATTTTCTAGTGGAGCCTTCTTAAATTTGAACTGCTAACTTGAGCATCTGTTCATGGAAACAATCATTCATGAAATATCACCATTGAATATGTATCTTTCTAATGAAAATGATTTGGATGAATTTGAATATCTAATCAATGTAATGATAGGCAGATTCCTTCCCCATAACCCTATTCAACATTGTGATAATATCTCCAATCTCATCCACAAAGAAAAATCTTCTTGATTTATTAAGAATTATGATAACAATTATCTTATGCTTTTAAAGCCAATTGTTGTTCAAATTTTTGGAGCACTTTACAATATTAGCATTCCAGTACTCATTCACACTTTCAATAGAAATTTATACCACATAAGATGAGTTAGGGAGGCCCAATAAATCTTTAAAAGTTTTAGTGGTTAGAGATAGGATTAAAGAAGTATTCCATCCCTATATTCCATGTTTATTAGGTTGTAGTTTTGTGTACGCACCCAAAAAAAATCTAGATATTAAGAAGATGGGGGAAAAGAAATTTCTAGGTAAATTTCACTTTAGTAAATCTTTCCCATAGTTTCATTCCTATCCATTGTATGTAACCTTTTTTGGAATTCAGCTAGGTCTACATTACCTAGGTTGGTGTCCATGATTTATTTAAATCAGATAAGAGGTGGGAAGTAGTTTGGAAACCATATTGTTTAATATTCATAATTACAGGGTGAAATTCCAAAAAAATTATTAAGAGACGAGATTTATGATGGATTATACGTGTTCAGTCCTTTCAACATTGTATGCAAGGGGACCATGAGATTATAAACCGTTTATAGGAACAATTAAAAATTTTACCCATGCAAATGTCGTCATAACACTTGTTCATGGTGAGAAACAACAACCAAATCATTCTTGAAGCTAAAAAAATACGATTCACACAATTAAAATTCACAAATATTCTCTCTTACTCACTTTAGGGAGTCAAAGTGCTATTTAAACTTAAACATTAGAGGCAAAGTGATGAAGTTTCATGATTTGTAGCCTTAGATTGATCCTCACATGATTTTATTAATGGTGACATCTACCTTCAAGATTTACTCATTTTCATACATTGATTCCTTATTTCCAAATTTTATTATTGGCCTTACATGTGGACAGATGAACCACTCAGTAAATTTTAGGGCGTCGGGGCTACGTAGGTAGTTTACAGTTTATAAAAACTGCAAAACCGCAAGCTACAAACTTATTTTTCTCTCAAAGACTACCAAGACACTAAAACATGTCCAACTCATAAAATTGTGGGAGTGAGAATGTATTTTTCAATATTGTAACTTGTAGCACCCTCGACAATGGTTATATTCCACATTTTCCTTTCAAGTGTTGACATGTTATTTTCTTGATAAAGGTTTGTTCTTTTGACTGCTGAAGATCACACATGAAATGGATAAATCAATTATGCTTTTTGATTGGAGGGCTAGTATGTTGTTGCTTGCAATAATCTATTTCACTCTCTTTGTATAAGCTACAATCTGGTTTTTAAGAGTTACAAATTACCTTTAGCTATTGGACTCATCCTTGGATCAATTCCATTGATCCAAGGTATGTTTTAAATATTTTTATTATAACTGAATGAAAAATTGACATTCATCGTTTGTGAGGCTTAACGAACTAAACTTGTGTTTGTGGCAAATTCTTTATTATCTTGGAAATAGTGCTTGCATTCTATTTTGTGTTGAGCTTGGCTCTTCTTGGTTGACCCTTGCAGGGTGCTTATGGCGTCAAGGGAATTAGGAACCTTTCTTTTGAATTCTTGAGATAAATAGATGGTTGTGTAACCTAATAAAACACGGGATTCAGGTAAGTTACCTAACTACTGTTACTATACCCCTTTATGAGGGATGACATTCTAACCTAAGTTGTTAGTTTGTAATGAAGTGACCTAGGGGGATGCTAAGTTATTTTTGAACCTATAGTTTTTGGTTAAAACTACATCCTAACCTAGGGTGGAAAACTATTGTTGGGGGTTATATCCTAAGGTTATTTATTTAAACTAACCTAAGATCTAACCTAATAAAATTCTATCCATCCTAACTATTATGATATGAAAGGGGACCTAGGGGCCATTGACAATGAGAACTAAGTGGTGGTTCCAAGGCTTTTTATTGGGATTTGTTTTGATTTGTTTTTTAATACATGAAAGGACTTCTAGTGTGGCAAGGGTTAGTGAAAGTTAGAGGAATCTACGTGGAGGCATATCTAAGTTTAGAAATTCATTACAAATTGCAATTGGGTCTTGCCAAATATGAATGGTGGTGGCAAGGAAAGATAAGTAGGAAAATTGGTTTTAATGGCACTAATGTGCCTTGGGTTTGGAAAGCAAAATGTCTTGGAAGACATGTTGGTGGATTTGTTGGGGGTTTAGCTTTACATGCTTCGTAATTTTCACTCTACATGGAGCTATCTGGTTCTGTGAACCAACAGTTTGATCTCCACTTTGTAGTTATTTTTGAACTCTCTGAGCTATTTTCGGTCCAAGGAATGTATAAGTGGGATTGTGGAAAAAGAATATGGTTGTTTGATCTTGTTTGGAGAAGAAGAGCTCTTGGAACAAGGCTGGAAGTCTTCTTTGAATTGGAAGAGGCACTATCAGGCATGATAAGCTCTACCCATTCAGATTTCTTGCTTTCTTCTAAATGATTCATTAAAACAATTTTTCTCACTGGAAATTTTATATTTTCTTGATATATGTGTTTATTTATTTGCATGTAAGCTTGGAAAATTTGTGGGTTTTTGGATTACGAATCCTTTGCTGTTATTGATAGTTTTTGGAAAACTTATCTATTTTGGTTGTTAGATGGTTGCATGAAATTGTTTTGGAACTCTTCAATCTATTCTAGAAGCTCTTTTGACCTTTGTAACTTGAACTAGTAGTTCTGTACTGTATTTAAGCTTGTAGCTTGTTTTGAAGTTTTTTTCTTGCATTTGAGAATAAGGTGAAAATATTTGGATTATTATTTGATGGGTTATGAATTTTTTATTGGGTTGACGCGTTCGATCTATACTTAAGCTCGTTGAGCTTGAATTAGGAACTCCTTGGCCGTTTTTAACTTTAACTGTTAGTATTGTTGGGATGGTCTTGTATCTCTGTTTATGGTTGTGTTTGGGTAGTTGTTGTAGCACTCCAAGAATACTCTAAACTTGTATGAAGCCGTGATTGGTTTTAGCTTTATTTGGACTGAGTGGTTATATGAACTATGCTAAACTTATGGAGGTTATGGACCTTAAAACTTGTAAACAGTTCTTACAAATTTATTACTCATTGTTGAGTTATTGCATCATGCTTTGAACTTGAGTTTTGTAATGAGATTTTATTCTTCCTTATGAAAACGGAAGGCCTGAACCCATAATAGGGTGTTGGTATTATTTTGAGATTTTACAAAAGCCATGTTATTCTATTTTAGATTCGTGTTTGAACTTGAGTTATTTGAACTTTTGATCAGTGCATGAATTCAACGCATCACAGGTATTCTATTTGGTCATTTTGATTATGTATGAAGGAAATCAACAAGTTTTATAATTACTGGTATTTTATTTGAATTAAAAACTATAGTTTCCTTTAAGTACTGTTTGATGGAAGGGGTCTTGTGAGTTTTTGGTCAAATTTGACCATGTAACGGCTTTATCTCCTTTGTTTTGATGATTGAAGGAATGGTTGATTGCTTCTACCTTTAGACTGCATTGTGTTTCAAACTTAACTAGGCATGTGAATCTTAGAGTTTATTTTGTTCATATCTGCTCTGAGTGTATTCTTGTCTAGTCATAAATCTTGACTACTTTGTTCTTGAAATAATTATGACTGAAACTTTTCTCTATTAAAGAACTGACGTATCAACTGTAGAGGTTCATGGAAGAGTTACTTCTTCCTTTCTGTCATTTAATTAGAAAAAACCCTACCTATTGTATGATGTTTCAGGAACTAGAGAGGTCTGTGTTTATCTTGATCAGATGAGTTGGAATAAGGTAGGATAGAACTAGTCTTGTTGAGTAACTTTAATATTGACTTCCATCTAAGTAGTGGGTTTTGGATGAATGCCAAGTTCAAACCTGATATTCTATCTGTTGTTTGAAAGTTTCAGTACAATTTATATGGATGTTGACAATGTGAATCTTGTTTTGAGATTCAGTCTATCTTCTTATTAGCAGTGTTGTTAATGTTTGAAATGGTGATTCAATCTTCATTTGTAGTGACTTCCCAATATTTTCATTTGGAGGACTTTTTATCAACTGTTATACTCTGTTGAACCACCTTGTATTAAAGAGAGAGAGTTATACTCTCTTGGGAGGGGATAGTCTATAGTTTGAGACTATACTGTGTTTTCTTGTTAAAAATGTTTTGAATTTGAGCTAAGTGATGAGGTTAGGTCTTCCTGGGAAGGTTTCCTAGAAAATTGGAGGTATTCAGGCTTGACTGTGCATTTGGTTTTGAGCTCTCTTCTGGAAACTAACTTAAGAGTCCTAAGTTGTTTTAGATGTTGGATTTCATTTCATAGCATAAATGAAATGAAATATGGTTTGGGTCATCATGGTATATGATACTTTTCTGTTGACTGATAAGATTATGGATTAAAATTTTATTTATTCATTCTCTTCTTTGTCTTTTTTGAGGGATAAAACTTAGTAATATCATTATGTTGTAACTAACCATTTTGTAGATTAGGAAAATTTAAATGTTCTCTTCTATCTTTACGAATTTAAAAGATAAATTAATGATAAGGCTTGTTTATTGATCCAAAACTATATTGATAGGATCTATTAAGTATTGTGGTATAATTTTGAAGTTGCAGATTATTAAATGTTACTTCCTTAGAAGTAGACCAGATTTCTTAATTGTACTTCTTACTTGATTTCATTACTTATGATTACTTTCTTGATGTTTTTCAATTGATTAATGAAAGAAAAGTTGTTTAATGAAACAATTCGTGGAATGCACTTTACTTTAATGCTTAGTGCTTATCATGCTCAGTTCATTGAACTTACCCGTGCTAGAAATTTTGTAGATGGACATCGTAAGTGATTAAGGAAGACAAGAACTTTCATGTTGTATCAGGTTATTTTATTTTGAATCTTATGTAAAGAGTTTCGATTCATTCTTTAATTGTATTGAAAAAGAAAAGTTGTATTCTTTTTGGTTTCGAAGCTGTTTGTCATACAACATGCCTGAAATACTTATTGTTGTAAATGAAAAGTTTTAAATGAGGAATTTGAATGTTGGAGATATACTTGTATTGGATGTGTAATCTATCTTATATTTATGAAGAATATGGAATATCTATCTTGATAACATTATTCATATCTGTTATATGTATAATACGGTTAAACATGATAAGTGAGATAAAAAGGGGATTTTTTTAATCTCTCTATGTGGGTTGTAACTTGTTATGAATGCATAAGTTATCAATCATATTTAACAAATTCTATTATAGTATGTAAATGCATAATGAATATGTGATGGAACATTAGATTTTGTGAAAAATAAGAAGGGTTTGAAAAATACTAACACTTAATCAAATAGAGGAAGGTTCTTCCTAGCTAAATGATGCATAACCCAAAGAAGGGTAACATGATCATTAAACATAGACTTCATTTCTTATAAAGTCTACCATGGCTGAACCTAATTGGTGACTACACCTTCTATGAATGATTATGAAGTATGTAATGGAACTTATGCTATTGTTGTCCTATTTTTGATTAAGTTTTGTTAAACTAAATGAACAAACAATAAAAGCAATCATGAGTTAGAGGAAGTTCTTAAACGATTAATTAAACCAATTATAGAAAAAGGACTTGAGGAGTGTTTGATTAGGGTTTTACACAGACGATGTAATCTATTTTAAACCAAATTAATTTAACCTTAATAACCTCCTTGGTGTATGTACATCGTGATGAGGTAGTTTCTGTAGGATGATTGCACACGCCAACTATAGGAATGTTCCTTCAATAAGACTTGGGTCTTCCCAAGGATAAAATATTGTAGTTGACATGTGGTAACACCCTTCTGCATTGATTATCTAGATCTACAAACAATAAGGACTTAAAATTAGTTTTTCTCTAGGTCAAGTTAACAACATGTTTAGGATAGAGAGTAAATTTCTATATCTCAGGGTACTTTGGCACATCTGGTTGGCTTGGGTGAACCGAGTATGCCCTTTTCCCATAAGTCATTGAAAGTGTCTTCCTATAATAGACTATGTTCCTAACCCGGGCTAGGGTTAAACCTTGGACAAGTGGACTGATAGTAGTCCGTAAAGACCTTTCATGATAACAGAGGAGTGAGGTGAAGGACGTATTCCAAAATGATGAGTATGCCATCTAGGAATAACGACATACATAGTATGTTGTAAAATCTTTGGCCAAAGTATCGCAAGCTGCTGGTTGTGTTGTCCTATGTCACCTAGTTTAAAGCCATGTGATACTAGATGAATATTAGTAAAAAATATTTAGGTATGTTCTTTAAAAAAGATCACTCAGTACTTGGATTAGGGTGAAAACCAAGTATACAAAGTATACGATAAGTATTCAATACTTAAAGTGAAGTGTGAATAGATTGGTAGACAACTGAGTAGATTGGTGTATTACTGAGTCATTTACAACTGCATATGGTTATCTATTATGATATTTACTGGAATTTAATGTGTGATCTAAATTAAGTTTTATTTAGAACAGTGAACATTATGTAAAAAAATTTCCCCTTATTTCTAATTCTTAAAATGGGATTGCTACATCTTGGTATCAGAGCTGAAGGTTGCAGCTCTTGGACCTATTGTGTTCATAATCTAATGAAACTTAAATTTTCTTGTAACAGAAAATGGTTAGAACAAGAGGAAATGTTGAAAATAACCCTCAGCCTGAGGAAGGAGTGGAAACTCCCTAGAAACTCGATGAGATCCTTGCTGCCCTGTTGGACATAAGAGATCATCTGGCTATACTTGAACAACAAGTAATGGGAAATGAGGAGGAAGATGATGCTGATAACAACAATCATCCACCTCTTGGGGAAAATGCCAATGTATGTGTTGATAATAACAATGAAACATACCTGTTCAACCTGAAAAAAAAAGGCTAGGTTAGCAGCTAAACTCACTAACGATATAAAAAGGATAAGTCCACCCAAGTTTGATGGCACCAAATTGGGGGATGGAGCTGAGAACTAGCTCAGTGAAATGGAGAAATAATTTACAATAAGGAATTTCTCAGAAGAAAAAATAGCGATATGGGGAACATATCAACTTTCTCACGAAGCATCTTCATGGTGGGATAGTCAGAAGGCTGAGTTAAACATTGATGAAACTAACATCACTTGGGACCAATTTAAGGGTTACTTTAGGAAACGTTGGCTGCCTCAACTTTACTATGATCAGAAAATGATTGAATTTTAGAACTTGGTTCAGGGGAAACTAATTGTAACTGAGTACTAGGAATGATTTACAAAAATCCTTATGTACCTCAGTACCAAACATATGAGAAGTTCAGGATACAGAAATTCATCATGGGACTGAATCCCATTATAGGAGGAGAGGTGGATGTTCACAGCTGAACCATGATGGAAGGGGTTGTTGAAAAGGCCATAAGGTAGGAACAAAAATTAAAGACAATTTATGCTCACAAGGAGGAAGTAAGGAAGAAATATCCAAACTCCTCTTCATCATCTCTTGCACCTAAGAAAGGACCATGGAAGAAATTCAGAATGAAAATTAAGTTTTCATCTGATACTAATAAGAAAACAACAACAAAAGAGTTTTCTAGTAATGCACGGAACAACTTTGCTAAGAAAAATAACAACAAACAAAAGTCCTATGGGGGTCAGAACGATAACTCTAAGGTTGGAAATAAACCCGAGCCTAGGAAGGGACCTATAGGAGGCTGTTATAACTATGCAAAGATCATTATGTGAATCAATTCCCTTTGATAAAGTATGATCATAATCAGCAACACAAGATACATGCTGCAGTAGTTGACAAACATGCTAAGAAACAGGCAAAGCCTATAGAAGTTCCGGGTAAGTTATTTTGTTTACCTGTAACTATTATTTTTGATACCGAAGCTATTGAATGCTTTATTTCTAATAAATTAGCAGAAAAATTAAAAAGAAAAGCTGGAAACATGGATAAAACATGGACTGTACAGTATGGAAACAATGCTGTTCATACAATTAGTATGCGTATTTTTGGAGAAGTCCTTACTTTACCTAACTTTTCCACTGAAGTAGATCTTTATGTTACACCTTTGGGGTCTTATGATGTAATCATAGGTGTTAATTGGTTATCTGAATATAAGGCTAAAGTGGATTGTTTTGAAAAAACATTAGTTATGTAGATGACCTGTAGAAAACAACAGAGATTCAAGGTGTGAAACGTGAAATTTTTGTTAGAAAGCTATCAGCTATGCAACTTAAGAAGGCCAAAAACAAGGGTTGTACCTTATATGCAGTAAAAATTGCTGAAACAACTGAAGAGAACAGCGATGTTATGGAACGATAACTGCTGTTACAAGACTTCAGTGATGTATTTATGGAAGAATTTCATGGTCTTCCACCCAAAAGGGAGTTTGATTTCATGATTGAGATCAAACCTAGAACTGAACCTATTTATAAATCACCATATCGAATGGCTACTACAAAATTAATAGAGCTTAAGGCTTAGTTGTAAGAAATTTTGTCTAAAGGTTTCTTCAGACCAAGTGTTTCACCTTGGGGAGCTTCTGTAATTTTTGTGAAAAATAAAGATGGAACACTTAGATTGTGCATTGATTATAAAATGTTAAAAAAGGAAATAATAAAAAATAGATACCCACTCCCTAGGATTGATGACTTATTTGATCAGATACGTGGAGCATCGGTATATTCTAAGATAGATCTTCAATCTGGATATCATCAATTGTGGATTAAGGATGAGAATATCCATAAAATTGTTATCAGAATTTCACAATTCACCTTTTTTTGGACACCATGGTATTACAAAAATGCTTGCTGATATAAAACAACAATATTTATGGAAGGGAATGAAAAAGGATGTAGTAGACTTTGTGACACATTTCCTTGAATGTCAACATGTTAAAGCAGAACATATGCACCCAACCGGTTTGTTGTATCCTCATAGCATACCTTAGTACAAATGGAAAGTGATAAGCATGGTTTTTGTATAAAGGTTGCCTATGTCAAGAAATAAACATGACTTTATTTTATTAGATGTGGATAAACTAACAAATGTAGCACATTTGATTGCTGGAAATCTGAAGGATGATTCTCTTGTGTTAGCTAAAATATTTGTACATGAAATTTTCAGATTACATGGAGTACCTAAATTAATCATTTCAGATAGAGATCCTAGAATGACGTCAAGATTTTGGAAAATGCTTAATGCAGCTTTAGGAACTAAGCTGAATTTTAGTTTTGTGTATCATCCGGAAACAGATGGATAGAGTGAAAGAGTTAATCAAGTTTTAGAGGATATGTTACAAATGTATTGAATAGATTAACAATATAAGTGGGAGGAGTACCTTCCACTAGTTGAGTTTACATATAATAATACATATCATGCCTCTCTTAAGATGGCACCTTTTGAAGCTTTATATAGAAGAAAATGTAGAACCCCTGTTAGTTGGGAAAATATGGAAGATAGAGAGGTAATTGGACCTAAAATCCTTACTGAAATGGAACAACAAGTTAAATTGATTTGTGAACACTTTAAAGAAGTAGTAGATAGACAAAAGAGATATGCTGATTTGAAGTGGATAGACAGGAAGTTTGAACTTGGTGAGAAAGTCTTTCTTCGGGTCAAACTGAAAAAGATCTCTATAACTTTTGGAAAGGTTGCCAAGTTATCACCTCGTTATGTGGGACCTTTTAAGATAGTTGAAGTAATCAACCCTGTATCTTACCACTTAGCATTACCTCCTATTTTATCACAAATGCATGATGTTTTCCATATTTCTTTACTTAAGAAATACATTTCAGATTTATCACATGTGTTAAATTGGAATTCCTTATAGGTCAAAGATCCAGGAATAATTATGGTTAAACCCATACAAATACTAGAAACTCACCACTTGCATTTGAGAAATCATTAGATAAGTCAATGCAAGGTCTAATGGGACAAATTTAACGAAGAAAGTGCAACATGGGAAAACCCAGACGATATGAAAACTACTTTTCCATATCTTTTTAAATAGAATTGATTCAGTTGACTGATAATTTTTTATGATTTTATCTTTATAATACAATAAGTATGCCAGTTTGGGTAGATATTTATTTGTTTGAATAAACAACTAATTAATGCTGATTTCTGGAATTTAAAATTTTGATACTGTTACAAACATATGTTAAGAAAGTGAACAAAAAAATGATTATCTAAATGCAATGATTAAAATGAGGTAACCATCGGGATGATAATTATTTTTAGGAGGGAAGCATGTAACACCCTCTACAATTGTTATATTCCTCCTTTACATTTCAAGTGTTGATATTTTATTTTCTTGATAAAGGTGTGTTCTTTTGATTGCTGAAGATCACGCTTGAAATGGATAAATCAATTATGCTTTTTGATTAGAGGGTTGGTATGTTGTTGCTTGCAATAATCTATTTCACTCTCTTTGGATAAGTTACAATCTGGTTTTTAAGATTTGTAACTTACTTTTAGCTATTGGACTCATCCTTGGATCAATTCCATTGATCCAAGGTATGTTTTAAATATTTTATTATAACTGAATGAAAAATTGACATTCATCATTTGTGAGGCTTAACAGACTGAACTTGTGTTTGTGGCAAATTCTTTATTATCTTGGAAACAGTGCTTGCATTATGTTTTGTGTTGAGCTCGACTCTTCTTGTTCGACCCTTGTAGGGTGCTTATGGCATCAAGGGAATTAGGAACCCTGATTCTAGATTCTTGAGATAAATAGATGGTTGTGTACCCTAATAAAACATGAGATTCAAGGAAGTTACCTAACTACTGTTACTATACCACTTTATGAGGGATGGCATTCTAATCTAAGTTGTTAGCTTGTAATGAAGTGACATAGGGGGATGCTAAGTTATTTTTGAACCTATAGTTTCTGGTTAAAACCACATCCTAACCTCGGGAGTTATATCCTAAGGTTATTTATTTAAACTAACCTAAGATCTAACCTAAGAAAATTTTATCTATCCCAACTATTGGGATATGAAACGAGACTTAGGGGCCATTGGCAATGGGAACTAAGTGGTGGTTCCAAGGATTTTTATTGGGATTTGTTTTGATTTGGTTTTTAATACTTGAAAGGACTACCAGTGTGGTAGGGGTTAGTGAAAGTTAGAGGAATCTACGTGGAGGCATCTCTAAGTTTGGAAATGCATTATGAATTGTAATTAGGTCTCGCCAAATATGAATGGGGGTGGCAAGGAAAGATAAATGGGAAAATTGGTCTTAATGGCATTAATGGGCCTCAGGTTTGGTGAGCAAGCCATCTCGGAAGGCATGCTGGCAGATTCGTTAGGGATTGTTTAGATTTGCATGCTTCGCAATTTTTTCTCTGCATGGAGCTATCTGGTTCTTAGAACCAGCAGTTTGATCTCCACTTTGTAGCTATTTTTGGACTCTCTAAGCTATTTTTCAGTCTAAGGAATGTATAAGTGGGATTGTGGAAAAATAATATGGTTGTTTGATCTTGTTTGGAGAACAAGAGGTCTTGGAAACTCAGCTAGAAGTTTTCTTCGAACCGGTAGAGGCACTATCAGGCATGATAGGCTCTACCCATTAAGATTTCTTGCTTTCTTCTAAATGATTCATTAAATCAATTCTGGTCACTAGAAATTTTATATTTGCTTGATATAATATGTGGTTATTTACTTGCATGTAAGCTTGGAAAATTTGTGGGTTTTTGGATTACAAATATTTTGCTGTTATTGATAGTTTTTAGAAAAAATCTCTATTCTGGTTGTTAGATGGTTACATGTAATTGTTTTAGAACTCTTCAATCTGTTCTAGAACCTCTTTTGACATCTGTAACTTGAACTAGTAGTTATGTACTGTATTTAATCTTGTAGCTTGTTTTGAAGCTTGTTTTCTTTCATTTGAGAATAAGGTGAAAAGAGTTGTCTTATTACTTGATGGGTTCTAAATTCATTATTAGGTTGACGCGTTTGATCTGTACTTAAGCTCGTTGAGCTTGAATTGTGAACTCCTTGGCCATTTTTAACTTGGACTATCAGTATTGTTGGGATGGTCTTGTATCTATGTTTATGGTTGTGTTCAGGTAGTTGTTGTAGCACTCCAAGAATACTCTAAACTTGTATGAATTCATAACTGGTTTTAGCTTTATTTGGACTGAGTGGTTGTATGAAATGTGTCGAACTTATGGAGGTTCTGAACCTTGAAACTTGTATATAGTTCTTACGAATTTTGTACTCATTTTTGAGTTATTACATCATGCTTTGAACTTGAGTTCTATACTGAGATTTTATTCTTCCTTATGAAAATAGAAGGCCTAAACCCATAATAGCATGTTGGTATTACTTTGATATTTTACCAAATCCATGTTATTCCATTTTAGATTCATGTTTGGACTTGGGTTGTTTGAACTTGTGATTAGTGCACTAATTCAACACATCATAGGAATTCTTATTGGTCATTTTTATTCTATATGAAGGAAATCAATGAGTTGTATACTTACTGGTATTTTCTTTGAATTGAAAACTTTTGTTTCCTTTAGTACTATTTGATGAAAGGGGTCTTGTGAGTTGTTGGTGGAATTTGACTATGTAACTTCTTTCTCTCCTTTGTTTTGATAATTGAAGTAACATTTGATTTGCTTCTACCTTTAGACTTAACCATGTTTCAAACTTAACTAGGCATGTGAATCTTAGAGTGTATTTTTTTCATATCTACTCTGAACATATTCTTTCCTTGTGGGAAATCTTGACTGCTTTGTTCTTGAAATAATTGGGACTGAAACTTTGTTCTGTTAAATAATCGATGTATCAGCTGTAGAGGTTCATGGGAGAGTTACTTGTCCCTTTCTTTGTTTTAATTGGAACAAACCCCTACCTGTCATATGATGTTTGAGGAACTAGAGAGGTATGTGGTTATCTTGATTAGACGAGTTGGAATAAGGTAGGACAGAACTAGTCTTGTCGAGTCACTTTAATATTTACTTCCATCTGAGTAGTAGGTTTTGGATGAATGCTAAGTTCAAACTTGATATTCTATTGTTGTCTGAAAGTTTCAGTACCATTTATATGGATGTTGACAATGTGAATCTTGCTTGGAAATTTGGACTGTCTTCTCATTAACAGTTTGTTGTTAATGTCTGTAATGGTGATTCAGTCTTTATTTGTAGTGACTTCCCAATATTTTCAATTGGAGGACTTTTTCTCAACTGTTATACTCTATTGAACCACCTTGTATTAAAGAGAGAGAGAGAGTTATAATCTCTTGGGAGGGGGGCAGTCTACAGTTTGAGATGGTACTGTGTTTTATTCTTAGAACTATTTTAAATTTGAGCTGGTGATGAGGTTAGGTCTTCCTAGGAACGTTACCTAGAAAATTGGAGGTATTCAGGCTTGACTATGCATTTGGTTTTTGAGCTCTCTTTTGGAAACAAACTTAAGGGTCTTAAGTTGTTTTAGATGTTAGATTTCATTTCATAGTATAAATGAAATGAAATATAGGTTTTGGTTCCTCATGGTATGTGATCCTTTTCTGTTGACTGATAAGATTATGGATTAAACTTTCCTTTATTCGTTCTCTTATTTGTCTTTGTTGAGGGATAGAACTTACTAATCTTATTATGTTGTAACTAACCCTTTTGTAGATTGGGAAAAGTTATATGTGCTCTTCTATCTTTGTGAATTTAAGAGATAATTTATTGTTAAGGCTTGTTTATTGATCCAAAACTAAATTGATAGGATCTATTAAGTCTTGTGGTATAATTTTGAATTTGCATATTATAAAATGTTACTTCTTTAGAAGTAAACCATAATTCTTAATTGTACTTCTTACTTGATGTTATTACTTATGATTACTTTCTTGATGTTTTACAATTGATTCAAGAAAGAAAAGTTTTTTAATGAAGCAATTAGTGGAATGCACTTTACTTTAATGCTTAGTGCTTATCATGCTCAGTTCATTTAACTGACCCATGCTAGCAATTTTGCAGTATGGACATCGTAAGTGATTAAAGAAGAAAGGAACTTTCATGTTGTAGTGGATTATTTGATTTTGAACCATATGTAAAGAGTTTCGATTCATTCTTTAATTGTATTGAAAAAGAAAAGTTGTATTCTTTTTGGTTTGGAAGTTGTTTATCGTACAACATGACTGAAATACTTATTCTTGTAAATGAATTGTTTTAAATGAGGAATTTGAATGTTGGAGATTTACTTTTATTGGTTGTGTGATCTATCTTATATTTATGAAGAATATGGAATATCTATCTTGATAACATTATTCATATCTGTTATATGTATAATACGGTTAAACTTGATAAGTTAGATAAAAAGGGGATTATTTTAATATCTCTTAGTAGGTTGCATCTAGTTATGATTGCATAAGTTATCAATCTTATCTAAAAAATTCTATTATAATATTTAATGTGTAATGAATATGTGATGGAACATTAGATTTTGTGAAAAATAATAAGGTTTTAACAAACCCTAAAATTTAATCAAATAGAGGAAGGTTCTTCCTCGCTAAATGATGCATAACCCAAAGAAGGGTGACATGATTGTTAAACATAGACTTCATTTCTTATAAAGTCTACCATGGTTTAAACCAAATTGGTGACTACACCTTATATGAATGATTATGAAGTATGTAATGGAAATTATGCTATTGCCATCCTATTTTTGATTAACTGTTGTTAAACTAATTGAATGAACAATGAAAGTAATCATGAGTTAGATGAAGTTCTTAAATGCTTAATTGAACCAAGTATAGAACAAGGACTTGAGGAGTGTTGGATTAGGGTTTTGAACGGATGTTGTAATCTATTTTTAACCAAATTAACTTAACCTTAATAACCTCCTTAGTGTATGTACATCATGATGAGGTAGTTTCTGTAGGATGTTGGCACACGCCAACTATAGGAATGTACCTTTGAGAAGACTTGGGTCTTCCCAAGGATACAACATTACAGTTGACATGTGGCAACACTCTTCTGCATTGAACATCTAGATCTACACATAATAAAGACTTGAACTTAGTTTTTTCTCTAGGTCAAGTTAGCAACATGTTTAGGATAGGGAGTAACATTCTATAACTCATGGTACTTTGGCACATCCTGTTGACTTGGGTTAACCGACTATTCCCTTTTACCCTAAGTCATCGAAAGTGTCTTCCTATAATAGACTATGTTCCTAACCCAGGCTAGGGTTAAACCTTAGACAAGTGGATTGAAAGTAGTCAGTAAATACCTTTCATGATAACAGAGGAGTGAGGTGAAGGATGTATTCCAAAATGATGAGTATGTTGTCTAGGAATAGCGACATACATAGTATGTTGTAAAATCTTTGGCCAAAGTATCGCAAGTTGTTGGTTGCATTGTCCTATGTCACCTAGTTTAAATCCATGTGATACCAGATGAATATTAGTAACAAATATTCAGTTATGTTCTTTAAACAAGATCACTCAATACCTGGATTAGGGTGAAAACCAAGTATATGTAGTATACGATAAGTATTCAATACTTAAAGTGAAGCGTGAATAGATTGGTAGATAACTGAGTCATGGAATGAATAGATCAGTGTATTACCGAGTCATTTATAGCTGCATATGGTTATCTGTTATGATATTGACTAGCACTGAATGTGTGATCTAAATTAAGTTTTATTTAGAATAGTGAACATTATGTAAAAAAAATTCCCTTGTTTCTAAAGTCTTAAAATGGGAATGTTACATCTTGGTATCAGAGCTTAAGGTTACAGCTCTTGGACCTATTGTGTTCATAATCTAATGAAACTTAAATTTTATTGTAACAGAAAATGGTTAGAACAAGAGGAAATGTTGTAAATAACCCTCCGCATGAGGAAGGAGTGGTAACTACCTAGAAACTTGATGAGATCCTTGTTGCCCTATTCAACACAAGAGATCATTTGGCTGTACTTAAACAATAAGTAATGGGCAATGAGGAGGAAAATGATGCTGATAATAATAATCAGCCACCTCCTGGGGACAATGCCAATGTAGGTGTTGATAATAATAATGTGAACATACCTGTTCAGCCTAAAAACAAAAAGGCTAGGTTGGCAGCTGAACTCACTAATGATATAAAAAGGATAAGTCCACCCAAGATTGATGGCACCACATTGGGGGATGGAGCTAAGAAATGGCTCAGCAAAATGGAGAAATACTTTGCGATAAGAAATTTCTCAGAAGAAACAAAGGAAATATGGGGAGCCTATCAGCTTTCTTATGAAGCTTCCTCATGGTGGGATAGTCAAAAGGCTGAGTTAAACATTGATGAAACTAACATCACCTAGGATAAATTTAAGGGTTACTTTAGGAAACGTTGGCTACCTCAAATTTACTATGATCAGTAAATGACTAAATTTCAGAACTTGGTTCAGGGGAAACTAACTGTAACTAAGTACTGGGAATGATTTAAAAAACTCCTTAAGTATGTACCTTAATACCAAACAGATGAGAAGTTTAGGATATATAAATTCATCATGGGATTGAATCCTGTTATATGATGAGAGGTGGATGTTCAAAGCCCAACAACGATGGAAGGGGTTGTTGAAAAGGCCATAAGGCAGGAAAAAAAATTAAAGACAATTTATGCTCACAAGGAGGAAGTAAGGAAGAAAAATCCAAACTCCTCTTCATCATCTCTTGCACTTAAGAAAGGACCCTGGAAGAAATTCAGAATGAAAAGTAAGTTTTCATCTGATACTAATAAGAAAGCATTAACAAACAAGTTTGATAGTAATGCATGGAACAACTTTGCTAAGAACAATAACAACATACATAAGTCCTATGAGGGTTAGAATGATAACTCTAAGGTTGAAAATAAACCCAAGCCTAGGGAGGGACCTATAGGAGGTTGTTATAACTATGGAAAAGATCATTATGAGAATCAATACCCTTTGAGAAAGGATAATTGTAATTAGCAACACGAGATACATGCTGCAGTAGCTGATAAGCAAGCTGAGAAACAAGCCATGCCTATAGAAGTTTGAGGTAAGTTATTTGGTTTACTTGTAACTATTATTCTTTATACCAGAGCTACTGAATGCTTTATTTCTAATAAATTAACAGTAAAATTAAAAATAAAAGTTGGAAACATGGATAAAACATGAACTGTACAGTATGGAAACAATGTTGTTCATATAGTTAGTATGTGTCTTTTTGGAGCAGTCCTTGATTTACCTAACTTTTCCATTGAAGTAGATCTTTATGTTGCACCTTTGGGGTATTATGATGTAATCATAGGTGTTAATTGGTTATTTGAACATAAGCCTAAGTGGATTGTTTTGAAAAAAACATTAATTATGTAGATGACCTGTAGAAAACAATAGAGATTCATGGTGTGAAAGGTGAAATTTCTGTTAGAAAGTTGTCAACTATGCAACTTAAGAAGGCCAAAAACAAGGGTTGTACCTTATATGCCATAAAAATTACTAAAAAAACTGAAGAGTATAACGATGTTATGGAATGATATCCACTATTATGATACTTTAGTGACATATTTCTTGAAGAATTTCCTGGTCTTCCACCCAAAAGGGAGTTTGATTTCATGATTGAGATCAAACCTAGAACTGAACCTATTCCTAAAGCACCATATCGAATGATTACTACAGAATTACTAGAGCTTAAGGCTCAATTGCAAGAAATTTTTTCTAAAGGTTTGATCAGACCAAGCATTTTACCTTGGGGAGCACCTGTAATTTTTGAGAAAAATAAAGATGGAATACTTAGATTATGCATTGATTACAAAATGTTAAACAAGGCAAAAATCAAAAATAGATACCCACTCCCTAGGATTGATGACTTATTTGACCAGATGCATGGAGCATCGGTACATTCTAAGATAGATCTTTGATCTAGATATCATCAATTGCGGAATAAGGATGAGGATATCCATAAAACAACTTTCAGGACAAAATTATGGACATTATGGGTTCACGGTTTTACCTTTTGGATTAACAATTGAACCTGCAAAATTTATGAATTTAATAAATAATATCTTTCAAGAATACTTGGAAAAATTTGTGTTCGTATTCTTCAAGGACATTCTCATATATTCCAAAATTATTGAGGAGCACCATGAACATTTGAAGATAGTTTTGGAAATATTAAGAAAGAGATGATTATTTGGTAAGTTATCTAAATGTTCTTTCTATGACATAGAAGTACACTATTTATGACACATAATAAGTAAGAATGGAATTTCTGTAAATCCTTAAAAAATTGTAGCTATAACTGAGTGTCCTGCACCAAAGAATGTACATGAAGTTAGAAGCTTCGTGGGACTTGCTGGCTACTATAGAAAATTTGTAACAGACTTCTCTAAGGTGGTTGCACCAATAGCTTCTTTACAAAATAAGGATAAAAAGTTTGTTTGGAATGACAAATGTCAAACTACATTCAACACTTTGAAGGAACAGTTAACTTCAACACCTATTCTTGTAGTACCAGATCCTAATGGAGGTTTTATGGTGGTAACTGATGCATCTGGTGAAGGTTTAAGAGGCATTTTGTTACAAAATGGTCATGTCATAGCTTACGATAGTAGGAAACTTAAGTTACATGAGTTGAATTTTGCTTCACATGATTTACATCTTGCTACCATTGTTCATGCATTGCAAGTTTGGAGGCATTACCTACTAGGTAAACCTTTTGAATTGAAAACTGATCATCTTGGGCTGAAATATATCTTCACTCAACCAAATATTAATGCAAGGAAATGAAGGTGGTTATAGTTTTTGTCTCAATATGATTTTGAAATCAATTATATCAAAGGTAAATAAAATAGAGTGGCTGATGCTCTAAGTCGTAGGAAGCACATTTATGCTCTTATAACATTGAGAACTCAGTTTAAGGATGAGGTAAAAAGTGTTATGGAGTCTGATTCTTATTTTCAACAAGTAAAGACAACACTTACTACAGATTCTAGTGATTCGAGATATAACAGTTTTCACTTTGATAAGGAAGGAATCTTACAATTTGAAAATAGAGTATATGTACCTTTACTAAATGATTTGAGAATGAAATTGTTATCAGAATTTTACAATTCACCTTTTTCTGGACACCGTGGTATTACAAAAATGCTTGCTGATATAAAACAACAATATTTCTGGAAGGGAATGAAAAAGGATGTAGTAAACTTTGTGACACATTTCCTTTAATGTCAATGTGTTAAAGCGGAACATATGCACCCAACCGGTTTGTTGTATCCTCATAACATACCATAGTACAAATGGCAAGTGATAAGCATGGACTTTGTATAAGGGTTGCCTATGTCAAGAAATAAACATAACTTTATTTTAGTAGTTGTGGATAAACTAACAAAGTTAGCACATTTGATTGCTGGAAATCTGAAGGATGATTCTCTTGTGTTAGCTAAAAGATTTGTACATGAAATTTTTAGATTACATGGAGTACCTAAATTAATCATTTCAGATAGAGATCCTAGAATGACATCAAGATTTTGGAAAACGTTTAATGCAACTTTAGGAACTAAGCTAAATTTTAGTTCTACATATCATCTGGAAACAGATGGATAGACTGAAAGAGTTAATCAAATTTTAGAGAATATGTTACAAATGTATTGTATGGATCAGCAGTACAAGTGGGAAGAGTACCTTCCACTAGTTGAGTTTGCATATAATAATACATATCATGCCTCTCTTAAGATGGCACCTTTTGAAGCATTATACAGAAGAAAATGTAGAACCCCTATTAGTTGGGACAACATGGAAGATAGAGAGGTAATTGGACCTAAAATCCTTACTGAAATGGAACAACAAGTTAAATTGATTCGTGAATGCTTGAAAGAAGCAGTAGATAGATAGAAGAGTTATTGCTGATTTAAAGCAGATAGACAGGAAGTTTGAACTTGGTGAGAAAGTATTTCTTTGGGTCAAACCGAAAAAGAGCTCTATAACTTTTGGTAAGGCTACCAAGTTATCACCTCATTATGTGGGATCTTTTGAGATAGTTGAAGTAATCAACCCTGTAGCTTACTGCTTAGCATTACCTCCTGCTTTATCATGAATGCATGATGTTTTCCATATTTCTTTTCTTAAGAAATACATTTCAAATTTATCACGTGTTAAATTGGAATTCCTTGTAGGTCCAAGATCCAGGATTAATTGTGGTTAAACCTATACGAATATTGGAAACTCGCCAATTGCATTTGAGAAATCGTGAGATAAGTCAATGCAAGGTCTAATGAGACTATTTTAATGAAGAAAGTGCAACTTGGGAAAACCTGGATGATATGAAAACTAATTTTCCATATCTTTTTAAACAGAATTGATTCTGTTGGCTGATAATTTTTTTTTGTGATTTTATCTTTATAATACAATAAGTATGCCAATTTGGGAAGATATTTATTTGTTTGAGTAAACAACTAATTAATGCTGATTTTTGGAATTTAAAATTTTGATATTGTTGCAAACATATGTTAAGAAAGTGAATTAAAAAAAATGATTATCCTAAATGCAATGATTAAAATGAGGTACTCATCGGGATGATGATTATTTTTAGGAGGGAAGCATGTAACTCCCTTGACAATGGTTATATTCCTCCTTTGCATTTCAAGTGTTGACATGTGATTTTCTTGATAAAGGTGTGTTCTTTTGACTACTGAAGATCACATTTGAAATAGATAAATCAATAATGATTTTTGATTTGAGGGTTGGTATGTTATTACTTGCAATAACATATTTCACTCTCTTTGTATAAGATGCAATCTGGTTTTTAAGAGTTACAACTTAATTTTAGCTATTAGACTTGTCCTTGGATCAATTCCATTGATCCAAGGTATGTTTTAAATCTTTTGATCATAACTTAATGAAAAATTGGCATTCATCATTTGTAAGGCTTAACAGACAGAACTTGTGCTTGTGGAAAATTCTTTATTATCTTGGAAACAATGCTTACATTCTTTTTGTGTTGAGCTCGTCTCTTCTTGGTCGACCCTTACAGAGTGCTTATGGCGACAAGGGAATTATGAACCCTACTTATAGATTCTTGAGATAAATAGATCGTTGTGTACCATAATAAAACATAGGATTCAGGTAAGTTACCTAACTACTGTTACTATACCCCTTTACAAGGGATGAAATTCTAACCTAAGTTGTTAGCTTGTAATGAAGTGACCTAGGGAGATACTAAGTTATTTTTAAACCTATAGTTTCTGGTTACAACTACATCCTAATCTAGGGTGGCAAACTCTTGTTGGGGGTTATATCCTAAGGTTATTTATTTAAACTAACCTAAGATCTAAGCTAATAAAATTCTATCTATCCTAACTATTGGGATATGAAAGGGTACCTAGGTGCCATTGGTAATGAGAACTAAGTGGCAGTTCCAAGGATTTTTATTGATATTTGTTTTGATTTGGTTTTTAATACATGAAAAGACTACTAGTGTGGCAGGGGTTATTGAAAGTTAGAGGAATCGACGTGGAGGAATCTCTAAGTTTGGAAATGCATTATGAATTACAATTAGGTCTCACCAAATATGAATGATGGTGGAAAGGAAATATAAGTAGGAAAATTGGTTTTAATGGCATTAATGTTCCTCGAGTTTGGTGAGCAAGCCATCTTGGAAGGCATGTTTGCGGATTCATTTGGGGTTGTTTAGCTTTGCATGCTTCACAATTTTCTATCCACACAGAGTTGTCTACTTCTTCGAACCACTAGTTTGATCTCCACTTTGTAGCTATTTTTGAACAATCTGAGCTATTTTCGGTTTGAGGAATGTATAAGTGGGATTGTGGAAAAAGAATATGGTTGTTTGATCTTGTTTGGAGAAGAAGAGGTCTTACAAACTTGACTGGAAGTATTATTTGAATCGGAAGAGGCACTATCAGGCATGATTGGCTCTACACATTAAGATTTCTTTCTTTCTTCTAAATGATTCATTAAAACAATTTTGCTCACCAGAAATTTTATATTTTCTTGATATATGTTGTTATTTACTTGCATATAAGCTTGGAATTTTTGTGGGTTTTTGGATTATGAATCCTTTGCTGTTATTGATAGTTTTTGGAAAAATTCTCTGTTCTGGTTGTTAGATGGTTGCATGTAATTGTTTTGGAACTCTTCAATCTGTTCTAGAGGCTCTTTTGACCTCTGTAACTTGAACTAGTAGAATTGTACTATATTTATTCTTCTAGCTTGTTTCGAAGCTTGTTTTATTGCATTTGAGAATAAGCTTAAAAGATGTTGCTTATTATTTGATGGGTTTTGAATTCGTTATTGGGTTGACTCGTTCAATTTTTACTTAAGCTCGTTGAGCTTGAATTAAGAACTCCTTGGCTATTTTTAACTTGAACTATCAATATTTTTGGGATGGTCTTGTATCTCTATTTATGGTTATGTTCAGGTAGTTGTTGTAGCACTCCAAGAATATTATAAACTTGTATGAAGCCATGATTGGTTTTATCTTTATTTGAACCGAGTGGTTGTATGAACTGTGCTGAACTTATGGAGGTTCTGAACCTTGAAACTTGTATATAGTTCTTACAAATTTTGTACTTGTTGTTGAGTTATTGCATCGTGCTTTGAACTTGAGTTGTGTACTTAGATTTTATTCTTCCTTATGAAAATGGAAGGCCTGAACCCATAATAGGGTGTTGGTATTATTTTGAGATTTTACAAAATCCATGTTATTCCATTTTAGATTCGTGTTTGAACTTGAGTTGTTTGAAATTGTTATCATTGCACGAATTCATTGCATCACAGGTATTATTGTTGGTCATTTTTATTTTGTATGAAGGAAATCGATGAGTTTTATAATTACTGGTATTTTATTTGAATTGAAAAATATAGTTTCCTTTAAGTACTGTTTGATGGAAGGGGTCTTGTGAGTTGTTGGTTGAATTTGACCATGTAATGTCTTTGTCTCCTTTATTTTGATGATTGAAGGAATGGTTGATTGTTTCTACCTTTAAACTGCACTGTGTTTCAAACTTAACTGGGCATGTGAATCTTAAAGTGTATTTTGTTCATATCTACTCTGAACATATTCTTGTGTTATGGGAAATGTTGATTGCTTTGTTCTTGAAATAATTGGGACTGAAACTTTGTTCTATTGAGGAACCAATGTAACATTTGTAGAGGTTCATGAAAGAGTTACTTGTTCCTTTCTGTCATTTAATTGGAACAAACCCTACTTGTCGTATGATTTTTGAGGAACTAGAGAGATCTGTGGTTATCTTGATCAGATGAGTTGGAATAAGGTAGGATAGAACTAGTCTTGTCGAGACACTTTAATATTTACTTCGATCTAAGTAGCTGGTTTTGGATGAATGCTAATTTTAAACTTGATATTCTATTTGTTGTCCAAAAGTTTCAGTACCATTCATATGGATGTTGACAATTTGAATCTTTCTTGGAGATTCAGACTATCTTCTCATTAGCAGTTTTATTAATGTTTGTAATGGTGATTCAGTCTTCATTTGTAGTGACTTCCTACTATTTTCAATTGGAGGACTTTTTCTCAACTGTCATACTCTGTTGAACCACATTGTATTAAAGAGAGAGAGTTATACTCTCTTGGGAGGGGGCAGTCTATAGTTTGAGACTGTACTATGTTTTCTTCTTAGAACTGTTTTGAATTTGAGCTAAGTGATGAGGTTAGGTCTTCCTGGGAAGGTTTCCTAGAAAATTAGAGGTATTCAGGCTTGACTATGCATTTGGTTTTGAGCTCTCTTTTGGAAACTAACTTAAGATTCCTAAGTTTTTTTAGATGTTGGATTTCATTTCATAGCATAAATGGAATGAAATATGGTTTGGGTCCTCATGGTATGTGATATTTTTGTTTTGACTGATAAGATTATGGATTAAAATTTTCTTTATTCATTATCTTCTTTGTCTTTATTGAGGGATAGAACTTACTAATATCATTATTTTGTAACTGTAAGATAGGAAAAATACACTACTAATAAAGAAGTAAAATACCAATAATCATACCTCCTCCTTCATGGTCCGTAGCAAACCTTGGAAGGAAGGCCTTGATTGTGTGATTTGTAGGTGATTTTCTTCAAGATGGAGTAAGTCCTTCCTACAAAAATGATCCTCTTACTTTGCACTAGATGCGGAAAATGATTATGAGGCTATTTGGGTATTAGGATGAGGCAGAAGGATGTTCTTTTCTCAAAGGATGCAAGAACTTAGATAGGGAATTAAAGCTTATTCTCCATGTGTTTATAGGGGAGGGGTAAGGTTGTATTTATAACCTAGGGGAGTGATTAACTTAGAGTAATTTTAGTAATCATGGTTTGAAAATGTGGGCAAGATTAAGTGATTAGTTTGAAAATGTGGGCAAGATTAGGTGAATGGTTTGAAAATGTGGGCAATATTAGATGAGTGGGGGCCACGAAGAATGGTTGAGGATTTGAATTATATTTTTAATTCATAAGTGGAGGATTATAGGTGAGTGGGGACCATGAAGAATGGGTGAGGATTTGAATTTGAATTTTTAATTCAATAGTAGAAAAACATGGAGAATAATGACATGTGGTGAGGATTGGGTTATTTTTTTGATTTAAAAATGGATAATTAATCAAATTATATTTGATTAATTCGAAGTGTATTTTTGTGGGAAATGAGGAAGGGGAATTAATTGATTTAGGACAGATGTGAAATTAGGGTGTCTACATTTTCCCCTCTTTGGAAGGGTACTATGAAAGTAGTGTCCTTTCAAAGAAAGTAGACGGGATGGGGGAATAATTCAGTCTACTTTTCTTAAGAGAAAGGTAGAGCGAATGTTTGTTGGGGAGAATAGAAAGTGGTGAGTGATGGATGTCATAGTATCCTCTAAGAAACAAATGTCATGAGAAGATGTGATTATGGATAGATGTGGTGATGCCCCCTCGAGAGGACTGACAAGAATGAAATATACGACAACTCTCAAAAGGAAGAGAAATGAATTCTATGAAGAAGAGGATGATAATGGAGTGGAAGAGATTGGAATGACCGCATAACACAAATGGAGAAAGGATTCAATTGGCCTTGAATGCTAGGTGTGAGGGTGTGTGGGAAAGAGAAAAGGGAATGGATAGGATTAGGGGTTGATTATGAGAAGAGTAAGGGAGCTAGGGGAGGGGAAAAAAGGAATAAAAGAGGTAGAAATAAGAGAGAGGGATGATAGGGGAAGAAGGGAATGATGAAGGACAAACAAGGAAAAAACAGGAAAATGACAGAGTAGAGGGTGAAGGGATAAAATAGAGAGATGTGCAAAATAAAGAAAGTAATAGAGATAGTAAAGAGGGATGCATGAAAGTTAAAGAAATGATAGAGCTGAGAAAAGAAGGAAACGGGAAAGGATAAATAAGCAGGAGAAAATGAGGTGGGAGTAGGGGGTGAAATGGATAAAATGGAAAGAGGACGAAAGAAGAAGTAGAATGGAGAAAAAAAAACTATGAGGGGTGAGGAAAGTGTTAAAAAAATAGAGAAAAGAAGTGAAACAAATACAAAATGAACGAATAGGTAGGGGTGGTAGAGAAAAGGAGAAGTAGTTAGAAGAAACATGAAAATTAGGGGAGAGGAAAGGAAGAAAGAGAGAATACAGGGAGAAGATTGAAGGAATCGTGTCATTTCGAGGAAGACCAAGGCAAAGAATATGGAACAGACTGTATGGAGATGCATGTGGAGGGTGGTATGATAAAAAGGATAGGACAATGCTGAAGATCCATGTTATCGATGGGGAAGTAAAGAGGAAACGTGATGGAAAAAGGGGAAGAAGATGATACAGGGGAAGGGAAATAAGACGAGGGGTGGGAGAGATAAGAGGATAACAAAGAAAATGATGTAGAAAGAAGGAAATACAGAAATGGGGTAATAAGTGGAAAAAGAATAGTATAAGGAATGCACATAGAAGAAATAGGGGAGGAATGACATCGATTGGAAAAGATGTAGAGATTCATGAAATGAGGATACTAGGATGACGAAAAAATAGAAAAAGGATGTATGATGAAGATAATAAAGATATTGAAGAGGGAGAAGAGAAGATGGAGAAATGGGTAAGAAGCGACAAGAAAGGGTGGGATTGAGGGACATGAATAGGAGAGCAAAGAGAATGTGGGATAGAAGAGGCAATGCCAATGAGGGGACATTAGGGAAATCCACCTTACAATGAGTGGTGGGGAAGGGTGAGAGAAAAAATGAAGAAAAGGATAAAGCTAACGAGGATTGGAAAGGGTAACGCCAACAAAGGGACGTTAGGGAAATCCCCCTTAAAATGAGTGATGGGCTTAGAGGAGGGAAGGAATGAAGGGAAACTCTAGAAGGTCCAAGGGAGTGAATGAGGTCTTGCGGAATGAGGATTGATTATTTTTAGGGAAATCCCACTTATAATTATTAGCACGGGAATATAACATGATGATGAAAGAATGATAGAGGAATGTTAACAATAATGGAAAATGTGTGTGTGGTAGAAATGTGGTGGGGATTTGAGAAGATGAAGTGGAAAGAGTAAATAAAATGGGAGGGATGAGTTAGGACTAGGTGAAAGCGAGGGGAGGATGTGGGTTGATGAGGATGAATGAGGTGAAGATGAAGAACAAAGACATGAAAAGAATGGGAAAAAACGGTACGAAGGATGATGGATTAAGAAGGAGAAAATGGGGGAAAAGAACGTGATTGTAGGTGGAAGAGATTAGATGTATGTTGTAAGAGGATATGTGGAGAAAGGGTAATAGTAGGAGGGAAAAGTGGGTAGTAGGAGATACCAGGTGGAAGAAGTGATCAACCAAGTGAACGAATAATGATGTAGGGGAGAAGTTCACAATGAAAAGTTAAGCATAGGGAGGACCCTGACACAAGATTGTTATGTGACGGAAGTGGTTAAGTAAGATTACCAAGTGAGTGAAACTAGAGATGACAAGTGGTCAAGCGAGAAGTGGTGTTGATGAGAATGGAAAAGGAGGTGAAAGGATGTGATTATGGGGAATGCTGAGAAAACATGAAGGGTGAAGGGTGTGTAGTGATGGGGAAAGGAAAGGAGACATATCATCCTTAAGAGGGACTCTTATGTGAGATTGCCATGCCAGGTGAGTGGTTAAGTAAGATTGTAAAGCAGAGGAGGGTGATAGTGGTGGTAAAAATATGTGATGATGGGGAATGAAGAGGAATGATGGATTAAGAGATTGTAGAGTGATGGGCGAGTGAAAGATGAAATGTCATGCTTAAGAGAATCTCTTAAGTAAGATCACCATGCTGTTCGAGAAGAAGGATGAAGATAGAGTTGGTGGGAATAGAGTATTACAAAATGGACTGAAGGGGAACCCTCAAGTGAATTTCCCATACTATGAGATCGTATAAGTAGGATGACTAGGCATAAGATGGATTTGGGGAAGGATGAGAAAAGAGTGAGTGAGGTATGCTTGATTGGAATAGGATACGAGATGAGGTGATAACAAGAAAGAAAGGAAACAAAGGAGTGTAACATGAATGGATGAAGGAATATATGTAGTGAAGGGTGGCGAGTGTGAGGGGAATCCTTAAATAGGATGCCCGCATGGTGAGAGTAATGATGCAAGAATGAGAAGCAGAAGATGTGGAATGGGAAGATGTGTGCAGTGGTGAGTATTGTTTGATGAGAGGGGAGGTGGTGAAGAAGCTTCTATAGCGGGAAGATCTTAGGGAGAGGGTAAACCTCCATTGAGGATTCCATATAGAAGGGGTTATTAAGTAATATTGTCAAGCGGGAAGAAGAAGGGGGAAATGAAAGAATAAAAATGGAGGGGACGAGGGGACAAGAAGGTGAATCACGGCGTTAATATGGGGATAAGTGGCGCAGGAGTAAAAATGAGGCGCTGAGGATGAATATGGATAAAATATCATTGGTGATCCATGGTGGCGGAGAAGGAGCTGTAGATAGGGAATGATACTGAGAAAGATCGTCAGTAGGATGCAAAAAACGTGCTGGTGATCAAGTGGATCCAAACGAGGAACTGATTAGTATGGGTGAATGGATGGGTGCAAAGTAAGAATGTGATCATGCAGGATATACTCACGTGACAAAAAACATCTTAATTTTAATATAGCACATAACATGATGCATTGTGATATAAAAGATCAAGATGACTAGACTATAATATGCATGATAGCATAAACAGGGGCCATAAAAAAGGTTTGATGCCCCAGTACGACATGCAATCAGATAACACAAGAATATTAGAGAGAACACCAGGATACATAAAATCAAGATTCCCCCTGTAATATATCAAGATACGAGAAAGCAATTAATAATTTATAACTAATTTAATGCAACACAAGAACCAATAGACATATCCCTAACATGTTCCACAGTGAGGATTGATCGGATGTGCCCCCAAGCAGGGTATGAGGACATAGTAAAGTATTGGGTCATTGTCCTCAAACAAGGAAACAATGAGACTTGGATTTTCCCCAAGAGAGGATTCATGGGCGGAGAAGTGTTTTGAATTCGGTAGTCATAAAGTGATTGGATCATCCGTTGGGGATAATAGTTCAAAGGTTGAATTGTGTTTGTATTTTTAGAGTTTTTGTGATTTTACAACATTTTTTTTATGATATATATATATATATATATATATATATATATATAATTCTAATGTTTTTTTTGGATTTTTGATAATCGTTTCTAATTTTTTTTTAATTTTTGATTTTTTTTTGTGACAATTTTCAAATGTGTTCGGATTTTTGATGAGTGTTAATTTTTTTGTTGGATTTTAGATGATTGTTTCTAATGTTTTTGGGTTTTTGATGATTTTCAAATATTTTTGGTTTTGACGATTTTAACATTACTTTTAGATTTTTACACTGTGATTGGCAATTTATGGACCAGAGTGCAGACTTATTTTTGAGAGGTGATAAACCAGGATATTATCTGTATTTACCATGTTCTGTGTGGTAACTTATACTCAGAATAACAAAAATTCTCTTTCCATTGGCAGGATATGGTGGTGATGATATGATGAAAAGAAGTCCAACTCTATTCTTGACTCCACACAACTAGTAAGATGTGTGGGCTCATCACTAAAGAATCAAGAAGGACGTAGGAGGTAGATAATGAATATAGAGACACATGCTAACAACAATCCCTTTGGGAAATTGTGACTCCATTCTTCATTATGGTACTGAACCAGTTTCAAAAATGGCTTTCACTTTATGAGTCACGTGCTAGGCTTAGACAATTATGTGGCCTGCTAATTGGTAAGATATGAGGTTAAGGGATAGTTCTCTCTTCACTTAGGCATCTAAATTACTTCTTTGGGGATTCTATAATTTTCAAGTATTGTAAGATTTTGTATTTTTGAAATGACTCCTTATGCATTTCCCCATGCTACTAGTGAGAAGCAAGGGCTCATCACCAAAGGAAAAATATAGGCGAGGGAATTCCCTTTTTGTCTTTTTTGTTTTGTTTTGTTTTTTTTTTGAATATTTTGCAATTTTTTAATAATTTTATGAGAATGAACCTCTATGCTTTGCCCCATGACACTTGTTAGAGGAAATGGTTTATCACCGAAGTAAAGATGTAGACGAGTAAGGGCACCTTCCTCCATTCGTAGTCTCACACTACCAATAAGAAGTGTGGGCTCAACACCAAAGACTATGAAGGACGAAAGATGTGACAATGAATTATTCATAAGTTATTGAATTGATGGATTTTTTTTTACAATAGTGCTTTGTATTTGGGAAGAAACGTCTTCCCCCAATCTCAGTCCCACATGACTAGTAAGACGCGATGGTTCAACACTTAAGACTGAGATGGACGACCAAAAGAACTAGGTAAAGAAATTTAGATCTTTGTTATGAAAGAGAGAATGTCTTTGAAGGAAATATATTACCATCAGTAAGCTTCTAGGTATGACCATAGGTGAAAGTAACTAAAAATGGGAGATATTATAAGAAATATTGTACTCACAAACTCAATAGGATCTATATTAACACCTATCTCATGATGATAAATATGAAGATGTGACTTTGATAAAGAAAATATCTACTAATGGAAATGAATAAATTTAAATTATTCAAAGATAAGCAAGACAGAAGGAACAATCTACATGTTGTTTCCCGGAATAGTGAATATCTTAAGGATAAAATTTATTTAAATGAACTGCATTCATTGGTTCATCAAGATATTGGCCTGTGCCAATGGCCAATTTATAAGCTCCAAACCCAAAACTATCTATGATTTTTTTGGGCTCAATTTTTTTTGTTTGCCTCATTCTTTGGGTGTGTTCTTTTGATTTTCTTTGAGAATGAGATCATTGACCTTAAATTGTCTAGGTTTGAATTTTATGGTAGCTACGCCATAGCCAATTTTGATAGACTTGAAGATGATCTAGGGAAATTAAGTCATTTTTCATCAAGAAGCTTGAGCTCATTAAGGTGTGAGTGTCGATAATAATCTTTATTGATTACATCTTTGAAAGATATTATGAAGGATGGAAATTCAACTAGTGTGATAAGATGTGCAGTAAGCCCAAAGAGTGGGATAGATTTTGTTAAGCCAATAGCTTCCTTGTGTGTTAACAATGATGGTTTGTGTTATTTAGTTTTTTGCTTCTATTTTTCCATTAATTGATTGTTTTCAGGATAGATTCACGATTAAATATGGAAAAGGTTGTGTAAAGATATTCCTAGGTATAATTACCTCATAGAATGTATGCATGTAGAAGTCTTGACAAGTGAGAATAATTAGTGATGATATTCCTGCAAGATTGATGGTTGAAAGCATGATGGACATGATAGGTTGCATTGTCATCAGTGTCTAAACTCGATGTGGTTGTGTTTCGACAACAAGGCTAGAGATGTTAGGCATAAGAGCCAATATTGGAATAATAGAATCAAACTTAATGGTACATGTTAATGGAACCTCTTATGTAGTGTCTATAGTAATATCAAGGTTTGAAAAGGGAGTCTTGAAATGAGATCAAGGTCTCGTTAGATGTTGGAAGAATGTTGTTGCCCAAAACAGGTTCAATATATGTTTGGGCTAAAAGAAAGTCTTGAAATAAGTTCAAGTGCTCAGTAGATGTTAGAAGAATGTTATTGTCCAAAACAGGTTCAATGTATGTTTGGGTTGAAAGAGAGTCTCAAAATAAATTCAAGTGCTTAGTAGATGTTGGAAGATGTTGTTGTCCAAAATAGGCTCAATATATGTTTGAACTAATGTAAGGAAATTTGAAGAAGATATGGATTGGTTTGGAATTAGAGAGTATTGACTGTTGTCATCATGATCTCGTAGAATTTTAGTATATATAGGAGTTTCAAAAGTAGTCAGCTCTTCATGGAAAGTTATGGTATTGGATGTGTCGTTGGTTGTAAGAACATTGTCATCAAGTTCTACAAAGATGATGTCGTTGTCAATTAAGTCTTGGACGTAATTATTAAATCCAACACATTTATCTATGTGATAACCATCAATGCGATGAAATTCACAATATGTGTTAGGTTTGTACCAACATGGCTTAGCTTCCCCTTCGGAAAAGGGTTTTGTAATTGGATATTTTATCAGTTTAGCCTCTTTTAGTTGATAAAAAACACTAGAGAGACTTTCTCTAAGGGGGGTAAACTTGCATTGGACTTTACATGATTAATTTTTTCTAATAGCTCATTACGTGATGTTTTTCATGAATTCATCATGTTTGAAAGAGAGGGAGAATGAAGAAAGGTGTGATGAAGAACTCAACCTATTGATTGTGATCTTTATTTTGGCTCAATCAAATTTTAACAAGTAAGGCTATAAGGAGCAACCTTAAACAAGCTACTCAGGATAAATATGTGATAGCTTAAATAAGCTATAATGAAAATGGTTGATATTTGGCTTAAACAAGCTCTAGATTGTTGATGGGGAGAGTAACCCAAACAGGTTAATCGTGATATGGTTGTGATATAACTCAAAATGAGTGATGAAAATATTTGTGTTGGCTATGATTTGGATAAACGCAATGGTGGACAGAATAATGAGTGAACTCAAAAAATTCACCCAATATTAGTTTGATATAGCTGGAAACAAGCTATGAAGGATGTTTTGACAATTGACGATATGGGAAGTGAATGATAGTCATTCAATATCAGTTGGATATAGCTGAAGAAAAGATATGACAAATGTATTATTGGATGAAGAGAGCTAATGAAATTGGCGTGATGTTTTGGTCTGCATTGTTGGATTGTTTGGATGTTTTCGCTTGGTATTGAATTAGTTGAGAACTAAATTTTTTTGTGGAACACAACTAGGGTTTGAAATTTTACAATGAACACATTGATATTAGCCAAGTTTTATGATAAAACAATGCTAAACTATTTTGTTTTCACACAACAAGCAATCATGTGGATCCAATTGTTTTGGCTTAGGAGGTAAATTCTTCAGGAATGATCATTGTTTCATGCAATCATACATGTATGTTGTGGATTGATGGATGCAGACTCTTATTACTCCAAAAAAATATGCATCCTCCGATATACCTAATTCTGTACGGGGACATAATTGGTATGGGGAGCCCTTAGAGCACTGGAGGAGACTCACCAATTATTACTTGCCTATTTCAGAGTGAATCACCTCGTCCAGAAAATGTTTTGTGAAAATGTGGAAGGTGATGGAGGGATGAATGTGTATGGTGTCCTTATAACTCCTCAAATATTTATAGGGATGATGCCCAGGCTTTGTTGTTATAGCTATTTAGGTGTGACTCGCATGCGCTGCACGACAACATTACTTGTAAGCAAAGAGCAAGGGCGAGGTAAATACTGAACACTGTGATGAGACGAGGTCTCAAAGTGCAATGTAGATGCAAATGCTGTTGGTGCGTGGTAGTCAAGTTCATGTCATCGGTGTAGCTTTGGTGGTGATGAAATCCACCTTGTCTATGTGCAAAAACAATATAATAAAGTGATTAAATGTAGGGTTCTTTCCCAACTTGAAATAAATCACTAGCAGAAAATAATTGCGTACCTGAGCGTACTTTTTTCTTTTTTGGTTTCAGTAATTTTTCTTTGAATGGTGGTATTTTTTGTGGGATTTTTGTTGTTTCTGTGTTTCTGTGTTTCTTTTTTTACAATATTCCAGTGACGCTGGTTCTATAGAAAAAAAAATTAGTAGTTATCCTGCAAACCAAATGTTAGAAAAGTGATCGTGGTTGCTATTTTTGATTTTCTAGATCGCTCAAAGTGCGCAAGGAAAAAGAGCATACACAACCAACGAACTAAACAAATATTAATAATATGAACAAAGGAAAATAATTATTGAAATGATACGTTGTGAAAACATATAGCCGAGAGGATCCTGTAATGTTAGAACAAGAAACTAAAAAAAAAATTGTGACTGTTTCTAATTTTCCAAATCGCTCGAAGGCGCATAAGAAAATATTAATACGTGGATACAATTGGAATAGATTTTGTTTATTTTTATTTTTATTTTTTAAAATGTTAATAATTATTTCAATTAATCATGATTGTGAAATAGTGATAATGATTGTTTTCACAAAAATAGAAAAATGACGAAAGAAGAGTGTGAAAACATTACCTAGAAGTGTTGTCGTGGAAAATTGAAATGTAAGGCAAAAAAAAAAAAATTTTAAAAAAAAATTGTTGTGCAGAGTCCAGAGTGGCCTCATGTTTCTGATTTCCAAGATCACTTTTGAAGTGCAAAGGAAAGAGCATATGTGTGACGCTTGTTACGTGAAGTAACAATAAAAATAATAATTATAAAAAAAAACTACAATTCTTTTGTTTTTTTGTTTTATTTTTGTTAAAAAGATAGGTGTTAGAAGAAATGAAACCAAAATATTTTTGTTAGTCTAAATCAAAAAAATATTTTTTCATTGCATATATCTTTTCAATACCTTTCCGTTGGAAAAAAAATGAAGTCATTCCGAGTTTGGGAGCAAAAGTTATGGTTTCCCGGAAGATGGGCTACAGATAGCACTCTAAATGAAAATTTTGAACATGTGAGAAAAACGTCCCTGGGAGCTGGTTTTTTTAATTTTCTAACATCTGTACTTCACCTGAGAAGCTAAAAGTTTGACAGCAAGGGTTAAAAAAGAACAATAAACAGAAATAAAGAGTTAGATCACAAAATTATTAGACTAAATATAAAAGACAAAAAAATGATTAACTTCCTACAAAGCAATTATTTTAACAAAAGTAAATAAATAAATGCATTTTCTGGATTGGTTGTCCTATGACAGTAAGATGATAAACTAATGACTAGTTCATGTGTTTCTATAGATTACGAGTGAATAGAAAAATTAAAATTGGGAACCAAAAATCAAGCACCGAGGAGATCAAAGACAAGATGAGCTTCATGAGTTTCAGTGTTGCTATAACCTGCAAATAGCACCATAAGACACCACACAACAAAAAACACTACCCAAAGCGTGAAGGTTAACCAAAGAAGGCCATAAGGAATAGAAAAGGAAATAATAACGAACAATAATAAAAATTTAGAACAAATAAAACTCACTAATTGGGAAATTAATGGTAACAGATCGAAAGTAACCCGGGCGTGCCAGAATGTAAGCTAGGACAAAAATACACTACTAACAAGGAAATAAAATACCAATAATCATACCTCCTCCTTTGCATTCCGTAGACAAACCTCGGAATGGGATAGAAAACTTGGATTGAGCCTTGATTTTGTGATATGTAGGTGCTTTTCTTCAAGACAGAGCAAGGCCTTCTTGCAACAATTATCCTCTTACTTTGCATCAGATGGAAAAAAGGATTATGAGGCTATTTGGGCATTAAGACGAGGCAAAATGATGTTATTTGCTCAAAGGATGCAAGAACTTAGATATGGAATTCAAGCTTATTCTCTGTGTGTTTAGAGGCAGGGGTAAGGTTGTATTTATAGCCTTGGGGAGTGATTAACTTAGATTAATTTAAGTAATCATGGTTTGAAAATGTGGGCAAGATTAAGTGGGTGGTTTGAAAATGTGGGCAAGATTAGGTGAGTGGTTTGAAAATGTGGGAAATATTAGATGAGTGGGGGCCATGAAGAATGGGTGAGGATTTGAATTATATTTTTAATTCATAAGTGAAGGATTTTAGGTGATTGGGGACCAACGAAGAATGGGTGAGGATTTGAATTTGAATTTTTAATTCAATAGTAGAAAAACATGGAGAATAATGACATGTGGTGAGGATTGGGTTATTTTTTTTATTTTGAAATGGATAATTAATCAAATTATATTTGATTAATTCGAAGTGTATTTTTGTGGGAAATAAGGAAGGGGAATTAATTGATTTAGGGATAGATGTGAAATTGGGGGTGTCTACACTATGCTTAACCCTTTTGCAGATTGGGTCCCCTAAAATATAAATGTGCTCTTCAATCAAAACGAATTATAAAACAGATAAATTAATGAAAAGAGATTGTTAATATGATCCAAAGGGTGAAAACCCATGCAATTGATAGGCATCTATTGGACCAATTTCCTTTGGGTGAAAAATAGTTTCGAAGTTGCTCATTGGAGGGTCCGTTAATTCACTTAGCATTTTAGGTCTAGGATTATGATAGGTTTGTCCTAAACTTAGTTTTTGTCTGCATCTGAGCTTACTTTTGATCTAACCTACTAACAGTTTTTCAATTGATTTATGAAAGTCATAGTTGTATTAATGATAGTAAATAGTCAAATATTAATTTGAACACTAATGATTAGTCCTAATCACTCCCCCCTTCAGTGTGAACTAACATGTGCAAGAAATTTTGCACATCTGAAAAACTAGAAGACAGGAAATTGTCATGCCTCTGCATACTTTTAGGTCTGCTTACTGATTGGCTTGGATCTTATGCTACAGAGTTACCAAATTCACTTCACCACAATGAATCCCATACTGGATTATCAAAAGTTCCATTCTTTTCACCTACACATGTGAAGCTCAACATTTCCCTCTTTCAACTTCGAGTGAACACTACTTATTACCGCGATTGATTGATGTTAGAAGTATGACATTAAAAGAGGAGTCTCTGAATAGTCATAGAGATTTACTAATAGTGGTTGCGTAATCCCTCCTATAAAACTATTCTCCAGAATCTAAAATGTGCATCCTCCTTGTTTCAACCATAGTAGGGGGAAGAATACCATGTTTTATTTATGCACTCACGGTTACAACTTGATAAGTAATATGAAAAATGTGCCACTAGTGGTGGTACATCGACTCTTAGTCAATTGGTTGACTAACTGGTTATGATTGCATTGAGTGCCCTCCAGTCCTCTATTGCCTCTGACAATTCTAGTATCAGTATCTTCCAATTCAGCTAATGATTATGATCATGGAAGCATTAGAGTTTGTGACATACCTCAGTTAGACATCAGATAAACACCGAAAATGGCGTCAAATAGAGGCAAATTTTTTTTTTGACTAAATGATTCATAACTCATGAAGAAAATTTACACGACATGACTATTAAAAATAGATCCTAAAATCATTTCTATATGAGATTCTAAACTATATTTACAAATGTATTTGGAAAATGACAAAACTTAAATGAAAAAATCCAATTATGATATTAGATTTTACAAAAGAAATTATACTATTGTTGGCACATAAGTTTTACAATTGGCCATTGCTAAACATACACATGATAGGATACTATGAAAGCAATCATAGACTTAAAGGAAGTTCTAAAAATTTTTATTTAAACCAAGTATAGAACAATGAATAATGAGGAGTGTTGGATTAGGGTTTGATCACAGACCTATGTCAATCTATTTTTAACCAAATTAACTTAACCTTAATAACCTGTTTTTTCCTAAAATACATTTTGATGCGCCGTACGTAATTACCGAAGCATGCTAGTCAACAAGAGCCCAAACTTTTACACAATAATAAGCTAAATCGAATCAATACTTGAAATGTTCTAAGTAGAACCTACTAAACATTGTACTCTAAACATGTGGCTAACATCTTTCCAAATTCTGCAATCGGATCTTCCTTGAGCCACGAGTATGCAAATGGGGTGAGTAGGACTTCACACGTACTTGTAATGTGTTGATCAAATGGAATCAAGTTGAAGACAAAAATCTTTTCCTCATAGCCGAGTATTTTGTACTGATCGATTTCCAGGGTACTTTGACACATGGCTTTATTTGACTATAGAGGTTAAATGTGGTATGAAAATTATAGCTTAATTGATTCTTAGAAAAGAGATAGATGTCACCATTGTTGACTAGATGAACACAAAAAAAGACATAATGCTCAGGGTTATACCTTGCACAAGTGGATCAATCCAAAATAGTCAGTAAATGCACCTCTTCAAATATTTCAGTGGATTGACAGTTAACTCAGGACAATGGAAACAACATAATAACGATTGTTTTGATTCATCTATAAATCCAGTGATATACACAGTCTGCAATCAATTTCAGAACATATTTGGATTCCCGTAGGTAAGTGGAAGATAGCTGTGATGATGCAGTTCAAAGAATCACTAATGTCACCTAGTTTAAACTCCTCACTGTAAATTCCATAAAAAAATCACCCAATAAAAAAATATTCATGTATTTTTCTTTAAACAAGATCCCTCAGTACCCAGATTAGGGACAACACCAAGTAATGCAAATTATACCCTCCAATATTCAATACTTAAAGTGAAGCGTGAATACCCATCAGTAGATAATTGAGTAATGGATTGAATAGATCGTTCTGATTACCACAGTCATTGGACAACTGCATATGTTTATTTGTTATGAGATTGACTGAAATTGAATGTGTGCTTCAATAATAAATTGTTATTCATTATAAAAATCAATATGAAGGCTATTATATATCCATGGAGAATACAAAACAACTTCCCTTGTAAAATAAGAAGTCAATATAATGGGAATTTTCCCATTTAAATGATTGCACGGGGTGTAACAATGTAAAACTATGGATAAATATATTATTCACCTAACAATGCTATCTACGTCATGACTACATGTCAATTTATAGGCCATAGGGATAAAGTCATATTTGTAGTTATATGTAGTAAATATCAAAATATGTAAATGCGATTCACTAATGATCTTCACTAAAAAAATAGTATGATGCCACGTATCCCTCCTTGGACCTTGATCTGGCTGACCCCTAATTTTGAATGTGATAGAGTTGTTCCAATTGTATAACTTCTCATCTATGACACTACAAAGCTACATACTTTGCATCTGTCACCTTCTTGATTCACATAGCACGTATTTGATTATGCCCTTGTAAGGATCCCATTGTATCATGTAATTTTGCATCCACATTTCTTCATTTTCCATATGCACAGTGAGCTTTGGAGAAATGCCTAGAAAATCACAAAAAATTCCATTGTATAAATTTTTGAAAATCCAAAAAACATTCAGATATGTAGTAGTTTGCAGAAAAGTGCAAAAATTATCCAAATACGTTCATCCCCTAGAAACACTCCAAAAAAATATAACATTTTGTAGGGGTTGAGATTGAGCATGCAATCTGTAGTATTGTAGCTATCAAAAAATGTTTCAAAATTGTCCCCAATGCAAAAATACATAAGTTTTTGGAGATGGTTATTTTTGTATCTAGACCTAAATGACAATGTGAAGGTTTAGAGTTCACCATGGAAGCTGTAACTATACATCTTGTGTCACTTTTAAATTAGGGATTCATTTTCTTGCTTAGATTGAGTGTTACATTTCAAGGTCTATTGAAGCATTGCCATTGAGTTCATTTTATCTTGCATAATTGGGTGATAATAAGCTTTATTTCAACCTCCACTAAATCTACACTCCTCTAATTTGCAGGTTAGGCTGCTAGACATTTTTCAAATCATGAAAATGAAAGAAATCAACACGTAACATCATGAAACTAAAATATCATTCCTAGAAATTATTCAATATATAAATAGACCTTATGTATCCCTTCAATCCTTCTTGAAACATAGTAACAAGTATCTTAAACAAGCAGGGGGAAATGAAAATTATGACAAGGTTTACATTAACATGACCATGAAATTTTTTACAAGGCATAGACAAAATGAGGAACAACATGGGGAAATGAAATATCACACTGAGAAATAATGGAGAACATTGCAAAAATGCTGCCAAGGATACACATGGATAAAAATGGACACCAATATTAGGTATCATCTTAATTACATTAGAGACCTTTAATTCTTAGACTACTTGAAATAATTTAGAGGATTTAAATCATTTTGCTATATTTATTGGACTAAGAATCATTTATATTTTCACCTTATTTTTTCTCATGGTGTTGAATATAGGATAAATTGAAATGGTTTTGTTTATTCTCTTAAATAAAGGTTGATAAACTTAAGCTTTGAGAAGTAGTCCTATGCTCTACTGTAGATGATAACATCAAGAAGAAGCATGTTAACCTTATTGTATATTTCCTTACACTAATTAAAAATTGTATAACATATTGAATATATGGTGTACTTACGTATATTTATTGGGAAGTTTCTTACCCTAGGCTAAGGTCCTATTTTGGTATACTATAATATAATCTTTCTGACATGGGAATTGTTGGTACCTTGTGTGGAACTATGTATAATGGAATTTGGTTTCTAGTAGGGTGTGTGAGGGGTTGTTACATTTTTCTATCAATGATTCCTTGGAGCTAGAGGGGAGTATTTGTGTGTCTAAAAATTTGATGATCCTCAATTGAAATAAAATTTCAAGAAACTAGTTAGGAGGGTCGGTTCTAGAATGCTTTTTAAAGATTTAATGTTTTTCTTCTTATACTTTTTGAAAATTGGGAATATCCTATATTACAACATATCTAAGTCATTATGGTTATTAAAAATATTCCCTTAATGATTTTGAAGATGAGAGTTAATTTGGAAAGATAAAATGTTAGATTATTGTGTATATAACTTGTGCTTATGAAATAAGGGTCTAATGATTCCCTACCCTATCTTGTTTGAGAAAAGTAGTAATTAGACAATCATAGGGATGAATTTATGGTATATGGATGTTAATATTTCAAGGAAGGAAATTTGTTACTAACATGAATTCTATGAAACATCTCTATTTTAATAATGATTGAATAATAAGCAATCATGTTTTCTTGTAACTTACTCTTGAAATTAACCTATCAATTGAACCTTGAAAGTGTTGGAAATACAAAATTGTAAATATTATGTAGAATGAAATTTAATACTTGGATATTTTGTGATATTGAAGAAAACATGATATGACCTAATACAATTATATTCCTATTTTTAAGATGTAAATTTAAAATATTTTTTAATTTCATATTTTTGTGTTATTTCATGTGGTATGAAAACTAAGTATCCACTCTAAGGATTTATAGGAAAATTATAGATCAATCAATAATTACAACCATGTAAATTATTATTATTATTTTTAGAAAAAATGGTGAGAATAAGGAGTGGGAGGGGTGAGGGTTATAGGGGTCATAGTGGAAGGAATCCAAATAGAAATAGTGCACCTAAAAAGGAGTTTGAAAAACTTAATGAATAGTTGAAAATTGATGAAATTTTCTCGAGTGAACCCTATGATGAGGTACGTTATAGGTTTTTTCTCACCATTAACTTTAGCTGATATATTGAATGTCAATCCAAGATAATGTCCTAGATATTTATACAATAAGGATAGATATCATAGAATCTTAACAAAAACTTAATTGAATTTTTTTTTACTAAAGTTTGTGCTCTTCCTAAATAGATTACACTAATATAAATGAAATAATGCTTGAAAAACTAAAATCATATAATTACTAAGATTGCATAGAAATTTAAAATACATGCACTTGATATATTCCTCATAATTTAACAACACACTTTATAAAATGAAAAATAGTTGGAGAGAAATAATTTTTTTAAAAAACCTGTAGGTTGTTGACTAAACTAATCAAGATAATAAAAATAGTTTGAAATAAAATTAAGAAATGTTGAATAAATATTGAGAATAATATACCAAATTACTAATCTTCCTTCCTTTGGAAAGAGTGGGCCCATATCCTCATTAAAAGAAGATAGAGAATAAACTACTGGAATTTAATTAACAATACCAAAGTGTCATCAATTGATCATGACAAAGGATTATAAAAATTGAATCTACAGAAAGTTTATCAAGAAAGTTATCATTATGGGATTTCTATTCCCCTTTATACATCCACTATTTTCTATGTTTAATAGTTTAAACCCTTCATTGAAGTGATATATTCTAATAGACTAGATCCTAGATACAAGAATAGCTTTAGATTTAGTTGAAAGATCGTTAACTTAGACTAAATTATACCTTGTTAATGGATCATTGACTTAGAATATATTGTACTAACTACAAAATAGATTGCACATAACAAATGGATTTAATTATAAGATACAAATTACAACTTGGAAGGTGTAAAACCTTGGATTCCTTATCATATCCTTTTAGCTACATAAAATATTCTTTCAAAAACATGTTATCAAAAATTAAATATAGCACAACATGATCTAATGTATGTGATGCATTACTATTTTTACAAGTTCTATGTTTAGAAATTTCCAAAAATGTACATGATCGAGTGCAAGGATGACATTGATTCAAAGATGATCTATGTTGATCAAAGAACACCTGAAAAAAAGCACATAAGAATTCCACGCGGGGAAGTGAGTCATATTCAAAGGCACAAATGGATAGGGAGAACACACGCATGAAATAGAAGTTCAATTTTTTGGAATGAGCCATTTCACTCATTAAGGTCTATTTTTAAAGATGACGTGCAGAGCACACAACCGAGGTAGATACGTGCACATCACACATTGGATATTTTTGGAGGATTGGATACAAAGCACTTTACATGGAAACAAGACAAAAATGGATCTGCTACTGTCAGTTATCTAGTAGTAGTCTATTATTAGTACAATTACATGTGTGGCTAGTTATGTAAAGGTGCATGGATAAGAATATCATGTGACCTAATTTTAGAATGGATAAGTAGTGAAGGGAAAGTCCCCACCCTTATATATGTAGTAAAATGTGTAATAGACATACATAGAGGGGATCGACATAAAAAGAGATATGTTGTTAAAACTGCTACACGCATACTGCTGATATTTTAATGAGGCTTCTGTAAACTTATTACATTGAATATAATGAAGGACATTTCCTGAATCTAAGTGTTAGTTCTATGTGTATCTGAATATAGTATGTTTTTGATCTCATCATGGTTAGTACTTAATTCTCCTTTTCCTTAGATATAGATCTAGAATGCTCAATATAATGATGAGCTAGTAATAGAACTATATATGTTAAGTCTCCATCATGTTGACATCCTACTATAACAACCCTAAAGAGGGACCTGGTACATTTTCATGCTTTGGGTGAGTGCTCAGTTTAGGCTGAGTGATGCGTTAACGTGTCTAGGGTTTCATAGGGTTCGTATCACTAAATTTTAGGCTGCATCATTGGTTTCATTGCTGGGACCTTTTTTTCAGTTGTTTTTAGGATGGTTCACAATGTAGGCATACTGGTTGAACTTAGCAAGTATTGAAGAATGGATACGTAATATGGAAGAAGAATACACATGGTGGTTTAGTAATGGATCTGAGTTTAATTCATGCACTTGGGTGGAACAAAATCTGTATGACAATCTATATGAGAGATTTTTCGCTATCTTTCTAGTAGAATTATATGAGCGGCTGGTTACTTATTCATCTAAACAGAATTAGAGGTATTGTGCACTTGTTTGGATGTAGGAAGAATTCCATGCCCTTTATGATGCTGATTTGATTTGGACTCAAGTTTTGGATACGTGCTTTCATGGTGTCTTGAATAGTTATATCTTGGAATACTCAATTTCCACTTATTTGTGTCTAGAGGTAGTTGGATTTCAGTTCTTACGACATCCACGGGGAGCTTACCTACAAGGCATTCCAATGGTGATCAAGATCCTGATGGTAACTTTGAACCTAGAGAGTAAACTGATGGCTAACTAAACCCCACCATGCACAGGGGTGAGGAAAGGACTGGTGAAGGATGGAAGACTTAGTAATGGTAAGGTAGAGAGAAGAAAGGAGGCTCAAGTATAATGAGGCACGTGAGAGGGAGATAGAGAAGTAGCGTGATGTTTCAGCATGGATGTAGTTGAGTAGAGAGATGGCTCATGAAGGATTTTGAGCTCATGTAGAAGACGTGGAGCCAGACCATTAGGAACTCCCCCATATGGGAAAGCATGATAGGGAACCCTCCTCGGCCTCACAAGGAAACACGCCAGCAGAGATGACCTGGGCCATGGGTGTGCATCTGAATCCACATGGTAACCTATCCCTTTTGCTTAGTTTTCTAGTATTTAGTATGACAAGTAATCAACAAGAAAGTTTGGGAAGTAAGAGAGAAAGTACATCAATGTTAGGGAAGATGACTTCATTGTTATTTGAAGGTGTGTTTTTCAGGCCCATCGTCTGCACAAAATATGAGCACACCAAATGTTAGATTCACTTCTGGAAGTGGAACTACTTCACACATTGTAGGGATTGAGTATAGTACTACTATTAGAGCACAAGGGAGTACATCTACAAGACCTATTCTAGATACAAGTTCAAGATCAAGAGGCATGGGAAGTTTTGGTTCAGGTGGATCTGGAGGTTCTTGAGGTAGGGGGACAATGGAGGTTCTGGATCAGGTAGGAAAGGTCTATACCAACCCCAGAATATTTATATGGAAATATATCTTCATATTCTAGAGTATAGGGGAATAAAATATGCTGTTAAACATGTGCATATGTGTGAAATATTGTGGTGTGCAAAAGGAATCACAGCTTCTAAGCATAGTGCAAGCCAATTTGCTACTACGTTACAAGGGCGCACACACAGTATAAAAAGTTTGACCCTGATCAGACTTGCATGGATTATGGAACATTGAAGGATGTGTTCTTAAAAGAGTTTCATATCCTCGAATTTGAGTAGAAGAGTATAAGTGCACTCAAGGATATTAAGAAGGGAACTACTAAAAGTATGCGTGAGTATGATGCCCATTTTAAAATACTTCTATCTAAAATTTCTTATGATTTTCATGCAAGTCAACATGCATAATGGTTTGTTAGGGGATTGATTACACCATTTAGGAGGGCGGTGTCACATAAGACATATACTGATCTGTGCAAGGCATTGGAAGCAGCCCTACCTGCTGAGGTGGTTAGGATTGTTGAGACTGGCATTAACCCATTCTTAGAGGCACAAATTACAGATATGGAAAAACATCTAGAGAAATTGTCAATGAATTCAGCCCATGAAATGCGCTCAGGAATTTGGTGTATAGATTGTGAAGTAGAGGGTCACACAAAAGATAGTTGTCCTTGCAAAATAATACGCTTATTGCTAATGGATTATGAGATATGCCACTTAAACCAGGATGCTAGCCACTACCCATTATTACAACACATGATAAGGAAGAAAATTTTAAGCTACTATAAAATCTGCATGTCCACAACTCATGACACAAGGACTGCTGTCTGATTGGATAGATCCATGATGCTATAGATATTGGTTTATAACAGATAGAAGTTTTAGATAACTCTAAATGTAAGAATGAGCATAAGGATTGGGAGCACAATCATGTGTGCTATGATCGAAATGAGGGGCATTTTGAAGGCAGCCGTTGAAGAGGTCGAGGATACCATGGTGGATTCGAAGGACAAGGCCATGGTGGTGGAATAAGTGATTTTCCTTGTAGAGCATGTTATACTTATAGATATCTTGACCAATATAGGCCTGAATTTCCTCAGAATATTACATGTTATTTCTGCAGAAAGAACCATAACTATGAAGAGTACCCAGACTTATATGAGCATCTGAGTAAGAAAGATAAGAAAGAAAACAAAGGCGCTAAGATGGTTAGGATACAACACACTATGGATAATCAATGGATGCCCAAAATGGAAGCAGAGTCTAAGGCACTACAAGTGAGGATTCTGACCCATGCTAAGGCAACACGTGCTAGGGAGGTATTATAATAGAAACCAACCATCACTAAGGATGAGGTTCTTCATGCAAAGTACCAAGATCCTACCTATTAGAAGGAGGTTTATCAAGATACCATGGAAGTGCTAAGGAATCTTTAGGGTGAGATACATTATTTAAAGGAGTAGAAGAAAGCATTAGAGATGGTCCAAACCGATATATATGAATTAAGAGAAATGTGGAAAATTTTGTGCCAGGAGAACATCATTCCACTGTTAGTAAGTTGGTTGAAAGGGAACACTCCATGCGTAAGTATTGAGACCAGATCATAGATCTTGCATGTAAATATCCCTCCTCATAGCCTCGATTATGAAAAGGAATTCACTCTGAATGCTGTTGTGAATGGGTGGCTGTTGAGTAATATAATTATTGATACAAGTGTGGAAGTCAATGTTCTTACCTTGGATGCATGGGTAAAAATGGGGAGACCCCCATTGCATCCATCCTCTAATGTATTACTCATGGCTAATTGGACTAAGGAAACTCTCGTAGGAGTTTTAAAGTGTGCATCCATTACCATATAAGGAGCCAAGTTCACTGGAGACTTTGAAGTTTTAACACTGGCAGAATCAGATAGCTTCCTAGATCTACTAGGATATCCTTGGTGCTATGCAAATAATGCTGATCTTCAGTTCAACAAGGGCTATATAAGTTTTGAAAATAAAGAGGAAAGGGTCATTATACCTTTGATAGATGGAAAGTACGTGCCTTATGTTGAGCCTTTAAGTAAAGAATATCTGAATAGAATTTATGTATGTGCCATCCAAGATCCAGAGATGATTGAACCAACCAAAGAAGGACTAATTTGGTGGGAGGATGCATTGTCTATTAGTGATACTACAAGTGTTGCTTGTGATAATTGGTCTCACAACACTTATGAGTTGGTAGGGTGGGTATATTCCCTTGAGGTCCAAAACCATGTTATGTCAGGAGGATAGGTAATAACTTGATACCTTGTTACACAAGAGAAGGGGATCTCATGGTATTCCTATGCACTGTGGAAGAAAAATGGATAGGCCCACTAGAGAGGAGAAATATGCTAGCATATACACTACGTGGGACAACAACACACTGGTGGGTTGTTCATAGGGATAATATGGTTGAATGGGATGAAATTGGGGTTGCTCTTACTACTAGGTTCTTTGGGAGTAACACACCTACACAAATATGTAATTATTGCAGTGATCAACCTATTCAACACCATGTTCAAAAGTGTGAGAGACTCTAGATAGAAGGGAAGGAATATTTACCACCTTCACTATGGGTACACCATTTTTATTCCACTTTACAAGGCTACGCACATGCTTAGTATGTATATGTAAAACTCCATAGAGAAACTAGAAATCAGCATAATTTAATTATAGGAATGGCCAAGACCTTTGAATTCTTCTCTACAGAACCTCTGATAGAAGAAGCATTGAAATTTATCAAGCACTTAACTATGGGGGATAGTGCCAAGGATAAAGAACTTCTCCAAGAATTATTAGATAAAGAGGACTCATGACTGCATCTTGATAAAGAACTAGGGGCTGATGTAAAATTACTTCAATGCACTTTCCTTGCGAAAGAGAGAGGAAAAATAGTCTACCTAGTGGATGATGAAGAAGTAGATAATCTAGATGTAAACCATTCAATAGGAATGTGTGAGGTATTGGACAGTGTAGATAGGACCATGTGCGCGTATCATGAATCTATGAAGACAAAACAGGTGAATATTAGAACAAAGACTGAGCCTAAGGAAGCCATAATTGGAGACTATTGTTTAGGCTCTGAAGTGGCAAAAATCATAGAGTTACTAAGGGAATACCATGACCTATTTCCTAGGGGGTACCATGAACTCAAAGGGGTGCATGAATTGTTAGGGGAGATGAAGATAAAGCTTAAGGAGGGTACACACCCAGTTAGAAAGAGGCCTTATAGAATGAACCCCAATTTGCATGAAAAGTTCAAAGAAGAGATTAATAACATGTTGAAGTTTGGAATTATCAAGACCCTTGATGAGTTAGAATGGGTTAGTCCAATGGTGATTAGTATCAAGAAGGATGGACGGATTAGAATATGTGTGGACTACATGGTGCTGAATGTTGTATGTGTAACAGATCCATTCCCTATGCCATTTACTGAGGAAATACTGGAAGGAGTTGTAGAGCGCAAAATATATTTGTTTACAGATTGGTTCTCTGTGTATCATCAGGTTAGGATTTCCTAGGAGGATCAAGAAAAGACTACATTTACTACTAAATGGGGTAGCTTTGCCTATAGTGTCATGCCTGTTGGTCTGAAAATGTGCCTGTTGTATTTTCACGCGAAGTTGTCTAAGCGCTCAAGGAATTTATTCACAAATTCTTACAGTTATGTTTAGATGATTGGGCGGTGTATGGATTATTTAAGGACCACTATGACATTCTATGCTTAATGTTTGAATGGTGTAAGTAGTTAAGTATCTCTTTGAACATCAAGAAGTGTATATTTTCTACACCATTTGGGATACTTTTAGGACACATAATCTACAAGGAGCGTTTGTTAGTTGACCTAGCAAAAGTTGCAGTCATTATAGGCCTAGGGGAGCCTACCAATCAAAGTGAGGTGCGTAGATTTTTGGGATATATAGGATATTATAGAAAATTATCAAAGGCTATGCCAAATTTTCCACACCCTTAGAAGAGTTACTGAAAGCAAAAGGTATGTTATACTGGGGAGAACAAAAGTAACACACATTCAAGACATTAAAGGAGAAACTTTATATTATACCTATTCTATGTTTTCCTTCATGTGAAAAATCATTTCATGTACATGTTGACACCTCTGGCATGTCCATTGAAATAATTTTGGCTCAACCTATTGAGGGTATTGTAGATCATCCTATCTATTTTACTTGTAGAAAGCTGACTCATGTAGAACATAATTACACAACTATAGAGCACCAAGCTTTGGCAATGATCTATGTGTTGCATAAATTTTACCAGTACCTACTAGGTACACCATTCATATTTTATACAAATCAAATGGCATTGAATTATTTGGTCAATAATCCTATTTTACAAGGGAACATATGTCGATGGGTGTTCTTATTTAAAGAGTTTTATTTCACAGTTGTGGTAAAACTAGGAAAAAGTAATTCTAGACCAGACCATTTATCAAGAATATAGTCAGGAGAAGAAGCACAGGTGATTGAGGATACCATGCAAGATGAATATTTATATAGGTTACAATGTACACCATCAGAACTAGAGGACATCTCTATCTTTTACACACAGGGATGGCACTAGAAGGAATGAAATCATTGGAGAAGAAACAACTTTCTATACGCGCTACACCTTATATATTAATTAGTGGTGACTTGTAAAAAATGGGCCGAGATGAAATATTGTGCCATTGTGTATTGTAACATGAGTGCATGAGTATTATGGAAGAAGCTCATGGTGGAATTTCAGGAGGCCACTATGGAGGTGATGCCATAGCGCACACGATTCTACTCACTGGATTATGGTGGGAGACCCTGTATAAAGATTGTAAGGAGTTTTGTAAGGCATGTGATCATTGTCAACATCTTAGAAGACTAGGTCAACGAGATGAAATGCCTCTGAGACCTATTGCTAGCTTAGAACCATTTGAGAAATGGGTTATAGATTTTGTGGGTCCTATTTCACCAGTTGTGCGTAGATCTAGATTATGCTACATTATCATTTGTATAGACTATCTAACATGGTGAGCAGAAACAACACTTACCAAGGACTATACATCGACTATAGCAGATTGGTTTCTATGGGAACATATTATTAAAAAGTATGGATGTCCTTTGAGTTTGACCAGTGATAAGGGCACACATTTTCTTAATGAGACAATCAAAATTTTATTGGATGAGTTCATTATTGCACACCATAAGACTACACCCTATCATCCTTAGGAAAATGGAATTGCTGAGGATTTCAGCAAAATTTTGAGCCACACATTGACAAAAATATATGATGTTGGAAGAAAGGTTTGGGATGATAAAGTATCTGTAGTAATTTGGGCATATTAAACAACATATAAAAGGTTAAACAAAGCCACACCATTTCAGTTAGTGTTTGGTGCAGAAGTTGTTCTTCCTATGGAGTTTATGTTACCTTCTTTGTTTATTACATGTGCTAGAGTTCTAGCTGATGAGAAAGATTTAGAAGAACAGATTGAAAATATAATTCAGATGAATGAGTGACAAGCCATAGAAAGTTGGAGTCAGAAGCAAGAACAGGCCAGGAAAAAATCATGGCATGATAGAAACATAAGGGATAAGAAGTTTGAGATTGGACAAATGGTACTTCTCTATGACTCTAAGTTCTTGCACTATCTAGGAAAACTTAAGGCAGATTGGTTAGGACCGTATGTTATCACTTACATAATTTAAATAGGCACTTTCCAATTAGAAGCACTTGATGGAACACAACTACCCAATTACTTCAACGAGACTAGGCTGAAGCCCTACTATAAATAAGTCTTCTTGGTGTTTGTAATAAGGTAGTATTTCCATCTAGATTAGGTTTTCAATTTTGTATTTCCTTAATGTTTTTCCTTCTTTGTCGCTATTCTTTTCCAATTTAGTTGGTGTGTTGTGAAATAAGCCCTTGCGCACATGAAGCTAATTAGTATATGAAGCATGTTTATGCATAGAGGACTACACATACTTTTAGTGTGGGGTGGTTGTCAATATCTAGGTACAAGATTATGGGAATTGAAAGGTGAAAGGAATAAGCTGCTACAAGTGATCTTTAATTTAAAGGATTTCCTCTAAAAAGTGACCAAATATGGATATGAATGAAGGAATAGTATAACGTGAGGTAAGAAAAAGCCATAACAACTACCAGTAGAAGGTGCAGTGATGAGGTACTTAGGTGCAAGGAAGCACGTTGAAGAGAAGTATGTGACTAGAGGGTAGGAAAGTGAGCTAGTAGGTTATAGCTGAGGCATGAAGATGTAACACATGGAAAAGATGGAATTGGTCAATTAATGAGAGGATATTTGGTAGGTGAAGGAGAAATGAATTCATCAAAAATTTAAAAAATCTATATAATGATGGGATGCGAGTTCATTTTTACCATTGAAATTAAGAGTATTTGAAAAGGAGCCAAGTGTGAAGAATTGAGTGATAGTAGTGAGGTGCGAAAGGCATGTAACTAGTTATGATAAAAAGATCTAGGAACAAAAAGAGATTACATCCCCAGTGGGGAAGGGTTTGAGCGAAGCAAGGTGATAGAGAGGAGCTAGGGCACGTGATTTAACCTAGGGCATGCTGAATCAAGATAGGGTTTGATTCACACATTGCAGAATTCTAGAGGCCAGGATCTATAAAGGTTTACAAGGTAGAAATGACACCCAAGAAAGTAGTTGCAGCAGGAGTGAAGGGAAAGAAGGTGGTAGAGGAAGAAGAGGAGATAGCTCCCGAAATCAATTTTTTAGAAATGTAATATCTAGAGGGGGTTATTGTTGGCAAGGATTTGTATTCTCACATAAGGAAAAGTAAGGTGAGTGAGTACAATCACCGTACCATAGAGAATAAGAAGGAGCTTGACGTGTTGCTGAACATGAATATAAATAAATACACGGCAGAAGACATGCCAGTGTATGACAATGCTGGAAAGAAGCTCTGAAAGAAGATAAGAGTTTACCAGTTATATAAACTCCCTTACTTTAGGAAATATGATCCCTTACACCAATGGCTCATGAGCAGAATGCATGAATATTTTTTCTACTTTACAGGATGTTGAGCCATAATTTCAACTGCACTCATCTCCAATGTAATGGGGTTGAAAGGCATAGGAGAAGATTTGAAATATGATTTAACAGATAAGGCTGAAATATTGGAGACCAGAAAGGAGTTAGGGTACACAAAGGGTCTGCACGGCATGGACATCGATAAAATGAAGAAGTATCCAGTGGTGCAAGCAGCCATGCATCTTGTTACAAAACTAAATGACCAAGAAAAGTGGTCACAAGTTAAAACCATGTGGCTTCACATTGCTAAAAAGATGTCTGAAGGGGTATTTTACAAAACATTTCACGTTATATTGTAGAAACAATCGTTAAGGAAGCCCGCACAGGAGAAAAGATCAACTTTGGATATGTTCTGTTATCACTGGTGTTCATGGAGATTGGAGTACCTGATGGATGGAAGGAGAAGATATGGGATTATCCCATGGAACACAAGTCACCTATAGAACACTTGAATAAGTACTTGTGTGAGGGATCCATGACAAAACAGGCCAAGCAAAGGGTTAAGAAGTGGTATGATAGGCTCCGCGTGGATTTTTAGGAAGAATGGTGCATCCCCAAGGACTTGCCTTTGGTGGTTGGAAAGGAAATTCAATTCTCTGTATACTAGCATTTCTGTATAGCATAGTTCACCATGAAATATGAAGCATGGAGCCCTTGGTGTAAGTTTCCATATGCCTTCATAGCAAGGTACTTCTAGGTGTTAGTACAAAGGTTCACAGACACATGAAACCTGACATTCAATACGGATAAGATAGATTTTGACTACCACACACTAAGGAATAAATATGTGTATCCATGGTGGGTGCATATATTTAAAGGCTCATTTCAGATGTATTAATCATTAAACCAATAAGTCTAGTTGTGGGAAATATTGCAACAACATTGGTATATCTTTAACTGAAGCCCAAGATGGAGAATAACAAGTATGTGGAAGATGAGTTCACACTTCCAACACCTCCAAAGGGAAAGAAAACAATGGAGAACGTCCCAGTGCCTAAGCCCACAGAGCCAATAGAAGTGGAGAATGAGGAGGATGAGCACGAGGATAGTGGTGGTTTGGAGCATAGAGCTAGAAGACATCCTACAAACAAGGATGAAGCTGAGCATGCCACTAAACCAACTCAACCACAAGAAGGGGATGATAAGGACTTAGATGCAGTCCAAGGAGAGCACATATTTAAGAAAGTATTATGAAGAATGAGGACCCAAGATGCTACTCCATAAACAGCGTGAAAATCACCCAGAATCTCTCCACAGAAGGAGACAACCACATAAAGGAGAAAGAAATTGAAGTTGAATGAGGAGGAAAAAGAGTAAGAGGAAAGCCCACCTACTTCTCCTACACCTCTAGAGAATGTAGAACGGAAAGATGTAGAAATAAAGAAAGGAGAAGAGGAGGAAAAGGGAACAAATGATACAGCTACAAAGACTTCTCAGGACATGGAGACAAAAGTCCCAAATTTGGAAGCTCAAGTTCCTAAGCAGCCTCAGTCTAGAATAACAAGTGGAGAGCACATTCCACTAGCCATGGGTTATGTAGATGATGCAAGTAAAATTGTCTGTGTCCATTTTAAGAGCACTCTATCGAAAAAGGAATTATATGGCTGGGAACTAATGGATGAAGATATGTCCATAGTGCTCACGAGGAAGTAGTTATCATGGTCCATGCACACACACATGGATGAGCTAGATTTTGATGTGTGTGAGGAGTCATGCATATTAAGGAGGTTGAAGAAAACACCTCAAGCTAGACACATGACGGTAAATCCTACTATCATGTTAGATGAAGATGTGAGTAATGCATTGGTTAAATTCTCAACAAAGGTGGTGAGGTGGAATATGGAGAAGGATGCCACAATTAGGGCACTCAGGGAAGAGATCAAAATTAAGGATGGGGAAATAATGCACCTAATATAGGAGAGATACTTAGAACAGAAAAAGAAAGCTATATTTATTAGCATTGTAGAGGATATTGGTGATAATTTCATAAGAGTTAGGCCACACTTGGAGCCAAAGGTACCACAGACATTTCCTTCAACAATACACTATGTAGGAAAGTTGGTGGACCTAGTTCTTGAAGATGAGCCTCTACGCATGCCAACGCCAAAGGATCCAACAAAAGAGGAAGAATGAGAGAAGGCTTCAGTGATGTAGAAGATTACATCCTATGAAGGACTGCAACAAGCACTCCAAGAAGAATTGAAGAAAGTAGACCAAGTCTTGAACATCTGCACAGCTTCAGAGGTACTCATCAACATTAAAACCCTAGAGGAGGACAATGAGGTCTAGAAAGTGATGAAGGACAAAAAATTGGGCCATGCAGAAATATTATCAATGGTTAAGTAGAAGTGCAAGGCCCTGACACCAACACAAGAACCACACAAGACTCATTTGGAAGAGCTTGGGAAGATCATTGCGTAGAAGATGGATTTACTAGAGGGAAGGATGACTACAATTTCCAATTTTTTTTTGGTCTTGTAAAATAAAAAAGGGGAGATTTTGATGGATGAATTAGATTCCATTGTTTTGGAAATTCCAGAAAAAAATTTGAAGCACTCCCTGAATGATAGACCTTGGAGGCTGAAATAAAATAGGAATATCCTAAATTAGTTGTTCAAGCTGAAGAAGAGACTGTAGAGTAAAAATATTATTTCATACATTCTTTCATTCTTTTCATTCTTCTATTCTTTACTTAAGCTTTTGGAGATGACCATTGTCAGGGCGACAATGAAATTAGTGCGGGGTGATGTTGATAAAAGAATATTTGATAAAAAGCACATAATAAGCCCACACAGGGAAGTGAGTCATATTCAAAGGTGCAAATGGATAGGGAGAATGCACGTGCAGAAAAAAAGTTCAGTTTTCGGGACTTAGCTGGTTCACTCATTAAAGTCTATTTTTAGAGATGACGTGCAGAGCACACAAACAAGGTAGAGACGTGCACACCAAACATTGGCTATTTTTGGAGGATTGGATACGAAGCACTTTGCATGGACACAAGCTAGAAATAGATTTGCTACTATCAATTAGCTAGTAGTAGTCTATTGTTAGCGAAATTACATGTGTGGCTAGTTTTGTAAAGGCGTGTGGCTAAGAATAGCATGCAAACTATTATTAGAATGGATAAGCATTGAAGGGAATTTCCCCACCCTTATATATATGTAGTAAACTATGTAATAGATATACACACAGAGGGGATCGAGATATATAAAGATATGTTGTTAAAACTGCTACATGCATACTACTGATATTGTAATGAGGCTTCTATAAAATTATTGGATTAAATATAATGAAGGACATTGGATGAATCTAAGTGTTAGTTCTATGTGTATCTGAATCTATTATGTTTTTGATCTCATCATGGTTAGTACTTAATTCTACTTTTCCTTAGATATAGATTTGGAATGCTCTGGAGAATGATGAACCAGTAATAGAACTATATATGTTAAGTCTCCATCATGCTAACATCTTACTACAATAACCTTAAAGAGGGACCTGGTACCTTTGTGTGATTTGGGTGAGCACTCAATTTAAGCTGAGTGATGTGCCAGTGCATATAGGGTTTCATAGGGTTCGTATCACTAAATTATAGGATGAATCAATCTCCTAATGGTTTTTGGTGGACTTTGGTTTTCTCTGATAGACTTTAGCACTTTTATGATAGACTATGGAACTTTCTCATATAATTTTGTGCTTCTATAATATATTTTTGTTCATGGATGATATACTCAAATTATTCTATGATGGAATATGAAACCTGATTAATGGACTCTGACACTTGATTAATGGACTCTAACACCTGACTGATAGACTCTTATCCTTACTTGATAGACTTTGGTGCTCTATTTAAGATCTTGAGAGATAATAACACAAATCCAAACCTACTAAATCTTAACTCCAAGAATTTGTTAACATTTATGTATACTTCAATCCTTAAAGTCCTATTTTTATGCACTAAAATTCTATTTGATTTACTTACTAGGTTAGAACATCTAAAAACAAAAGTTTAACTTTGATTCCTCTAAGAAAATATTATAATAATTTTGTATTCTACTTTTAAGCTACTAATAAGTAAAATATCAATGTTTATACATAAAATTAGGAGCTCGATACAATGAGAATGAAAGTAAAAATAAATATAAATAGGCTATTTTGGGGACCCATCGTATTTCCCACACCTAAACTCTTGTAATTCCCTTTCCAAAATAATGTTCTCTTTCTTCTTAGTAAAGTTTCATCAATTCAAATTTAGAAGATATATGGGCCAAATAGTTTTATTATGGTTCATGCAAGTTTTATGTTTTTTGATGTTTTACTCCCACTTGGAAAATTGAAACGGATCTTGATCTCCTCCTTATTTATGATATGGTGCAAAATATAAAGTAAGGGAAGACCGATACCTCATACCTATCTATTCCATTCTAAATTTTATCATAAATTGAATGATAGATCTTGCTCTTCTGACACTCAAGCTTAGAGTAGTAGGAGAAATGAATGATTTTCTCCTAATGCAAAATTCCATGCAATTCGACATCACTATACAAGATGAAAAATTTGGTAGTGAATTTATCTATATGAAAATGTTGAAAATAAATAATTGTTGGATAGAGATGAAATATATATTGATCATCTATATTTACACTGTAAACTAGATGACAAAATGTTATTATAAAATATTTGAGCTTGGCACATTTTGTAGTGACAACACTAGTAACATGGATAAAACATGGATACATTTATTTATTTCTTATCAACAACAATACAATCACTTAGGTCCATATAACAAGGACATAAATCATGATAAAAAATAAAACATGCATCACTTCACATGCATCTCCAAGACAAGGAGAAGGTGATGCCATCAAAATAAAATATACACTACACATAAAAAAATAAACCATCCAGTGGTTTTTTATAGGGGAAGAGGTTCCATTTATTCAACTTATCCCTTAGCTAAGGAAGGAAGAATAGCCTTTTTTCCCTCTAAAACAATCATACAACCATGAATAAAAACATACTTATCCATTTGCACATATCCCTCCACTAAGTCCATCCTTTAATTCAATTTGTTCCTCCCTATGAACAAATAACTCCTTATTCCTCCCTTCACTAACATCATACTTATCCTTCAATACACTTTAATATGTACATCCCCCCATACTTTCATACATCAACACAGGAAAAACATCAACAAAATAATTCTACATTGGCTCGAAAGGAGTGAAAGGAAAACAATAATCATAACCAAAAGAAAAAGGTAGAGTAAGGTCTTAATCAATGATATACATATATTTTTTAATTTACATATTATTTAAAATTTACTCCTTTTGTATTAAAATTTGTTATATGAAACTTTATATATAGAAACATTAACAATATCATGAATGAGACAACAATAATTAATACACAATTCACTCAAATGAGCATAACATAATACAATAAAATGACCTAAAGAAGGGTATAATAAGAAAGGGTTTTTCTCACAATGTACATAAGTAAATTAGTTCACATTTCCATTTTATTAAATGTATTCATTTAACATCATTTATTAAACCATGTTTATCTATATAAAACATATGTTTGTGCCTCAAGTTTTCAAGTTCCCATTTATTAAAATGTTTGGTCACCAAGGATGCACTCCATTAATTTCATTTATATTACAATAATTTTAGGTGTGTTAGACATTTTGATATAACTTAAGGTGCATATGATTTATATAACAAAAAATTCAAAACCCTAAGTCTATGTTCCCAAGAAATATGTCCCAACATGAGTATGATTCCATTTAACTGTTATTAAAAATTAAGGTTGACCACCTTTTTATGAGAGATGGGGATATTTCAGTTTACACTACGAATTCATCTTATTAGTTATCATTTGATAGTGGTCAAGAGACTACATGATTTTCATATTTTATCTTATGAAAATTGACGTACATTAAGGTTACATGTTCTCATTTTACATTTGTATATTTCTCATTTCACTAATTATATAATCATACTTAACTTACCTGATTACTTTGTTCTATTGATTCCTTACCACATTCAATTTAAATAATTTAATTATTAGTCGGGGTTTGAGTTAGAAAAAATACATGATCCCAAATGAAACATTCATTATAATTTTATTGCTAACAAGGGGCTTAAACATCAAGTTAAAACTATGACATAAAGATTCCTATTAACTCCTTTGATAACACCTTGTTAAACACACATAAATATTTGGAGACAATTATAAGGTTCTACCCACATTTAACCTATTAAGAGGTCTTGGGATTGTGTTGAGTTCACATTTATATCTATTATATCATACGCTGAGATCAACATCAATGTTACCACACTAAACTCGTTCCACCAAAACTTTACAAATTAAGATTATCTTTTTATTCATTAAAATGAAATGTTAGAACATTGTGGATTTAACATACTGCTCAATTGTCACGTGGTACAATAATTGAACCTTAACTATTTATTAAAAATATATATAACCTATCATGTGGTCAAATATAGGAACTTAAACATACCCATCTGTTGTCATACAAATGTGCATCAAGGAATTGACAATTTCTGAGCATGACAACTATACCCCTGTGCCAAAATTTTCAAATGCTACACTTCCTAGGAACCCCGGGTCCCCTCAGTTAGTCCCATGATGTATGATGTCCTAGATGATGTCAAATTAGTACCCTAAGTGATTTAGAAAATTCAATTTAACCCCTTAGGTGATTTTAGGTATTCTTGAAAACTGCTATTTTTGGGTAGTATTGGGAATAGCTACCAGTGGCCTTCCAAAGACTGAAACAACCCCCTGGAGTGGAAAAAAGGAGAAAAATACAACACAGAGGTGAATTCAAGGTCAAATAACATCATGAAATTGATTTTGAAAGATTCAGGAAAGTTTTGGAGGAGTTGGAGTAGTTTCATCAAAAAAAGGTTTCTCAGGCCTAGTCAGCGCACAGGGTACAAAAAGCACCTAAACTTTGGGAAGTGATTTTAGGAGCTATGGATCGATTTAGGAGCTAAAAAAACATCGTCAGAAAGGGAATTCAAATACCTACAATATGGAGGAATAATATTTTTCACAACACCTTGTCATAATAGGTCTACAGGTAGTTGTTCTCATACACATGTAAGGGATCAGATCAAAAATTTGATTTTTTAGGGCATAAATGGAGGAATAAAGATATGATATCCCTACCATTAGATTTAAAATTCCATTTAAAATCAGATTCATATAACATTTTTCCAAAAAACTCCATCAAGAACTCTAGATACAACCTTAACAAGTTCTCTCTCAAGGTTCAATACTTAGCCATTTTTACAAGAGGACACATGTCGTCATTTGGCACCTGACAAATTTTAATGTACCCTTTGTCCCTTTAGAAATGGAACATGTGGGAAAATAAATTTCACCCTACTCCTAGAAGACCTCTGGATACACATGCGACCTCCAGACTTGCTAGTATAACCCCCAGGAGCTAGTGGAGCCTTCATCCCCTACCGTCAGATCTATGTCACATGTCATCGCGGGGCGCACCATGAAATTTGATGTCCCATTTTTAAATTTGTGAAAAGGGACATGGGGGACAAAAAATTTAACTCCACCCTTGATTGTTCCATTTTGAAAAAGCACCATGGTTCTTCATACGACCATTTTTAAACCCTAGATGCTTGAAAGATGTTTTTCTACTCAAATACCCAACCATTAGATCTCTGCCATGTGTTATAACCAGGTGCTACATAAAAATATATGTCCATATTATTAATTAATTATTAAGGGACATGAAAATTCACCTCACTCACTACATTGAAATTTTAAAAAAAATTGAAATCCTTCATACTTCCCGCTTCTAACTTCTAACTTCTTACTCTCCATTCATGTGCACATCTCTACAAATCTGTAACTTGCTCTCAAGTTCACCATTGTTGAACATTGAACCAGCTCCACCATAACACATTATCCTCCACTCCATGAAAAAATATAGGTATTAGAAGAATATTTTATGAAACAAAGAAGAAGAAGAAAATAAAGAAGAGAAGAAACCGTAAAAATATCCATTGCTATGAAACAAAGATTTGAAGAAATCATGCAAACCATTACACAGGAAAAAAATCATTTTTTCTGATATTTCCTCTCTCAAAATCCATCAATACCTCACCCTCAAACCCTCCTTCCATAGCACAAAAAATTCATAGTGAATAAATTCTCTTTCCATCCCAATAAAGAAAAAAGCTCAGTTTCCCATCAAACTAGCGACCATATCAAAGAGAAATTTCACTAGTAGAATCAGAAGGAAGGAATATTTCTAGTTTCCTCAATATTTCAAGGATAAAATGGTATAATTTTTAACACTTGCTAAAAATAGTAAGTTACTTTTCAATCACTTAATAAAAATAACAAGTCATCCCAAAAGGCAGATCTTCATAACAGGAGCTTTTTGAGAGCGGAGTAATCAATCTGACAACCTCAGCAGGATTTTGGAGGAAAGTTTCTACACTTACTAAAAGTAGAAAGTTGATTTTTCTAAAAATAGTAAGTGTGAGGAACCATGAAGTTCAAGTGAACATGACAGAAGTCGGTGTAACATTTCACCTTTGAATATGAGATAGAAGATAGTGATGTCTCCTGCATGGATCTAAATAACCTGAAATCCCACATGACTGCCAAAGAAAGGGGGACCAATGAAGTATCTATCTTCATGGATATAAATAGTGTCTTTTGATACTAAATCAATATATATGAAGGAATCAAGACAAGGTTTGCTCTAAAGCTTTAGTATTTCCTGAAGGGATCTCCATGAGTGATGCTTACAGTCACCAATGGAATCATTCGATAGTGTTTTTAAACACTTCTCTTGTGGTGTTTGTGCATTGTCAAAAGGAATCCTATCGTGTTATAAAAAAATCAAGGATCCAAGTTTCACTACATTAGACCATTACATGGTTCAGGTCACATGTATATCATAAGTAGGTTGGAAGTTGTAGTCATTGACGAAGCAAGTCCATTCAACCTGACATGATCAGTTTTGAGTTCTTATCTCTTAAGATTCGGTGTTCATGGTCATCAATGAAGTTATTTGAAAAGTGTTTTCAAACACTCATTCCGAAGCATCTGTGAGAAATTTTTTAAGGATTTTCTCATGAGGAAACATATTCAAAGATTCAGAGTCTCACTGCACTATAGTTTTCCATCAACAAGGATCATCAAAATTCATTTTAAGAAACATCTCTTATTATCTCTCTACTCTTCATTCCCCCCAAATTTATCTCTCTTCAAATGTTCTAATTATTCATTGGGGTTTTCACTTTTTTATACACATTTAAGTAATGAAAAAGTCAATTTAGAAACATTAAGTAAATTAAGTCACCCTAATTTTATAAAAGGGACTTAATATTTGGAAGGAATTTGAATTGCATAAAGTCAGAAATAAGGCATATGGAGGATCACTAAGAAGATGAAGATTTTCTCCTCTTCTATAAATTTTAATGAGATCCTCATTCTAGAGGGTTCTAATCTTGAGGTTATTTTAGCTGGTTGTAATCTTGTAAGTTCATGAGAGATATTTTGCTTCCTTGTGAGTGAAAAGAGTTAGCCTTTTTTCTTTTCAAATTTCTTCATTTCTCCAATATGTACAACTTTTTTTTGAGAAATAAATACAAGATAAAGGAGTTTCTAGATTTGTTTGACTAAGGTATTTATTGATACTTTGTGATCATAAATTATATTTGGTCTTGCTGCTACTTGCAGAGTTATTTCCTCTTGATTTTAATACATGTGATGAAAATTATAACTAGTTTTTGTAAGAATCTAATTTCCTACTTGTAGCATTAGTTCCCCCTAATTCATATTATCACTCCCCTCTCCCACTCTCCTATAAAATTCATTCCTTGTAAATATCTACAATATTTTCCACAGGGTACGTGGATTTCCCCTATTGGATCCTTGGTCAAAATGCCACCATAGAAATCCACATTTTCTTGTGCATGCATATACAACAGTTGCACCAGTTAAGTAGAGGGACTTATATTTCCAAAGCATTGAAAAGAAACCCAAAATTTTGTCCACCTGAAAATTTTTCTTAGCAACACCATCTAACAAGGTCTTTATAGATTTATGACATTATATTGTCATAGATCCAATTAAAACTTCTCATTTCCATTATTATCGTAAGGGATGCAAATTTAATGAGTGACACAAAAAACAATTTATGTAGTTCCAACTACAAATGACACCTAAAAATGTCTTAGGTTTAATTCATTCTCATTTGCACTCAAGGGATCTATAACCTACTACAATTCAGTACTAGAGTATTCAAATATCCTTATCTTGCCAAACCTTCATAAATGACCAAGGTGTTTTTTTATTACTTGCCATGATAACAATTCTCTCTATAAGGATTAGTAATGTCACAAGGGAGTTATTTTACAATGTGATCTTGGAACTATTAACAATTCTTCTATTTTTCTTTTACTTGTGAAAAATAAAAATTAACACATAAAGGAAATGAAGGGACATTAACACGAGTCATGTGTGAAGAGTACATGAGGTAAAATGTTTACCTTCCATAAGATGGCCATGAAAACATAAGTAAGACCCATTTACTTGGTATAAGAAAAATATAAATGACAATATAGTAACGGGTGATAACACGGTTAAGAGAAATCATTTATTTTTAGTAGTTTAAGGGTTTAAGTTTACTTCCATATAATTTTGTAAAGTATAATAAAACACCATACTAGCCAAGTATACACTCTTCAATGCAATTAAAATTTAATGTATAATGTAGCATTTCTTATCTCATTAATTACCACACTTACATGATATTACTAACTTTTATTCCTTCATTAATTAAAAAGTACAATTACTCAATTAAGATACATTTCTTATTTCATCAAAATTACACATTTTAATAGCTAAAACAACTTTAAACTTAAATTTCATCAATCCTTTTAATCCCATTGTGCAACCTACAACATGTCATATGTTGTAAATATGGGTTAGAAAAAATGTTAGCATAGATCCACCCCTCCTATCTAACATGTTATAAAAACTCAAAACATGTATCCAAAGTTAGGGTACTTACCATCAATTTTTCTCTCTTTCTATGATATTTTGGCTCATCTGATCAATTTGATATTGCGTATGAGACAGTTGATACTTGATTTTGTTATACTTTTATTAGTTATTGCTATCATCATCATCATATGGTATATGCAATTCTTATGGTATTATGCTGTTGAGATTTGATAGATTACGTTTATATATAGAGTTAATGATGATCTTGATCATGATTTAGATATTGTTGATATTTGATCATATTTTTATGTGTTGTTGATAGATAGATGTGGTGAAATATTATATATATATGATATATAGTAGTTGATTTTTATAATGATTTATATTTATATTTTATCAAGTCGAGAAGATTTGAGGTTTTCCTTGAGTGTTCAGGATTATAAGTTACACCACTTGGTGAAGATGGTACTTAGTGGTAACACTACCAAAGATGCCTAAGATATCTTTCCTGAGCCCTTTTTCTCACCTTGTTGTTTTTTGGTCATTATTTGTATTTGGAGGATTTTGGTTGATCATTGTATTTAATTTTTATTAAATCATTTTATTACCCTCTTACCCTTGAGCACCATGGTAACATTAATTTTACTTTATTGCTCACTTAATTGGGATTGATTTATGCTAATGTGGTCATTTTTGATGATTTGATTTGTAGGGTAAATTATTTGTATTAAAAATGTTTAGGGATTCCTTGGGATTTAATAATTTTTGTGGGGACCATTTCTAACCTTCCCATTCAACTCTTAAATCCTAAATTTGATCAAAAGGGAATTTTTGAAGGCATATATGTAAATGGAAGGGTCTCCCTTACCTTAAAAATGGTCCTTGAGACCTAACCCATGGGTGGGGGGAGATTTTTGTGAACCCAAAATTATTTTTTCTCACTCCACCCTCTCAAAGGTCACCATAAAATCCCTCTCCTCTTATATTACATAGGTGACTATGGGATTGTGTTACAGGATTTGGGGGCTAGTTTGGATTTTTTCCCCCTTGCATTTATTATTTGGAGGGCACTTGGAAAATGATATGAGTGAATTGGATGTATTTCTTAGTTGGAAGGGTGAAACATGTCACCCTCCCATGGGTTTGTGATTTTGGGAGTTTTTCTATATCTTCCCTAATTTTGGATGTTTGAGTGATTTTGTTTTTGGAACTTGGGAGAGGAGTCTTTGGGCATTAGTGGAGTCAAGAGCTTAGATATTTTAGCTTGCACTTGCAGAGTGAGATACACATCACATATTTTTTATATTGGTTTATTAATTGATGTGTATGCATGTGATTTTTGAAAGTTTTTATGTTTGTTAAAAAATTGAGTCTGGTTTGGGATTGTGGGTTCTTGTTTTCTTCTCATTTGGTTGGATTTTATTTTATTTTTTGTGTTTTGGGAATGGTATGGGAATATTTGGTGATCCTTCTCTACTCTTCCCATTTCCATTATTTTTCTTGGTTTCTTGTGAATTGGATTGTGGTGTTGAAAGTTTTATTTCATATCTTGTTTACCCTTGTTTTTAATCTCCTTGAATAATTTCTTAACTTGGAATATGTTAGTAGCATGCTACCCCTCTTTCCCATGGGCTCGGGGGAGGATATTATGCTCTCTCTTTATAGAGAAGGCATGCATGTAAAAATTCATGTGGGTTGAGAGATAAACAAACCTTCAACTTGTGGTGTTTTGGGATCTTGGATAAAGTGGAGTTGATATTTTGAAGATAATTTTGGAGGTTGTTTCATTTGGGAAATTCTCAAAATTTGAGAATGTTGTTCCCAATTTAGTGGGAGTCTTTTTATCCTTGCATTTTAGTATATTTAGTGGGAGTTTTAGGATGGTTCTATCTCTTGTTGAGAATGATAAAGGTTTTTTTATGGGATTGGGAAGTTGGTTTACTATCTACATTATAATGGATCTTGGGAGTTGAATGAGTAGTTAAAGTTATAAGTAGGTTCTTAACTATATTTTCATGATTAGTTTTTTGTTAAGATAAGAAGGGTTGTGTTATTATTCACTTTATTTCTAATTGAAATATTTTTTCATTTTTTTTTTCAAATTTTAAAGGAAAATAATTGGCTTATTATTTTTTTGAAACATTTGGTATTAATATTTAATGAAGATTTATTATTAGATGGTGGAAAAAAGTTTATTTAAAAATCTGGTTTTTGTGAAAGTTAAAATAGATATGTAAATATTTTTCTTTCTCTATAGTTTCTTCAAAAAGAGTTAAAAATACATAGTTGTTTTTGAATGAAAACTTACCTTCTTAATATCCTTTAAGACTGATTTTAATTTATAGTATAAATGTGCTTATTATTTACTTTTTGGAAATTTGAGAAGTGGTGGATTATTGAATATCATAGTTGTGGTTATCTCATAACTAATTTACATTTATATATTGAATAGATTTATAACTTGGATGAATTTATCTCCTATATTATCTAATTACAAAATGGTTTTAGAAAATAAGATATGTATATTTACCCATATATATATATATATATATAATTTTTTTTACTATAGATTAGAATATAAAATGGATTTCATTTAATAAATATGCATTTTCTCAAATTTTATATTCATTTAAATTACCACATTACTACATACATACAATTCACACATTACCACATACATACAATTCACACATTTATAATACAAGTGGTATACCATTATAGTGCATAAAAATTCCATTAGGTGGCATATTTTCCTACATAACATAGGGGTGGTACACACATGAAAAACTAGGGTGATATGGCTTAACAACACATTCATGATTCAAAACAAAAAGTGATTTTCATGAGACAGGTTGATAGTACATGTGCAATATAAAATGATTTCACAAGAAGGTATCCTCATCACAAAAATCATAGTAACCCATGAATCCACAACAAGTGGTAACCACTATAGGTAAATACAAAACATAAAAAAACCCATTGTAATCAATGTAACACTACATAACATACCATATTCATGTCATATATAATTATCACATCATGAATCCATACCAGCGGTTTGAGAATATGAAACTCTATTGCGATACCAAATGTACTATATACACTAGTAACATGGCAAAAACAAATATTATTTTTTATTATCAATAAAAATACTATCACTTGTGCCCACATAATGACAAAATAATGCCTGATCCAAACATGGTATACATCACTTCACGTGAATCTCCAAGATAATGAAAAGGTTGTGTCATCAAAACACAATATACACTACACATAACAAATACAAACCATCCAATGGTTTGTCAAGGAAATGAGGTTTCATTACTTAAACTTATCCCTACACTAAGGAAGGAAGGCTAGAATTTGGTTCCTCCAAAACAATCATGGAACTGAGTATGATAACACACTTATCTCTTCACTAAGGCTATCCTTGAATTCCATTTGGTTCCTCCATATGAAAAAATAACTATATATTCCTCCCTTTGCTGACATCACACTTATTCTTCCATTCACAATGATGTACCCCTCTTCCATACTTTCATACATCCACAAAACCAAAACATTAACAAAAAAATTACACATTAGATCCAAAGGAGTGGAAGGAAAACAATAATAATAACCATAAGTAAAAGGTAGAACAAGGTCTTAATCCATCATATACATATATATCTCAATTTATATCTTATTAAAAATTTACTCCTTTTGTATTAACATTGGTTAGATGATAATTAATGTACATAAACATGTACAATATCACAAATGATACAACAATAATTAATACAAGTTCGATCAAATAAGAATAACAAAATACAATAAAATGAACTCAAGAGGGAAATATGAAGAAAGGGATTTTCCCATATTGTGTACATAGGTAAATTAGTTCACATTTCCTTTTCATTAAATTTAATTTAGCATAATTGATTAAACCAAATTTATGTATGTGAAACATATGATCATGCCTCAAATTTTCAAGTTTTTCATTTATTAAAATGTTTGGTCACCAAGGATGCACTCCATTACTTTCATTTATATTAAAATCATGTTAGGCACTTTAGTATTTTTTTTATAGAACTTAAGGTGAATAATATTCATAGTAAAATCATTTCCAAATAGGGAAGACATGTTTCTAATAAATATGTCCTAACACTAGAATTATTCCTTTTAATTATTATTAACAATATAAGGTTAACAACCTTTTTATGAGAGATAGGGAAATTTCACTTTATGCTGCGAATCCATCTTATTAGGTACCATTACATTACATAGTGGTAAAGAGACTACATGATTTCCATATTTTATCATATTACAATTGAAGTACACCCATGATACATGTTCTCATTTCACATTTGTATATTTCTCATTTCACTAATCATTTACTCATAATTAGTTTACATCATTACTTTATTTTACTATTATTCCTTACCACATTCAATTTTCATAATTTTATTTTTAGTTTATGTTTGGGTTAGAAAAAATATGTGCTCCCACTTGAAAAATTCATTATAATTTTATTGGTAACAAGGGGGTAAAACTTTGATGGGGCTTCTAAGGGAAACCCTGGGAATGCAGCAGGGGGAGGGGCGATACGGGATCATAAAGGCAATCTAATAGCTGCGTATCCTGGTAAAATGGGAATTCAAACTAATCATTTTGTTGAAGCTTTATCTTCTCTTTAGGGTCTGAGAATTGCCCAGGCAAATAATATTCAGAACCTCATCATTGAAGGAGACTCCCTAAATATCATTAATCTTCTTAAGCATTGCTCATCTCCAAGCTGGAGCATCAAGGATTTTATTGCAGAGTCCATAAGTATTAGTCATACTTTCAATAACATCAGGATCATGCATACCTACAGGGAGGGTAATAAATTGGCAGATGTGCTGGAAAATTATGGCATTAATGTTAACCTTACAATTTGGGACAATAATAACATCCCTAAATAGCTTCAAAACAACATTCAGGTGGAACTCCATACGTAAGCAATATCTTGAAATGAGTTATGAATTTTGGGTGTGGATCAAAAATACTCCCACACGTGTTGATTTAAAATATTGGTTTATGCAAATCATGTCTAATAATCAAGATAGTGTGAATCATATGGGGAATTTCAAGTGGAGATACATGGTTTTAAAAATCGCGCATGTGGGCTGCATTGTGACTGTTAAAAGGTGGATTCAAACCTCCACGGAAAACGAAGGCAGTGATAAAGTGATTGATGGCAGGGAGTGGGCTATTCTCACACGCATTTTTCAGCAGGCTCAGATCAGCAGACACACAACCGATCGTGGGAATAGCAACGAATCTCATTTCCATTTTTGTGTGGATTACTATAGCAAAAAGTGGACTGGCTTTAGCAATCAGTTGCAATCAGTTCAGAACAGAGAAGATGGGGAGTCCTCCTTGTCAAATTGAGCCTAGTGTGGACCTAGACTGGAAAGATAATATTGAGCTGTGGAGCATTCTTAGCAAGGGTGGCATAACAAACTTCATGGAAAAAGTTCAGGGGCATGACCAGAGCATCTCTATGCATTTTGCAAAGGATTGGAAGGAGAGGACAGTGGATTATGCCTTGGCTTGGAGGGCTTCAGATTCTTTAACAAAAGGGTCGATAGAGATGTTGAAGAGAGAAGATTTGTTGAGGGAGAGGAGAAACTGAACCACTTAACAACGGGCTTGCTTGTTAGCTTGATCCCTCTGCCATATGATGAAGTAACCCACATGATGATACGGTTCATCTCCTTAGAAGGAAGGTTTGTCACTGTTCCTGCAAAACACCTTATTTTTCTTAATCATTTTCGTAGGAATCGTCTGGTTTGTTTCCCCCATTACTTGCTGAAATATCTTGAACACTCCATTATTGAGTTTTAAAAGAATTCCTGGGCGGTTCCTTTACACCAAGGGCTCATTTTTTTGTTACACAAATGCTATCTCCTTAGGTTTCTTGGACTCCCATCCTCCCCTAGCTCGATTCCCCCTTTGCCGAGCTCTGCTGCTACCAGCCCTGTTTCTCCTTTCTCTGCCCCTGCCACCGCTGCAGTCACCCGCATGCTAGCCGTTCAGGATTCTTCTCCCGTTCCCCCTTCTGATGCTCCCGCCCCCCACTTTTCCTCTACCTCGCGGAGACCGGTTACCAGGGCTTTTAGGAAGCTTAACCTTGAGACCCTTGCTGTGGAGAAGGGTTCTCATGAATTTGAAATTGCTCATGACCTCCTGCATATCAGCAGTGCCAGCCCTCGGGAAGTGCAATTGGAAAGCCCTACAAAAAGGATGGAAGCCTTAGAGGTAGATATGAAATTGTTAAAGGATGAAGTTAAAAACTTGACAAAACAGAAAGGAAAGAGGAAGAAGGAGGAGGAGGAGGATGTGGATAGCAACCAAATTGAAGATATATACAAGAAATTGCACTCCTTGGACTCTCGCTTAGGGAAGGCCAAGACTAGGCATGATTACAACACTGCCATCTTTAAGGCGATTGAGGAATTTATTGAACAACACATCAGAAGTGTCTCCAACCTAAGCGGAGTGCCGAAAACTCTTTGGGGTACTGATAAGGAAAGCAAGAAGACCTTGGAGCAGCTGGATTCTAATGACGCTGCCCATATGACTACTTTGGGTATGTTTAAATCTTGGAAGAATATCAAAACCATCATAGACAAAGCTACTAGGAAGTAGCTGTAGATGGTTCTGCTGTCCTTGTTTTGTTTTTTTGCTATTTTTTTGCGGATCCTTTACTGCTTTTTTGTAGTAATTTTTTTGTTTTGTCTCATCTTGGTAGCTATTTTTTATCTACTTTGAACATCATTGGAACATTTGGATTCTGATCCTTTTCTCTCTGGTTCTCTTGCTTATCCTGGTTTTTAGGCCTTCTTTTGTAATCAAGGGTATAGTCCCTTTCAAAAAACTATTTGCCAATAATAAAAAAAAAACAAGGGGGTAAAACATTAAGTTAAAATTATGGAATCAAAATCCCTATTAACTCCTTCTACAATACCTTGTTAAGCACAAATCAATAGTTAGATTCGATTACAAGGTTATAACCACATTTAACTTCTTAAAAGGTATTAGGATTGAGTTGAGTTATCATTTACATCCCTTGGATCCCACCTTGAGATCAAAATTAATGTTACTACACCATGAATTTTCTACCAAAACATTGTAATTTAAGATTATCTTTATACTCATAAAAATGAAATGTGTTTTGAAAAAGTTATCATTGATGTCAAATAGGACAAGGTATGAGATTGAGAAGGTATGGGTTTTTGGTTCTATATCTTATTGTGTAGTATCCTATGTGTTCATGGTCAAGATGTATGGTGTCATACAAAGGAAGTCACCATCCATAACTACATGTTCATAATCAATTAGATCCAGGTGTGACTCAAGGTGTGAAATTGTTTCAGTGTGTAAAATGGAGTCCATAGTGCTGTAGTTTTTGGTATGAATGCAAAATGATTTCAAATCATGCATATGAGTGTCTCAGAGATGTGAGGTATATGTCTTAATATTCTCCATGTGACAGTACTATGTATAAGAGTAAAAACTAGTCAAAATGGGACAAGTGAAAATGTCTATCTCTTGTTGGCCATAGTGTATAATGTTTTTGTAGGTACAATGTGGTTGATACAATATTTCAAAGAACGGAGAAGCAGTGTTCAAGGAACTTGGAGGCCCAAAAGTAAAAAACATAAGAAAATGAGATGGGTCAAGAAAATTAAGAGGGAATGATGAAAAATAAATCATGGGATATGGTATAGGAATGAGTTTTAATGGTGTGAGGAAAATTTTAGAGGTAGAAAGTTAATTTTGAGGTTATAGAGTAAATTTTTCCAAAACTGGGTTCTTGAGAAGGCTAATTTGAGCACCCCAAATTCTTAGTAGTTGTTCTAAATTATAAAGGATTCTTTAGATAATTCATAGAATATTTTTTAGAAAAATGGGATAAAATTTAATTTCATAAGGTTGTAGAATGGATAATTTCTATTCATTCTTTCAAGGTAGTTCTAGGTCATTCTTAGCCATGTTTTTTAGAGATAGAAGAATTTTTGGAAGGCTGAACATAAAAAGAATCAACAAGATTATCTTGGGTTTTGAACATGAAAAATACTCCTCATAGATTATGAAAATCTAGGTGTGAAAGTGTATATGGAACTATACATTACATGAGTACTTACGTATCAATAAGTTGCAGGTACAGGTTGGTTCTGGTAACTTCACGATAAAATATGTACATTCTAACATAGATCCAAAAGGAGTTCTAGAATCCTTCATATATTTTTTAAAAGTGCTACATGGACCTTGTGGTCATGCTTCTTAGCACTATGTTGTAGGCATCTAAATTAGTTATCTAATTTATGAGATAACTGTAGACCCTTCATGGTATACTTGTATATAAATAAGTGAAAGTTAAATTCTTATAGGTATGGTGATTGAATACAGGTCATGATGAAGGAAATTTTATGTGTTCCACTTGAAGTGTCTACTCCACAAGACAATCATGCAATGTGAAAGAGTACTAAAAAAAAAAGAAGTGTATTCCTTAGAACATTAAGAATGTGTTGTGTGTCAACATGAGTAATTGGTTTTGAAAACCATAATGCCATCACTTTCCTTAGCAAGACTAACTGTAGTAATTTATTGGGTAGGAAAGGGTAATATATGAAGACCGATATCTATCAAATCGAATTTAAAAAGAAATTGTGGTAAATTTTAAGAGAAACTAGATGACTAGAGAGTTTCTGCAAGGTTTTATCATCCTCCCACTTTTGATAGTTTTGAGAAAATCATAAAATGATCGAGAAACTTATATTTTTGATCTCTTCAAAACTTACTGACTGAAACTAGGGTTTTCGGGAAAGAATCTCATAAATTTCACATCTGCACCAATGAAAAATACTAAAAAATCAAATGTATCTTTTTGGAGAGGTCATGAACACTTTGGAAAAAGAATAAAACTTTTTCCTTTATAATCAAGGAATATTTTCTTGAAAATCATGCTCCTTATGGGATAAAACTATGTATAAAGTGCTATTATTGAAGAGTCAAGAAAAATATGGCTGAAGGAGTTTATTGGTGATAAGAACCTCATCTGAGAAATAGTGTGAAGGATCTCTACTTTATGAATGTTCTTATACTATTATTTTTGATTAAAAAATTCCATGGAGTCAGCAAAACCCTCATGGGAACATGATGTACTAAGAAACCAGCAAGTGCATTAGCTTGAAGCTTGTAAGTTGATGGTGTACTTCCCTAAGAATGAAAATAATAAAGCACCTCTCTGAAAATAGCCTCAAGACATATATATATTGAATTCTTATCTCTTGATGAAGACTCACAACCTTGGATGAATGTGATAGTGTAGTGATTTCTTTGTTCTTATTAACCTTAAAATACTTAAATGAAATGTGAAAGTTTACATAAGCTAATCTCCCCCTTGACTCACCTATGTTGCATAAGATGATCAAGTCTGATCTCAATATTTTCTCACCCATTGTTGCATGTATTTGTATGGAGGAAACCTTAATTCTCAAAGGTAATTGAATGTTAAATGTTCATGACTTAGCAGAGGGGGATGTCTTTGAGTTGCTGAAACATGCATGAAGGATTAACTAAACCTGTAACACCCAACTTATATATATGAATATCTATGATACATGCTCGAGTATCAATGAAGGAATAATGTCTCCACTTTATTTGATGTGATTTTCTCTTTTCATAACATCTCCTAATTAGTTTATGAATCTTTTGGTTGTTCTCTTGATTTTTAGGATAGAGTTTGCAATTTTTAAGTGGAACTGATTCACCCTCTCCCCCACTCAGTTCTTAAATACTCAAAAATGTGAAAAAATGTGGATTTAACATACTACTTAATTACCATGCAATACATGTTGGGGTTAGCACACCAGTTGTATAGATAATATATCAGATCTAAGAATACATGAAAATAAAAGTGGATATTCTACCAGAAGGAATATACAAAACAAGAGATATAAATCAACACCAGATTTATCGTGGTTCACCTAGTATGGGCTACGTCCACCAAGAAACAAGCCAATATTTTATCCAAATCTTTGAAAAGATATACAATTGAAGATTTACAATCTTCCACACCTCTCAGATGTATAATACTTTCTTTCTCTCAATATTTTTCTTCTCCAAGAATTCTCTCACACATAATTATTCTCACAATAATCATCAAATTTTACAAGTTCTTATTAATTCTTACTTATAAACCCTAGATTTCATGCTTATATAAACTTAGGGCACTTAGCCATGTAATTTCAATTAATAGATCTAATTTAATGCTAAAAATAGATCTAATTCCCAAGAGTTAATTAAAACACTCCTGCATAGGTAACCAATACCGATTAGCCCTAACCGATGTCGGTTCCTACTTGCTTGACCGATGTCGGTCCCTCCTTAACCGATGATGGTTATTGTGTTTTTCAGCAAGTTTCACATTGCATGCTAATCTGAAGTGATTGAACTCCACAACTAAACAATATCTCACTTGGAGATTAATTACTACACCATACCTATACAACATCATTCTTGGATCCTTAGTTTTGTTTCTTGCTCTTCAAGTCTCAAAATCGAAGACCAAAATAAGTGGTGTGTAGATCCAACTTCTCCTTTTCTAATGGATTTGTTAGCATATCCATAAGGGGTCTCACTCGTATAAATCTTTTCTAGATTCAACTGCCCATCCTCCAATACCTGCCATGTGAAGTGATACCTCAACTGAATGTGTTTCGTTCTCAAATGAAATGTTGAGTTATTTGACAAATGAATTGCACTCAGACTTTCACTGTAAAATTTGCAATCATCTTTCTCCTTTCCCAACTCTTCCATGAACCTACTCATCCATATCATCTCCTTGATAGCCTCTGTAGCTGCAAAATACTCTTCATCTGTAGTAGACAAGGCCATAAAATTCTGTAATCTTGAAATCTGGCTTTTCATCCCACCTACTATGAAAATATATCCAGTAGTGTTCCTCCCACCATCCAGATCTCTAGCCAAATCCGAATCAACATAGCCACATAATGAAATATCCTAACCTCTATAGCATAGTTGTATGCTAGATGTCCCTTTCAAATACTTGAGTATCCATTGGACTAATTTCAATTGCTTTTTACCTAGATTGGCCATATATCTACTCACAAATCCCACTGCCTATGTAATTTATGGTCTGGTATAAACCATATCATACATGAGACTCCCAACTGCTAAAGGATATGAAAATCATGTAATGTATTTTACCTCCTCATGTGATGAAGGAAACTGATATTTACTCAATTTGAAGTGTCTAGCGATAGGTGTACTAACATGTTTTGCATTCTACATCTTGAACCTTTCTAACACCCTGTAGATATAATACTCCTAAGATAAGTACAATTTCTTGTTCTTCCTATCTCTTGTATTTTCATGCCAAGGATTCTTTTTGTAGCTCCTAAATCCTTCATAACAAATTTTTGAGATAACTTTCCCTTAAGCTCACCAATGTTCTACATACTAGATCCTACAATAAGTATATCATCCACATACAATAACAAAATAATATGGCTCCTATTTCCAAGCTTATTGAATTACACACAATGGTCAACTTCACATATCAAGTAACCATGCTCATGCATAAAACTATCAAACATCATGTATCATTTCCTTCAAGCTTGCTTGAGCCCATATAGGCTTTCTTTCAACCTGCACACTAATTTCTCCTTACCCTTGACCTCATACCCAAGTGGCTGCTACATATAAATCTCTTCATCCAAATCACCATGAAGGAAATCCCTCTTCACATCTAGTTTCTCTAAATGAAAATATTCTACTACAACTAAACTCAATACAGTATGAATAAAATTCATCTTTACAATAGGAGAAAATATTTCACCAAAGTCAATACCTACTTTCTATGCAAATCCCTTTACTACAAGCCTTACCTTGTATCTTTTCTGTCCACCCTCTTCTTCCTTGATCTTGTAAACCCACTTGTTATGAAATGTCCTCTTGCCTTGTAGAAAATTTAACTAAATCCCAAGTCTGGTTCTATTCCAAGGAGTACATCTCCTCATCCATGCCATAATCCCACTGGATGTGAGTATTATCCTACATTGCTTCTTCAAAAATTTATGGTTCACAATTATAAGTCAATGGTAGATAAAATAGAGAAGGTGTATACATTTTTGGAGGTTTACTTACCCTTTGTGACATTCTCACAAGAGTTTAGGGTAACAGAGGATCAATCTAGACCTCTTGGACATTTGTATCCAAATCTGTCAATGAATGACACCCGTCAACTGTAACCAACTTTGGTTCTTTTAACTGATGCTGGTTTGGATCTTCTACAACCGATACCAGTTCTCCTGACTGATTTCAGTCAAGGGTCAACCAACACTGATTACTATGTAACCCTATCGGTATTACTTTTAAATCTGAGAGTTCATTTTCATTCACAAAATTCTCAATTGGTTCATCCTTGGGTACCAAAATTTGATCCTTGTACATTCCCTTTTCATTCCATTCAACATCACGACTCCTAATAATTTTAGAATTTTCTAAATACCAAAAACAGAATCCAAAATCTCTAGATCCATAACCAATGAAAGTGCATCTCTTAGATTTTGCATCCAACTTTTTCCTATTTTCCTTATCAACATGCACAAAATATTCTAAACCAAAAAATTTAAGAAAAGAAAGATATACATCTCTTACGGTCCAAGACTCCTTTGGTATTCCTCCATCTAGTGAACTTGAATGCCCATAGTTAATCAAATAAAACATTTTATCAACTACTTCTACCGAAAACTGCAAGGGCAATCTAGAATGTATTCTCCTACTTCTAGACGTTCCATTATTTTTTTGTTCATTCTCTCTACAACACCATTCTCCTGTGGTGTTCTTGGAACCATTATTTCTCTACATATCCCATTCACTAAACAATAATCATTGAAATCCTTGCTATAGTATTCACCACCATTATTAGATCTAAGGCACTTTAACTTAGAATTTGATTCATTCTCAATAAGCTATTTCCATCTTTTAAAAGTCTCAAAAACATCAGATTTACGTTTAATACGATAAAACCATACCTTTCTTGTAGCATCATCAATGAAAGTAGCATAATACTGGGATCCTCCATGAGAAGCTACCTGAGATGGTCCCCACACATCTGAGTGTACAATTTTGAATTTTTTCTCCTTTTTAGTTTCCCCAACTTTAAGAAATCTCACTCTCTTTTTCTTTCCAAAGACACAATGCTCACAAAAATCAAGATCTAAATCTTTCAAATTTTATAACTTATCCTTAGCCTTTAATATCTCCATTCCTTTTTGACTTATATGGCCCAATTGATTATGCCACATGCATGCATCTAAATATGAAGTGGATAATGCAGAAAATGAATCAATAATATATGTAGATAAATATAACATTCCTACCTTCTTACCTTTTGCCACAAAAAAAGCACCCTTTGTTACTTTCCAAGAGTCTCCTGTAAAAGTAACCATGCAACCGAATTAACCTAGCTACCATGCAGAAATAATATTTCTCCTGAGATTTGGTACATTCCTCACATCTTTAATAACCATGTATTTCATTTCTACAATTTAAGATGAACTTCTTCTTTACTAGTAATACTACAAGGTTCATCATAACCCAGATAAACATGCCCAAAATTACCCTGGACATAATTTATAAAATAACCCTTATTAGGGGTTGCATGGAAAGAAGCTCCTGAATCTAAAACCCATGATTCAATTCTATTATCTAAAGAAAGAATAAGAGCATCTTACATTATCTCTTCTGCAACAAGATTTTCTTCTTTACCTTTATCTGGTTATTGGTTCTATTTATCATTTGACCAAAAATATTTCTTTGCATGTCCTTTCTTTCCACATTTCCAACAAGTAATTCCCTTACCTTTAGATTTAGATCTTCTATCCCTTGAATTTTATTTCCCATTACTCTTACTCTTGGATCTCTCCTTCTACCTGCCCCTTCTTTCTACATTCAAAGCATTCCTAGATTATGATTTCTATGTACTCTTCCTATGAATTTCTTTATTCAATATTATACTAACCACATCATCAAACTTCAAAATATTGTTAACAATTTTTGTATTGCTAACATCCATTACCAAGTTATCCCAACTATTAGGAAAAGAACATAAGAATAAAAGTGTTTTCACTTCATCATCAAATGGTATATTAACCAATTTTAACTGATTTAAAATAGATCAGAAATCATTCAGATGACTAGATGTAGATCCACCTTCATGCATCTTAGAACTAAATAGTTTCTTCATCAAATAAAATTTATTTGAAGCACTAGGTTTTTCATATAAATTAGCAAGATATTTCATTAACCCTACCGTAGAAGTCACTTCTGTAATATTAGAAGCCACGGATGCTTCCAGGCTCAATCTTAAAGATGCCAAAGTCTTTCTGTCAAGAATCTTCAATTCTTTATCTGTCATCTTCATAGGTCTAGACTTCTCATCCAATGGTAAATACAAATCTCTTTGATACAGATAATCTTCAATCTGCATCTTCCATAATTGATAATTTCAGCCGTCAAACTTCCCTACCTTGTATTTTTTTCTTCTACCATTACTGTAGATCCCACTCAATAAAAAAACCCTCTATGAGTAAATCTGTTAACACAAAAACCCCTCAAAAAAATATCTGATACCAGTTGTTGGGGTTAGCACACTGGTTATATAGATAATATATTAGATCTAAGCATATATGCAAATAAAAGTAGATATTCTACCAAAAGGAATATATAGAACAAGAGATATATATATCAACACCAGATTTAACATGGTTCACCCAGTATGGGATACATCCACCAATAAACAATCCAATCTATTATCCAAAGCTTTAACAAGATATACAATTGAATATTTACAATCTTACGCACCTCTCAGATGCATAATAATTTCTTTCTCTCAATATTTTGCTTCTTCTCCAAGAATTCTCTCACACACAATTATCCTCACAATAATCATCAAATTTTTCAAGTTATTCTTAATTATTAATTCTATACCCTAGCTTTCATGTTTATATAGGCATATATAAACTTAGGGCACTTAGCCATGCAATTACAATTAATAGATCTTCTTTAATTCTAAGATAGATATAATTCCTAAGAGTTAATTAAAACACTCCCACACAGGTAATCGATGTCAGTTCCTCCTTAATTTATGACAATTAATGTATTTTCTAGCAAGTTTCACATTGCATGCTAATATGAAGTAATTGAGATCCACAACTCAACAATACAATTTTTTTCCCTTCACTTTTTATTTGCAACATCTATTGTAGTGTTAGAAAATATTAGTTGTGAATATGAGAAAATAAAGAATTTGTCTTCCAATGCTAATCCTTCCAAAAATACTTAGGATAGAGAAATGGATAAAAAGGAGGAGATATTGAATACATGCACTTACCAAGAATTATCCAATGCTCCTCCTTTGTTGTGTTAGTTTTGCTCATGGATTGGTGTTAATTACTTTAGATTTGGTGGAGAAACTTAGGAAACACTATAGATCAAGAATTTCCATGCTTGTTACATGTCCAAGTTAATGCACCAAAATAAACACAAAAACCCTAAAAAAATCAAATGAAATCGATACTTGATAGATTGGATAAGATCCGTAGATGTAGATGGAGAGAATGCTGATGGAGACAAGATGGGCGCATGTGAAAAATCCTGTAAAGTAGATCCAAGAAACCCGTGATGCACAAATCATTGGCCGAAAAAGATGACGTTAGATGATATATGGGTGAACTGCTCGGAAAGTGGGTCTGGGAAGTAATGAGCTTCCTTAGCAGATGTCAGGTCATGTTTTCAATCAAGAATAAATACATACAGGATAAAACAACAGACATAATGTAAAACCTGTAGCAGAAACTGAAAGAAAGTAGGAAACTGTAAAAATAAAGCTGAAATTGTGTTCCCTGAATTCTGTAGACTGGTCGGTGTTGATCAAACAGTGATCAACATCATTTGTTTTGGTCGGTGTCTATCAGACAGTGATTAGTGTAAATTATTTGGGTTGGCATCAATTAGGAAGTGATTGGCGTGGATTGGATACATAGGTAGACATAAGGCCAGAAAGTAAAAGAAGAAAGAAAACTAAGCAAGACGAATTAGACATAAGACAAGATTACTAAAGATTGATTAGAAAGTAGAGATCAAAGATGGAAAAAGGGGATCCGAGGTAGAAATTAATGGAGTCTAACCCAGAAACTAAAGAAATACCCGATCAGTGTCGATTTTGATAAACCAATGTTGATTAAAGACTAATCAGATTCGACCAGTCTGGATCAGTGTTGATCGAAAGGAGATTACAGAAACTAACAAAGAAGAATACCTAAAAAATGGTTGATTGATGATTGATGATGACTAGGGTAGCTGTGGATACCCGCAAGAGCTGTAGATATGTAGACAGAGTAACAATATACCTCTCAGGGATTAAACTACACAAAACATTCTTTCTTTGATAATCTCTTTAATCACTTAGAGAAAAGTAATCTCGAGGAAACCAACTCTTCTGAATCTAACTAGAGAGGATCTCATGTCGTAAATTTATAATCGGTGCCGACTGAGATAAAATCAGTGCCTATCCAAAAAATTGGCACTGATCAGAAAAATTGGCGCCGATGAGGGAACAGACTCCCAAAGTGGAAAAAAGGAAATGAATTGGAAGGATAAGAACATTATCCCTCCAACTCAAATATAGAAAAATCCTGTTGCATAGTTTTAGGGGAGGAGAAATAGGTGGGATGGATGGATAAAAATGATATGAGAGGTTGGAAATTGATATGGGGTAGATAAGTAGTTGAAATAAATGTAGAAGATAGAATTACATGGTTAATGTTTAATTAACCATGGATGAAATATAATGGGGTGGAGAAAACTTAGGATAGGCCTCTAAATTAAATATTTAAGTAATAACCTAAGGGAGAAGTGGTGATATAAAGGTGCCCTGGGTTACTTGAGAGGATAAACAAACCTAGGGGACACTATACTGGGTAACCAATTTTAGGTGTCTACATTTTCCCCTTTTTGTCGAGTAACTTGTGATAAGCAATGCCACGAGACAAAAACAAGGAGTTGGAAGAAATGAAGAACAATAATGATGTGATCCCCCTCAAAATAGGGATGGGGTGGCCTAAAACAGGCCAACTGATCCCGAGTTTGAAAAAGGTAGATGAGAAAGAAAGATGCCCCAGAGAGATGTCTGGGGTAGATTTGATCATTGATGACGCACGTAAAAAACAAAAAAGGCAACGACCTAAGGAACTCACATTAGTAGGGAAGACTATATGGTCTTCATATGAGATGATGTAAGTGGCTATAGAATGGTGAGTGAAAGGTGACTATAAAATAGCAACAACCAAAGAGTGACACATTGGTAGGGAAAACTATATGTCCTTTGAATGAGACAACATTAGTACCTACAAACTCACTATCTTTAGGTTGTAAAAAACGTGAGTTAACCATGTACAGGGAAGAACTTGAAGTGTGTGATAACACCAAAAATATGTGCCAAAAGGTGAAAATAAGGTCATAAAAATGATCAAATAAACAATCCAAGCATCAAAACTTAGACAAGAAGGATGAAGCGACGGCCTTGAGAGGATAGCCACCATGGAAATCGACATATGGCCACTATAGTGGAATTTGTAATAGAAGTACTGTCAGACTAGGCAGAACAGGTGTGCTATGGGTGGCACATGCAAAAGATATAATGATGAGATGCCCCAGGTTGGGAATAACAAGAAAATCTGAGCCATGAGTGAGACACATGTGAGGCTATGTAAGGCGATTAGGTACAAGTACCAAAAATAAAGACTTAATGATGGCGGCAATGTGTGACGGGTGACACATGTGTAAGATAAGAGAACAAATGAGGACGAAGCGCATCCTGGTGGGACTAGAGGATAAAATATATCAAAATATCCCTGATTAGTGTAGATGGGATTTAATCGGTGTCGATTATCCCTAATTGACGTTGACTAAAAATATCGGCGCCAGTCAAAATAATCGGCGCCGATTGCTCCGAAAACCTATAAGTATAGAAAAGATGAATGGTAACGATTCATTTTCACTGCGACAATTGATTTAAAAAAAGTCAAAAATTGAATTTGAGCAACATGGAAGCCTCCATAAGTAGTTAGAAGAGGAAGAGGACACGACCAGGGGTAAGTGAGCCTTCCATAGCTTCGTACTTTTAGCGTTTTATTTGTTTTTTCATTTTTTTGTAGTAGGAGGAAAGAGGGATTTTTCAGCACTCTGCCTCCTAATCGGCGTCAATTTAAAAAATTGGTGTTGATTAGAAAGTAATCAGTGCCAATTGTAACACAATTGGTGTCGATCATCAAGTAAATGATGCCAATTGGCATGAGTCGGCACCGATTGAAAAAAAGTGACATTTTTTAATTTTTGAGAAATATTTTGATGAAAATTTAATGATGTGGATTTTGATAAATATGAAACTAATGACGATGTTTGATATCATGCACGCATGAGAGGTCCTACACATGTGACATGGTATCCCTGAGCTACTGGAGACCATACTATTAGATGTGATAGATGTTGAGTGGTTCCATCTGGAGTTATCCAGACTAGGGGGTTTCCGTTATTATAGGCGGGTGCCCTGAGACATGGAGCTCATGCGAGCATTGGTGCAGTGGTGGCATAATCAGACCTGCACATTTTGGTTTCGGATGGGTGAGATGACCATCACCCATGAGGACATCTATAGGATCCTCAAGTTATCGATTACAAGGGACCTGATAGAGATCACCCCACAAGAGCAATAGAGGAGGGCCCTGGTATGATTATATGGGGACAAGGTAGATGATGTAGAGATAGTGTTTGAGGTTGTCAGGACAGCCTCAATGTACTGACAGGATGACCCCAGGAGTAGATTGATAGCCCTAATCTAGATGGCTATCTCTAACTATGCATTACCAGATTCCGGAGGTGGATGATTCCCACTACTCCTGCTTGACTGTGTCTATGATATCCTAGAGTTCATGCAAGTTTTTGCATTTGCTGACACATTACTAGCATAGATATATCACATGCTGTGGATGTATACCACAGGCAGGTAGATTGGGATAGATGTGAGTTTTGTGCTCCATTACTGGGCATATGACCATATATCAGTGATCAAGCCAGTTGGGCTTCCATGGATGCCAAGAGCAGGGAGAGCCCTTGAGTATGGATTTCAATGATGATGGGTAGAAATGGCCCCAGGAGATACAGGGAGATCCGCAAAGTGGTATTCAGAGAGATTCAGGACTCTGACACTAGCACAGGTGATATGGAGACCATATAGGGCCAATCCGATATGGGCCAAATAGGACGCCCATCTGATGGAGCTGAGACGCAACAGGGTGGTCAGGGGCCGTACGCCAGAGCTCTTAGAGTGAGTCCTATTTATACAGGTGATGAGGTAGTTTGGTTTGATTCAGATCATCCTGACCATATACACACCATACAGATGGGATAGTAGAGAGACACATCTACCTATATTGATTCCCATAGATCCTCTTAGGGAGGCCCCACCTCCCATAGATGATGATAATGATGTAGGAGTGGATGCGGGCTATGAGGTGTGGTACCACACAGAGATACCATGACATCTCCCGACAGTTACAGAGGCAGGCGAGGAGGATCTAGTAGCAATGCTAGAGTAACTTGAGGGAGAGCATGTTGCTTTAACAGAGACACACTAGGATACCCTCGAGGAGATTAGGACTTTGACAAAGGAGAGGGACACCCTAATACAAGAGAGAGACACCACTCGTTAGGAGCAGGATACAACGATCCAACAGAGAGATTGTTATGAGAGGAACAGGGAGGCCCTCGGGGACAAATATGGTGATAAAGGCACCACCTCAAAGTCAGGTGTACAGGGTGTGGTAGCAGGAGGACCACCAGTAGTAGCAACGCCATTGTGAGCACCCAGTATGGTGAGTCTGAGTACCTATCAGGCTCTCCTTGCCGAGGTGAGATATTATGAGGATGCCTTGACACAGCATGCCCTGGATGTGCCTCGGTATGGAGCGAGAGGAGGACAATGAAAAACTACTATTGGTGGTGCCTCAGATGGTGCGAGCACCAGAGGAGATTGAGGAGGTGGTAGGGCCATGACAGTGGGCATCTCCAACTCTATAGGAGATGGTCAAGAGAGATAGCCTGGACCTGAGGAGGGAGGAGGAGATAGTATTTTCCACCTATCTGATTTTACCATATATATGTGATATTTTGTAGAGATAAACTGATGTAGCCTTGAGCTGAAGGAATTTTTTGGATACAATGTATATGGCTTGATTGGAAGCCACAAATTATTTTATACAGACAGATATATGTATATATATTCATCATTTTGTGTCATGTGATTGGATTCATGCATTTAATTCTGATAGATATGGATAGATGTTATCTAATTTTGATGGATATAGATGAATGTTATAAATGATAGACAAATAGACGTGATTTGATTGATTTGTCATGGTTGATTAAATAAACATGTTTAAGATGTTAATTCAATTAAATGATATAGATAGATGGATTCACATGTGTTTTTAATACATGCCTTTTTTTATGACATTATATGAGATGAATAAGATGAGCATAGATAGATGATAGACTTGATTGAGTAAATTAACATGTTAAATGTCAATTTAACTGGATGAACAACAAATAAACATGGGAAATGTATTTTGTGAAAGAAAGTGATGTAATGATATTATCCCTTAGAGATAAAAAGTACTACACCTAGATACAAAAAAAGAATGATAAGTTAGGCCCCTAACCAACCATAAATAGAGACCTTGATGGTAAATCAAAATACAATGCACACAAGGCCATAGACATGGATAAAACAAACCTGACACTAGTTAGTCACAAACCAGATCTAGAAGGTAGATAAGGATGTGAGATAAGTATACATCTCATCAAAACATGTGAAGGATTAAATACGTGCCCATATGGGGAAAATAGGATCTCCATATGATCGAAAAGGTCTCATATCATAGCTTCATGATTTTTTTCTTTTGATAGAAAAGCAAACTGATCGATGTGGGAAGTTTGCTAGATATAGAAAGACTGATTAATACAGGAAGTCTTTTAGAGATGCTAAAAAGTGAACAAACTAGCCAATAAAGGAAGTTTGTTACTGCAAAGGCTGAAATGCCATAAAACAAATAGCCGTCCTTTAGGGGAGTGGTCTGTATTTTGATTTTTATGGTAGCCATCCTTTGAGGAATGGTCTACTTTGTTTTATTTTAGTTGATAAGACATGGATAACTGTCCTTCGAGGGATCAATCTATCTTTTGGGACTATGATAACATCTTTTTTTTTTTTTTTTGAGCTTTCGAAGAAGATGAGTTTAGACTAGAAAGATCAGATAGAGGGGAAGAAAATGTGTATAAGCACGTACTCATGCCCCCAAGTGGTTTTGATCAAGATGAACACCTAGGGTGGCTGAAGTAGTGATTAAGGTATTCCTACTGTGAGAAGGAAAAAATCCATAAGGAAAATGCCATGAGTAGAGCCACGGTACTCATATTTAAGATATAAAATACACAATGTGGAGAACCACATAGTTCCGAATCACTGCGAAATGCATGACTGGTTGCAGATGGATGAAAGATCTATTTTATGACTAAAATCATGTAAGATAGATTTTAACAGTAGAAGGGCCTTAGATGCAAAGCATTAAGAGGCTCCATTTCAGGTATACCATCCATGGAAGATAGGTGATAAGCCCCAGACCCATACTTATGAGTGATAATGTACGGTCCCATCTAGTTAGGGGAAAACTTACCACATTGAATCCGTTCCAAAGTAGTGACATTTTGGTTTTCTTTAAGAACAAGATCACCAACTTGGAAGTCATGCTACTGTAAATTATTGTTATAAGCATGCTTGACATGCTCAAGATAGACTTGATGATGTTCAAGAGAGTTAATGTGACGTTCATCTAACAACTCAAGTATTGGTAGACTGTTTTGACGATAGTCCTCATCAGAGACAAACTCTCTAAGAGAGACGTGAAGAGAGGGAATCTGGAATTCGAAAGGAAGGATAGCCTTAGACCCATAGACAAGAGAGAAAGGAGTAGTGCCAGTAGGGGTACGTATGTTATTCTGATAAGTCCAGAGAGAAAAAGGGATGTGTAAGTGCCAATCCCTACTAGCTAGACTAGTTACCTTTGCGAGGATGTTACGTAAATTTTTATTAGAAGCCTTAGCTTGGCCATTAGATTATGGATAGTATGGAGAAGAAAAGTTGAGTTTAATATTTAAGGTGTCACAAAGTTTCTACAAATCTTTATTTTTGAAAGATTTTCCATTGTAACGAGTTTGTGAGGAACACCAAAGTGAAAAATGATGTGTTGATAGACAAAATCAACAATAGGTTTAGCTTTGGTTGACAAAAGAGGAATAGCCTCCACCCATTTAGTGAAGTATTATGTGGCAGTGATGATGGAGTGATGTCACTGTGAAAAGTGTGAATTGATGAGACCAATGAGATCAAGACCCCATTGTGAAAAAGGCCACAAATCTGCTGCAGGTTATAAATCCTGGCTAGGGATATGTGTGAGATTAGCATGTTGTTGACACTTAATACATTTATTGACATAGTTGTAGTAGTCTAAATTAAGAGAAGGCCAAAACTAACCTAAACATAGGATATTTTTACCCATGGCAAAACCACCAAAGTTTCCACCATAGTTACCATCGTGGACCTCCTGAATGGCTTTAGATGAGTCAGGGATTTTGAGGCACCAAAGAAAAATACCATCAAAACCAAGTTTGTAAAGGATTCCACCCATAATAGTATATCGGTTAGCACGTTGGATAAAATATCTTCTCCCATTGGAATTCAGATTTGGAGGAAGCACTGAACGAGATAGATAATAAAAAATGTGATGATACCACTCATCTTGAGTGTTGGTTGTGACGGCGTTGATTGAAGCCAACTGCCTGAGATGAGATGGTTGGTCTAAACGCTGAACAACCACTTAAAGTTGAGAGTCTTTAGTGAATGGAGGAATAAGAGAGGATAAAGAAGCCATTGTATCTGCAAATCAATTTACAATGTGAGGAATAGCCTGAATAGTAAATTTATTGAAAGATTGAAGCTAAAAGAGAATGATATCATGAAATTTTTGAAGGATATCATTTTTCCACTGATAGACTCCACTGACTTGATTAACGATGATCTCAGAGTCACCAAAGATGTCGATATGTTGAGAACTAAGATTAATGGCATTTTGAAGACCTAAAATGAGAGCTTCATATTCGGCCATATTATTGGTACATTCAAAGTTAAGCTTGTGTGCAACAGGGATGGGTGTACCCCAAGGAGGAATCATGATGAAACATGCACCTCCCCCTTGATGAAACTTGGACCAATAAAAAAAGAGTTTTACTTTAAATGGAGATAGAACAAAATAAATTTGTTGGATGTACTCATCTGGGAATTGAGTGAGGGGGACTTGAGTGTATAGAAGAGGAGCATCAGCTAATTGATCCATAATGACCTGACCCTTGATAGATTTTTGTGATATGAACTCGAGGTCAAAATATTTCATGATCATGAGCCAATAAGTGATACGATCATTGTGAGAAGGTTTCACATGCATTGTCTTAAGTGGATTAACATTTGTAACAATGTAGGTTTTGTGATTAAGGAGGTAATGACAAAGTTTAGAAGTTGTAAAGAAGAGAGCACAACATAGTTTTTCAGCTTCAAAATAACGTGTTTCATACTCATGAAGAGTGTGAATGATATAATAGATAGTTTGTTCTTTACCATTAGCACCCTGATGTGAGATCATGGCTCTCAGAGCATGGTCAGTCACATAAATATAAAGATATAATGGCTCCCCCTCCCGTGGAGGTGTAAGCACAGGTGGAGAAAGAAGATAAGCTTTGAGATCATCAAAGGCTTGTTGGAAACACTCATCCCATTCAAAATGAAATTTTTTATGGAGGAGATGATGAAAAGGTTGAAAACAGTCTAAAAGCTGTGAGATAAAATGACACACTGATTGAAGGCGTCCTTGAAGACCATGGAGCTGATTTAAGTTGGAAGGGGGAGGCATCTTGAGTATAGCCTTTATTTTTGTGGGATCGACTTCAATGCCCCTAATAGAAATGATAAAGCCTAAGAGTTTACCAGTGAGAATGCCAAACACATATTTATATGGATTTAGGTGAAGATAAAAATGAATAAGTCTCTTAAATAGAGGCGCAAGAATGAGAAGATGATCCTGACAGTGTTTGGACTTACCGAGGAGGTCGTTGACATAATCTTCTAAAATTTTGTGTAAGAGGTCATAGAAGATGTAGGTCATTGCACGTTGATAAGTTGCTCCTGCCTTCTTAAGACCAAAGGGCATGACATGATAACAAAAGGTCCCCCAAGGGTTTATGAAGGAAGTATTATGCTCGTCCTCTGGTGCGATGAGAATTTGATTATACCTAGAGAAACCATCCATAAGAGAAAGCATCTCGTGACCTGTAATTAAATCCATGAGTTTGTTGATATTAGGTAGAGGAAAATCATCTTTCAGGAAAGTGAGATTAAGATCCATAAATTTGGTGCAAATTTGAATTTTCCTAGTAGCCTTAGTTACTGATACTACATTTGAAACCCATTGTGGATAGTTAATGGGTTAGATGAAGTTGGCAGAAAACAAGTGCTGCAACTCTCTCTGACAAGTAGAACTATACAAGGATGCATCTTACATAGTTTTTGTTTAACTGGTTTTATGTCTGGAAGAGTAACGATATTATGGACCACGATGTTTGGATCAAGGCCCGACATATCTTCATATGACCAAGCAAACGCTTGGCAATGGTGGGAAAGAAAGGTGGTGAAGTCTCATAACTCCTGTGGATTAAGATATTGGCTGACCTTAATGATGCGAGGGTCTTCAGAAGTCCCTATATTAAGGTCGATAGTGGCTTCATTGAGAAGCGTAGACATGTCAGAAGGAATGGTTTTAGGAAGATAAGAATCCTCTACCCCTAGATAGGTAAGGACAGAATCATCATCCACACAGTGGATAGTATTGATAGTGGGAGAGTCATCTCCAATTATTTTGAGGAAGACTAATGGTATGGAAGTGGATTTTCCATCAGTATTATAGGTTAGTGGACCTAAGGAAATGGTATTGACTAAAAAAAATTTAGGCAGGATGGAAATGGTGTCATCTACATCAAGTGATGCTTCCAACCTGACGGGAGAAGATGGTTCCTCAATGGAAAGAGGCTCATCGAGAATGATGATGGTGGCTTTCAAGAGAGGTTTGAACCCTAAACCAAATTTTTGATGTGGTTTAAGAGTTGGAATAGATGCGAGGTCATACACACCCTATTCATACTTTCCTATGCCAAAGCCTTTCCATGTGCATCGATATATATATATATATATATATAAGTTTTTACGAACATGGGATTCTATAGAAAATCAAACCCTGTTGAATAGGGTTTGGATCTAGGAGGAGAATTTAGATGATAGTGAGGTATATCAAGACCACCATAGATGAAGTTAGTTTGTTGATTGGGTAGACCAATGGTGATAATGCGGCCAAGATCTGGTTGATATTCAGGTTGTTTATTTGGCCCACCATACTCATTAGGTTTGAGATGGGTGTCAAAAGAGAGAAGAGGAAGCTCTCCTAGTGAAAAACACTACAATGTTTCTTCTAAATTTTGTAGATCTGGTAGTTTTGTTATAGGTATGGAAGAGGATGAAGCCTCGTTGGGAGAGTCAATGTTCTCTTTTGGAGGGGTAGACCTTGTGGTAATGTCACATTGTGTGGATGGAAAAGGGTCTCCTGGATGATTATATATTTTGCACTCATACTGATATTTTATGCATCAATGGAGGGAACACAGTGCATTATATAGATCCAAGAGTGTCTAAGGATCATATCATAGTGGTATTTTCCTTCAACAATGTAAAAAAGCTCATGAAGTAGTTTTTGGCCATCTGAATGGGTAGGACCATAGTTCATAAAGTAATTGCCAGCTGATCACTAAATGATCGAAGGGTGAAAGGTGGTGGTGACACTACGTTCTTTGGTAACTTAAGTTGCTCAAATGTGTGGGAGGAAATGACATTAAGTGTAGCACCATTGTCGATCATAGTGCATTTTAACATATTGTTGTAGATTTGAACTGTGATAAAGAGAGGAGCCTCTAAATCCTTAGAAGAAAGGGGAGGAATTTTAGAATCCTCAAAGGAGATGGTGGTTAATGGTCTATTCAATCCAACAACCATATCGAAATATTGGGGCTCATCCAAATTCACTGCGATATAGTGCATATTATCAATCAGAGCCTGGCGATGCTGGAAAGATGACTAAATGAGGTCAAAAAGAGATATTTTTGCTGGAGCATGGGTGAGTTGTTTCATAACACTCTCCTCAAGTGACATGGGAATCTGAGCCTGAGGTGAAGCATGAATAGAGACCTGAGGTCTCGGGGCTGATGAGGAAGGAGGAACTCCTTCGGGAGTAGAAAAAATGATGACCCATGGTCAAGAGGCTGTAGAAGATGATGGATTATCATACTATTGTGCTCTAGTAATGATATGAATTGTGTCGATTTGAGAAGGTGGAAGATCATCCGGAGTGGAATTAATAGAATTAGAGGCCTGAGTAGACCGTTCAGGCTCAAATGTAGTTGAGATGACAGGAGACACTTGTTCCTCCTCCTCTTCCAATAGAAGATCACTTTCTTCCAAGAGGTTGTTAATGATAGATTGAAGGGATTTACATCCCTCAGTGTCATGACCTGAAGTGTGATGGTATGCATAAATCAAATCAGAATTGAACCATGAAGGTTTTACTCCCCTAGGATTATAGTATTTGATTGGAGGAAGAGATATAGATGAAGATTGGATAAGTTGGAAAAGGATTTCAGTATAGAATCCGGTAGATGAAGATGAGGAAAGAGATGACGAAGGCACCTCTTTAGCCTTAACAAAATGCCGAGGTAAAAGAACCTACATAACTGGTTTGACAGTCTTTTTAGAGACTGTTTTGCTTTTCTAGACATTAGGAGAAGTAGCCTTAGGTGCTTGAGATGGAAGCAAGCAAGGAAAGATTGATTTTCATGGAGAAGGAGCTCCTATGATTTTGAAGACAACAAAGATGTGGCAAGTGTTTTGGTCTTTGGAGATGAAGAAGGTTGCTTGGCTGCAACAAATGATGATTTAGATAAAACTGATTTAGATGGGGGAGGAGCTCCCAAAATAGATTTGATAGGAGGCACAAAGGGTTCCTTGGATTTTGGTGATGAAGATGACGGTTCTGATAAAAGAGGTGACGCCCTTCCAATAGGTAAATCCACTTTACAAAGCACCATTGAAGATGGTGTTGTAGAAGAAGACATCTTTTCAGTGGATAAATCCAATATTTTATGAGAAGCAGAGAGGGATTTTTGAGGGAAACACCAAGAGTCTTGATGGTCTGAAATATTGGTTTTCCCTTTTTAGGGATGGTAACAACTTCAACCACATAAGGTGATTGTAACCATTTTGGAGTAAGTAAAGGAGATGATACTGATGATGTAACCTTAGGCTATGTATGAGTCCAGGAGTCAAAATTATAGGTGTTGATGCTATCTCTTTAGACATTTCCTTAATAGGAAAGGAATCACTGATAGTGGAAGAGATAGGTATTGAAGAAGTTGTCTCTTGTGAGGAGGGAACTTCAGATTCCGTAATTGTGGGTGAAATTACTATAGGAAAAGTGACAGGAAGGGTTAAGATCGAATATGCTTCTGAAGGCATAGAAGTTGGTATAACTATGGGTATGTTAACCAAAGGAATTATTGTGGCAAAAATGGGAGCGACAGAAGTATAAGTATATGTAGTAGGAATTTGAAGGGATGTAAATGACTCAAGCACCAAAAGAATATCTGATGATGAGATAGATGAAGATGACACTATCTTAGGTATAGGTGGAAGATCAGATGGTGAGGAAGATGGAGACAACTCTATTTCTAATAAAGGAAGACTCGAAGATGGACCATCTGAGGATGGTGGAATCTTAGAATTTGAAGGAGAGGAGGAGATTCCCGATTCACTTGACATGTTTGTAGATGATTCAGAATTAGAAGAAGAACCATTAGTAGAAATGAAGCTGATAGTATGAGTGTTTGGTTTTTGAGACCCTGAAGCGTCATTTTTTGGGGAATGATTTAGAAAAAACTGTTTAAAAACATCAAACACTTGATTTGGGGGAGCATTTGGATTATCTAGAATGAGGTCGCCTTTATCAATGAATTTTTGGACGAGATTTTTGAAGGTCTGAAATCATTCAATGTCATGGCCTTTTCTTCTATGATAATGACAAAAGTCATTTTCATGATACCAGAATGGTCATTCTTGGCTCTCATAAAAATTCCTAATAGGGGGAAGTTTGACCATGTGAACTTCTAACATTTTTTCTAAGATAGAAGCATATGATTCCCCCAACGAAGTAAAAGATCGTGATGACGAGGGAGGTCCTTTTCAAGAAGATGAAGAGTCTCTCTGAGGTGTTTGATTAGAAGTGTTATTAGCTCATGATGTTTTTAATTCGATAGCATTAGTGGACCCCTGATTCTTGTCTTTGTTAGAAGTGGAAGGGTTTGATTTCGTAAACCAAGAAACATCTGGTTTAGACTTAGAACAAAGTTTTAGCTTCCCTTGTTTGACGACACAAGACTCAAGTTTGCGTGCCATTGTAAAGGATTCTTCAAATGTATGAAAGGTCTAAATCCTTAAAGTGAAATAAATATGATTAATGCAAGATCAAGTAAACAACTCGATTTGCTGAGATTGAGGGAGGGAGAAAGACAATTGATTTATTATCCCTCTCTAATGAGTGACAAAGTCTACAATAGAATTGTCATCGAACTAACAAATGTTATAAAGATCTGTAATCAAGATCTTATGTGTGATTTTTATTGAGAATTTTTCAACAAACATCTGAGCTAATTGAGAGAAAGAAAACAAAGAATGTTGGGGTATGTTATTGTACCAGTCCAAAGTGTGCCCTGCTAAAGACATAGGAAAGGTACAAAGCATAAGCTCCTAATCTTGGACTATAAGGTAGCAAACATGCTTGAATTCCCACAGGTGTTATTGAGGATCCTCTTGGCTATGAAATTTTGAGAACTTAGGAAGTTCCCATTGGGGAGGATAAGGCTTAAAAGACACTGATGTATGAATTGGTTCATTACATACTTTTTCAAAAGAGTATGAAGGGTGAGCCCCTTTGGTGGAGGCTTCTAGGTCTACGATTTTCTTGAAAAGAAGTGAACGATGTCAGATTGAGGAGGGGGCATGCTGGTATGTCCCGTATAAGAATAAAATGGTATGGTTTGTTGAGGTGTTACTAAGGGATTCATCTGCTAATTAACAAGATGACAAGAGGAATAACTAGGTGTTCCAGGTGACACCTATAGTGGTATTTGTTGTGAAGGAGCTTGAGTATAAACAGGCTGTGAGATGACAAGTGGTTGAGAGAAAGGTGGTTAAATGAAAGAAAAATCCTGTGATTGGTGGGTTCCTACACTTTCCGACTGAATCGGAATGGATTGAGGAATGTGGGTGTTGATTTGATTTGATATAGTGGGAAACAAACTCTAAATGAGGATTTTGAATGCTGGATTGGCTATTAAGGGTGTCGATGCCAAAGAATGGGTAAAGGTCATTGTCACTGGAGCATTAGAAGAAATACCAACTAGAGGATGAGAAGGAGGAATTAACTGAATCATAGGAGGTGGTTAATTCACAGAGAGGTACTGACCCTAAGATGTAATAGATGACATAGAAGAATTAACAAAAATTTGCGGGAGCATGGACGCAATCGTCATAGCTGAAGAAGAGGGCCTCTTGAAAGTAGGATGTGGGGTATCCAAGGTAGCCACAACACTAGGGATAGGCAGGGTCATTTGAGAACCAGTCAATATATTTGATAGAAGAGAAAAATGAGGCATAGATGTGCCACCTTCTTTCATGGTTCAAGGTGAGAAAAAGCATGCTAACTGTTCTATGAAATCCTAGGATGGCTCATGAGAATAATCATAAACTTTCCAGATTGGTGGTTCCTGATCAGATATGCAAGTAGATTTATGCACTAGATAGTCCATAAGGGCTACCGGGTTGTGGTCAAGGAGTGCCTGAAATTTAGGATCTCTGCAAGGAACATACTCTATATCAGAAGCAAATGACACCTCTGAAGGACTGGGGGAAGTTGGTTGTGATGAGATCACTTTAGGATGATAGAAAGGATTATATGACCAAAATGGGGAACCAACTAACAACTGTCCCAAAGAAGATCTGAGGGTTGCTAAAATACCCTCATTAGTGGTGGTCTTAGATGAAGAAGAGGCCAGTTGAGCCATTTTTCTAGATTGTGACCAGGTGATGACCATCATAAATAAGTAAAAACACAGAAAGAGATGAACCTAACTGATGCACAAAAAATTCAAGTAGCGTAGTTGATTATCTCTTTTAAATTTTCATGCCTTTTAAGAAAGAAAATGTTTGGGATGGTTTTTTAGAACGGGGACTACTTAATTGGCCAAACTAAGGATGGTTTGGGGAATGTTTTGATGAGGAGTCTCAAAGGCACTTCAGTAAAAGACTACTACGTGGCTTGATATAGGGGCCTACCACTGCACTTCACACACCGCTGTGATAAGGGAGTCAGGTGCTTTGCCAATATATACCAAAACTTCCGTGAATTTATAGCATGGCCCGAGTACCACATAGGCTCTTCCTCTTGGATGTCACTTCCAAGTAGGCGAGTCCAGGGAAAGATTTTTTTGTTTAAATGCTTTATACCTAGTGATTTTGGCTTTGTGTGCAAGGGTGAAAAATAAAAATCAAATAGTGTCACTACCGATTTTGATCAATTTTCCAACCTATTTAGAAGACTATATGAAGAACATACAAAAGAAATGAAAAATAAAATGTTCTTTTTAAGCACTAAAACCGAAGTTTTTGATTTCAATGAAGACAAGTCAAAAAAGTTCTTCCCCAATGTGATTAATTCATTTTAAGTACCAAAATCGAAGTGTTTGAGTGTGATAAAAACAAACAAACAAGTTCTTTTTAAGCTCTTATAAATAAGAAAACACTGCAAAAGAGAAATACCTGTACATTTAGCTCTCCAAGGTGTGTGGAATTCAAAAAGTGCGTTGTTGAGCTCTTCCACTCGAACAATACTGTGATCAAGAAAACCACTCCATAGAAAAGGGTTAAGCAGAAAACACAAACAAATCCAACAAGATACAAGTGGAAAGGAAATTTCTATTTTAAGAAACTAAGAATGAAAGAAGAAAAACTAAAATGATGAAAGGGGATGCTTGAGAGCAATTAATGAAAAATCAGTGAAGAAAAAGAACAAAAGCTCAAAACTAGAAAAGAAATGAACTTACCAATAAGGGAATTCGGTGTAGGTCCCACCGGGCATGCCAGAATGTAGATCAAGAATTTCTAAACTTGTTACCTATCCAAGTTAATGCACCAAACTAAACACAAAAACCCTAAAAAACTCAAATTAAATTGATACCTGATAGATTGGATAAGATCCGTAGACATAGATGGAGAGAATGCTGATGGAGACAAGATGGACGCACATGAATAATCTCGTAAAGTAGATCCAAGAAACCTGCGATGCACAAATCCTTAGCAAAAAAAGATGACGTTAGATGATATATGGGTGAACTACCCAGAAAGTGGGTCCAGGAAGTAATGAGCTTCCTCAGCGGATGTCAGTTCACATTTTCAATCAAGAATAAAGACATACATGATAAAATATGTAAGCAAATATTTAGGTTTTCTGATTAAAAACAACAAATGGAATGAAAAAACTTTAGCATAAACTGAAATAAAGTAGGAAACTGTAAAAACAAAGCTGAAATTGTGTTACCTAAATCTTGTAGACTAGTCAGTGTTGATCAGACAGTGATCATTGTGGTTTGTTTTGTTCAGCATAAACTAGACAGTGATCGGCGTCGATTTTTTCAGTTGGCATCGATTAGGTAGTGATCAGCGTCGATTGAACACACAGATAGACAGAAGGCTAGAAAGTAAAAGAAGAAAGCAAACTAAGCAAGAAAGATTAGACGTAAGACTAGATTATTGAAGATTGATCATAAAGTAGAGATTGAATATGGAAAAAGGGGATTTGAGGTAGAAATTGATGGATTCTAACCTAGAAACCAAAGAAAGACCCAATTATTGCCGATTTGGATAAATTGGCGTTGATTAAAGACTAATCAGATTCGACCAGACTGGACCGGTGTTGATGGAAAGGAGATTACAGAAAATAACAAAGAAGAATACCTGAAAAATGCTTGATTGATGATTGATGATGACCAGGGTAGCTGTGGAGACCCACAAGAGCTGTAGATATGTGGACAGAGTAACAATACACCTCTCAGGGATTAAATTGCACAAAATTCACTTTCTTTCTCTGATAATCTCTTTAATCACTTAGAAAAAAGTAATCTCAAGGAAACCAGCTCTTCTAAATGTAACTAGAGAGGATATTAGGTCGTTAAGTTATAATAAGTTCCGACCGAGATAAAATCAATGCCACTCTGAAAAATCAACGCTGATCAGAAAAATTGGCATCGATCAGGGAATAGACTCCCAAAGTGGTGAAAAGGAAATGAATTAGAAGGATAAGAATATGTATTCAGGGAGGAGAAATAGGTGGGATGTATGGATAAAAATGATACGGGAGGTTGGAAATTGATATGGGGTAGATAAGTAGTTGAAATAAATGTAGAAGATAGAATTACATGGTTAATGTTTAATTAACCATGGATGAAATATAATGGAGTGGAGAAAACTTAGGATAGGCCTCTAAATTAAATATTTAAGTAATACCCTAAGGGAGAAGTGGTGATATAAAGGTGCCTCAGGTTACCCGAGAGGATAAACAAACCCAAGGGACACTAAATTGGGTAACCAATTTTAGGTGTCTACAAACACCTCCCCCTGATTTCCTTGGATTGATTGATGAATGATGATTGATTGATATATTGGATTGAATATGTATTCAATATTGTGGATGATTTATGAAATAAAATGGAAAATATTTGTTATGGATTTTATGTGTTTATCCCATATAGAACTCATGGAGGAGGAGAGTTCAATTTATATTTTGTGGTGGAGAAAATGGAGGTTGAAGATCCATCCAAGTAGGATGAAAATCAATGGTTAGAAATTGAGGATAGGATTATAGAATGGATAATTCTAGAATTTTAATTTAGAATTCCATGGAGGGAAGAAGGTTCCATTTAATTAAAAATTCAATGGAAGGAGAAGTTTAGAGAGGCTTCTAGAAATAGAAGCCTCTAGATTTAGAGGTAGATAATGTGATTAGTTAAGGAGTATAATAGGTTAATAAAATATGATTAGGGAGATATTACATGGAAATACTATGTGTACTGTAGGTGTAGAGTAGGTGGGTATGTGGGACTTGGAATATTAAATTCCTAGAAAATGTTAATAAGGATTAAGATAGGATAATAGGGTATACTAATGAGTTAAAGGGATTAATGATGAAATGATGGGATATTAGATAAATGATAAAGGGTAAATGTGATAACATGGATTAATAATAATTAATTTTGTGATTAATTATTAGAAGGATTTAGATAATAATGATGTTAGGTTATTTCCGAGAAAAATTAATCATAATTAATTATGAGATTTTTGGTTGATTTGGATTTATGAGTTAAATTAGATTGTTGTGGCTTTGAAGATGAAGGGGATGTATTAGTCCAAGGGGCCAAAATAGATGGTTTGGGATTGGAGGATGAAGTAAATTTGGTTGATTTTAGATTGGTTGGAGTATGTGGTTTTGAGGTAGATGGTTTTGGCTTAGGATTAGATTGTTTAGGATTAAAAGATGTATATGAAGGGGATGAGGTAGATTTAGATTCAGGTGATGATGGGGATGAAGGATATTTAGGAGATGGGTGTGGTGTAGGAACCATATTAGATTTGGTCAATTTAGGGGATGACGTAGATGAATGTGGTCTAGGATCCTTAGGAGATGGGGTGGGGAGAGAATTTTTATTGGATTTTTTTAGGTTTAAGGGTTGGTTACTTAGGAGTCATGTTAGATGTTTTAGAATTGGGAGATGGTGGATTTGAAATAGGATTAGAGGATAGGATAATGTTAGGTTTAGGTGATCAAGGGGTTTAAATATGATTAATTCAAGATGAAAAGGATGAGGGTGGTGCCGATAGTAGGATCCACATTAGATGTTTTAGGATTGGGGATAAAAGGGGATGAAGGTGACTTAGGAGTGACAGTGGATGAGATAGTTTTGATAGGATCGAGATTAGGTGATGGAGGGGATAACATAGGCTTAATGGCTGAATTTGATGGTGGATTAGGGGATTTGAGACTATCTATGAGAAAGTACGTAGGATTGGAGTGCAATGGTGAAGATGAAAAGGATGGAGGAATAAGAAGATATGTGGGGATACTAATATTGGGTTAATTTGTTAGGATTATTTTGGTTATGTGAATGGGACTCAATTATAGGTTTTATAATTATTGGATTTAAGATTTGATATTTTGGATGGTGATGTATTACCTGTATGATTTTCGTTGGGAGGAAGAAACAAGTAATGTTTATTGATATGGGATTTGGAGTTTTGGATTTGGGATGGTTGTGTAGGCTTGAGATTGGTGTCTGTTAGTGCAAATCACCAGCACCCCCTCGATGTTGATCAGATTTCTAGTTTGATCATACTAGCATCCAGTGTGATTGCACAACATTGAAACCTCTCTCTAAGTGTGGGACTTGAAAAATGAGAGAGGAATCTCCAGATTAGAGGTTGGTTCCTCAAAACTCCTTTGATTAGATCTGCTATTTGCACAATTGCAGAGGTTTGAATCCTAATCCTACTCTAAATTCCAAGGAGACAGAGATAGAAAGTGCAAAAATTGAAACTAAACTAATAGGTGATACACCAAAGGAGTGGTGAACACTTCTAGTTCTACAGATAGACACAGATCATGGAATGCAACATAAACATCATGCACAACTGATAAGATGTAATTGAAAATCTGAAATGAAGCAAACAACACAACCAAAGGACTGAAAATTGATCACAGAGCCTGTATTGTCATTTCCACTGTCAAAATCCTTACATTACAACATCAAAAAGGTAGAAAACCTGTTACCACCATCAAGAGGTCTGATACTTGCAAAAATCACTTGTTGAAGGTGAAAGAAGAAGCTTTCTATCCAAAGAAATGTTCCTCCACAAAAAATGAGCCAAATCTAGCTTTTACAATGCATGGGTCGAGCCCAGGAGAGAGAAAATGTGTAAGAACATGGGAGCCATTCCTCATTGAATGAAGATGCATTAAAATAGCATGGGCATCCTTACAGACCCATCCCCTGACATTTTGGCCATGCTGAAGAAGAATGCGACCCATTTTGCATTAAAACTAGTTGTTGAAACATCATTTCTGGCCATTACCACGTGCCAGAGGATTTTTTTGATTTTCTCTCTCCAAACTAAATGAAAATGCAAAAATGACCCCAGAATCCTGTAGAGAATTTCACCATCTTTCCATTTATATAGAGAACGTGAAAAACTGAGCTCTGGATCGAAAGATATGGCGATCTGAAAATTTAGGGCAAAAATAGGCCAAAATCGGATCGACGGGCAAAAAGTTTGAATTTTTTACCCATTTGTTCTTTGGAAAATTTTTAAATTTTTTCTCCTGCTCCACCACTTGGATGACACATGTCAGGCTCTGATTTGTCTACAGGCTCATCCTTTGAAAATTTCTTTTGGGCCCTTCCTTAAATTTTTTTGCCAGTTGGACACGTGGCACTATTTTATTGGCTTGGACCTGAGGGGCGCACTTTTCCCTTCGAAAATTTGGCATTTTTCACTTTGGGAAAATTTCCCATTTCCCCACCATGCTCTGCCACTTGGATGACACATGTCAAGATTCCATTCGATGGCGGGGGTAGCGGATCAAAACTTTTACCTTTGAAAACTTTGACTGAAACTTGGAAAATTTTCCAAGTCCTTCTCTTTTCCCCGCCACTTCCTGGGACACATTCTCCCGCATTGGCCGATTCAAGCTTCCTTGTCCCTATTTTCCTTTTCATATCTCACGCGTCTCTCATGTACTCTTTTCCCGGCTATCCCGGACGAATATCTCCGAACTGCCTGAAATGGACTATCTTTCAGCAAACTGGCCGATTCGCGTCCCACATGTACTTTTGTCCTGGCTGTCCAAGATGAATATCTACGAACTACCTGAAATAGAATGTCTTTCGGCAAATCAGCCGATTCACATCTCGCACGTAATTTTTTCCCGGCTGTCCCAACCCGCGTGAAACAAAAAAACTTGGACGATTTTTCCTACTTTCGGTTGATTCAGCTTTTCGCGTCCCGATGTCCAAACTGTCCCACGGACAGCCTGGGAAAAAAATGTCTGACTTAGCTGATTTTCTTGCTTTTTCGGCCCCAAGCTTGGTACGACGAACCTCAGTACGACCTAAACCCTTCAAACCTGAAATGCTTTGAAACAGTCCTGCAACCTTATTTTTTGTATTTTTTCCATTTTTTCTAACTCGTTGAGATTTCTTCATGGATGGGGGAGTTAGAAAAAGGTCGAGGGAACCCCGAAAAACATGATTTTGGGCCTCGAATCAATCTTACTTGCTTGGGACTTAATAATTTGATGCATGTTATCAAAATTACCTTGAGGGTGAATTTTGGATAACAATTTTGGCGACTCAGCGGGGTCATCTGCCTGTTGGATGAAGTTACCAGTTTCTTGAAGTATCCATTAGGCATGGAGTCATGAGTTGTAGCCTGTAAACTGATCTGAACTTTGAAAACCTCCTCTCTGAGCCACTTGGAAACCCACTGAAATGGACTGTGCAAGAGCAAAACCAGTACCACAAAAACTATGTACAAAACTGAAAATCATACATGCTCCAAATGGAACATGCAGAGTGTGTACAAGCACTTCTTTTACTGAAAGAAAAACTACCTATCCTACTCTAACTAGAAGCAAAAGTGGACTAAACAAACCCTACAACTGGTTGGGAGAAATAACTTCCCTTTCTCAAAAGTTGTAAACATGCAACTGATTTGGCACTGAACATGGCTGATTGAATGAGTGGAAAATCAACAAGAAGCTGGTCTTCTACCCAAATCATCAAGGTGTCAACTGAAAACAAATCCAATACCTCTTTTATTTTCTCTGCATTTGGATTGAAGAGGTATGACAGCTGATCCTTGGTACTTTGTAGCTCACCCTCATGCTTAGAAGTAAGCATGACTGGTTGTGACTTCTCCTTTGACTCCAATGAAGTCAAATACCTTATTGAGCAAGGTATGATCCATTTGATATGCCCATAGCTCTGATTTTCAACTCCAAAAATGGAGTCTTCTTGTAGAACTTCTTGGGTGGGTGATGTGGAAGCAATGGTAGAACCTTTTTTCCCTTTCTCTTCCTCCAATGAAGAAAATGAAAGATTAAAATATTCCAATCTTGGTTCCAAAGGGCTGCTATAAGATACAGGTTGCTGCAAATGAATGCTCTCCTTCATGACATTAGGCTCAAGTATTTGGGACGTGGAAGATGAAAGAAGGAATGGTGGAAACTCAACTGGTTCTTCTTTATCAAAACAGTCCTCCAAATCTGATAGATATACTACCTCATGGTTGTCTTGCTGCAAAAGCTCAACTTCCTCCATGGTGTCCTCTTGATCTGTAACTTGATCATCATGGTTTCCTTCATCCTCCAACATTGAGTTTGAGAGATCAAACTCTTCTTCAGTACTAGAACTTGAGAGAGATGAAGTAGAAAGAAGAACTGAAGGTTCTCCTGTAGCCTCCTTTGTGCTCAAAGCCCTTGGATCTATAATTTTCTCCTCCATAACTAGAATGTGCTCCTCTTCTTTTGGATTTGGAGCAACTTCTCCCTCTTCTAATACTTGAAGAAAATCCTGCTCTTGATAGAACTCTTCCTCTAATACAAAGTTCGTTAAGTCAAACTCTTCGATCTGCTGCTCTAGAGGACAAGTTGGTACTGTAGGATCTTCTTCAGAGATTTCTTCCTCTATGGCTGATTGTGCAACTTGAATTGAATCAGCATTCCCTTCAAATAGACTGCCAACATGGACATTACTTTCTGAGAAAATTGACTGCTGATCTACTTCTTCTTTTTGCTCTTCTCTTGCTGTCACAAAATCAATCTTAACCACCACCTGTTCTCCAACTCCAACCTCTTCTGAAGGTTTAACCATCAAGGGGATCTTTTTCATCCTAAATTTAAGAGCCCAAATCTTGAGAATTCAAATTTCTTCATCCTTGTTTGGATTTTCTTTTTGCTGTTGTTTTCCTTAACTGACATTCTGATTTTTATCCTCCCAACATGGATTTGGGAATGAAAGAGGAGAAGTGGATTGTAACTCAATTGATTTGGAAAATTTTCATGGTGGTGGAGGAGGTAGAAACTCTTGTTTCTTTGGAGGAGAGAATATTTATTTTAGCTCTTGTGGAGGGGATGAATGTTTGGAAGGAAAGGGGAAAGAAGAATTGAGATGTGGTGGAAGTCTAGGGAATGGAGAAATGGAATTAACTCCTGGGGCAGCATTGACTAGATTTAGAATTTGAAATTCCAATGAGATGATGCTGCTTGAGTAATGGAGTGATAAAAACTAGATGATGGTGTAGGACTTACCCATTGACAAGGTTGTTCAACACCAAGTGTATAGGCCTCTATTTCTACTGTCCATTGTGCAAGTTGGGGCAGTATCTCCATCATGACGTCCAGCTTCTCCTGAGGGCTGAAGTGTCTTGGAAAAGGGCCTCCCCATGGACAAGGAGTCCTGCAACCAATTCTGAAAGCCTTCATTTGAGCTGCTGCTCTTGATTGCACCATTTTCACCTCCATCTTTTGGATTTGTTCCAGCAGATCTGCATTTTCTTCTTGACTTCCCTCATAACCAGCATACCCTTGTGCTTGACATGCTTCATATCCAAACTGACTTTTGCACTGCTGCTCATATGGGTAGACATGCTGATTTTGAATTTGATCAAAATGCTGATTTGGAGGATTTGTAAAACATGTTGGAGGTGTGATAAACTATTGTTGTAAATGTGAATTCCATGATGGAAATGAAGTCATGATTGCACAACTTCATGGAATGGAAAAGAATGAAAATGATGGAAAGAAGAATGGGTGGAAATGGATGAAAAAGCGGCTTGCAACTCAGAGAATGAGTTATTTACCAGATGGAGTCGCCAGATGTGCTTTTGAATATGCCTCCAATAAAGCTAAATCTTTAACAGGAACACACCAACCTGTCAAAGATAAAGTGGAAGAACTCTAAGGCCCCACTGGGCGTGCCAAAACTATTATCACCGAATCACAACACCCCCATGTTTATACAAGTGCATATACTTAAACTCACGGTGTGATTGGATAACATGGGTACTATCTCCAAGTTGTGGGACTTGCTACTTGAGATAGACCTCTAGAGAAAGCTGGTTCTTGCTCCTAAACTACCTTCCATAATCTACTCTAATGCAGGGGAAACTAATTATTCTAATCTAAATTTCCATGGGACCAGGGAGAGAGAATGCATAAAATAAAAGCCTACACTAAAGCGGTGATACACCAAAGGAGTGGTGAACACTTCTAGTTCTACAGATAGACATAGATCATGGAATACAACATAAACATCATGCACAACTGATAAGATGTAATTGAAAGTTTGAAATGAAGCAAACAACACAACCAAAGGACTGAAAACTGATCACAGAGCATGTATTGTCATTTCCACTGTCAAAATCCTTGCATTACAACATCAAAAAGGTAGAAAACCTGTTACCACCATCAAGAGTTCTGATACTTGCACAAATGACTTGTTGAAGGTGAAAGAAGAATCTTTCTATCCAAAGAAATGTTCCTCCACAAAGAATGAGCCAAATCTGGCTTTTACAATGCATGGGTCGAGCCCAGGAGATAGAAAATGTGTAAAAACATGGGAGCAATTCCTCATTGAATGAAGATGCATTAAAACAGCATGGGTGTCCTTACTAACCCATCCCCTAACATTTTAGCCATGCTGAAGAAGAATACGACCCATTTTGCATTAAAACTGGTTGTTGAAACGTCATTTCTGGCCATTACCATGTGCCAGAGGAGTTTTTCAATTTTCTCTCTCCAAACTGAACCAAAATGTAAAAAAGACCCTAGAATCATGTAGAGAATTTCACGAAATTTCCATTGATATAAAGAATGTGAAAAACTAAGCTCTGGATCGAAAGATATGGCGATCTGAAAATTTAGGGCAAAAACAGGACAAAATCGGATCAGCGGGCAAAAAGTTTGAATTTTTTACCCGTTTGGTCTTTGGAAATTTTTTCAAATTTTCCCCACGCTCTGCCACTAGGATGACATGTGTTAGGTTCTGATTCATCCACAGGCTCATCCTTTGAAAATTTCTTTCGGGCCCTTCCTTAAAAAATTTTCCCACTTGGACATGTGGCACTATTTTATTGGCTTGGGCCTGAGGGGCGCACTTTGCCCTTTGAAAATTTGGCATTTTTCACTTTGGGAAAATTTCCCATTAGACCCCACACTCCACCACTTGGATTACACATGTAAATATTCCATTTGATGGTGGGGGTAGTGGGCCAAAATTTTTACCTCTGAAAACTTTGACTGAAACTTGGAAAATTTTCCAAGTCCTTCTCTTTTCCCCGCCACTTCCTGGGACACATTCTCCCGCATCAGCTGATTCGGGCTTCCTTGTCCCTACTTGCGGCATTTTCACATTTTCACATCTCATGCATCCCTCACATACTCTTGTCCCGGTTGTCTTGGACGAATATCTCCGAACTGCCTGAAATGGACTGTCTTTCGGTAAACTGGCTGATTCGTGTCCCATGCGTACTTTTGTCTCGGCTGTCCTGGAAAAATATCTCCAAACTACCTGAAATGGACTGTCTGTTGGAAAATCGGCCGATTCACGTCCCATGTGTACTTTTGTCCTGGCTGTCCCAACCCGCGCAAAACAAAAAACTTGGATGATTTTTCCTGCTTTCGGCCAATTCGGCTTTTCGCGTCCCTCGCGTCCCGACGTCCCAACTTTCCCGCAGACCGCCTGGGATTAAAATGTCTGACTTAGCTGATTTTCCTTCTTTTTTGGCCCCAAGCTTGGTACGAAAAACCTTAGTACGACCCGAACCCTTCAAACGCGAAATGCTTTGAAACAGTCCTACAACCTTATTTTTTGTATTTTTTCCATTTTTTCTAACTCGTTGGGATTTCTTCTTGGATGGTGGAGTTAGAAAAAAGCCGAGGGGACCCCTAAAAACATGATTTTGGGCCTCGAATCAATCTTACTTGCTCGGGACTAAATAATTTGATGCATGTTATCAAAATTACCTTGAGGGTGAATTTTGGATAATAGTGTCTAGATCAGAAAGGAAATAAATGAGGTCCTCTTAGTCTAGGTCAAAGTTAGTAAGGTATTCAAAGTTGATGTAATTTTTTTGTGGGGATAGTGGTTTATATTGATTAGGTTAGGGTGTGGATTGAGATGATTTGGGTTCCTTAAAGAGGAAGTCAATGGGGTGAGGGATAGGGATCTTAGGAAGGGGAAATTATGGATGGGGTTGGTTCAGAGATGAAAATTTAGGAGGTGATTGGTTGATACATGATTTAATATTGGATATTTTTTTATTGAATTGGTGGATGATTTTTAGGATGTTAGGATCAATATGTGATAGTTGATTTAGATGAAGAGGATGGGATTGGTTGAGGTAGGATGCAAGATTTGAGATTTTCTTACTAAAGTGTTTGATAATGTGTGGGATTTCATAATGAAAGCAATATGGTTAAATTTGATATGTAGGGGGTGATGGGATAGCTTGGTTTATCGATTTAGATAAGGGGAAGGGGTTTGGGTGTTGGTTTGGAGAGGATGGGAATTAAGGATCAAAGGCCATGGTTTTATAGGATGTGTAGGACATTAGATTTAGATTAGGTTGGTTGATTAATTATGGTGATGGGATTTGGATTGGGATTTTTTAATTAAGGATGATTGATTATGATGATGTTTTAATTATTAAAATTTTAAGGTGATAGGATGGTTAAGGGTGTTCAAAAGAAAGAAAAAAACATGCAACACACACCCTAACTAGTCAAGTGGGATTACAATCAAACTATAGACCAATTTTAATACCACACATTGACGATGGTGCCAAAATTGGCTCTCCACCTATAGACACCAAATTCGTGTCTCACGACCCCTTGTGACCCGCATCCCATTTCGCAACCTAACCTCATTACCTAAACTTCACACAATTATTTATTAATTACCTTGTAATTGATAAATCCACATCGCCTTACCTACCACCTCACTTGGCCACCTCACCATGACCTAGCCCTAACCCTAAACTAACCTAATTAGGACCCATGACTTGGTCTAGACTCACATCCATAACTAATGCCTCCTTACTCGCACCCAAAGCCGACCTTCTAGCCACTTGACCAAGCCCGCAACTGATCTCTCGGGAGAAAAGCAGGGAAGGTGGGCTATTTTACTAAAAATAGCCTACTTTTTCCTAACCGATGCCGGTTCCTACTCGACCACCGTCGGTTATGCAACCGCCATCGGTTCCCTGTAAATGGGCTTCCCAAACCAAAACAACGGATCGAAATTTCATTTTGGAGATCAGTCGAAGGATTTTTGAATCAAAGGAGAGTCCAAAGCGATCAGCAGAATCCAGAACTTCACTTGACCAAGCAGAGATGAGTAAAGAAACCAGAAGAGTTGGCAGCCAAGGAGATCAACTGGCATCTTCATCAAAAACCAGTAAGTTACATCTTGCATGTCCTCCATTATAACATTTCTTATGCTTTTGGAATTACAGTCCTCCCAAATCCGTTCCTGAATCTATTATCCAACGTACCATTGCCTCTAACTATCATTCTTTTGCTTCTAACCATCCCATTTCCTAATACTATCCGAAAACCAGCCATTAAAAACACCACAACCAGCCCAGAAGATCCTAGAACCCACCGGTATCGGTTATCAATAACCGCCATCGGTTATAGGTAACCGGCATCGGTTCCTGTGATTCACAACCAGAAACCAGCCTTTCCCCTACCTGTTTCAACGAAGTGATTTAATTGATATTTTACAGTATTTTGTGTTAACTCATATTAGCAGGGAAACTGACCACCTTCGAAAGGAAGTTTTACATTTCCTGGGCCCAAGGCAGTTTCCTCATTTATTGTTTAATCAAATCTTGTGGTCTTGTGTTCTTATTTGCAGGTAGTCCTTCCCAGACAAAAAGGAGTTCTTCGCAGTCAACCTGATCTTTCTCTACGGTATGCACACATCATCTCGACATTCTACAGGTATTCCTCCTAACCCTAACCTTATCTGTTTCTAAAAGGAACGAAGCATTTCCGAGTGAAACATTTTGGCACGCCCGGTGGGACCCATTTTGGGTTTTTCTTTATTTCTTGCTTGCTTTTATTATAGGGAGCATACTTGCTGTTTTCTTCTTCTAGAGATATTCACAAGGTATTTTATTATTCTGGTAAAAGAACTTGCTTTGTTTTTTGCATCTTGCATTAGTAAAAGTCATCTCTTTTGCTTCATCGAATATCACTTTCGATTTGGGTTTTAAAACACATGCATTGCATTCCTGCCTGTTGTTTTTCAATTCTAGTGAACATAGATTAAGTAACAGGTCGTACACATGGGGGTGATATCCACGGTATTGACAGGAAATTAACCTTAGTTTCACTGCACAACACATACTGAATCACTTCACAATTAACACAACAGCTCAAACATCCCCCCTTTTTTCCGCGGTATTCCTCCGCCCGATTGAGGTAACCTTATAAGCCAAAACAACTTGATATTTCCCCTAAGTCTCTTGTTTAGGATTCTGACATCATTCTACGTCTTAAGGCATAAGCCCACAATAATTAAAATTAAACCTAAGGTTAATCTCTGCATTTGCGTGTGCATCTTGCTTGTTTGCTGTTCTGTTTTCTCTGTCATACTCTGTCTTTTGTGATCAATAAGTTGATAAAACTATTCAACGTTGCTAAAAATCAAATTAGCAGCCCCTTTGTATCTTCTTATCCTAGATTTTTTTGACACCGGCATCGGTTAAGGGACCGACGTCGTTTCTCCTGTGACCGACACCGGTTAGTAAACCGATATCGGTTACTATCTCTCTCATCCCCTGACAAACCAGCAACTTGCCAAATTCACCATTCTGAGGTTGTTTTTGTTCTTGATAGATTGAAACTTTCCTGTGTGTTCTGGTCTATGGTTGTCATCACTCGGAAGCAAGCCGCCGCCATGGTTTCACATGCTTGCTCTGTTTCTTTGCCTGAATCACCCCCTTCACATTCTATAGGAAACCCTACGGACACCAGTGAGATCCCCCAAATTCCTGTAGGAGACAAGGACTTTGCCAAATTTCTGGATGCTAATCCCAGCGCTGTACAATACTATTTGTCTCATACCCCTGACCGTACGCCTGATGGTCAGCTCCTTATGGGCATGGCTATTAGTATAGCTGCTCATTTAGCTCCTACTCCTCCTGATAACAATACCTTACTTCCTGCATCACTAGCCCCGTCTCCCAATCCGACAGCGGAAGAGGTTCATACGACCCCGATTAGCTTTCCTTTGGTTAATCTTGGACCCCACGTATCGTTACCACCAACTGCCCCTATCTCATCTCTCTTTCAGACCACTCCATTCATGACTTACTCTCTGCCACCTATTCACACGAGCTTTCCTTCTCAAGCTCCGCCTACCTTTTCATTCCCATACACATATCCTGTAACCTCAACACCTTATATGGGACATCCCTATTCTGTGGCACCGTCATCTCATCCAACCACAGATTTCATCAAGCAAATGATGGAAAAAATGCAAAACCTGGAGGCTTCCGTTTCAGGAAGTCGTAGCGCCTTGACATACGAGCAAGTTTTTCGGGAGCCCATTCACCCTTCTGTCCCCCTTCATTCATATCCGCCTCAATGGGAGTTGCCAAAGTTTACTCATTTTAACAGTAAAGAGGATCCTCAACAACACTTGAGATCATTTAGACATGCTTGTTATTTGATTGCCCATGATGATGCCTTGTTACTCCGCACCTTTCCCATGTCCTTATCAGGGCCTGCCTTGGAGTGGTACAGTGCTTTAACCCAGCACTCAATCTTCTCTTTTAACCAACTAGCCCAATCTTTCTTGGATCATTTCTCCATTAACATTGCCAAGAAAGTATCTATCACTGACCTCTATGCCATCCGACAATTCGAAGATGAATCCATCGCAGATTTCGTTGGACGATGGCGGGGCCTTATCAACCAACTTACGTATGCCTTGCCTCAAACCGAACTTATCGAACTCTTTACGCGGGCCTGCGCTAAGCACATCTCCCCTACCCTCCAAATTCAAACTTTCCGTACATTCGACGAGGCCTTTACTATGGCTCGAAAATTAGAAATTCGAGCCTTAGAGGAAGAGAAATTGCTGTTGCGCAACAAGAACTCCACTTTCCGAACTCCTGATTCTACCAATAAACCAAATACCACCACTCCTCATGCGTCCACCTCTTCTAAATCAAAAGGAGCTGTCCACGCGGTGATGGTCAAATCCCAATCACCGTCCAATACTCCACCAAAAACCACCTATAAATACAAAGCTGAGCCCACCAATTACACTCCCTTGGGAGAAACTTATGGCATCATCCTAGAGAAATTGCTCAAAGCTGGGGCTATCACCTTGCCCCTTGTTAAACCTCACTCCGGGTTTGACTCCACCCGCGCAATACCTTCCTGGTACAAAGAAAATGACTTTTGTAACTTTCACCGCGTAAAAGGACATAGTCATGAAAACTGCAAGATGTTGAAAAAACATAGTGCAGGAAATGGTTGACGCAGGGGATATAACACTCGATAATCCTAACGCCCCTGCTAACCGAAATCTGAAAATTTTCAACAAGCCATTCCCGAATCACTCGTCTAGCAGCAATGTAAACCAAGATATCTTAGCTGAGGAGAGTGTTCATGAGATCCATGCAGTCTTCGATTCTCAGCCAAAAGCCTCTATCGAGAAAATTTTGAATCAAGCCTCTCCACTAACACAGGAGCCCGAACCTCCTTTACCACCATCAAGCCAAAGCGAAATCGTTCCTTTACCCATAGAAGAGTTAACTGCCCAGGCTTCTCTTCCCATCAATGAGTCTTCTTACACCACATCCCTACAAGACTGTGAGCGGATGCTATCTAATTTATCTATTTCCCAAACGTCCCCTTCTACCACTCTTGCTACACAAGAGGAAGGCTCACCACTCCTTTTGACATCCTTAGACGAGAAATCTCTTACACTAACATCACCACATTCTTTTAACATGACAGATCTCCTCGAACATGCCCTCCTACCTATTAGTCCCTCATCGCCTAAATCTTTTCAACGACCGGTTGACCTCCTAGCATCTACTGATACAGTGCCTCATCCGCCTCCTGTGTCACACCCGCAATGGATTGGAATTACAACTCACTTTTCCTCTGTACCAAAATTACAAATCACACCTGGAGACTGTCATTCCACAGAAGATAGACAGGCCCTATGGGAACGTTTGAGTACTCCTGTTTCTACTCAAATGCAAATGACTAATCCTGATGTCTCCACCATTTACCCGAAGTGCTTACAGAAGCTTAAAATGCCCCTGTTCTCGCCTTCACCCCCCTCACCTCTACCAAATGCCCCGTCCACTTCTATCAACTTAACCAGATCTTCCCCTATGCTTGGGACCTCACCAATGCCCAGTCTAACACACCCGCCTGAGCGACTCGATCTTTCCAGAAATAAATCCGTTCCGCCACCTAGGAGACGAACGCAATCCGGGCCTCTATCACAATTAAAACCCTCATCGTCACACCCACCTTCCATATTGGGACCTCATCCCTCCACATTACACCAATATATCATACCTCCGTTGTTTTCTGCAAAACGACCTACGCCTTTTACACCTATACAGAGATCAAAGGGTATCACAACATCGTTACCCCACGTATCCGGTCCACCTATCAACCCTAAACCAATCCCATCATCAAAAGATTTATTTTCTGTCACCCCCCCTTTCTCCGTGGTTGTTTCCTGCTACCATGCCATCTGTAGCCTCATCATCTAACCAGCTGAACGTAACTTCTGTGTCTAAGAAACCACGTTTAGTGAAAAACATGTGTCAGCACCCCTCGGCTAAACCACCACCCATACGAACTAAACACGCCCAAACATTACCACAACCCACACAATCAATACCCTCATCTTCTTCTGATTTTGACCCACTCAAAGGATCTTACGCCAAAATCCTTGCTATGTTGGTGGAGAATGCGACCATCTCCCTACCTCCACTTAGACCTTATGACCCGTCTAAGCCCCGACCTGTGGATTATGATGAGTCTAAAATCTGCGCCTATCACCACACACCTGGACATGATGTAGAAGGATGCAAAGCTCTAAAAACCATCCTTCGCCAGTCACCTCTTCCGGATAGAAAGATTAAGAAAGACAACTTACGAAGGGAGAGACCTCTAGCGTCAATTCCCTCTACTATACCATCTGTCCCCGCCTCACCAAGATCGATCATTATTACAACCCCACCTCTTAAAGACCATGAATTATCCCAACCATCTTCTTCATCTCAGGTTTACGAGATTAATATGATTAGTGTCGCTACTCGAGGACAGAAAAACAATGGGAAAGCGAAAGAAAACACACCTGCGGCATCTCTTTCTCCTTCAACCATCCCGATTACACCACCACCTAAAGTGGTTATTCCCGGACCCCCCTATCCCGTCTCTAATGGAGTTGCCCATCGAACCATGATCAAACAGCTTCATCAATCGCCCGTAAAAATGACACTATATGATCTCATTCAGACCTCTGAATCTCATCGACAAGCTCTCGTTGAGATCCTTCAAGGGATAGAGGTTTTACCCAACGAAACCCTGCCTGTTACCTCCATTCTAACACCTAATCACGTTGCCTCTCTCACCAAACAATCCATCTCCCCCACCACTTCTGTCTCAAAACAACAAGCCGCTACGGTTAGTTTCTCGGAAGATGAAATTATCGACTTTGGTGCAGAAGACCCTGACCCTGCCCTTTTCATTTCCGCTTACATCCGAGACATTCGAGTACGTCGGGTTATGATTGACGGGGGCGCTAGCCTAAACATCATCTCTTCAAAAGCCTTCCAACAAATGAACATCCCTTCTAGTTGCATGTGTGCCAACCCCATCATGTTGCGATCATTCAATGACGCTATTACTTCTACCTTAGGCACCGTGATCCTCAACATTCGCGTAGGCCCACGTATTTTGCCCGAACTCTTCTATGTCCTTGAAGGAGAGTTCCAATATAATATATTGCTGGGTCGTCCTTGGATCCGGGCCATGGGATGCGTTCCCTCAACATTACATCGATGTATAAAATTTGAGTACGAGGGGAAGTCCTACACTGTAAAAGCTGATCCTCCCCCCTTCAAAACTTGCAATATGTTATACCCCCCAAACGATGTGCTTATACCAATTAAGACACCCATACATTCAACCCAACCATCCTCTTCAAATGTACCTCAACCATCCACCTCAACTGCACCTACGCCTTCAACTGATGAAACCACCGTCGCACAAACCACTTCTCTTCCCGCAGCTAACATCCCAACCCCCGACCCCTTAGTAGATGTTTTTCATCGCCTCACGCTGGGGGAGTACCGCCTATATAACGTTAGTTCTTTCCCTACCCCGCAGGAGTACGGACAATTACATGCGCATCCCACCTACGACCGTCGCGTGGGGGAGGTAATCTCTTAGGGACCACCCCATTGTCGCACTAACCTAACGTATGGGGGTGTTGACGCATCCTCCATTACCCCTGAACCTCCTCTTGGTGTGGTTCCCTTCCAATCCGATTTTCAATACTTGACAAATCGTCATTTCGCCCTCACCTTCTTGACTCGCTGTGCGTGGAAAGGCTTTGGTTTTGGCCTTTACGAACAAGGCCGACATACACTTATTCCCGTGACCACACGCAAACATAATGATCGCAGTGGTCTCGGTTTTTCCGAAACACCTACACAAGAGACACCTCCTGTCAACTGTATCCTGGAAGAGGAAGACGTTGCCCCTACCGAAACATCATCACCCACTTTGCCATCATCTCCCACAGAATCGATGGACCCTGAATTTATCCCTCCTAACTTTTTTTTTCATAAATGCTATCTTCATAGGTCCTCTCACTTATCAACGCAATAATGAGGACCCATCTTCTCTTCCCCTTCTGTATCCAGACATGATCGAAGAGGATTCGCCTTTGATTAATGTTGTTGAATGCCAGGATGACGACTCCATCCTCACTTACCTGGGTGCGGATGATTCTTATATTCAACGTGCCTTACCATCTGAAACCCAAACTATGCTGAACGAATCTACTATAGAAATCAACATCCACACGGAGGAAGATCCTCACATAGTGAAGATTGGACAATCCCTTAACACATCAGAACAAGCCGCCTTTACTACCTTTCTCCGTGCTCGCAACCAAGCTTTCGCATGGTCTTACGCTGACATGCCAGGAATTGATCCTACCATTGCCGTCCATAACATCACCCTAAACCCCGATTCCAAACCAGTCAAACAGAAATTGAGAAAAATGCATCCACGCATTGCTCTCTTGGTCAAAGAGGAACTCCAACGACTCCTTTCTGTTTCCTTCATTCTGCCTATTGACTATCCTCAATGGATTTCCAACATCGTACCTGTCACGAAAGCGACGGGGGGACTTCGGATATGCACGGATTTCTGGGATCTTAACCTCGCTTGCCCTAAGGATGACTTCCCCCTCCCAAGTATTGATCAACTTGTTGATCTCACTGCGGGTCATGAAATGCTTTCTCTCATGGATGGCTTTTCAGGATACAACCAAATTGTGGTTGCCCCTGCCGATCAACACAAGACTGCCTTCATAACTCCTTGGGGAACCTTCTGTTATCGTGTCATGCCATTTGGCCTTAAGAATGCTGGTGCTACCTATCAGCGGGCTATGACCTACATTTTTTATGACATTATGCACACTATCCTTGAAGACTATGTCGACGATCTTCTCGGCAAGTCTAAACATCGTAGTGAACATCTCGATGTTTTAACCATTATTTTTGATCGCCTGTTACAATATTCTGTCCGCCTTCAACCGAAGAAATGTGTTTTTGGTGTTCTCTCGGGAAAACTTCTTGGCTTTATCGTCTCTTTGCGTGGCATTGAGGTCGATCCATCTAAAGTAAAAGCTATCCTAGAAATGCCCCCACCCAAAAATCTCAAACAATTGCGTAGTTTACAAGGTAAGCTCCAATCTATCCGACGTTTCATCTCCCAACTCTCGGATCGGTGTCAGCCTTTCCACCACCTCCTTAAAAAGGATATTACATTCCAATGGAGTGAAGAATGTCACCAAGCCTTCGAAGCTCTCAAATCTTATCTCTTACAGCCACCCGTGCTTATCCCACCCCAAGACAACCGCCCTTTCTACCTTTACCTTTCCGCCACCGACCACGCTGTAGGAGCCATGCTTGCACATCGTGACTCTGAGAATCACGAACAAGCCATTTATTATATAAGTCGTACTTTGGTGGACTATGAGACTAGGTACACACATGTAGAAAAATTGTGCCTTGCCCTATCATTCGTTGCCACCAAACTCCGACACTACCTTCTAAATCACAAGACTTTCGTCATCACCAATACAGACCCCATCCATTACATGTACGCCAAACCTCATCTGAACCAACGCATTGCTAGATGGCTCATGCTTCTCGCCGACCTCGATCTTGAGTTTATCCACCAGAAATCAATCAAAGGACAAACCATCACAGACCAACTTGCGGACGCTCCTGTACCGGGGGAACAATTTACCAATTTCACATTTCCCGATGAACTCATCGCTACTCTTTCCCTCACGGAGGAGTCGTATCCAATGACCCTCTTCTTCGATGGATCTAAATGCCATCGCGGCGGAGGAGCCGGCGTTGTTCTCATTCCTCTCAACGCTGAACCTATGCCTCTTTCATTCCAACTTGATTTCCCTTGCACTAATAATACAGCGGAATACGAGGCCCTTGTTCTAGGTCTCCAAGTTGCGTTACACTTAGGTATCAAATCTATCAACATTTTTGGTGACTCTCAATTGGTAGTCAATCAAGTTATGGGCGTCTTCCAATGCAAAAATGAGGAACTTCAAAAATACAAACACTATGTGGATTCACTTCTAGCTTTATTTACTCACTATTCTATACAAACCATTCCCCGCTCCACTAACAAATTTGCGGATACTATGGCTTGCTTAGCCTCACAAATTCCCGCCGCGCCAACTGACTCTGAATTATTCGTCGTGGTCCAACAACTTTTTGCCCCATCCTATTCAACCTCGGTAGTTTGTATGATAATACTGTGTCTACTAATTCACAGGATACCTGGTACCACCAATTTCATGACTACCTTACAATCTCTGTCCTCCCACCTGATCTTACTAGTAACGGAAAACGTGCTTTTCTTAAAAGTGTTTCGCGTTATGTTGTCATGGGGGGGCTCCTCTATAAACGTGGCTTTGATGGTATCCTCCTTCGCTGTGTAACTGGCATGGAGGCCACTCATACCATCCAACAGGTCCATGACGGTATTTGTGGTGGACATTTTAGCGGCCTTGCCGTGGCCAAACGAATCCTTCGCCTTGGTTATTATTGGCCTAGTCTCAATAACGACTGCTACGAATATGTTAAGCGTTGTGTTATGTGTCAGCAACATGCCAACCTTCAACATACTCCTAGCCACCCGCTCCAGATCGCTCGAGATCTTTGGCCTTTCTCACAATGGGGTTAGACCTTATTGGTGAGATTCACCCAACCTCTTCACAATGACACCGTTGGATACTCATAGCGACCGAATATTACACCAAAATGGGTGGAGGCTATTCCACTCATTTCAATCAAAAAAGAAAAAATTGTCGAGTTCATTAACCACCACATTATCTGTCGTTTTGGTGTTCCTCACCGCCTGATAACAGATAATGGAAAATCTTTCAAAAACAAGTTGTTGCGAGACCTCTGTGACAACTTTGGTACAAACTTAGTTTCTCATCACCTTACTATCCACAAGCCAATGGGCAAGCCGAGTCTTCTAATAAAACTCTAACCAAAATCCTCATGGAAAGGTTGTCAGATGAATCTAGAAGAGATTGGCACGATCACATCCCTTTGCCCCTTTGGCTTATCGTACTAGCATTCGTAGGAAGGGGAGGAAGAGAAGAAGAAGGGATAGAAGGGACCTCTGTAGTTGTAGCGATGCCCGACATCCTGGGTGGAATGGGCGTATAGGACTATCCTCTGCCAATTCCTTCTCTTGGCGATAATCCAGGGTTATTACTTGTTCAGGCTCTGAAGGAATGAGGACTTTCAGGGGCTTCCTCCTGAATGGGTGCTAGGCTCACCTTCCGCAAGCTTTGCCTTTTAGGCTGATTCTTGATCTTGGAGGCGCATTACCCAAAGGAGAAGTTGTAAAATCTACACCGAGGTAGATTAACCATTCATTGCGGCACCAATGCTCTGTTCTCCGCATGGTTTCTTTGACCCTCTCCTCAATTGTCTGAGGAGCCTTGCTTCTGTCAATGTCCGGGAAGGGCCAATCATCCCCTTCTGTGTCATTATATACTTTGTCTACTTCGTCTTCCGTGGTTTGGAAGCCTTTTGGGACAATAGCCACTCCGTAATGGATGATTTCCGTTAATGCTAAGCGAGAGTGATCCTTTCTTCTGAGTTCTACCTCATGGAGAACGTCAATGTAGATATCCTCAATCTGAGGGACATGAATCGGATCAAGCTTAGCCCTTGGTAGACAGCCCCTAGGGTCGAATGTAGGCCTTGCTGGGAAATCATGCTTTAGGTTGAGCAATTCTAGCTCAGCAAACATCTCCTTCGCCTTGTGATAGCTGGAACAAGTGTATCGGCCTACTGTGAGGGGGAAAGGAGTCCCACCCTTCTTTCTCTTCTGGCATTTCTCATGATATGTGACCAGCTGCCTTGACAATTCCAATAGAATCAGCTTTGGTCCAGCATACCTTGGCAACCTGGTTGGTTCGCCCAAAAAGTTGACCGCCCTCAGATAGGTGAATGTGGGAAACTGGGTGAACAAGGCCCCCCACTTCTCTGTGACTGCCACTATGTTTTTGGTTGTCCGGCTATGAGTCAAATTTGGCCGCAACATGCACATGATGTGGTAGAAGAAAACATCATTGATCTTAGCGAAGTGTTGGATGCTGTTCTCCAGCTTCAGCTCTTGATAGTATTCATATATTTTGGCCTGAGGCCAAGTTCCACTTCGGTGCAGCCCTGGATAATCTCTTTCAGCTACGGCAGCATAGACGACGTAGGAGTTCATGTGGAATACTCCGGTCATAGCGAAATGTTGCAGTTGCTCGGATATAGTGCTGCTTATTATCTCCCCCCAGCAGAAACGCTGATCGGGCAGATTTTTATTCATGGTTTCCAGGTACCGCAGCATCCACTTATGGAAGTAGTGAGCATCTGAAAGACCGAAGACTCTGCTCAGGAAGGTGATTGTATCACTGAGTTCCTCTGAGAAATCACTCCGGTGGATAGTTTGAGGCCACCGGGTCACTACCTTCTTATTCTTGAGGTAGACCTCATTCATTAATTACATGCACTTGTCTTCATTGTCCTCCCAAGCCTTGAGGCATTCCTGTTGGCTAACAGCCACATAGTTTCGGTGGTGAGGGATCCCAAGCATCAACTCAAAGCGACGGGCAGTAAGGTTTATAACTACCTCGCCCTTGCTATTCTCGACACATCTTGTGTCTTTGTTGAAGGATTGTGCAACAACCATCATAAACTCGTTATTAACAGCACTGACAGGAATCCCACCGGCGAAGTGCAGGGCGCTGCCTATCAATTTATCCATCCATGGACTCCTTGTCACTTTCTGAGTCCTTACCCAGAATTCCTCTATGTCAATGTGGCCCAGTTCAGAATCCCTGACATCCATATTACATTCTGCCTGTGATTCGGGCATCCTGACCCTCTGATATTTGTATTTCATTTCTTCTTCTGTTAGCTTTGCCTTCCCTCTTGGTTTGGTGAGTCTCTTACTTGACGTAGACATGTGTTCTTCAAGGCTTATCTGATGATCTGCACGTAGAAGGAGCGAAACCCAATCCAAGAAGCTTGAATTAGTCATTTGATCTTCCATTGGAATACTAGCAGAAGAAAGAGTTAGAACTTTTAAGGCTCGGGGCGCAGGGCGCATGGAAGATGTGTGTAACAGGCTGAATAGTCAAGGCGCACAGGAAAAGGGTGCAACAGAGGTTAAGTTGGCGCCAACGGCGCATGGAAGATGGATGAAGCAGGTTGCATTTTATAACAGGGCGCACAGGAAATGCGTGTTACATTGGGGTTCGATGCGCCTGTGGCGCATGGAAAGATTGTGTAACATGGACGAATGATGCGCCAAAGGAATATAGCGCGGCGCATGGAGGGTTTACACAACATCATGTTACTGCATCGGAGGGTGTGCCAGCGCCTATGTAATCTTTATACTTGCGCGAAAAAGGCTTTTGTTGCATCGAAACTGGGTGCGCTCTTTGGCGCGTGGAAATGGGATGCAACATGGGTAAAGGGTGCGCCAAGGCTTATAGGAGGAAGCGCGGGATTTACACTTGGAGCACGCAAAAGGGGTGCGCTTATGGGCACATGAATTTCAGCTGTATCAGGATGGCAGGGTGCGCCATGGCGCGGATCTTTGAGTATGTTGCAAGTCGGATAGGTGCACCGAGGGGCGCGACTGTCTTGATTGTTACAAGGCGCGCCGGTGTGCCTTGTGAAATAAGCTCTCAAACCTCTCTTTCTTTCTCTTCCACTTCAAAAATTGCTTGGACAAGTAAGGTTTTCCAAAAACCTTGTAAACAGACCAAGCTAGCTACAAAACGACCCCTTTTCCAGCAGATCCGGAAAGAGGGAGGGAGAACAAGAGCAACAGAAGAAAATGAACAGGACAGCACGGGGGAAAGGCTCAAACACATTCAAACTTGATGAAAACTGGCCAGCAAGTTGGCATACACACCAAAACCGGACAAAAACAAGCCCAAAGAACAGAAAACATAAAACAGGGAAGGGGAAGAACCTCTTACCTTAAAATATAGCGAAAATTCCTTGAGCGGGTCCACAACACGACGAAAGCGACAGAGCAGGGGCTGACAAATCCAGAAAAATCACGTGCTGACAAAAGAACAATGAAAATGACATGGCGCGCATAGGTATATATAACAAAATTTGTCATAAATGTGCCAACCACCATTTGAAAAGGCGCGCGAAAACGACTGTCGACAGAGGAAAGCATGCGCCCTTTGGCGCATGGAAGTAACTGACAACAGGAGAATGGGTGCGACTTTGGCGCATCAAACGAGTTGTCGACATGAATTTATGTGCGCCATTGGCGCACCAAAACGTGGTGTAACACGGAAAATACATGCGCCTTTGGCGCACCGAGAAGCGTGCTAACATGGAAAACCATGCGCCAAAGGCTTTTAAGGGGGCGCATCAAAAATTGATGTTGCAAGGAAAAACCATGTGCCCAGCCAAAAAAGGCTCAAAAAGACTAAGTTCAAAAACTGAATTTCCCGGGAAGGGATTTTACAATATTCTGAATGCGGAGGATCCCTAACGAGGGATCGAAACAAAATTTTCGGTATGGTTATCGGTAAAATTGCCCTTGTCAATTTTACAGGATAACAGTGTTACAGGGTAGGCAATCAGGGGTTCCAGGTATGTTTATATGTATAAAAACGAAGAAACGAGCAAATTATTGTCGTAGGTGGTTGTTTTTAAGGAAGGTGTATAAAATTGACAGTGACCGGTAGCGGTTAGGGAGAACCGGTATCGGTTATTCAACCGATATCGGTTACGTGTAACCGGTACCGGTTACTGGAGAAATTTCCAGAATGTTTGAAAAAGATCCTAACGGAGTGAATGGTTGTTTGTTGTTTTGGTGTATGCAGGCAGAGACAGGGTTGAGGATGAATGATAGCGTGCCAGCGCTGTTGTCGCGAATCCGAGCGGATGTAACACCAGCGGAATGGACATTGATAAATCGTTTGGGGTTAAGTGGAATCCGTTATTATTCATGAATCGCACGTAACCATGGTATGTTACAGGCACTGATTGAGAGATGGAATCCTGAGACAAATACCTTCTATCTGCCAACAGGGGAAATGACAGTAACATTGGAAGATGTGTTTCAGATTTTGAGACTCCCTATTACAGGAGAACCAGTTTATCAGGCACTACCTAGCGCGGGGCGGGCAGCGATAACAGAAGTGTTTGGTCCATATGCACGAGACTTAACACAGTGGGGTTTGTCATTCACATATGGGGTAATGTATGCAGCACACCCTGAGGAGACAAGGTTAGCAGTGCTATTAATGATAGCGGTAGGGTATTATGCATTACCGAGGGCGGAAGGGGGAAAATTTCCAAAGGCATTGATGTGTGTTATTTGGGAGATGATAGAAAGGAATGTGACTTTTACATGGGCACCTGCATATTTGGCGGAGCTATACAGGGGTTTATGGGCTTGTAGGTGAAATCACAGGACAACGTTGGATTGCGCATACTTATTACACTGTTGGGCCTATGAGCACATTGTTTGTGTGCGACCAATAGGCTGATCCATCTAGGCAGGAGAGACCGGAGTACAGAGGTTGGGATTCCGATGATGGGTCCAGACAGAACAAGAGGCAAGATCTCAGGCCGTCCCGGGTGACATTGAGTATTACAGGCAGGTATGGGAGAGGTTGACTGTTGCGGATATCTGTTGGAGGCCCTACGGGAACTATATGGTAACCGAGAACAAAGCTGAGGAGTTGAGAGGTGTAGAGCGATTGAGGTGGATCGCGGGGCACAGGCCAGGTGAATATGAGAGGATTCCTATAGATCGCGTGTGGTGACAATTTGGATTTGTGCAGGACATACCACAGGCTTATAGACCATATATGAGGGTCGATGCCGAGGCAGCATTCTCACCACCCCGGCCAACACCTCCAGAAGGGCCTGGGAGATAGCAGCTGATCGCAGGGTAATGGATGCAGGAATGACAGAGGCCTATAGATTATGGTGGGTAGCAGAACTGCGAGGTGTACGTGAGCGCCCTGACATAGTGGTGATTACAGCAGAGAGGGATCGTCTGCAGCGTTTGGTTCAGCAGCTCCAAACGCAGGTGAATGAGACAAGAGGATTGTTAGTGGTTGCGGAGTCACGGGCGGCGAGACTAGAGGCTGGAGTTCTCCATGCGAGAGGGCGTATTCATATGTTACAGGAGAGATTGGCAGATCAGTGGGCAGTACCAATAGCCGTGGTACCTTTGAGGACAGAGAGGCCCGGTGAGAGGGGTCGACGATCACGATCATCACCTAGTTCGGGATGAGTTGTGATGGTCTGAGTATATGTTAGCGAGGTATAAGAATAAGGATGCCGACCTGCGTGTCGATGATAGAGAAGATGTATTTGTTTAACATCTAAATAAAATTGAGTATGTATGTTGATTTGAGTTATGATAATAATAAGATTGTCGGTGTTTTGATTTTCGGTGTTTCGAAAAAGGGTAAAGAGAAATGTGATAAAATAAAAATACACAAAAATATTTATATTCACCACACAAGATAGGTTATGGTAGGGGATGGTCGAGCTAACCTTGGGAGACCCCATGTCTCCGAAGTGCTGCTTACATAGCCCATTGCACAAAGCAAGGACGGGCCTCAGACCGATGTAGTTCTCCCTTAGGATCAGGGAGGGGTGAATTTAGGCAATTTGGTATGGTTTAGGCAATTGGTCGTTTGGTAAAAATTTGATGTTGGTAGGGTAATGTTATTGGTGCTGGTAGGATAATGTTGTTGGTGTAGGTATAGGTAAAGCAAAGGTTAGCATACCCAAGTAGGAGGGAATAGTGTCCTAATTAAGATCAACACACAATCCTAGATGCGAGGCAAAGCGGAAAGAGTGTTCCGTAGGTGAAAAGAGCTAAACAAACCACACAACATAGAACGAGCCTGAAGCCCTAAGTGCCGTGCATAGACGAGAAGTCCATAGTTGAAAAGAGTTGTATGATCACAATATATCAGGTGTACGTTACGTCCCTTGAGTTGAAACAAATGGTGAGGTGATGTGGATGATATAGCTGAGGTACAAAGAACTTGTTACAACGAAAGAGAACCTACCCTAAATAGACAAGTCCATGACCCAAAAAGTTCTTTTGCATGAGGCTTTTATTTTACTGAAGATAGACTGATCAATGCGGGAAGTCTATAAGGGATATTGATTGTATTATTCTTGAGGTCTTCACGAAGCTGATCAATGCGAGAAGCTTCTGATAAAGGCTGACTGTGTATAGCTGTCCTTCGGGGGAACAGTCTATTTATAGTAGCAGCGATGATTTTAGTGCATAGCTGTCCTTCAGGGGAGCAGTCTATTTATAGTAGCAGCAATAGTTTGGCATATAGCTGTCCTTCGAGGGAGCAGTCTATATTTAATTTTAGATAACTAGATGTTCTTTTGGCGTGAAGCATCTAGTTTAGTAGGAAGTTTGACTCAAGAAAATCCCATAAGAATACGGCTTATTTTAATACTTTGAAGTCATGGACTAGACTAAGAAGGGGAAGGCATCGTAAGGGGAGGTGAGGGGTGAGCTTGATTTTATTTCGAGATGTAAGAGACAAGTGTATGTGGTGGTATGTGAGCTCAAGGGATGAGCAGTAGGCGGATAAGAAGTGATATAACCCTAGTTTCAACAGTAGAATGGTCGAAGATGCAAGGCATTAAGGGGTTCAGGCTCAGGTTTACCATTAAGCGAAGCTAAACGATAAGTGCCTGATCCATAGGTGTGAGTGATTATATAAGGCCCAATCCAATTGGGAGCAAATTTTCCGCGTTTGCTCTTTTCCAGTTTAGTTACATGTTGATTCTCTTTGAGGACGAGATCACCAACCTTAAAGGTACGCTCATGAAGTCGCTTATCATAAGCACGCTTGATGCGTTTTTGATAGATTTGAAGATGATCAAGAGCTGTAAGACGACGTTCGTCAAGAAGCTCCAATTGGGCTAACCGCTCTTGGCGGAAATCATCGTTAGTGAGAATATCCTGAAGAGATATTCTAAGGGAGGGTATTTGTATTTCGAGAGGCAAAACAGCCTCGGTACCATATACCAAAGAAAAAGGTGTGGCATTAGTAGAAGTACGAATGCTAGTACGATAAGCCCAAAGGGCAAAGGGAATGTGATCGTGCCAATCTCTTCTAGATTCAGTGACAACTTTCATGAGGATTTTGGTTAGAGTTTTATTAGAAGACTCGGCTTGCCCATTGGCTTGTGGATAGTAAGGTGATGAGAAACTAAGTTTGATACCAAAGTTGTCACAGAGGTCTCGCAACAACTTGTTTTTGAAAGATTTTCCATTATCTGTTATCAGGCGGTGAGGAACACCAAAACGACAGATAATGTGGTGGTTAATGAACTCGACAATTTTTTCTTTTTTGATTGAAATGAGTGGAATAGCCTCCACCCATTTTGTGTAATATTCGGTCGCTATGAGTATCCAACGGTGTCATTGTGAAGAGGTTGGGTGAATCTCACCAATAAGGTCTAAACCCCATTGTGAGAAAGGCCAAAGATCTCGAGCGATCTGGAGCGGGTGGCTAGGAGTATGTTGAAGGTTGGCATGTTGCTGACACATAACACAACGCTTAACATATTCGTAGCAGTCGTTATTGAGACTAGGCCAATAATAACCAAGGCGAAGGATTCGTTTGGCCACGGCAAGGCCGCTAAAATGTCCACCACAAATACCGTCATGGACCTGTTGGATGGTATGAGTGGCCTCCATGCCAGTTACACAGCGAAGGAGGATACCATCAAAGCCACGTTTATAGAGGAGCCCCCCCATGACAACATAACGCGAAACACTTTTAAGAAAAGCACGTTTTCCGTTACTAGTAAGATCAGGTGGGAGGACAGAGATTGTAAGGTAGTCATGAAATTGGTGGTACCAGGTATCCTGTGAATTAGTAGACACAGTATTTATCATACAAACTACCGAGGGTTGAATAGGATGGGGCAAAAAGTTGTTGGACCACGACGAATAATTCAGAGTCAGTTGGCGCGGCGGGAATTTGTGAGGCTAAGCAAGCCATAGTATCCGCAAATTTGTTAGTGGAGCGGGGAATGGTTTGTATAGAATAGTGAGTAAATAAAGCTAGAAGTGAATCCACATAGTGTTTGTATTTTTGAAGTTCCTCATTTTTGCATTGGAAGACGCCCATAACTTGATTGACTACCAATTGAGAGTCACCAAAAATGTTGATAGATTTGATACCTAAGTGTAACGCAACTTGGAGACCTAGAACAAGGGCCTCGTATTCCGCTGTATTATTAGTGCAAGGGAAATCAAGTTGGAATGAAAGAGGCATAGGTTCAGCGTTGAGAGGAATGAGAACAACGCCGGCTCCTCCGCCGCGATGGCATTTAGATCCATCGAAGAAGAGGGTCATTGGATACGACTCCTCCGTGAGGGAAAGAGTAGCGATGAGTTCATCGGGAAATGTGAAATTGGTAAATTGTTCCCCCGGTACAGGAGCGTCCGCAAGTTGGTCTGTGATGGTTTGTCCTTTGATTGATTTCTGGTGGATAAACTCAAGATCGAGGTCGGCGAGAAGCATGAGCCATCTAGCAATGCGTTGGTTCAGATGAGGTTTGGCGTACATGTAATGGATGGGGTCTGTATTGGTGATGACGAAAGTCTTGTGATTTAGAAGGTAGTGTCGGAGTTTGGTGGCAACGAATGATAGGGCAAGGCACAATTTTTCTACATGTGTGTACCTAGTCTCATAGTCCACCAAAGTACGACTTATATAATAAATGGCTTGTTCGTGATTCTCAGAGTCACGATGTGCAAGCATGGCTCCTACAGCGTGGTCGGTGGCGGAAAGGTAAAGGTAGAAAGGGCGGTTGTCTTGGGGTGGGATAAGCACGGGTGGCTGTAAGAGATAAGATTTGAGAGCTTCGAAGGCTTGGTGACATTCTTCACTCCATTGGAATGTAATATCCTTTTTAAGGAGGTGGTGGAAAGGCTGACACCGATCCGAGAGTTGGGAGATGAAACGTCGGATAGATTGGAGCTTACCTTGTAAACTACGCAATTGTTTGAGATTTTTGGGTGGGGGCATTTCTAGGATAGCTTTTACTTTAGATGGATCGACCTCAATGCCACGCAAAGAGACGATAAAGCCAAGAAGTTTTCCCGAGAGAACACCAAAAACACATTTCTTCGGTTGAAGGCGGACAGAATATTGTAACAGGCGATCAAAAATAATGGTTAAAACATCGAGATGTTCACTACGATGTTTAGACTTGCCGAGAAGATCGTCGACATAGTCTTCAAGGATAGTGTGCATAATGTCATGAAAAATGTAGGTCATAGCCCGCTGATAGGTAGCACCAGCATTCTTAAGGCCAAATGGCATGACACGATAACAGAAGGTTCCCCAAGGAGTTATGAAGGCAGTCTTGTGTTGATCGGCAGGGGCAACCACAATTTGGTTGTATCCTGAAAAGCCATCCATGAGAGAAAGCATTTCATGACCCGCAGTGAGATCAACAAGTTGATCAATACTTGGGAGGGGGAAGTCATCCTTAGGGCAAGCGAGGTTAAGATCCCAGAAATCCGTGCATATCCGAAGTCCCCCCGTCGCTTTCGTGACAGGTACGATGTTGGAAATCCATTGAGGATAGTCAATAGGCAGAATGAAGGAAACAGAAAGGAGTCGTTGGAGTTCCTCTTTGACCAAGAGAGCAATGCGTGGATGCATTTTTCTCAATTTCTGTTTGACTGGTTTGGAATCGGGGTTTAGGGTGATGTTATGGACGGCAATGGTAGGATCAATTCCTGGCATGTCAGCGTAAGACCATGCGAAAGCTTGGTTGCGAGCACGGAGAAAGGTAGTAAAGGCGGCTTGTTCTGATGTGTTAAGGGATTGTCCAATCTTCACTATGTGAGGATCTTCCTCCGTGTGGATGTTGATTTCTATAGTAGATTCGTTCAGCATAGTTTGGGTTTCAGATGGTAAGGCACGTTGAATATAAGAATCATCCGCGCCCAGGTAAGTGAGGATGGAGTCGTCATCCTGGCATTCAACAACATTAATCAAAGGCGAATCCTCTTCGATCATGTCTGGATACAGAAGGGGAAGAGAAGATGGGTCCTCATTATCTGCGTTGATAAGTGAGAGGACCTATGAAGATAGCATTTATGAAAAAAAAAAGTTAGGAGGGATAAATTCAGGGTCCATCGATTCTGTGGGAGATGATGGCAAAGTGGGTGATGATGTTTCGGTAGGGGAAACGTCTTCCTCTTCCAGGATACAGCTGACAGGAGGTGTCTCTTGTGTAGGTGTTTCGGAAAAACCGAGACCACTGCGATCATTATGTTTGCGTGTGGTCACGGGAATAAGTGTATGTCGGCCTTGTTCGTAAAGGCCAAAACCAAAGCCTTTCCACGCACAGCGAGTCAAGAAGGTGAGGGCGAAACGACGATTTGTCAAGTATTGAAAATCGGATTGGAAGGGAACCACACCAAGAGGAGGTTCAGGGGTAATGGAGGATGCGTCAACACCCCCATACGTTAGGTTAGTGCGACAATGGGGTGGTCCGTAAGAGATTACCTCCCCCACGCGACGGTCGTAGGTGGGATGCGCATGTAATTGTCCGTACTCCTGCGGGGTAGGGAAAGAACTAACGTTATATAGGCGGTACTCCCCCAGCGTGAGGCGATGAAAAACATCTACTAAGGGGTCGGAGGTTGGGATGTTAGCTGCGGGAAGAGAAGTGGTTTGTGCGACGGTGGTTTCATCAGTTGAAGGCGTAGGTGCAGTTGAGGTGGATGGTTGAGGTACATTTGAAGAGGATGGTTGGGTTGAATGTATGGGTGTCTTAATTGGTATAAGCACATCGTTTGGGCGGTATAACATATTGCAAGTTTTGAAGGGGGGAGGATCAGCTTTTACAGTGTAGGACTTCCCCTCGTACTCAAATTTTATACATCGATGTAATGTTGAGGGAACGCATCCCATGGCCCGGATCCAAGGACGACCCAGCAATATATTATATTGGAACTCTCCTTCAAGGACATAGAAGAGTTCGGGCAAAGTACGTGGGCCTACGCGAATGTTGAGGATCACGGTGCCTAAGGTAGAAGTAATAGCGTCATTGAATGATCGCAACATGATGGGGTTGGCACACATGCAACTAGAAGGGATGTTCATTTGTTGGAAGGCTTTTGAAGAGATGATGTTTAGGCTAGCGCCCCCGTCAATCATAACCCGACGTACTCGAATGTCTCGGACGTAAGCGGAAATGAAAAGGGCAGGGTCAGGGTCTTCTGCACCAAAGTCGATAATTTCATCTTCCGAGAAACTAACCGCAGCGGCTTGTTGTTTTGAGACAGAAGTGGTGGGGGAGATGGATTGTTTGGTGAGAGAGGCAACGTGATTGGGTGTTAGAATGGAGGCAACGGGCAGGGTTTCGTTGGGTAAAACCTCTATCCCTTGAAGGATCTCAACGAGAGCTTGTCGATGAGATTCAGAAGTCTGAATGAGATCATATAGTGTCATTTTTACGGGCGATTGATGAAGCTGTTTGATCATGGTTCGATGGGCAACTCCATTAGAGACGGGATAGGCGGGTCCGCGAATAACCACTTTAGGTGGTGGTGTAATCGGGATGGTTGAAGGAGAAAGAGATGCCGCAGGTGTGTTTTCTTTCGCTTTCCCATTGTTTTTCTGTCCTCGAGTAGCGACACTAATCATATTAATCTCGTAAACCTGAGATGAAGAAGATGGTTGGGATAATTCATGGTCTTTAAGAGGTGGGGTTGTAATAATGATCGATCTTGGTGAGGCGGGGACAGATGGTATAGTAGAGGGAATTGACGCTAGAGGTCTCTCCCTTCGTAAGTTGTCTTTCTTAATCTTTCTATCCGGAAGAGGTGACTGGCGAAGGATGGTTTTTAGAGCTTTGCATCCTTCTACATCATGTCCAGGTGTGCGGTGATAGGCGCAGATTTTAGACTCATCATAATCCACAGGTCGGGGCTTAGACGGGTCATAAGGTCTAAGTGGAGGTAGGGAGATGGTCGCATTCTCCACCAACATAGCAAGGATTTTGGCGTAAGATCCTTTGAGTGGGTCAAAATCAGAAGAAGATGAGGGTATTGATTGTGTGGGTTGTGGTAATGTTTGGGCGTGTTTAGTTCGTATGGGTGGTGGTTTAGCCGAGGGGTGCTGACACATGTTTTTCACTAAACGTGGTTTCTTGGACACAGAAGTTACGTTCAGCTGATTAGATGATGAGGCTACAGATGGCATGGTAGCAGGGAACAACCACGGAGAAAGGGGAGTGACAGAAAATAAATCCTTTGATGATGGGATTGGTTTAGGGTTGATAGGTGGACCGGATACGTGGGGTAACGATGTTGTGATACCCTTTGATCTCTGTATAGGTGTAAAAGGCGTAGGTCGTTTTGCAGAAAACAAAGGAGGTATGATATATTGGTGTAATGTGGAGGGATGAGGTCCCAATATGGAAGGTGGGTGTGACGATGAGGGTTTTAATTGTGATAGAGGCCCGGATTGCGTTCGTCTCCTAGGTGGCGGAACGGATTTATTTCTGGAAAGATCGAGTCGCTCAGGCGGGTGTGTTAGACTGGGCATTGGTGAGGTCCCAAGCGTAGGGGAAGATCTGGTTAAGTTGATAGAAGTGGACGGGGCATTTGGTAGAGGTGAGGGGGGTGAAGGCGAGAACAGGGGCATTTTAAGCTTCTGTAAGCACTTCGGGTAAATGGTGGAGACATCAGGATCAGTCATTTGCATTTGAGTAGAAACAGGAGTACTCAAACGTTCCCATAGGGCCTGTCTATCTTCTGTGGAATGACAGTCTCCAGGTGTGATTTGTAATTTTGGTACAGAGGAAAAGTGAGTTGTAATTCCAATCCATTGCGGGTGTGACACAGGAGGCGGATGAGGCACTGTATCAGTAGATGCTAGGAGGTCAACCGGTCGTTGAAAAGATTTAGGCGATGAGGGACTAATAGGTAGGAGGGCGTGTTCGAGGAGATCTGTCATGTTAAAAGAATGTGGTGATGTTAGTGTAAGAGATTTCTCGTCTAAGGATGTCAAAAGGAGTGGTGAGCCTTCCTCTTGTGTAGCAAGAGTGGTAGAAGGGGACGTTTGGGAAATAGATAAATTAGATAGCATCCGCTCACAGTCTTGTAGGGATGTGGTGTAAGAAGACTCATTGATGGGAAGAGAAGCCTGGGCAGTTAACTCTTCTATGGGTAAAGGAACGATTTCGCTTTGGCTTGATGGTGGTAAAGGAGGTTCGGGCTCCTGTGTTAGTGGAGAGGCTTGATTCAAAATTTTCTCGATAGAGGCTTTTGGCTGAGAATCGAAGACTGCATGGATCTCATGAACACTCTCCTCAGCTAAGATATCTTGGTTTACGTTGCTGCTGGACGAGTGATTCGGGAATGGCTTGTTGAAAATTTTCAGATTTCGGTTAGCAGGGGCGTTAGGATTATCGAGTGTTATATCCCCTGCGTCAACCATTTCCTGCACTATGTTTTTCAACATCTTGCAGTTTTCATGACTATGTCCTTTTACGCGGTGAAAGTTACAAAAGTCATTTTCTTTGTACCAGGAAGGTATTGCGCGGGTGGAGTCAAACCCGGAGTGAGGTTTAACAGGGGGCAAGGTGATAGCCCCAGCTTTGAGCAATTTCTCTAGGATGACGCCATAAGTTTCTCCCAAGGGAGTGTAATTGGTGGGCTCAGCTTTGTATTTATAGGTGGTTTTTGGTGGAGTATTGGACGGTGATTGGGATTTGACCATCACCGCGTGGACAGCTCCTTTTGATTTAGAAGAGGTGGACGCGTGAGGAGTGGTGGTATTTGGTTTATTGGTAGAATCAGGAGTTCGGAAAGTGGAGTTCTTGTTGCGCAACCGCAATTTCTCTTCCTCTAAGGCTCGAATTTCTAATTTTCGAGCCATAGTAAAGGCCTCGTCGAATGTACGGAAAGTTTGAATTTGGAGGGTAGGGGAGATGTGCTTAGCGCAGGCCCGCGTAAAGAGTTCGATAAGTTCGGTTTGAGGCAAGGCATACGTAAGTTGGTTGATAAGGCCCCGCCATCGTCCAACTGAAATCTGCGATAGATTCGTCTTCGAATTGTCGGATGGCATAGAGGTCAGTGATAGATACTTTCTTGGCAATGTTAATGGAGAAATGATCCAAGAAAGATTGGGCTAGTTGGTTAAAAGAGAAGATTGAGTGCTGGGTTAAAGCACTGTACCACTCCAAGGCAGGCCCTGATAAGGACATGGGAAAGGTGCGGAGTAACAAGGCATCATCATGGGCAATCAAATAACAAGCATGTCTAAATGATCTCAAGTGTTGTTGAGGATCCTCTTTACTGTTAAAACGAGTAAACTTTGGCAACTCCCATTGAGGCGGATATGAATGAAGGGGGACAGAAGGGTGAATGGGCTCCCGACAAACTTGCTCGTATGTCAAGGCGCTACGACTTCCTGAAACGGAAGCCTCCAGG